>OX392473.1:11254627-12506754 GCA_947623365.1 Achlya flavicornis | reverse complement strand
GACGAACATTCGAAGAACATCTCCAAAACTTGGAACGAGTACTCGCGAAAATACGTGGAGCCAACCTTAAATTGAGCCCAAAGAAGTGCTCATTTTTTAGACGACAAGCAAACTTTTTAGGACACATAGTCTCAGAAGAAGGAGTTCAGACAGATCCTGAGAAAATAGCTGCTGTCAACGATTGGCCAGTTCCAAGAGATAAAACACAGGTCAGGGCATTCTTGGGCTTGTGCTCCTATTATCGACGTTTTGTGAAAAATTTTGCTGACCTTGCTAGACCTCTACATAAGTTGACAGAGGAAAAATCACAATTCTTTTGGGACAAAGCATGTGATGTGGCATTCCAAGAATTAAAGAAACGGCTGTGTAGCTCACCTATTTTGGGTTATCCTGATACTGAAAAAGAATTCATAGTAGATACTGATGCGAGTAATAATGGAATTGGTGGCGTGTTATCGCAAAGAAAAGGAGATCAAGAGGTTGTGATAGCTTATTTTAGCAAGTCCTTGTCGAAACCGGAGAGAAACTACTGTGTTACAAGAAAAGAATTACTTGCTGTTGTGAAAACTTTGCAGCATTTTAGCAAGTATTTGATAGGGAGGAAATTTCATCTCCGCACTGACCATGCCGCATTGAAGTGGCTATTGCAATTCAAAAATCCAGAAGGACAAGTCGCTAGATGGATTGAACTGTTACAAGAGTTTGACTTTGTAACTGAACATCGCAGTGGGAGGTTGCATGGCAACGCAGATGCCTTATCAAGAAGACCTTGTCCTGAAAATTGTAAGCACTGTGTTAGGCAAGAAGATAAGGAAGTAATAACCGTAAAGATGCTAAGGACTGACCTAAGTGAAGAGTGGATAGAAACCCTAAAGCAGGCTCAGCAAGATGACACGGACATCAAGCCGATTCGCGACTGGATTCAGGCTAGTGCCACTAAACCTAAGTGGTGTGACGTGGCAACGACGAGTTCAGTCACAAAAAGTTATTGGGCACAGTGGGAGAGCTTAGCTATACAGGATGGAATTTTATGCCGTAAATGGGAAAATGCCCGAGGGGACAGCTCTCACCTACAAATGGTTGTTCCGAAGGCAAGGATACCAGATATCTTGAAATTCTATCACAATGGATGTTCAGGAGGTCACATGGGAGTAAAACGAACCCTATTAAAGATTCGTGAGCGATTTTACTGGATCCACTGCAGGGACGATGTGGAAGACTGGATACGAAAGTGCGTCAGTTGCGCAGCTGTAAAAGGACCACAAACACGCAGTAGAGGTGCGCTGAAGCTGTACAATGTTGGAGCTCCCTGGGAACGGATAGCGTTGGATGTCGCGGGGCCGTTTCCTGAAAGTGATAGTGGAAACAAGTACTTCCTGGTCGTCATGGACTACTTCACAAAGTGGCCAGAGGTCTTCGCGATACCGAATCAGGAAGCTTCTACTGTGGCGGATAAATTAGTCCATGAAGTCTTCTGTCGGTTTGGTGTACCACTAGAAATTCACAGCGATCAAGGAAGAAATTTCGAGTCTCAAATATTTCAAGAGGCATGTCGAGTAATGGGTATACACAAAACCAGGACCACATCTTATCACCCGCAATCGGACGGAATGGTTGAACGGTTCAACCAAACGTTGGAGAGATATCTGGCAAAAGTTGTGGACAGCCGGCAGAAGGATTGGGACAAACACATACAACCCTTTCTCCTGTCATATCGAAGTGCAACTCATGAAAGTACGACGGTGACGCCTGCTTTTGCAAACTTCGGTAGAGAATTGCGATTGCCTGCAGATTTGCTCACCGGTATTCCGCCTGACGATCCACGTAGTGTTACAGATTATGCGAACGACTTACGAAACAAAATGAATGACGTATATGAGCACGTCAGGCAGTATAGCCAACAAATGTCTGAACGAATGAAGACCCGTTACGATCGGAAAGCGAATAATAGAGTATTCGAGATGGGGTCCCTAGTATGGCTACATAACCCAGTGCGCAGGAAAGGAAAGTCCCCGAAACTGCAAGCAAAATGGGATGGACCATATCGTGTTGTTACGAAAATCAATGATGTCACCTACCGTATCCAGAAGGGGGCTCGAGGTAAACCAAAGATTGTCCATATAGACCGTTTGGCGCAATACCATGGAACTCACATTGCTCGGGACGAGCATGTCTAAGGAGGGGGTAGTGTTAAGACATCGCGACATCAGGAATAAATTGCTACCAGTAACGCCATCTGTTATTGAATAGCGGTACTATCAGTAACGCTGTTATTGTATAGGAGTAAACATCTATCAAGCAACGCCATCTATCGCCGAATAGCTACCGGCTTCTGGAATATTCCCGATAGCACTGTAGGCAAGTAGAATACGCGGGTAAATTGTGGAATGTTCCAGATGCCGTTTATGAAGTATAAATACGGGACAATGCACAGAGGAGTTTGAGTTTGGTTTTGTATAACAGTGAGTAAACATCGAAGTGAAATACAGTTAAGTGCTAGTGAACTATTTAATTTCTGAGTGTTTTAATTAGAGTTTTAATAAAAGTGTGACCAGTGTTTTGGTAAATTCGTGTACCATTATTTATCCTGAACCCCAGCTCGTAACAGTAACTTAAGTTGCCAACTACAGCTACACCTACTACAGCTACAAGTTAACTTATGGTAACTTAAGACCTATTCATTTATGGTAAGATAGTGGACAGAGTCAACTTTGGTCAAGCCTCTTAGAAACACAGAGTTTGGACTCCATTAGAAAACAAAAAATACGTGAAAGAGAGCGTCGGAATGTTCCTACTTTTGTTTATTTTGCTATCCATCGGGCCAGAGGCTGGGCTCAGCACCGGCCTTAGGGTAGAGCGGTCGCTCTGCAAAAACGATAAATAAAATTTTGATGGCGCCTTATGGGAGGCTAGTGTAGTCTAGCGTCTCCGATTGGGGTCGACTATTTCAACTCCACTAAGAGACTAAGACACAAACCTGTGCGTTCACCGCTAAGAAAACCCCAATTGCTGAGGCTCCACAATTCCAGAACACGGCACTCAGCATCACGAAGAGCATCGGGATGCTTAGCGTTGACTATTATTATTATACTATTATTTCTAGCGACGTTCTGTTTCGTAGTCACGTAGAAGACAAGGTCTAGCTGGCATCTAAAATGCTCGGTGTTGTCAACAGAGCGAAGCAGTAGCTACTTCACATGTAGGCATTTACTGCAACTTTATAAGTCGCACGGCCGGCCTCATATGGAGTATCTATTGCTGTCATCTATGGGCGGGTGCACCTGGATACCAGCATGGGCCTATCGACTCGTATCAGCGGCGTGCCATTCGAATTGTCGGTGATCCAGAGCCGTTCTGAACCCCTTAGTCTAAGGAGAGACTTTGCCTCCTTATAAGTCGTGTTCTACCGCTACAGCGGGCAGTGTTCTGATGAATTGTTTGACTTGATGCCTACGGCAAGTAGGTAGGTATTTATACCTACCGGGTGGAGGGGTCCTCACATATGGGAAATCAAAATACTTAGTCTCGTTCTGTGCGGATTCAAAAGGGCTTCTTACGCTCAGGTTTTGGAAATAAGCTTCCCGCCGTACTTTTCCCAAGGGAATACTCCCTGGGCATGAGGGTGAGCATGGGGCTCTTCAAGAAGGGTGCGAAGAGATTTTTTCAGAGTTAGCAACGCGATCATAGGTAACTTCTTACCATTGGGTGGGCTGTATGCTTGTTTGCTACCTTAGTAGTATAAAAAAAGAGGTCTTTTGCGGCGCGGCGGGCCACTCTGGTGTTGTTTGTAGACAGCCAAATCAACGCGTCGATGAAAGGTCACCAAAAGAATCTCACTCTACCCTGTTCAAGGGCCAGGGCTAGCGCTGCCGCGAGTTCGTGCCATTAGAGAAAAGATTGAAATATCAGGTCTCTCCTTGGGTCAAAAGTTATATGGGTTCGTCTCTGTCTCAAGAATTAGTATTTGGCTCCATATCAGATATCGTTAGGTACTCCCTGGTTACAAAGTTATAAGAGTTTTTAGGTGTTCCTGCCAGGACGAAGTCCGCTCTGGCAGGGTTCAAGAACTAGAGCTCCTAGCAAAGGTCAGTTTGAGCCCAGAATTTGTTATTTTTTTCACCAAATTTCGGATTTTGTTGGTGCCATAAGTAAGAGTTTTTAAGTGGTCCCATAGTAAGGGACACGGGTCGTGAGCACAGATTGGCACACGATTGGTTCGTCAGTCAATGCTCGTCTACTATTGGAGTCTTGCGTGTCATTTCGCTACTGTGATTTGGCCAAAAGTGTACATGCGCGAGCTTGCCCCCACTACTGCCTATCTGTGCTCACCACTCGTGCCTCATACATACAGTACCAGGACGAACAACAGGCTTCCTTAGATATATTTATAAGTAGGGTACCTTGCTTTACTTACACCCAGTTTTGGCTTCCAGCACGTCTACCTCGCCGAAGCTCGCACTCCCACAAAACACCTTGCTTGGCTTATCGCTATTATACCACTTAATTGGTTTCCAAGCTAAATTTGTCCAAGAACTTTGCTGTCCTGTTTTTTTCTCTGAGTGGGTACAGATGTTTTCAATTCATTTTAAAGAATTTCTCAACAATTTTGACATGCATACCCAGCAGATTGAGTGGCCACATCTGTAGGTACCTACTGTGCGTTGACGCTTTTATAAATATTTTCTGCTGTTCTACCATCAAGATTCCAAACAAACATGTTTGCTATTAAAATGTAAAGAGTAAATTTCGTTATTTAAGTGATAAATGATTCGCTCAAGGAAAAATCAAAAACAAGATTTACTTTGTAATTTAATAAAACTTCATCAATATAAGAATATGTCCGATTCCATCTATATAATACAAAGCATTTCAAAAAGGGAAAATACCTACATATAAAATACAAACTATACCTTCATTGTGGTCTCAAGTCCCGCTTTTCCTCCAATTGAGTTTGTGGTACGTTATACGAGGTGTGGTTTTGCATTTTCCAAATTTCTATGGTGGTTGATATATTAATTAAAAAGAACATGAATTCAATTAGAAATAATCATGTCTTTTTGTGTTTTATATTTGCTACAAATAATACTTAAAACTCCGATCATATGGCGAGAATTCAAAACCACACCTGTATACAAAGAAACACTTAAAATGGCCTCATTTTCAAAGAAAATACTACAATAGACGACCTCTATACATCAAGACACGCGAAAGTGGCTTCAGTGACGTTCCAGACAATATCAGTGACACTATTAAGATATCGAATTAATTTATAAAACTATCAAAGTTCGGTACGTACCTAAGATAGAAGCACCTTATAGAAACAGATATATTGCCCTACGAAGACACGGAGATCGTTTATGACTACTTGACAATTGTCATTATAATAAGACAGATGCAAATATTATGATAATATTTATTTACACAAAACTACACCATTTTATTGTTAATAATTCATATGAATATGTATTTACAAAGGATTATTTCATATCAAATACTTCTCCATAAGATACATATGATTTGAAAACAAATTATCAAGAATATTTACCCACTTTCAGCGTTTCGGTGGTGAGGCAAAAAAAGTATACACGTGTCCAAACTTAAATATACCGACAGGTTGAAAATAAAACATGCCATCGATAAAAAGAAATAAATAAATTGTATAATAATGTACTATTTACAATGTATTTCAAATACGAAATAATTTCAATAATTTTGTCTATATTCTGTTAAAAATGTTAGATGAGTGAAATTATGAAAATGGCAGTATTTATAAATCGGCTAAGGTAATAATGAAAGAGGCCCGACCCGCGACATAGACCATATTTTCCCACAAATACGTTGGCTATGTTTAATACAATTAATTTAAGTAAGGAATACAGAATTCGTATAAAACTGTAATGTATTACGATATCATGAGATTCTATGATACATCGGAAAGAGGGCTACGGTTAGATGGAACAGACAAAGCTGACCTACGTCATTGTGTAGGAGCGAGAGCAACATCATAAAGATCCTCGAATAAAGAAGTTGATTTAGAGGATCGCGAAGAGTTTCTTCAATTCGACCATCAACTGCCAATCCGTTTTGATGAGGTCATCTCTGAAGTAATCCTTGCACGCATCAATACTTGCACGCGATATCTGTAACAATAGTTTATAGTTAACATACATATTCATCTGAAATATACATTGATTTGAGTCAGTACATTAGGAAACAGCTACACATATATATACTTCTTTAGGCAATTAACTACCCGCCTGATGGCAAGCTGCCGGGATTGCGCATCTTTGGTGGTAATCGTAACGAACACCATTAATTATTTCATCCAATGATGCGCACGCGGTATGATGCGACGATGACAATTCGTGGGCCCTGATTGGATGAAATTCATCAAGTGTTCGTTACGATTACTACCAAAGTTACGCGATAGAGCCCTTACCTTAGCCTAAAGGCGCTTATAATTACCCCATCTATTCATTGCTAAATAGAAACCTGGTCCAAAATATGCCCCAAAACTATAACATATTTTCTATGCTTTAATTCAGTTTCCCCACGTCAATTTTTTGTCAACTTTGATAATCTAGGTACACAATAACCTACATAATAATGAGGAGATTTCATATGATACCTCTATACTCAAAATACCAGTCAAACTGTTGATAATTCGAACCTTAAGTGCACGATTTGACAGGTATTTTGACCATAGAGGTATCATAAGAAAACTCATTAAAAGGTAACCTTAAATAAATGTTGAATTCGAAATTAAAAAGAAATTACTTCCCGGGGAAATTTAATTGAAAACAAATCACTAAGCTCATCGAATTGTCACAATTAATGGCAAATATTGCCAAGTTTAATTGCGGCCTATCAAGACATCCGCAAAAACTTGTTCTGGACCCTGAGACCGATTCAAAGCTAAAAATAGCGGCTCATGTTGAATGTACAAGTGGTTCATTCAGGTCGACCCAGTTTGGGGCGCATCGATTCAGCTCCTCGGGGTGAATGAGGGCTCTGACGTCATTGGGAAAATAGAACAGGTTGTGCAAGATAGGAATTGGGTCACGAGCACCCCGCACCCCTGTGGTGACCCCGATGCAGCTACCGAGGTCCCGAGACCCTGAGCCCAGATAGCGTCATTGGAGCCGAGCCCGGAATACAGTTATTGCTCGTTGAGATAGTATGGGGAAATTCAATTCGGTATTTTTAGCTCGAAGGATATAATGCGACAAGGTGAAGCAACAAAGGTTGGCGGAATGAACATCAATATAGAAAAAATAAATTGGCTTTTTTAAGTAAATTAATTGTTGTTAGGTATATTTAACATTAAATTGTTATTTTATTGCTTATATGAATGAAAGCGAAGAAAATTCTCCCTCTATGGAAAAATGGTAAGCCTTCTCCTATCGCATAAAATTGGTTTCTGTGGTTTATCCATAGGATATAAGTATTTTATTTCATAGTTATTTTTGAGACATCAAAAAAGTAATTACGTTTCATAAAATCTAATAGTTTGAGGGTAGTCACGGATTATACCTAATCTTGACTAAGATGACATGACCATTTAGCATTTTCATTAATGAAAGCGTACTGCGAAACCTCAATGAAGCTTCTAGAATGGGGTACGACCCGGTCACTGTCTCTGTGTGTATTTAGTAATATGTAGACGACGTTAGTGTTGGTACAACTCGCGTAATTTATATTGATAGCTCCAATGCCCATTATGAATAAATACTTCCAACGTAACATTATTGAATTCTTTGTCATTAAACGTCTTAACCATTGAATTATTACGCTTAGAAGCGAAGTATCGAACAAAAATCCTCGCGACACGTAAGCCACTTGACAACCAATGTATGCGTGAGTACCATATAATTACACTCGCTGACACGCACACAAGCGCACGAGTAATGTTGCAAGCTAAACGAAATTTTTCGGTAAAATTAACCTTCCGATTTCGCCTACTAGTGAAATTGGAAGTAAATATTCATAAAAATAATTAAATAGTTTAAAAAGTTCTGCGTCTTAGATAATTTATCATAGACACATGCTTGTTATTTATTTATTACTAGTTGTTTCATAGTACTTATTTCGGGTATTTTAACATAATAAACCAAGACAATGTGCAGTGCCATGAACGATCGTACAATTTGTCTTTCCTTGGTAATGATAGGTTTCATATATGATAGGTTGTATAGAAAAAGAAGATTAAGTAGTATCTAGGTATTTAATTTTCATTAAGAAAATAGAAAGGACAATGCCAAGATTCGGCCCGAATCATATAGCTTCCGACAGACTTTCTGTTAAATTGATAATTCTTAATAGGTAACAGCAGGAATTATACCATATAAATAAAATCTGTAGAAGTACACCATTAAAACAGCTATCTAAATAGTAATTTATTTTATCAACTCATTCCAAATCTATCTGTCGCTATTAAAAATGTTGCCAAAACAAAAATAAAATCATATCGATACTAAATTGCACCTGAAAATCGATTACAATTAACATTTTAAAGCCGCACACGGTAACTTATTACGTTACGTTAGCTCATTTTAATTATAAATAGGGGTCCTTATTATGTTTGGTTTTCTTTAAAAAAAATGTGTAATAAATTAAAAATCATTTATTTCGATCATCGATTACGTTTAGAATAATCGATTTCTACTATGTATGTTATTATAGTGCTGGCAACACTTTTGACGTAAAGGCTTGAAATGTCATACGAAAGACTTCTCCCGTCTCCCGCGTGTTATCATCAAGAGTGATGAACGAAGTATTCCTGACCCTCCTGTGTTCTTCTTTGAGTTTTGTGTTCCTTAGTGCTGTGATTTTGGACTCCGATTTTACTACTACTCACGACTACCTTGGCTATTGAAACTGGACCTGAACCTGTATTACTCGCTGACCCAGCTTTCCCAACGGAACTTTTGAACCTGCCTACTTATTGACCTGGCTTACTCTCACGGACTATGGAACCTCTACTCTACTGAACATGGTTCACGGCATCAATTGTGGTGTAAATGCCTTTCGGATGCAACGACACTCATTAGAGTCTGAGACTGAAGAGATTCTGCAATCCGGCAACAAAATGCTCTTACTGATGTAAGTAATAGTAGTAATATTACGAATTTTCGCCCCGCGGTTTCTCCCGTGTTTCCCGGGATAAAAGTAGTCTGTCACTCTCCGGTCCTATATATTTGTCTGTGCTAAAAATCACTGATCCATTTCTCCTTTGCTGCATAAAAGAAGAATAAAGCAATAACCAACTCTTCAGTTTTTTCCATACCTACCATAGCTTTTCTAGAGATTACCAGATACAACATTAGATTTTTATATTTTTTGCTCTAATACTTATTTTGCAATTTAATTATATAATAATTTATTTTATATTTTTTTGCAGCTACATCCATTTGATAGGATTTGTCACCCTTGTTGGCAGAGGAGTGACGGTTTGGCTGAACACACAGACAGAACCATCCACATCATCTTCAGTGCCATCGCAACCATCCACATCATCTTTTGTGCCAGTGCTACCATCAACATCTGAAGAACCAATTGTTGATCTCCCGTACTGTCTGAGCAAGTAACAACCTGTCGAAACGGAATCTTCTCCGTCTCTTGCTCAAGAAGTGCCAACTATAGTTTTATCTCTGTATGGAAGAGCATCAGTCTCGCAGACCCGCTGTTTTTTCCTGGTTGCACTCATACTGAAAGGCGTGTAGCGCCATTATCTATAAGAATAAGACTTTTTGCTGACCTGCCAACCAGTTTTTAGATGATTTATTTATAAAATATGATGATGTAATATTTGAAGAATAATAAAATTGTTGAAAAGTATATGAATGGTTTTTTTATTTCATATATAGTCTAAAATGTTTATTATATTATTTTGATGAAAAAAATACATGTATTTTTTTTAATATTGAATAGGCTTATGTTTGACCACAATCTCACCATGGCAAGTGATTATGGGGCCGAAAGTGGTAAGTACACAAAGCCCAGAAGGAACTGGCTCGCTGCTGGGTGACAGATCCGTAACTAGAGGGTGGTAGCCAGCTAGGCGGGTACTGTAAAGTACCCTACCACCGTTTTGTTGTTTCCTCACAATGTTTTCCTTCACCGAAAGCTCAAGCTTATTGTAGGAATTGAACCCACGACCTTCGTCACGGCTTCCAGATATGCTATCGTACTAATCATTAGTACAGCGGTTCCTAACCTTTTCAATCTTGATACCCCTATGTATGACCTATCAGGGAAACTGCCCCTCCCCGCTTACTATATTACTTAGGTACATATATTAAGTATCCACACTACCTACTATAGGGTCGTTTTTATTTATACACTTAATGAGCGTGGGTACAGACAGCGCAAGCCACGTGACAGAATTAGTATTTATTAAAATATGATTATTATATTCGTTAGGTATTTATTACAGGCTGTATTAACCCAACAGAATAGCTATTTTACCCCCGCGGGGGTTATTAATCCCACGCTGGTAACCCAGGCATTACTATTATTTAGTCATCTTTAAAGGACTATAACTTTTTTTGGTGTACTTCTTATGGAAAACTAATTATACCATTAAATTCTATTTTTTTTCCCTTTTTTTTGATATATGATTCATCTTTGTCGGTTCGGGCCGAGTCTTGTATGAAAAAGTGGCATTGTCCTTTTAAAAGCCTGTAAGTTGAATTTATTTCCGGAACAACTGCCGCTTTGATAATATTTTCCTAGCTATATTCTCTTTTTTCTACCAGTCTGATTCGAAATTATTTCACTAATATGAAGCTACATTATCCCAAGTATTATAGACTACTTATCCCAAGAACGCGGGTGAAACTGCGGGGCACAGCTAGTCGGTTATAATAGCTATAAGTAAAAGAAACAACTTATCGGACTCAACTACTATATTAATAACAAAATCAGTATCAATTACGTAAAACAACGCAAATTCGCACACACACAGCTGGCAACACTTTGCTCGAAATCTGAGTGAAGTATTTTTATTTTTGAATTTTGTTATTTTAGATGAATTACACAATAAAATTAGTGGCTTGCCTGTGGAATGTTACATAAGAATTCTTATCTTTCGTCCCTGATGAATTATGACACAATTATACTGCACAAACCGTCATATTTATTACTTTTCTCAGAGCTGCACTCACTAAAACGTCACTCAGTACACTGACAGCGCGGCGGTCATTTGGAGCCATTATGGCTCCAATTGATTGGATTATTTTTCGCGCGTGTACTTTGTTTCTATGTGTAATAATTCAATGGTCTTAACATTTTTTCCATATTTGACCATATTTCTCATGAAGCGCCGCAATTTTTACATTTATTTCATATGAAAAGATTAACATTCTTCGATTTTAATTAACAGATCAATGAGGGTTTTCCACACCACTGCTTCCTTTGGAAGTTTGTCCATAAGCAGAGAAGATATTTTAGGACTCCATTTTGTTTTTTTTACGAATATGTTTACCGTTTTAATTTATTTCATAAATTGTAGGCCCCTGTGGAACGATCTGTCGCTAGAATCAGCTGTCCCAAATAAAAATGGGGCCCATTTAAATCAAAATATTCTTATGCAAAGCATTGGTCGTATGAATGAAATAGGATCTCTGCGCCAAAGATTCCAAGAGCCAATCAAAATGGAAGTGATTCAAATGTGGACAAACCTTACAATACGCATGGAAAGGCGTGACGTCATGTATATCCGAAAATAACGTGGCCTTCGCACGGGTGACGGAAAATTGCCGAGTTCATACTGAGTGCTCTTACATATTGAAAGAAAAGATTAATGTTTTCCAGTTATCGAATAAGAAACAAAATTGTTTTTATGTAATATTTATTTTGGCAATGGAGAATGTGAACATGTCTAAACATTAAGTTCGTGCTCAGTACATTTTCTTGGGTAAAATAAATGGTGTATTTATAACGTTGTTATATTAAAATGTATGTTATAATAACATGTGATACATTTAAATGTCTAAATGTATAAATAACTTGATATTATTCAGTAGACAAAGAGTTCGGTTCACGAGATCGTATTATTTAGGCTGTAACATTAATCTCGCCCAATATTTTTCAAGAGAGGAGCATTATTTTAAAAAGCAGTGTTTCATGTCACACCGTGTTTTCTGACACGTTGTATAATTTAATTCTTGGAGGAAAAAGTAAAGAGGTGAGAAAAATGTAATCATAAACAAACTCCGGATCTCTGGCGTCAGAGCAAGCTTAGCAACAGAGCGTATCCCCCGGCCATTAACTATATAACATAACTGCAACGATCTACCCCCACTTCCCCGCGTGTCAGTTTCCCCTCGACCTAGTGACCCGCGCCCGTGGTCACCCGCACCCCTCGCTACCCCGCTGCATGCGATCAATGGAGCCGTGGGGAGGGGTATCCATTGATGTTTAGCACCCACCTTGCATTCATATGATGGTTTTGTAAGGGTGAATGGAGATTGTTAGGGGACGACTTTATATACCCATAGGCAACTCTGGCTATTACATCTGGCTGGGACTCGTGACTTTTTCAATGACACATAAAATATGTGGTGCCCCGTTTCTGGAAAATCGTTGCGGCAAGAAATAGTTCTTAGTGAGGAGTAGGTAGACCTTTTATTTCCAAGATTCCATTAACTGGGTTATTTCTGATTGTCATAGATTTCTATATTTCGCTGTGGTACCGATCGCGTTAACTAAATTCAGGGTGTTGAAGATAAAACTTGAAGGAATATGTCCTTCAAGTACCTACTCAGGGCGAGTCACAATTCTTGCAATATTTTTTGTTCCAATTCTAATTAAAGATTACAATTACATCGATCTTCGAGAACTCTATGTTTAATTTACAAAAAAATATTTACTATAAAGACGATTTATTTTATTTTTGTGGTAATGTTTATTTTTAGCATTCTTTATCATGGTCTGATTATTATGAGACAAGTTCAGTTTTTGGGAGTAATGTTCTAACTCCCTACACACTTATTTTGATACCGATCAAGAATTCATCAGTAGCTACAAATACACAGAACTACTTACAATCAAGCAAGACACAATTAAGATAACAAGCGTCACTTCCTTTAATTCATTGTACTTCCCTGTAATCATTACCAACGTCATAACAATAGAAATCAACCGATCATAAACCCACGTAAAGCTTAAATCGAGTATAATTATAACAACTGAATTGTTTGTACGTGCATTGGCAGCAAACGACCGCAGTTTGTGTTATAAAGCGCACACAAATATCAATAGCTCAACTGCATAAACTGAGGCGCAACAAAACGTACACAATCACGACACACAGTTTCCGTTCTATTCTCGAATGCAAACATTTGCACTTTAGTTGGACCAGGACATGTAAATAATCCTATATATGTATGCGATAGTTCTATTAATAGTCCGTGTCAATCGGTGTCATTTGTCTAGAGAGCTAAAACGGTCCCGATATCTTGTGCAATGTGCAGCCCATTCATTAAAACGTCACCGGCGACATATAGCGGGCTGTGCAGACGAGCGCATTATCTGTCGAGAGTCGAGGTGATCCTCACAGGCGCCCGCTGACTGATATAATAGGGGTATTATAACAATTTATATCACTATAAAACTTTCGCCAGTCATCTTTTGTTAAATATTATAAATACGAATTGTTATTCAGTGATCTCATTCAAGAAAGTTTCTCTTTTATCTTTGTTTATTTTATAATACCTACGTATTCGTAATGGATGTCTCGTTTGAATGATTTGTATGATTTCTTTAATGTATTAATTATGATAAATTAGTGTTTATTGCTTGTACTTTCTCATTCATGCATGAAATTCTGATAACCATTTACTTAACCCACGTTGATTGTTTGAGAAATATGCATTAATGCTGAATTGTAGTAGAATAGTACATTATGATACATGTGTTCAAAGTTGGTAATTACAGACAAGTGATAAATATGAACATAGATTTCATCAAAAAATCAGGAGCTGCACACTCTCTATCGCAATATTGGGGGTTCAGACGAGGGCGGTGACTGTAGTTCTAATTATGAACCCTTTTCACAAAACTCGAGGTGCTCTAATAAAGACACCAACACATAATACATAGTTAATTGTCTTCACGTGATCCGCAAATATTACAGACTTTTTGTTATCGTTATCAAACAAGATAAACGTAGCGATTTAAAATCGGTCGTCTGTATTTTATCTTGGGCAACGGATTAATCAAACGGTCACATCAATTTGTAGTTGTAATAGTCAAGTCTATTCTTTCTTACGGCCTAATTAACCGAGTTCCTTAATAACATTCCGTTTAACTGAACATTTCCATCTAATTGACTTGTTTATTTTATTTAACTATGTTAATGCATTCATCAATATTGAAACATTCTCGCATTCATTGAGTATTTGCTATTCATTAATAATCTTTGGTCTACTTATGTCGATAAGTATTGGATAATTTCCCAAACATATATTACAATTAATGATCAATTTATTGGGTCCAAGTTTCCTTATCTATAAAAATCAGTTGCTGTTCGTTAGTCTCGCTAAAACTGGAAAAAAACCGGCCAAGTGCGAGTCGGACTATTAACTAACTCAACTTTCTTATGAACAAAAAAACGCAAAATAAACGTTTCTTGTAACGGCGCCCCCTTAAATTTTTTATTTTCTTTCATTTTTATTATTTGTTGTTTAGCGGCAATAGAAATACACATATTCTGAAAATTTCAGCGTTCTACCTATTACCGTTCATCAGATACAGCCCACTGACAAACAGACGGACGGACAGACGGACGGACAGACGGACAGCGGAGTCTTAGTAATAGGGTCCCGTTTGGCACCCTTCGGGTACGGAACCCTTAAAACGGCTTGACGGATTGGAAATTATTTTTTGTTTTGTTCGGTCTAATATAATATAAGGGTGGATTAAAAAAAACACCGAAGTTCACCGGGTCAACTTGTGAATTATAGAAGATGCAAACAAAGGAATCGAAGGAATTGAAAATGTATCAAGAAGTATGGATGGAATCATAGCGCCAAAATAGCTTATTACCAAATTACCCTAAACTGAATGGTATGTTGTCTCCTTAAAGGTGTCATTACACGGTCAATTTTCACATGAGACAATCTAGCTACTCTCGCTAGAACAATTTTACTCATTATTCGAGCACCAGAATTGAGGAAATGACTTCATTGTAGGTACGTTACGGCATAACGTAAGAAATCTGTTACGTTGCAGGAACCGGGACACTTGTGGAATTAACAATTGGGCGAACGGAAACATTTATGAACGTAGATAACCTATGATGCTAAGAATGTTGGCTGTTCTTTTTTAGGGTTCCGTAGCCAAATGGCAAAAATCTGAACCCTTATAGATTCGTCATGTCTGTCTGTCTGTCTGTCCGTCCGTATGTCACAGCCACTTTCTTCCGAAACTATAAGAACTATAATGTTGAAACTTGGTAAGTAGATGTATTCTGTGAACCGCATTTTCAGATTTTCACACAAAAATAGAAAAAAAACAATAAAAATTGGGGGTTCCCATACTTAGAACTGAAACTCCAAAAAAATTGTAAACCCATACGTGTACGGGGTGTCTATGGATAGGTCTTCAAAAATGATATTTTGGTTTCACATGTCATTTATTTCTAAACTGAATAGTTTGCGCGAGAGGCACTTCCGAAGTGGTAAAATGTGTGTCAGACCCCCTGTAACTTTTAAAATAAGAGACTGATAAAACCAAAATAATTTTTTTATGTACCAAATTTTTATTACCATGCAAACTTCCACCGAAAATTGGTTTGAACGAGATCTAGTAAGTAGTTTTTTTTTAATACGTCATAAATTGAAATTCATATTAAATACTCAGGTCTATACTACCATTTACTTATATACCTACAGGTTTGTACGGAACCCTCGGTGCGCGAGTCTGACTCGCACTTGGCCGGTTTTATTTTAAAATGTATTTATTGGATTACAAGCTTGGTACATGGCTCAAGTTTAGGATGGTGTGGGAAAAATTAAATAAATCTTAAATGAGGAGTGTATGTGTACAGGTCGGGTAACCTTCACAGTACTCACACTTATGCAATTTCACGATACAGTATGTTTTATTACATTATTGCTCCTAATCGGTCAGTCAAGTCTATCGGACGAATGTAAAAAAATACCACTCTATTTATAAGCAGTAGCAAAAGCAATACAATAACTGTGTCCTTCATACTCATAAGCTTGACTGCGCGCGAGAGAGACAGACATACTTTTCATGATGCGCAAGCAGTGCGATGCACGCCGCGCGCTTATTTACAGACATTACACAAGCGCAACGTGTCAATGTGTTGAACGTGCCAGCTTTCGTTAATCTACCTGTAAATGCGTGGAGGGTGTGTGTTTGTAAGGAAAGTGGGTGTGTGTGGTGAAAGGTTTGTGTATGGAACAACAGTACATTCAGTAAAGAAGAAAGGTGAGTGATAGGTTAGATGACAACCTTTTTTATGATGGCAATCGATCATGTTTTTTGTTGGGATCAAATGTCTATATGGGACCAAATGTCATTAGATCACTAGAAAAGTCAGAAATGAGAGTTAAAGGTGGTCAAAATCAGAATGCGTCGATTCTCTAACGTAACGTCACTTTTGAGTGCCGCTGGCTGTACTGAAATGTATGTTGAAAACACGTAATTTGTCATTTTGGTCGTGTAAAACTGCGTTTAGGTACAAAGTTGCCATAATTTTTTTATTAAAGCCTAAAGGTCCTGAAAGTAGCTTTTAATATGATAAAACATAATTGGATTGTTTTACAAAAAACTTAAACCGACTTCAGAGTACACTAAGAAGTTATCAAATCCTGATCTGATGACAAAGAGACCAAACGGGAAGATTACCCTTTCAAACAAAAAAAGAGATTTCCAAATCGTTTAATAAATGACGGTGTTATTTGGTAACAAACATAAAAAAAACAACCGAATCGAGAACCTCCTCCTTTTTTTGAAGTCGGTTAAAAATAAACTAAGAACGTAACATTGAGGTCCCGTATCTTAAATATTTTTTTTTTGTTTTTTTCCACTTTTCAACATGAGCCATCATCCCCATTATCACATTGTATAATTTGCAATTGACTTGCAATAATGAAAGGTCATTATGATCTCAAGCCGACGTGCTTTGCCATCTCGTGTTAATGTCTAGAATTACTTACCCCAATCTCGGCGGAGTATTATCTTCATTTCCCCCACTAGTTTGACAAAAAACTAGAGAAAGATGACTAACCTTGCTGACTAGCATATCAGTCTCATCAAAGTGTCGTCCGAACATCTTGGGCGACTCCCCGGGTATAGGTTCGATCTTGATGCACACTTCCTGGCCCTTCCGCGCCGTCTCCACTTGCTTGTGGTTTATCTCGATTGATGTCACTATACCCAGCTCCACGAACTGCGGAGTTATTGTTTGATTGTAGACTTTATTCCGCCCGCGGTAAGGTCGAGATCGTTTTATAATTGTTTCATATTATTTTCAAAGCAAGACTGTATGTACATACTTAAGTACAAATTTGGCTAAAATTCAGCAACTGTATGACAGTATGAGAAAATACGAGCGCCAAACAGAACAACTAAAGGTTCTCACGGGTGCATTTCACAAGTAAATGTATTATTAACATTGTACAGATCAATATAGTAGGATGTAAGTCTCAAACAGAAGATAACCACGGACCTTCGATTAAGATTGTTTCAAACAACACAAAACCTTAACCTACTTCATTTTCAAAATATATTTTAGGAATTTTTCACAATTCTAAAGGATCCATTGTATGAAAAAAATGATTTTATCTTCTTTGTACTGTTAGAGTTGCCAGCATTACAAAACTACCCGTTAGTTTCGTAGTATTTTGTATGACATTTATATTTTAATAATAAAGGCAGATGCAGTAAAGTATAATACTGACTTCTTGACTAGGCACACAGATAGGTGTTCCCTCCTTCAAGACGCCCGCCTCCACCATCACGCCCGCCACGATGGGGTCGCGGGAGTTGAACACGAACTGGGGCATCACCTGTATATACAATTGTTCAATAAAGTATTTTAAGAGACTTTTTGGCGAGAACTTGCAGAGTGACGTTGCGTTTTCATTTTTATTTTCATAAATTTGTGTATTTTGAGTTTTATTGTGTATTTTTGGTGGTATTTTACCCAATAAAGATCATTTATGTGCACCAGTGAAGTGAAATGAATTATGTGTATCGTGACTTTTCAAGCTGTCTCAAAAAGTCCGTTAAGAGTTTTAGTACAATGACCACCATTGTAGTAAAACATGACTTTTATGGACGGTGACTGACTGAGGACTATAATGTCAAGTGATTTATTAACTCGACACTGGCCGAAATGAGCCCTAATTTGGGCTTGGTTGCCAAACTTAAAAATAAGAAGAAGAAGAAGAAGAAAGTATTTTAAGTAGTATCGCAATAACAGATATATAGATAATTCCGCAAGTAGTCAATGATTTTGCACTGATTTTGAACAGAAAGGACCAATCACTGCATCGTGTGTCCTGACTTGGCCAATCAGAGCGCACGTGTCCTTGACTTAGCCAATCAGAGCGCGTTGTCGGTGGTGGGAAATTGGTGCAATAGATTTCAAGCAGAATTAACGTCATTGCGCTTCTTTAGGTTAATTGTTCGATGACTAGAAACTCTTGTTTGGTATTGAAACCAAAAGATCGCGATAATGCACGAAAAACATTATTTATAATATCTTGAGACACGCTTATCGTTTCGGAGGGAAGTACCTAGATATTGGTACTGATTCTGTTCTTTACAACTAAACTAATTTAGTCTCACTATGTCTCTTTCTAACGAAGAACATAAGAAAAGGATGTAAGAAATTTAGTCCCGTCGAATTAGTTCAATGCTTGTTTACAATATAAATTTAGTCGCCGTCTATCGCGGCTACGTCTAAATACCCGCAAATAAAGACGAGAAAGACTAATTTGACAACATATATTCTATCCTTTTTCAATAATGTTTGTAAGAAAGAGATGTGATGTGACATAGTGCGATTTAAACAATTATTTGAAGTGTATCTCACTAAACTACTAGATGGCTCCGTATTCAAGATCTAACTAAATAGTTTACCTTGAGCTTGCACGGGAACACAGCGATATGCTTGAACTCCTCACGCTTCCTCTGCTTGAGTTCCTCGCGGTAAGCGGTGAACTTGTCGAACAGGTGGTATATGATGTCGGCCGCGAATATCTTCACGCCGAGCTGGTCTGCCATTTCTTGGGCGTCGCGCTCGATCTGTTTGACACCAGAATAATATATTATATTGGGAATTTGGTAAATATGGACAACTTCCGTGGCACTCAGTAGATCTGTATCTACT
Organism: Achlya flavicornis; assembly: GCA_947623365.1. Lineage (NCBI taxonomy): Eukaryota > Metazoa > Arthropoda > Insecta > Lepidoptera > Drepanidae > Achlya > Achlya flavicornis. Next base: position 12,487,385 of record OX392473.1, on the reverse strand, counting down.
GAGTGTCATGAAAAGTCAGTCCATCTCTCTCGCGCGCGGTCAAGCTTATGAGTATGAGGGAGACAGTATTTTTTTGTTTCTGCTACTGCTCATGCTTATAGGTGTCTTTTTTGCATTCGTCCATTAGAATTGACTGACTGATTGGAAGCAATAATGTAATAAAACACACTGTATCGTGAAATTTTATATGTGTGAGTACTGTGAACGTGCCAGCTTTCGTTAACCGACCTGTAAGAGGAAATAAAAAAAAAATGCTTGGACTGACAAACCAGAACGAACGTAAACTTATGGCTAATCCAATAGAATAGAGTTTTATGCCATAATTATAATTATCTTCGTAATTATGAGGTACTTTCAAGTGAGACAGAATTTTCACCTTTGAAGTATAATGGCTATAATTTATTTTAATACTGATGTGAAGAAAAAACGTTGTATCCCTATTTATGTATATTGCGCACACAGAGGAGTGGAATTTGGCATTACTAAAGTTAGTATAAAGATAATTTATTAAAAGTTTACTATTTACGCTCAACATTGGCTGTACATTCAAAGCCCGGGAATGCATTTGGAATATGAGCAGGGGCAAATCCGCTACCTGCTTGGGGCCTTTACTGGGCACTTTGGAACCAACGACATGCTCATGAAGATGGGTCTAACCGCGACACCCATGTGCAGGTTGTGTGGGAGCACACGGAACGCATGGAGCACCTTCTGTGCACATGCGATGCACTGGCTGGTAAGCGAATGAGTCTCCTAGGGATCGGATATCCAAAACCAGAAGACTATAGGCTCATATCTCCTAGCCTCGTTGTAAAACTCATGAAAAGAGTTTTCAAAGAGACTGGGGAGAAGTAAGTTATCTAGGGGAGCACAATAGATCCCAATGGGTCGAAGTCCGAGTTATTTCTCGGCCCCTGCACAAGATACGATTACGAAGATACTAGTATTCATTACATTACCTACCGCCATAAAATATATTCAATAAATATTAATGCACGTCAATAAATATTCAAATACTATTTCATACACACCTTGACATCAAAAGCCAATATGGTGGCAAACTGAGAGTCGTGCTCCAACATGGCGGATGCCTTCATGACGTCACGCTTCACCACCGGACCTATTCTAATTGCAGAATACTGTAACAAAAAACATTTGCTAGAAAAGTGGCATGTATGCATGCAGGATGAAAAGAAAACGATTCATCTACAAATTGGTCTAATACCGTAAAGTATTTGTTTTCTGTTTCAAACCAATACTAATAATTACACCGTCTTATTCTTATTACACAAGTGCCCCAAGAAAGGAGTGTATTGTTTTCAGACTTCATGTATGTATGTGAGTTTCTTCATTTCAGGATAACTTTTAAATACCTGAACAGATTTGTAAATGTAAATTGTAATTAATATAAATATTGTATTTTATAAACACTTCGACTTGACCAAAGCTTGATCTATCTCATTACTAAATCTCCTCTCAATATGACCAAGATACTTTTATCCATCAGTATCCGATAAGTGTTGTGAGGGACTGTTTTTCTAATAATAATACATTAAAATAAGTATAAATATCTTGGGACATTCACAAACAGCTATATGATCTCAAACTAAGCAGAGTTTGTAGTATGGAAACCAGATAACTAAAATAACTTAAATTCTACTTTTAGTTTGAAAATACTTTTTAAATATACATAATTACACCCAGACTCAGAACATGCAGACAAACGCATGCCTTGGGTGGGAATCGAACCCACGACCTGCAGCGTGATAGGTGGAATGTTAACCAACCAAGCCAACTGGCCCGTCTACATAAGTAAAGATATACTTACAGGAATCTTGCTAGTTCTAAGGAACTCGAGCAGCGCCTCTAGAGAGCCCAAAGTGGAAGCTTGCACGTACACGCCGCGCTCGGTCAGCTTTATTGAAGACAGAGCGGATTTCAGCTCGCGAGCCACTTCCTCCCTGAAATTATATATATTGTTTAATCCCCCGAGTATGGAATGTCAATAGGCTAGTGTCCTGAAATATTCTACTTAGTCGACGGACTACGTAGAAAAAAATAATATACGACACGTATTTTTTCTTTTGTCAATCAAACAATAAATGACGAAGATATGGTGTGTTGACTATTCGCGTGACGTCACACCATGGTACACTTTGAACTTGTTGCTTTTTTGTTGGTACTCATTATGGGTATGTTATTAGGTGGTGGGATAAACCAATGGGTACTTGTTATCCCGGTAAAATATAATATATTATATCCCTGGGATACGTATATGAAACCGCGGTGCTGTAGCTCGTCAAGAATAAACATTGAGGACAAATATAAAACAGACATATTTTGAGAGAGGTAGAGCATAGCGTTTATTCGCTCAAAGAGCAGCTCGACTGGGGAAGTACCTCCACCTTACAGAATACCGCAGCCAAATAACTTTATGTTGTGTAAAGTTGTTTTCCTGCGCGTGAGTAAGGTCGCCAGAGCTCATAGGGGAGGGGGGAAAGGTCGGTAACGCGTGAGCGATGCTTCTTGTGTTGCAAGCGTCCATATGGCTACGGTAACCGCTTACCATCAGGTGGGCCGTATGCTTGTTTACCGACTAAGTTGTATATAAAAAAAAAGACACAATAAGTGCCCATGACGATGTTGCCTAAGCTGGTAAGCACATAAAGAAGAAACTATCAAGCTTTTAAGTGCAGCTGCCATAGAGATAGAATATTAGTAAGAAAGAAAGAAAGAAAGAAAGAAAATTATTTTATTTTTCCAAAAACAAATGAATACTTAGTAAATATAAAAATAGAACAGTAAAATAAAGTATAAATAAATATCGAATCTGTGTGTTCGGAAAGAAAAGGCGGCCGACTCAGCCTAATGTTGAGGTACCCCCCAACGCTGATATTCTGCCGGCGCCTCGTGAGTGTGCGTCACGAAAATCAGTAGGAAGAGATCAACGAGTGTTTTTTCTTTTAAAATTAAAATAATCGAACAAATAATAAAACCTTATTAACCATTATATGGATAAATTCTTATATGAACAATAATCAGTGAACATAAGCTAAATGAGGGTGCAGCGATAAACATAGTGAGCAATTTAATTGTAATAAAATTAATTTAATGTGAGTACAGCCGGTATAAGACAAAGAGATGAAAATAAAAAGAGGTAAATACAGTAACAAAAAGAAACAATATCATCTGGCTCAGGTTCTGAGATTTAAGATTAGAATGATAATCCAGAACAGATTTACTTTTACATAAGCTCATAAACAACGAATAATAATGAAATAAAGATAAATGTGCTACATCTGATATAGTAGAGTGATAGTACCAGAGTATGTGCCAAGACACAGGAACTATCAACGCATCCGCAGCATGAACTTATTCGACATTAGAGTCCGCAAGATCTAATAGGCCCGTTTTGACAGCACATATACATCAATGTGTCAAAAAGAGACAAACATAGTGCACCAAGAAGGTGTCTCTCACTCGTGTACGATATATCTATTAATGTATCTGTATTTAAACTGCCCACGCTTCGCACATGGTAATGTTTACGCTATCACACTACTAATATTCTACATAAAAAAAAAAAAAAAAATGGCAGCTGCTGAAGCACTATATTTCTTTTGCTATGACGATAATATGACCTTGAAGAGTTCTTTTTTAATCCAGAAACTGGTGAGACGTATTCCTTAAGTATGATGAAGTGGCATAAACTTTATAACTTACTTCATAATGTCGACTTCATCTGGTTTCTGAGCCACAAGTAAATTAAGACCGGCAATGGCTTTCTCCAACTCTTTAGCTGCTATCTTCACTCCTTGCGCTCCTATTACTTCTTTGTGCTCGATATATGCGTTCTGTATGATAAATTAGTTTGTGTAATGGGCTAGATGAGTAAAAAAATCTATTTAGACCGTCTTTTAAATTATCAAAAAATATTAGACACGTATTTTTTCTTTTGTCAATTAAACAAAAAAATACGAAGATATCGGGTGTTGAAGTTCCGCGTGACGTCACGTTGGAGTACACTTTTTAATCCAAAGTGACGTCACGAGTCCCCACTCCCGAACTTTGACTCGCTTTATCTTTGTAATTTTTTTATGATTCGTTTAAAATTACGTTTGATAAACTAATTATTATTTTCTTACCTAGGAATCATCCCTATTGTCAATTATTTAAAATTATTTAGAAAGAGAAACGTTAAACGTTTCTCTTTCTAAATAATAATAAAAGAGAAACGTTTAATGTCGGGACATTTTTGAAAACGCGAAATGTTAGTGTAGTACATTAGTACCCAACTGATAAGGCGCTTCGTGAATCTTCGTTCGCAAAGAAAAGAAAGTATGGCCCGAAGATTAACGAAAGAATTCTTAAAACTTACAATCAATCTTAGATCACTACTATAAGGTTCGTAATACACTGCATCTGTCAGTTCCGTCTCACTCGCAAATCACGCCCCTGCCGTGGCAGCTGCCGACCAATAGCATTTCCCGCGCTTTGAAAATGTATCTTCTGCGCAGGTACATCGGTAAGCCATATCAGTTGGGTACACTAGAAACCTAGATACATATTTTTTCAATTAGACCAAAAAGGTCGTCAGAGCTCATTGGGAGGGGAGAAGGGTGACGCGTGCGTAATGCCTCGTGTATTGCAAGTGTCCATATGACTACGGAACCGCTTACCATCAGCTGGGCCGTATGCTTGTTTACCAACATCGTAGTAAAGAACAAAGTAAGAAATTTCACGACTGATATGAATCATTTTCAACCGATCTTGTTCTTTGCAGAACTAAATACATATATTAAAAAACCACTGCATACATCAGTAATATAGTCAAACACAGCAAACCTCGGTATATCGAAATAACCAATAATAATATCATATAATAATATAACATCTATCACCAACAGCTCCTGGCTAATTTCTAGCTCGCACTCGCTTGCTCATTACGCGTCCCGTATTGTTTGAGGTGAAATAGCAATACTCTTTAGCCGCGCGACATACCGGCCCATCATGGAGTTTTACATTGTTTATTTGATATATAAGTTAGAATAAATCAATATGAACTCTGTAGCGCTTAAAATAAGGATCAAAATTGAAATCTCACCTTAACCCGCAACTCCTTCATAGGCTGCGGCATGAGTAGGGATCGTATTTGTGTGACGATGGGTCCGTCTGTGCCCGCTAGTATCATTGTATCGCCTTCATGAAGTGTGCCGTTGATCAGGATCGTGTCTATGGTCGTACCCAGACCGGGGATCGCTTTCACCTGTCAAATACATGTTGAATTTATAGATCTTGAACTATGGTTTTCGTCTTTGACCATTATTCCACCATGGTAGGTGATGATGTGGAAGAAGGTGGGTAATAATTAACCAGAATTGTTTCGAACTGTGCGGGCTCAAAGGAGCTTTCTTCCGCGGACGCTCTGGTTGTGGAATGAGCTCCCCGCCGTGGTTTTCCCAATGGAGTACAGCATGGGGTTCTTCAAAAAGGGCGTGAAGAAATTTCTTCAGGGTCGGCAACGCGCGAGAGCCTGGTGTTGCAAGCGTCCATAGGCTACGGTAACTGCTTACCATCAGGCGGGCCGTATGCTTGTTTGCCACCTTAGTGGTATAAAACACAAAATCTAGATGTAGGCTTTTGGCTACGTTTAATTTAATTATCGTTTAATTAATACGATATTTTTTGACATTTGGGTATTGCTGTCAAGTCTAACATAAAACTAAATATTATATAGAATACCCCAAAAATAAGAATAAGAATAAATAAAAAAATTAACAATTACTCATTTCAAAACATGCTTAGATTCAGCGAGTCTTCCACCAGAATCATCATCAAGAAGTATGGTGTGTTCAGACAGTAGTTGCTTCTCGTCTATATTACTTACCTCGAGCACGGTGGCTAGCAGTTGGTTGGAGAACACAAGTCGCTTATGCAGCGGTCCCTCGCAGGCCTGAACGATCATGGCGAGCAAGTTGCCCATGCCCTCTCCAGTCACCGCTGATGTGGGCACTAGCGATACGTAAGTGCGGGGATCTGGGTTTTCGAAGAACAGTGCTGCGTTTAGACCCTGCGGATGGAAAGTGGTTCAAGTGAGCCTTAGCGCCGTAAGGATGCATTACTACCATTAGTAATGTTACAAAAAATATTTAACACTATCACCTAACAAGCGATACCCTGCGGTTTCAAACACACTAGAGACCAGACTGTTTGGTGTATGGTAAAACTCGAATGAATTTATGTAACATACCTTCATGGTTTTTAAGATATGAATAAATAGATAAATATACCAATAGTTATTGGTAAAACATAACAAACCTCTCAGGACTTTTATTCTACACATACACAAACACGCATTTTTCTTTTTGTTTAAATTTTACCCTTTATTATTTTTATATTCCCATTGTTTGTTTGGAACCTAATAGATATGTAACGGAGGAGGGCGTTGATGTTTGCGATACAGCAGATTCAAACTTCTGCAGACACCATCGTTGTTTGTTTAATTATTGTACCTTTTGTGTTGTTCCAAATAAATATATTTTGATATTTTTTACTGATATTTTTTTATGACTTGTAATATTCATCTGATTTTAATTCATCATCAGAGTCACATACAAAAGTAACCATATTTAAATTCAATACTCTAAATGTTAGGAATTCTACGCGTAGCAAAAGACGAGTTCACGGGAGGCATAGGTACAACAAAATACAGGTATGAACTTTGTTAAACAGAACAACGAAAGTCCTAGATCAAAAGTTATTAAACTACTTTTATGATGTTTACAGTTCCTTAACCCTGTATAGTAGTATAGTCTATCGATCTCAATGAATGGGCTAATTGACGCAAAAATATAGTTCATTACAATAGTTTTATTATATTCGTTTTCTTTTTTTCAAGTTTTTATTATTTATTTATTTATTCTTCAAAAACTGAATTGAATGAACAGCCTTACTAAAAAATTCATTAATTACCTGTTCAGAGAACTGCAACATAACGTCCTTGCATCTCTTCTCAAACTCCAACTGTGTGTTGGGTTGTTGCAACTTCAGTATATCACGGACGTCCTTACGTTGGGCGCTCTGCCAGTCGTACAGACGATCTATCTTGTTCAATGCCACTATGAACGGAGTCTTCTTCTGTTTGAGCATGTTTATAGACTCAATCGTCTGGGGCTCTAGACCGTGCATAATGTCTACTACCTGAAAGTAAAATATACAATAATTGAGATATTTTTATTGGAGTTTAAAATGTCTTAACCAAAGCAGACTTACCAGTTTAAGAGAGTAGTTGCTTTTCGAAAGGTCGATACCGCGTCCGAATGCCCCAAACCTACTTACAAACTCCAGTGACGGCGATCATGGCACTTTTGGGAAACTAGATGCAGCGATTGAATGCTAAAAGACCATCGATTTTGCCATCAAAATCAAATTCAGCAAGTTGCGAACGAGATGCAGCCGCAAAAACGCTGATCACTGATGTCATAATCATTACCTGTGCTATGGTCCTAAGTAAAGATTGATTTGGGAGAGTTCTCACACCATCATTTCGGGTTAAAATAATGGAATGTGTTTAAGAGAGGTAGAGCGTAGCGTTTATTCGCTCAAAGAGCAGCTCGACTGGGGAAGCACCTCCACCTTACAGGATTCGGCAGCCAAATACTTTATGTTGTATTCCTGCGCGTGAGTAAGATCGCCAGAGCTCATTGGGGAGGGAGCTACGGTTGGTAACGCGTTAACCGCTTACCATCAGACGGACCGTATGCTTGTTTACCGAATTGGTTGTATAAAAAATATATAAGTGTAACACTTACAAGAATAGCTATATCGCATAGTGAAGATCCTCTATTCCTCAAATTACTGAAGGACTCGTGGCCGGGCGTGTCGATAATCAGCAGTCCAGGCAACTTGAAAGCTATTTCACTCACCTTGAAAAGAGAAGAATCTATTATAAAAGAAAGTCGTGTTAGTTACACTATTTATAACTCAAGAAGGGCTGAACCGATTTTGCTGAAAATTGGTGGGGAGGTAGCTTAGAACCAAGAGACGGACATAGGATAATTTTTATAGGGTAGGGTAAAGAAGGGGGCGCGGGTGAAACAGCGGGCGTAAAGCTATTATTAATAAATATATTTTGAAGAAATCCCTCATCGATAAATCTGCATTTAAAAATCTATTTTAATACTATGTGCATTGAGTTGTAATTGAACCTACATAAAAGATATTGACAAAAGTTTATCAAGTTGACTGAAATCTCAATATGGTAAGTGATGTGGCCGAAGGTGGTATGCACACAAAGTCTTGAAAGAACCGGCTTTAAAGTACAGCTGTCGGAACACACCGATAGGTTTTTGGCGACAGATTTTCAACAAAGGCCATTTGGGTATTACAAAGTACCCTACCACCGTGTTTTGGTTTCCTCGCGATGTTTTCCTTAACCGAAAACTCAATCTCACTTAGAGGATTCGAACCCGGGACCTTCGGCTCGGCATCCGACTTCAATATGACTGAGCTATCATCGCCTTAAAGCGTGTTATATAGAGGGTTCTTGAGAACCAGTTGCTTTTTAAGCTTTGGGACAGTTGATTAAACATTGGCGACGACCAGAAAAGAGAGATCTGGCTAGATTTAAAATCTATATGGAACAGTAACTAAATGTCAGTTAATATTAAACCTTGTGTCTTATACGTCACAGTGGCATTTGGCGCACAATGGCCGCGGTTCTCTATAAACACAAACGGTATGTATGTATAAGGAGCGTCGCGGGATATGCGGCCTTGTCATCCTTCTGACACAAAAAAATAATACTTACAGCCTTGACATGCTTGGTCTGCTCCTTTATATTCTCAATGGGCACATTGGTGGCGCCGATCTGCTGGGTGATACCGCCCGCCTCGCCGTCCTGCACGTTGGTACGACGCAGTTTGTCCAAGATCTTAGTCTTGCCGGTATCGACGTGGCCTAGTACGCACACTACTGCCGCGCGAAGTGGATTACCGGCTTTGTTCGCTTCGTTTTCTTCGCGGCGTTTCTGATGATTTAAATAATCATTAGTTTTGTGTCAAGAATCTGGAATATGGCTATAACCTACTAAAAATTATTCTTCTTGCCTGACATCATATAACCTCACCTCTAATCTCTTCAAAACAAGTTCTCTCTTCTTCTGTGCATCAGTCATTTGATCGTCTTCCGAGTCTTCCTCAGAACTTGAGTCTTCATCAGAACTTTCATCATCTTCATCTGAACTGTCGTCTTCATCCACTTTCTAGAAGGAATAGAAGAATGTTAAAAATATCCTGATATTATTGATGGTATGCCATAATCAATTACTATACTCTATTTCACATAGGATGAGTCGTCAAAATCAAGGGTTTTTTTTACCAATATCTAGTGAAATTCCATTTGAATACTCTGAAATAGTACTCACAATAGAATACTATACTCTATTTCACATAGGATGAGTCATCAAAATCAAGGGTTTTTTTCCAAAATCTAGTGAAATTCCATTTGAATACTCTGAAATAGTATTCCTTTATTATATCAAAATGAACATTAACCATTGAGAAATCTAATAAAATACCATGTGTCACCGAACTCATGCTATTTGAAATCTACTATAGTAATATTCCAAGAGCTATTTTTTTTACCTGTTTAGATTTATCTTGAGCAGGCCTTTTAACTTCTTTGACTGGAGTTACCAATGTTTCTGGCTTTGGAGCTGGTTCTGGTTCTGGCTCCTCCTCAGAAGACTCGGCGTCCCATGCATCCTTCACTGAATCATCATCAGATTCCTTCTTCTCATCTGGTTTTTGGGGCTCCTCCTATTAATATTTATAACCATATAATTTAAACCTTTACTGAAACATTGATTTGAATTAGGGGATACAAACTTGTATTTACCTTTTTATCAACAATCTCTAATTCAATCTTATTTTCTTCAGATGGTGTTGCCGGAGCTTCTTGAGACACTTGGCTCTTTAATCTGCCAGGTTTGACCCTAGTCCCAGGCCTTGCAGGTTTCTTTTCAGCTGACCCAATTTCAACACCCCGAGCCTTCAAGGACTCCAATAATGCTTGAGCCCTCGCTTTCTCTGCCTTCTGCTTAGGAGTCAACAATTTACCCTCAGCCTTAAGTCTCTCTTTTCTCTCCTTTTCCTTTTGCTTTTTCCTTTCCTTACGTTCCTTTTCTAATCTAATTGCTTCTAAGCGCTGCAGTTCACGTTCCTCTTCCTGTTTTATCCTTTCTTCTTCTTCTTTTTTCATACGCTCTTCTTCTTCCTTAACCTTTTTTAGGGCTTCTTGCATAGCAGCAATGGTTTTCTTTGTAGGTCCTTTCTTACCCTTGTCATCTTTATCAGTCTTATCTCCCTTCTTTTTCTTCTTTCCCTCTGTAGGAGCATCGCCTTCTGTGTCCTTTTCTTCAGAAGGTGCTTTAGCCTCCTCTGTAGTATCTTTTTCCTCAGGTTTACTTTCAACTACTTCTGGAGCTTTGACTTTCGGTTTGGGCTCATCTTTTTTACCTTCTTGTTCCTTTTCTTTCTTCTTAGCTTCTAATTTTTTTTGCTTTTCCCTTTCTTTTTTTTCCTTTTTCTTTTGAGCAGCTGTTTTTATACCTCCTTCGTTTTCATTCTCATTATCGCTTCCATCTTTATCCTCTTCTTCTTTATCCTCTTTTGGCTCATCCTTCTTACTTTTCTTCTTTGATTTTGGTTTTTCTTCAACCTTATCTTGAGTTTGTTCTACTTCAGGCGCAGGGGCAGGTGCAGGTTCTGCCTTAACTCCAGAATATTCCATTTCTAGTTCAGCTAGTACTTTTTCAAGATCATCATCACTATCATCCTTCTTTCGTTTTGCCTTTTTTCCTTTTTTACCAGCTGGTTCTTTCTTTTCTTGGCCAGGTTTCTTTTGAGGTTTAACTTCTGATTTCTCTTCATCTGATGATGGTGGTGCTTCTGGTGGTGAATCTTCATTATCCTCTATTTCTAAGAGAGAGAAAGCACTTTTTTTTTCTTCTTTCTTTTTATTTTTCTTAGGTTTCTTCTCGGGCTCATCATCTGACTCATCTATATAATAAAAAATTGCACAATATTAAAAATGTATTCAGTGGCTAGAATAATGTATGTGTAATAAACTGATTTGAAAAGTTTAATAGTTCAAAGAATATACACATTCAGCTGTATATTGAAACACAGTTATTCACTAGTTTAGGGACCAAAGACTTTTCACCGTAAACTGTTTAATGTTAATAATATTAATATTTATTTTGCAATATAAATGATTGATATACCTTAAACATTGTTTAAATAAAAATATACAAACCTATACTATTGACATCATTCTTATTTTTTTGAGACTTGCTTGAAATTGAAACATTTTTTATGTTCTTTGTGACTTCCTTGACATCCTCATCTACTGATTTCTTATGTTTAGTTTTAGCTTTTGGCTTTTCATCTTCACTTTCATCTGAATCCCTAGAAAAAGCAGAAATTTAATAAAAACTATACTTACAGAAAGTGCCATTTCATACAGCAATTTAGTTCAATGTATATCAATAAAATATTAATCTTACAATAAAACTCGAATCTATCTATATCATCATATTATATGCTACAGAAATAGCATGACTAAAATGGAAAGCCTGTTTTATGGTCCTACAGATATCACCACATAGGCAATTTACTAACCCAAAAAATTACCCATAAAACTAAAATTAGTAAATGCGAACTTATCACCTGTGTGAAACATTGTTTAAATATACTTAGAACTTAGTAGAACAATATTTAGCATTTAATTTCCTTGCAAATTTTATCATTACAGCTAACCTAAAAACTACTCACTTCTTTCCTTTCTGCACCGGCTTTACAGTATCAACACTAGTACTTTCCACATCACTGTCGCTGAAATGTAAGAACTATTATTAGTAACAGTGCAAAAATAGGCTAATAGTAATGAAAACATATGGTAAGAATAAACCTACCCCTCGTCCGCAGTCGGGTTCTTTTTACCCTTTTTAGCTTTCCCCATTGTATTAGCAAGCTATATTAAGTCACGATGCCTGTAATATAGTGATCTGTTTTCGTATATTTTGCGATTTCTATCATGTGAAACGTGATCAATGCACAAAACTATCTTGAAGCCGAAAAATTAAATACGATCAAGTCAGTAGTCGTGTCCGTCGTCTTCCACCAAAGAGAATATAACGCTACGCTAAGAAGAGGCGGGACTCCCTAAGAACTGAATGAACTGAATGGAATTTATTTAAGCTGCATTTTTAGGCAACGACACTGTCAAGAGTCATTTCACTGTCAAAAGTACCTAATACCAACGTAACAGAGCAAACGGAGAAAATAGTGGTGTTGGCAAGTATGGGGTTGTTTTATCGATATCGATAAAATGTATGACGTCAGCGCATGCTTGCACACCTGACAGTATTTTTATTAGATTTAAAAGGGCAATTGAAATGAAAAACATACATTTATCATCACACCTCTTTTATTACATATTACACAATAACATTAACACAAAAAAAAAAAAAAATTGTATTGTATAATGAAATCTAATATATTTTCTAAACAAAACTGAATTTTATTGTTAGTAAATATTTTTAAACAAATATTGTTCTTAAGGTTCAAATTGGTACGAATTGTCAACAGTTTGATAGATATTTTGAGAATAGAGGAACTAAGAAAACTCTTCATTGAAGTATGTACCAACACTATGGATTTATGATTTATTATCAATTAAACATGAAAGTATGTCAAAAATCAACATATAGATATAAAGTATAGACTCACTTATTGAGTATTTAAATTGTGTTCACAATATTCTTAAGACTACATAATGTATTATTCTTTGAGATCTTGTGTTTGGCACTAGTAAATAAAAGTAAATAAATACCTAATATAATACACACAATATCTAATAATATTTTGTTCGCCAGTAAGTTCATAAAAACATAGGTTATCCGACAGTATAACAATTCTTACCGACCGAATATTTTTTTTTATAATCACTGCTATTGATTTTTTTTGTCGAAATAGTACCTTTTTCGAAGTAATTTGCTGGTTGCTTGAAATTTTTTCATATACCTTGAAGCATAAAAACCAAGGCATGGTCAGCCGTTTCGTTTATCCTACCTTCTTCATCTCCAAAATCTACGTAACCATCAACTTTGTCGGAAACAATATTATAAATTAGTCTTCTTTTAAGTGCTATTTCATTAAACATTAGAACGCATATTTTGTTTACTTCTATTAATTTTTCTCCTTCTTTTTTTAAATGAGCCATTACGGAAGGGTATACACCTGGATTCATCCCAACGTTTTGCAATTTTTTTTGTCGTGATCTCTGACTTGGCATTGTGAACAGATAGTTCAAATATCTATATACTTTTGGAGATTTTTTGTAGATGGCAAGAGCTATACTTTTGTCTGATTTTGTCCGCCTTTTAACATGCGCTTTCCAGCCTTGATTTCTAATTGTCGCGTGTATTAGGTTTTATAATACTGGTGAATTTATTTTGTCAATCTGTGCCACTATTTTTTGAAGGATATTAACACTACAGGATATTAATTTTAATTTTACTTTTTTTCTAATTTCTTTACTAGTTTTTTCTTCCGAGGTGAAGTTTTGATGCGTCTGAAACATATGAAATATGGATAATAACAGGTATGCTACTGCATATTTGTGATTATTAAAATTAAAAAGAACCTTACCAAGATTGGGTGATGTTTTACTTTCTTTTACTGGTACAGATATTAGAGTCGATGTTGAAGATACTGTAATTAAAATCAATTTTAAAACAAGACTGGCAAGAAACTTACGGCTATGTCACACGGAGGGAAAGAAAGAAATTGGTGATTATAAATGTGAATGAAAGTGAGATAAGTTAAAAATAAAAAAATACCTATATCATAAGGAGGCACAGTTTTTTTTAAGTATTATTTATTTAGTAAAAAATGTAGATGATAGGTATGATGATATGGAAATTGCTCAACTAAATCGTCTGATAATGTTTCCATACGAATGCCCACTGATAGTATAGCCCTGACATTTGTACACAATATTATTTACACATTATATCAACATACCATCTCTTAAGTCAACTTTTCTTGCGGTTGAAATCTTTGTGTTGAAAGTAATCACCACAAACATATTTTAAATGGTGCAATTTCTCAATTGAAGCACAGGCCAGATCCTCGTTACCAATTATTTTCACCCAATGTCTGCAATTGTAAAAAAAAATGTAATGATACTAACCTTAATTACTGAGAGCAATCAGTGAAATCAGTAAAAAGTTCAATATGGCGGAAACATTTTTAAATTTGGATATAAGATTTATGTTATGTGGTCCAAGGATCTCTCAAATACCTACAACTACACACTACGTTCGTAGTTTGGCGATTATAATAGATAAAATTAATATAAGACTTAAGTACAAGTTATTATGAAATAAAGTAAAAAAATGAAAATATCATACTCATTGTCACAAAAATACCAGCTGTTACTAAACAACAGATATTTGAAACTGCTATTTTCGAATAACTGTAACATTGATAACAGGTCTCAAAACTATCGACAAATCACCGGTCAGCACTAGTAGACAACATTGAAATTACGTATATTTAAGTTTATAACATATGTTTATACTTATAAACCTTTTATTAACAAATAACATGCTTACCGGGTTTCATCCAAGGGAAGTCGTGCCGTAAATTTTCTTTTTTCTTTAACATTCCCACGTACTCCACATATCTCACATTTTCTAAAAGACCGGACCGGTGGCATTTTGAATGCAAATGATTTAGTGACCAAAGATAATTGGCGACTTTGTAACTCACTATTATCCTTCCACTCACGGAAAATACGAATTATCACCAAACTGAAATTTTTAAACTCCAACAAATTAACAATAAATGACAACAATGGCGCCGCTTCAAATATTGTCAAAAAAGACAAAGAGTAGGAAAGCATTGAGAGAGAGAGATGGCAGTATACACCATAAATTGCTGCTTCAATTCCATACATCAAACCATCTGTTCCTACTTGCGTCAGACTGTCTTCCACTTCACTCGTAGTGATGAGCCATCCGGAATTCCGGATCTCCTATAAACAAATATACTCCATCTATGGCTTGATGAATGAGCTTGAGTTTAGGCACTTTAGGTTTTGCGATATCGATTCGACTTAATTTAATGATCGATTTTTGAAAAGGGAGTAGGGACATTCTTCGATATTTTATATCGATTTTTTTAGATACAGATCGATCTTAAGATCGTCATGTAATGAAATGAACAGATCGAGAATCGATTTTATAGACACGATAGACACTATATATTTGCGTTGTCAGCAAGGCATGTATAAAAACTCTCTGTGTGGGGACATCAGACTCGTCAGACAGATTATTTTTTCTTATAGGAATCATCATAACCAACAAAAGAATAATAATAGAATAAATTGATTGGGGACTTTTACGAGACTGACTGAAAAATACCAGGTATCAGATTTTCAATTTGTATTTGCTTTTTTGGCCTCACTCCCGTGTTCCGCGCGCTCCATCTGCCTTATTCTGTAATCTGTGCATGAATGTAGTAAAAACTATCTTGCGAAATTCTATGTGCCATCAATGCCATTAATAAATGCCATTTTGCATGTTCGCTGTGGACTTTCTTCAATAAAAGTAACTGTGCAGATTATCAGCTTGCGTGAAATGGATTGAGAGTAGCGATGGGCGATTGTTACTAAAAACAATCGAATTATTCGATTGTCCAATTTATTCGAATACCTACTGGCTGTCCGTCCGCCGAAAGAATTAATTTATTCGCCCCCGCTCTCACCCGTCGATTGTACATACATACTATTGCAACCCGCGTTGCGTGCGTCAATTTTCATTCGAAAGGTCGATTGTTATTCGATTGTTTATTCGTTAGAACGAATGAATCGACATAGGTAAATCGAAACTGATGAAGTCCACCCACCTAATAATTTTGAAGCAAACGTAACACAGGTAAGTAGTTGAAGAATTCGACGTATCAATTCAATATAGACTATATTCACAATAAAGTTTACTTTTAGAATGTTTTATTTCAATGTATAAATGCTTGTGCCAACCCATGCGACTTTTAATATTGTATAGAAATCGACGGTACATAGTTAGTTCACATTATTGTATGTTTCAGAATTTTGCGCTGCATATGGGTTTTTTTTGCTCCAACTGCTATTAATTTAACTCGATTTTTAGCGCTTTTACAACTGGTTGGCGGCTCCGTTTCGGTAAGAAGAGTTGGCATTAGGAGTTAGTTCTCTTGGTAGTTTGTGCATTAGGTAGGAGTCATTATTCTGTGAGTTGGCAGCACTGTAGAAATGTGACAGCAGCGAGTAAAATTTTTAGTAAATTATTTTTTTTGATTTACAAAATGTACAAAGGATTCACACGAATATTGGCTTTAACTTGTGCAGATAAATTACAACCATGTGTTTCTCCATTCCTTAGGAGTAATTTGTTATGTACCCGTAAAAGTAAAGTTGGTATAGGTTATATTTTCATGAGAACGAAGAAACACGATCGTGGAAATCCATCGGCTTTATTCGTTCCTGTTCCGGTAAAGCCTAATCCTGATGACATAAACATTGGAGAAGAATTCACGGGACGCTTGAAGAAACAGGACCTACTGAAAATTCTCAATAAGTTTTATCAGAAACCAGAGGTGAGAGTACTGGCCTCCGAGAATGGACTCGACGATCAGTTATTGCATCAAGCTTTTTTATCATTTAGAAGGCATTGTCTAGAACACGATTTGCCGCCAGATTTACATATAACAATAAGTGATATATTGCAAGGTAAATAAAGTTTAGTTTGTTGTTACTTTTAATATTTATTACTAGTTGGCTCCCTAGAATTTTACTTGCGCTGTCTTCGTACAGTAGTACCGATGTACCTGCGCAGAAGAAACATTTTCAAAGCGCGGGAAATGCTATTGGTCGGAAGCATCGGAGGGGTGTGACTTGAGAGTGAGACGGAACTAACAGCTGTGTGTAGTGTAGTAGTGATCTAAGGTTGATTGTAAGTTTTAAGCATTCTTTAATTAATCTTCGCGCCACACTTTCTTTTCTGTGCGAACATAGATTCACGACACGACATTAATTCAATAAATTTGAATTAAAAATTTGGTTTGAATTTTTGAGTAATTTATTTTAAGATGAACCTTTTTATAGAGAGTCTGTTACTGATGTAGTCTACCCCTTTGGATGTATATACCCTTTCCGTTACACCCAGTATACCCTACATAAGGGAATTAATGAAACGCACCAAAATAAACCTGTATTCATTAAGGATATTATCTTCTCAGTTGTAACGTCAGTGTACCGTTTGCAAGTGCCTTAGAAGGACCTATTTTTATAATGTCAGATCTCATCCATTTCTGTTAAGCAGTTTCAGTGATATTATTCTAACCATCCATGATGATGATGTTTCAGGTGCTGGACATGTTGATGACCTGTTCCCATATTTCCTACGACACGCAAGGCTGGCATTTCCACATCTAGATTGTTTAGATGACTTGAAAAAAATATCAGATCTGAGAACACCAGCAAATTGGTAAGTTTGATTGTGGTCCACAAAGTATTTTTACATCCACTTAAAAATTAAGAAGCTGCACAATAAACTCTTTATATGAGTACTGATAATACTAACAAAGTTTTTTTTTTTTTACTTTAGTTTGTAATGGCTACACTCATATATTTCATTTAAGTATGTTGACTATCTCTAAGCCTGCCCATTTCTATATTTATTCAATAACAAATAGGCAGACACTTTAATATGCATACATTGAATTCTAATTGACATCTCTGAGCATGGCAGTGAGCCATAATATTCAGGAATCAAACAGTGCTTACTTTATGCCATTCAAGGATATTTAAAAATACTGTTTAATTGCATGTTGATATCATTTCCTTGAATTAGCACTCTTATCTTATATAACACACAATTGCATTGTTAGGTACCCAGAAGCAAGGAGTATGAATAGAAAGATTATCTTCCATGCCGGCCCAACAAACTCTGGTAAAACTTATCATGCAATGGAAAGGTTTTTGAAGGCAAAGTCTGGGGTTTACTGTGGCCCTTTGAAGTTGTTAGCTACTGAAATATATCACAAATCAAATAAAATAGTAAGTATTATATACTAAAAACTTGTAACCTCTCAAACCCCTTTAACCCTTTTAAGGGGTGACTAAATCTCATATGCCATACAAGGTGGGGTTTGACATACCTCAAAAATAAAAGGAAATAAAATCAAAAATACTAAATAATATAAATACTTCTTAAATTATTAAAGGGAAATATTGTATAAGTCATAATGCATGAGTTTAAATAAAACTCATTTTTATTTATGTGAGAAAAACCAACTCGCAAGTCTGTATTGTGTAAGAATGATTACGAGGTCTTAATGGCTGGGGTATGTTATACCCCACCTCTTATCGGAGGGTTAAAATTTTCCAACAGAGTGTATACTTAAATATGCTGGCTTAACAAAAACAAAAACATTTTAACATCATTTGCAGACAAAAAGAAATGTTGTTTTCATTTATATGATGGATGGACATTTTCTTTTCACAAATTGTTTGACACCATAACATTAACCTTATACAGCCAATACTTACCATATACAGCCAATGCAACTTACAAAAAGGTCCACCATGTCTTAAATATATATTTGTATATGATGAGTTACATCATTTGACAATTGGCAGTGTTGTGTTATAATTATTTTCGTATTTTACTCAATTCATTCATATAATTGATGGGCCAGTTGGCGCAGTTGGTTAAGACTCTGGTAAAGATTCCACCTAATGCGCCGCAGGGCGTGGGTTCGATTCCCACACAGGACATGCCTTCGTGTGCATGAACATGTCTGTATGTCCTGAGTCTGGGTGTAATTATGTATATTAAGTATGTATTTACAAACAAAAAGTAGCATATGTATTATATCAGTTATCTGGTTTCCATTTTACAAGCTCTGCTTAGTTTGGGATCAGATGACCGTGTGTGAGGAATGTCCCAAGATATTTAAATAAATATCTATAAATAAATAAATATTTATTTAATTTTTAGGGTACACCATGTGACCTAATCACAGGTGAAGAGAGAAGGCATGCTTCAACATATGAGACACTAACAACAAACACAGAAGACTTAGAACCTACATCAGACTCTGAACCTTTGCTTCTAGAAGATGTAGAACAGAATGCATCAAAGCACATAGCCTGTACTGTTGAGATGACATCACTAAATAATAATTGTAAGTTTTTTACACCTTACTAAAATATTTATTAAATTTATGGCGATGATAGATCAGAAGTAGTGAATGTTGTTTAATGCTCTCACAAAGTTTATAGGTCAAATGCTACAACGGGGTGCTTTTGTTGAAGGAGAACATTTGAGGAAATCATTTTCCTGACATAACAAATAGGTTATTATCACAATAACGGTTATTTGTTATGCATGGCTGCAAAGTTGTTTCTGGCACGAGTACTTGTATTGAAACCATAGGAAGCGAAGGGTTCTAAGAATCAAATAAAGAATCCTGTGCGATGCTGATTTTAAATGATAAACAAAACCTTTCCGAGCTTGTTAGCTGAATAAGTTTTCTTCTATTTGTGAAATTTCTAGTACCCCAAGGTTTTCACACGAGACGATAACAAACCGTAAAAATGTCGCAGGAAACTATTCAGTTATGCGCTATGCCTGTAGTTTAATCTTTTGTGCTTATAAAATATTTGTTTTTTTTTACAGATGAAGTAGCAATTATAGATGAAATTCAAATGATTGGAGATAGAGGCAGAGGTTGGGCGTGGACAAGAGCTATACTAGGTAAATTGCTTACATATCGTGCTCTGAGGCAACCATTTAAAATCGGTCACCAATTTGTGCCCATCTATAGCAAATATTAATGCTTTACTCATTTAAAAAAAAATATATCTTCAGGTTTACAAGCAGATGAGATACATTTATGTGGAGAGGCAGGAGCTATTCATTTAATAGAGGAAATATGCAATATAACTGGTGAAGAAATGGAGGTGACTTATTATTTTGAATCTCATTTTCTTTGCAAGTCTCAAAAGTTTCTGACAGTTTCTTTTGTCTATCTTTTTTGTTTTCTGTGTGTGTTTGACCGCAATCTCACCATGGTAAGTGATGATGTGGCCGAAGGTGGTAAGCACACAAAGCCTAAAAGGAACTGGCTCTCAAGTGCAGCTGTCGGAACACACCGATAGGTGCTTGGCGACAGATTTTCAACTTGAGGGTGGTACCCAGCTAGGTGGGTACTATAAAGTACACTACCACCGTGCTATGGCTTCCTCACGATGTTTTCCTTCACCGAAAGCTCAAGCTCATTGTAGAATTATAGAATTGGGGACCGGCATCCGACGTCTCTACCGCTGAGCTATCATCGCCTTAATCATTCCTCATTTATCAAATCCGTGATGGAGACTCTGCCAGAAAGGGTAAAAAATGAATTTAGTTCGAGAAATTGAAGAATGTAGAATGATAATGTTTTCTTACAAACAAATATTTTGACAGGTACGTACATACAAAAGGTTGACCGAGCTAAAAGTGGAGGACTCGTCACTCAGTACGTTAGACAACGTGCGGCCCGGCGACTGTATAGTGTGTTTCAATAAGAACGATATTTACAGTGTAAGTCGAGCCATAGAACAGAGGTCAGTCCCGTGTCAGGCAGGTATCCCATCATTATACCGTCTTGTCTCATTTTTAGCAGTTATGCTAATTTGAACTCTGTTATTAAAGTGTAAGATTGAATTTTGTATATCTGCGTTATGTTGGTTGGTACAAGCTAGGCTTCTAAATAGTGTCCTTAAAATTAACTTTAGTCCGTCATTTAGTATCAAAATATATTACACGTATTTTTTCTTTTCACAATAAAACAAAAAATTACGAAGTGTGTGTTGAAGTTCCGCGTGACGTCTCGCCATGGTACACATTTCACAAACAAGTGACGTCACAAACCCCACTCCTGAACTTTAATAACATAATTTAAAATAATAACTGAATATTTTTTTTTTTCTACCCAGGCCAAATACCTATTATAACTCTTCAACTCTTTACTTAGAATAACATTAATTCTTTATTTCAATATTTTTTACCGTCATGTCATCATTATCCCTTCCCAAAAAACATAAATAAAACTTCTAAAATGTTAACATTTTCTTTCGTTTTAGGGGTCATGAAGTAGCAGTTATATACGGAAGCTTACCGCCAGGAACTAAATTGGCACAGGCTAACAAATTCAATGACCCGGAAAGTTCGTGTAAAGTTATGGTGGCCACGGATGCTATTGGGCTTGGAATCAATTTGTGAGTATACGATATCTACATATATTTAAATATGTGAAAAGAAAAATGTGTACCCCTTTTAAAGCAAATTGCGCGCACGGAGGAGTGTGAGATTTTGTGTAGTTAAAGTTTATACTGGGAAGGAGTTCAGAAAGCAAATTTTTATTTATTTACTACCTGCCGAGAAGCACGACTTCGTTCGCGTGGTGTCCTAATCTATACCCTAACCTACCACTACCCCTAGCCTACCCTACTACCCTACCCTACTACCCTACCCTATCTAAACAATCCTGGGCGCCACCCAAACGCATACAAAAATATACATTCAAATCGGTCCAGCCGTTTAGGAGGAGTTGAGTTCACGTACAGTAGAGGTATATATATAAAGATTTGCACTTAAAAATATTAATTACGGTCGTATTTCAACCAATGGGCGATCACTGGATCTTATAAATAAAAATAACTGTTTTACAAAAAACTTAAACTAACTTCAAAGTAAACTAGAAAGTAATCAGATCCTGACCAGGGGCTCTACCGCGTAACTTTGGTGGTAATGTGAATTTATATTTCTTTGCCAGAAATTAGCTTATCTTGTCTTTCAAGTGTTCATTAAGTTTATTATTAACGTTTTATTGTTGTTTTTATGCAGGAGTATACGGAGAATAATTTTCTATTCATTAATAAAGCCAGTCATCAATGTAGACGGGGATAAAGAAATGGATGTCATTAGTATATCACAAGCGTTGCAGATTGCAGGTAAAGAAAATAGTTTCATGGTAATTTTATTTCATTGGTGCTGATTCTCGCTATATCTCTTTCTAACAAAGAACATAAGAAAAGGGTGTAAGAATTGAGTCCTTTCAAATTTGTCCAATTGCTTGTTTTCAACATAAATTAGTCCCCATCCCAAATTTCTTACGTCTGTTTACTTGCAAATGAAAGCGGCAAAGACTAATTTGACAACTTTAAATATGTTCTATCCTTTTTCAATAATGTTTGTAAGATAGAGATGTTATGTGATACGAATTAGTTAACTGCGATTTACAAAGGAATCGGCACCAAAATCTACTCTTTAACTCAATAGTTAATAGAAACGAAGAATAGATTCGTTTGTTACTCTTTCACAGCTAGTTACATTATAAATTAGCTATCCCACGCGGTTTCACCCGCATTCCCGTATCGTATGTTTTCCCGGGATAAAAAGTATCCTATGTGTTAATCCAGAACATATTCTATCTGTGTGCCAAATTTCATCCAAATCCGTTCAATAGTTTTTGCGTGAAAGAGTAACAAACATACATCCATACTCAGAAACTTTCGCATTTATAATATTAGTAGGATACAAGGTGCACACAGAGGGGCAATGCCGGAATGGGTCCATCTATTAGACATGTTTTATGTCTTTTCATTTCAGGGTCACCTCTCATCGAGACGCTATGGCAATAAGCATCATTACAACCTTTTATCTACACCCATGCTATAAATCCTCCATAAAAGTTCCTGAAACAGTTAGCTTATTGCCAACATTAAAAAACTGGTTGTCATAGTAACAATTATATCATCCAAAACAGTTATAATGTGGTACTGAATTTCATTACAACTCCTTTTTTTGTTTGTTTTTTCTGTCCATTCCATACTCATCAAACAACCACTTTCTGCGTGGTATCCTTATGATTTTAAAAAAAAAAACATTTTCATGCAGTTAAACAATCAGAGTGCCATAATAAAAAAAAAAACTTAGAGGTTATTCGAATTCACGTCGTATCCCGCCATTTTGGTTCGATATTAGTATTGCAGAAATTTATTACTTTCTTGTCTACAAAAATGATCATGGGTGTAGATAAAGTCTTGTATGCAACTGTACATAATTAGGTATTAAAACCCTCATGTGATACGTTTTTTAATATTCGTATTTTAATACCCCTTATTATACAACAGTTGCATAAATAACTATTTGATGAATAAAAAGTACATTTTTAGGAAGGGCCGGTCGCTACGGAAGCGCATGGGAAACTGGCTATGTCACTACCTTCAAGTCGGAAGACTTGGCGACACTAAAGACTTTACTATCAAAACCACCGGATCCAGTCACTCAAGCTGGCTTGCATCCGACTGCGGAGCAAATGGAGTTGTACGCCTATCATCTACCTCATGCTAGTCTTAGCAGCCTTATGGTGAGTGAAATAAGGGTCATTTTCAGGAATTGATGACAAAATTATTCGCCTCTACGATAGCCAATTACCATCAGGGTAACTACATGCGTCTCTACTTTCTGGCATAAATAAATACTCTTAGGGTGGATTCGACCAAATTTCATGTAAACTAGAGTAACTATTTTATTCTATTTTTATTTTATTTTCTTAGGGAAACTAACAGCTAGGTTCTTATTTAACAAATTTGTAATTACATAGGTATTGAAAGCTAATTAAAAGTTTCCACAGATATAAAAATAAGTACCAAATGAAAGTAGACAGGTGGAGGCACACACACAAGTGAACTAAATGAAAACATCATCATTCGAAATAAAAACTGCTAGACGATCCGAACACTATGCACTCAAAAAGCAACACACAATTATTATTAATATTTATAAGTTCATAGCACATAGTATACAGCTTACACACAGCTTATCCATCAAAAAATAAATCATTTAGCAATCGCTTAAGTATTATGTGGTGAAGTATTAAACCCCTGAAATATTTTACTTTTACAACTTATTCTTCTTATAACTTAGTCAGCGTTTTCCGTCGCAATCGCAATACTGTGTTCTGTTACTAAAGGATAAAAAAATATATATGAAAAGCATCTAAACTTAAACCACTCTTGGTTCTCACGTACAAACAGAAATATCGTCAATTTTATTTAGCTGGTGAACTTTCATTGTGAAAGATTGTCAACTGACCAGCTGTGTTCTAGCCACAATTAAAATACTCTCGGATAACATGTTAATTCCATGCGTTATGATGGTATAGCGAATTTAATTTCGAGTAAGTAGTTGGTTAGTCTTGGAAAAAGACATGGTAAAACGCAAAGTTGAATCTTATTAATGATTTTACTTATATTAGTTTACTCGAATCCACCCTTAGGAAAGATTTTTGATCGTGTTAAGTGCAAGCCACACTCGTAGGACGGGACCTTGACGAGGACGCTCTTTGTTGAAGCAATTTCAACCTTAGCGTTCTTTTAATACGATACAAACAACGCGCGACGGCAGAGGACGTAAGACTTTGGTGCGACCTTTTATACTTTTAAATCGCCTTACGTCACGTCCCCATATTATTTTTGTAATTTTCTAATACGTAGTATGTAATCAACAGGACATATTCGTCCACCTATGCACGGTGGACGATTCCCTCTACTTCATGTGCAACACGGAAGGGTTCAAGTTCCTAGCAGAAATGATCCAGCATGTGCCATTGCCATTACGAGCTAGATATGTCTTCTGTTGTGCACCTATTAATAATAAACTGCCTTTCGTTTGCGCTACATTCCTGAAGGTAAGATAATATTACTGGTATATCTAGTTTTATTATTCAGTTGTTTGTTTTGAAGTGTCAACTGCTAGGGGTTGTACAGTCAGCGTCAAAGTAAACGAATATAATCATGTCATACTAAGTATGTATTATGGGTCAGTTTGTATGAGAACTTAATTGCGTTATGTGAAACGAGTATTAGAGGACCAACTTTGAATTCTCGAAAAAAATCTGCTGTCGAATATATTCTGATCAAAAGTTCAATTACCTACTCTACTCAAATGCCTGAAATATTAGTTGTTTTCAGAGTTGGTCCCATGATAGAAGTTTTTCATACTAGTAAGTAGAAATATTTGTTCATACTTTTGCAAAGTTGAACCAGCTGAATATTTGAATCGTGATAAATTATAAACAATCGAACGACAAATTTTATTTGTAAAAATGTCGATAATTTACTTTTATACACTTTTATGGGATATTGATGAATATGGCTTAATTATACCGTGGTGATTTTTGTAGATGGTCCGCCAATATAGTCGTAATGAGCCTATAACGAAGACCTGGTTGAGTAACGTAGTGGACTGGCCGCTTCCATCGCCGAAGACAATCATGGACTTAGTGCACCTAGAGTCAGTGTTTGATGTGCTCGAACTATATTTATGGCTGAGGTACGTATTTAAAAAATAATTCAAATAGACTTTCGCAGATTTTTATCACCCAGAGCATTGAAAAAATAACCGAGGCGCCTTGCTCAACAGAATCCATACTATTGAAGCGTGTCTGTGGGCGGCACCGTTTTACCCACAGATGACATATGTATTGTCTTATCATTCAGTACTGACTCATAGTGCTGTGGTATAGAGTCGATATTAGACTGATGGCGCTCGTACTCGGTTATGTGGTATTCACAATTCACGGGGCACGAGTATTGTCATTGTTTTCGTATCTATACGTACTCCTTGCTCTGTGGTTTGACTCTAATACAGGTAATTTTTTTTATACTACGATAGCAAACAATGGCTCTCCTGATGGTAAGCGGTTACCGTAGCCTATGGACGCTTGCAACACCAAGGGTATCACTCGCCCGTTTTCGACCCTGCAGAAATCTCTTCACAACGTTTTTGTAGAACCCCATGCTGTAGGGGGAAAACCACGGCGGGGAGCCCATTCCACAGTCTGAGCGAGGACGCTCCATTGAGACCGCACAGTACGAAACAATTCTGGATTCAATGTGCGAGGATGGACTCCCCGTCGGCGAGAATTGCGATGGTGGAAGCCCTGGGCATCAGGTCAAACAATACATTTGTATTAGACATGTAAAATACTGATGAATCATAAATATACATATATCCTCGGCAACGCGCGCGTGATACCCCTGGTGTTGCAAGCGTCCATAGGCTACGGTAACCGCTTACCATCAGGCTGGCCGTATGCTTGTTGCCACCTAAGAGGTATAAAAAAAAAAAACTCCTTTATTAAATATGAGTATGAATATGAAAGTGGATGGATATACGGGAAGAGGAAGACCGAAAAAGAGATTGATGGATTGTGTGAAAGATGATGTTGGTAAGAAAGGAGTGGATGCTGGTATGACGGATACATCGAACAATTAACCCAAAGAAGCGCAATGACGTTAATTTTGCTTGAAATCTATTCCGCCAATTCCCCACCACCGGCAACGCGCTGTGATTGGCTAAGTCAAGGACACACTAATATTTAGAGATGAGGGTGAAAATTGTATCGATATCGATACTTGTTGCACTATTATAAATGTAGGAGTATTCTAATAGCAGTCGTTTGTCATGGTTTTTTACAAGTATTTCTACATTATCGAAACTAGTAAGTTTGTATATAATAATTTTTTGCATAGTAGGTATATTTTGGTATTAATTCGGCAGTATGATGTAATCATTCTCGATAATGGATCAACCGATCACAATGAAATTTGGAACGCAAATAGCCTATGGTATGGAAAAGGAAGCTACTTTTATCCCGGAAACTCGGGTGAAGCCGCAGGGGACAGCTAGTTTTATAATAATGGGATAAGATATAATAGTATTAGACTTTTGTATTAATAAAAATTCAGCATTCAAAACAATACTTTTCTTTTCGGTACGGGGTAGGTATCTAAAATCTCGGAATACTACCTAGATTGTCTGTCCCTGTCTATGCGACTACTTATATTTAGAAGAAAAAGAAGAACTGTGTCCTGTGTGTCAAGTGTAAAAATATATGTTTTAAATATGAATTACTTAAATATGAATTAATATGAAATAAATATGTTTGTAAAACTCTAAGTAGCTTTATTCCAGTACTTACTACCAACCCAACTATTATTATTATAAGGTCATGGGCCCAGGAACCTTATGTTGTGGTAGGTACCTAGTAAGTGATAATAATAAAGTTAGGTACTCACAGTACCACGGACATATTTATTTTATATTATAATTACCTAAATTACATCCGCGTTCAAAATATTGCAAATCCTTTTATCTTCGCTGTTATGTATTCCAGTATTAATACAATATTGTAAACTGAAACATTTTACTCTCTGAAAAAAATAAGTTTGCTAATTATTCGCTAATATCGATAATGATTTTCTTAACTAAGCCCAGCACTAGCGGGGGCGGCGCGATCATCGAAAGAAAAGGATGAAGATAGAAATATAATGGGTGATAGTGAGATGGAGATAAATGACGTCAACGCGTGCGTCCAGTATATCTTGACCTGTGATGAAAAATAAGTAAAATAATGTAATACATTATTACTTACCGGTGAAAAGTGATTCCGTTTGTATTATAAATAGAATTTCGACTGTTATTCCCACACCACTTAATTGAACAGCAAGACATTGTGAAATATTGACAAAAAGTATATGTTTCATACATACGCACGGATCGAGATTTTGGTTAATACTGTACAGGGGCGCTCATGAGCAGACATAATTCAGTGACAAATCACTGACCAGTTGCGGAATCGGATTGCACGGTATTACTACTCTAAGGGATTGTTCCTCGATGGACGGATAGAAGAGACGGATGGAAGAAGCTTACATATTGCGCCGATCCCAAATGATTGGGAACAGGGCAGGCAGATGATGATGATTCCTTGTTTAAATCCCGCTTTCTTCTGTCTCTACTTTCGGCGCCCAGTCATATTATTTTAAACAAAATCTTGATATTTTCTGTCTTTCTACAGCTATAGGTTCCAAGATATGTTCCCAGACGTTAAATTGGTGCGGGATATGGAATTTGAACTAGATGCGATCATTCAACAAGGGATATTCCAAATTACTAGGTACGTAAGCAAGTTCAATATTGACTGTATTTACTAAAATATCTTGTATGTCATGTCGACGCTCATTTAATGTATGTTTTTCACTAGATAAGGCACTGTGCCTGAGGTGGTGGCCCATGACCACCAGTGCATGCATAGACGAGCACTCTCGGCGGACCCTGGACTTTTACACTGCCAGTGTAAGGGTCTAGAGACTGTAACTAATCACATGTATCTGGGTCTACTGGTCGACCATAAATTCTGTTGGGGTCCCCATATAGATAGCGTATGTGATAGATTGAGAGTAATATTGGCTAAATTGAGCATTCTTAAGTGTAGACTACCATATAACACTTTGAGACTGTTATACATGGCATTGGCAGACTCCA
The DNA here is from genome assembly GCA_947623365.1 of Achlya flavicornis. Classification (NCBI taxonomy): domain Eukaryota; kingdom Metazoa; phylum Arthropoda; class Insecta; order Lepidoptera; family Drepanidae; genus Achlya; species Achlya flavicornis. Next base: position 12,458,896 of record OX392473.1, on the reverse strand, counting down.
TAATTAACTATGGAATCTCTAGTTATGGTAGGACGTTTAAGACGTACCTACAAAAAATATACGATCTACAAATAAGATTGCTAAAAACAATAGTACCTTTCAAAATAAAATGTAAACATAAAAATAACTATGATAAATTGTTTGAATATTGTAAAGTTATAAACGTATATGATAAAGTAAAACTTGCAATTGTATCCGAATATAGTAGCCATATAGACTCACTTGCCAAAACAAAAAGACCTGATAACCTGAGATCCATATCGTATTTGCCTGTATATGTGATGCCTTCATATATTAACGTATATGGAAAACGAGTCTGGGATCGTATATTACCCCACACTCTCAACCAACTACCAAAACATTTGGTTGAATGTCTAAATGGTAAAACTCATAAACAAGTTAAAAACATTATGAAAAGGTATTTCGTGGTGGGCAGATATGCGATTCCAGATTCAACTTAAATGTAACTATATTATGTAACGACTCCTTAAGGGTCAACAATCTTTGCTTATGAAGATTTTAGTACCCTTATGTACCTTAATAAACTAGTGTATTTTTTTCTTGAAATAAACAGATTTAAATTTAATAATTTTTTTTTTTTTGTCATTTAGAGCGCAGTATTAAAATTATTTTTATCTTTTTCATAATTGTTGTCGAACACATGTACTTATTAGTAAACATTCTCTAAAAAACACATTTATCTATTAAATAAACCATTTACTAATGTATTTTTTATCTTAGTTATGCCCAATTTACATAGTGACGGAACTTTTTTGCTTGTGTTTTTTAGGGATGTATTTGACCAAAATCTCACCATGGTCAGCAATGTAGCAAAATTGTTAAATAGTTTTGAAGTTGTTTCCCGTACAAATTTCTTTCAGGTCGCTTCTGAAGACTACTTGAAGATTCTCGAGTTGTCTCGCTCCTCGTTTTTAGTCCAAAAATTCGATTCGCTGTTGTGCCGCAATGTGAAATGAGACTTAGTCTGTTTGTTAGACTTACACTAGTTAATACATTTAATTTTCACAGGTTATTAAGAAATTCAGAACATATACTTCGAGAAGGTTCGGATAACGTTCAAGCTCTTGGTGGCAGCAGGAAAGCCATGAAAGTAATGAATCCTCAAACTAAAGGCGATGATGGCAGAGGGAAACTTTCTGATATGCTTGTAGCTAGGGTATGTACAATTGTACATAATATGTACTTTAAATAATTGGTTTTTTTTATCCGGTATAAGAATTAATTTTTAGTTTTTATCAAAATCGGCTTAGAGACTCTTTTGAGCCAGTTGAGCATAATTCGTTTTATTTATACTTTAGGGCCAGTTCACACCGAACGCGACGCGACACGGCAAGCTTAGATAGCAATAGAATATAGAACTTTATTTACTACACAAAAAGGTGCACAATTCTGTTCGAGAATTCGTGACATGAAATGTGTACCTTTTCGTTTACAAAATTAAGTTCTATATTCTATTGTTATTTTGTGTGAGCTGACCCTTAGGGCTTGGCCATCCATGCCTTAATTAAAAATTAAACGTTAAATGAACGTTGCTACCGACGTTTGTCTTTCCTAACTCTTAAAATCTTGGGACAGAGTGAATTGATTTGTTCTGGGCATGCGTGCGCCATCATTGGCTCCGTCATCATCATTGCTTGTTTTCAACATAAATTTAGTCCCAATCCAAAATTGCTTGAGTTTGTTTACCTGCAAATGAAAGCGGCAAAGACTGATTTGACAGCTTTAAATATGCTCTATCCATTTTCAATTATGTTTGTAAGAAAGAGATATGATGTGATACGGTACCACTGTACAATAATATTTGTATGACGATTTTCTATATTTTTTTTTGTTTGTTGATTATATGATTTAATTTCAGGGTTTAATAACACCACAGATGTTGAAGAAATTACAACAAGAGTTAACTACAGATAAGAAGATAGACAGAACAAGAAAGAATAGAAATACTAGGAGGAAATGATAAAATCAGTTATATATATTTTGTTTGTTAAATTGAATGCTGAATGAATGTGTTAATAAATGTTATAATGACTGTAGACAAAACATTTTTTGATTTTTAACATTGGTGGAATTAAAGTTATTCTATCCGATAGGGGTGAATACTACACCAAATCGAAATCGCAAAAAAAAACTGTTTTTCATACAAAAGGTACATGTCTCCTCGTCAAAAATGTATGAAAAGCTGTAAAAAGTTGATCGTTTACATGAGTACTTTACGTGGTTTCATTTAATGTCGTATTGTCGTATCCACCCCGTATATATAGATATCTACCTACATTTGGAATATAATTTCGGCACTACTTAGTTCAAAAGTATACATCCTTTAACAGGTTTTTGACCCAACATAACATGTAAAACACCAGTTTACATGAAGGTACTGGCTTATAATATCAAGCACTAATGAAAAAATATTTTTCAAAGTAATAAAAATAGTAATACCAACATTATTATTAGTTTCATTCATGATAAAGGAATTTAATGTTCTATCCGTTATCAAAGCCATAAAAGAAAGACCTATTGACATAACAATTATCACGAGAGGGTAGTTAAGTTTATAGGTAGGTGCGGGAGTGTCGTCTCAAGCGATATAGCGATTTTATATTGACCATACTGAAAATGAAGTGTGCGATTGTGTTCATAATTTTTATTTTAGTGAATGAAAGCCTATTAACACACGGTATGCGTTTAACAGTGATTGCAATACGATATTGTACCTTATACAAGTGGTTTTAATGATTATATTTTAACAGCTTTTAGAGTTTTCGATGTGGACGGAGTGGAAACAATATTAGCACTAGAAAATGAGCAGATTAGCATAGAATGTAAAATGGACGAAGCCATGGCTTACTGTGGTTTCCTTCATCCTGACGGAAAGCGGTCTTCGTAAGTGGATTTTTCTATACTAACTTGAATTAAATTACATTTTGCAATAGTAACTGTAACTTTTGGTATTATTTAGTCGCCGAATTCATAATCTTACTAGATTTCGGCTTGCGCTATTTCCCACGGTCCCGAAGGATTTGTTTACTCGGTATAAAAATAGCTAAATAATGTCTTACCTACAGCTACGTAATTTTTGATATTAGGTGGGGTTTTTTAAGAACACCGGTATTATTATTTCGTGTTGACCAAAAGCTGTGAATATTACCTATTCACATATTTTTAGATACCTATTTAGCGATAGGTATCTATATGTACTATTATTTGACCGATCTGAACATCAATCATATATCTGAAATCAGGAATAAAAAAAAATGGTTAAAAAAGGTTCCCGGTAAACACACATACTTCTGCAGTTTTTCAGGAAGTTCTCTCATCAATGGTCACTGTGCAGTGAAAATTAATGCAACAGTTGAGGAGTCTGGCGAATGGCGATGTCACATCGGAAGGCACGGGACGGGCGTTGAAGCGATCCAAATAATTCGAGTCAGGGTTGTCAACCAACTGGCGGCAGTACAAAGCAATGTGTCAACTGTACATGGGAAAAAAGTGACGCTCAGTTGTATTACTACCACTGGTTTAATCCCATTGAGATACTGTCGCTTCGAGCCACCAGCTGGTGTGCCGTTCAGTATTGACTCCGATGTGAAAAGTAGCAAGTATATAATTATATACATAACTATCATAAAAAAAAAACGTTTTATTTGAAAATAATAAAAATTTAAGGCGATGAGAGCTGAGAGCTCAATGGTAGCGACGTCTAATGCTGTGACGAAGGTCCTGGGTTCGAATCCTACAATGAGCTTGTGCTTTCGGTGAACGAAAACATCGTGCGGAAACCGTGTTTTGTAGTACCCACATGACTGGCTCCACCACTCTCAAAATAAAAAATGGTTGCCAAGCACCTAGCGGTGTTTTCCGACAGCTGCACTTCCAGCAGCAGAGCCAGTTCCTTAATAGGTTTTGTGTACCACCTTCGGCTACATTATTACTTACCATGGTGAGATTGTAATCAAACACAGGTCTATCCATAATTAAAACAAAACTCAAAGTGCAACATACATTGATTATTCCAGCTGCCACGACAATAAATGAGTATAAAACCAATAATTCAAATGTTTGTCTTTACCGAAACCAGGTTCATCAAACTCTTTGTGGAAATATAGGTACTTTATGTCAATTCCTTTAGAAGCCATCATAAGATAATACATGTGTAACGTGTTTCAGTCCAATCCTGAAACGATACTACTTCCCAGCAAACAAGAGTTTGGACCGTGGCGACTGTGCTGTTACAATACGTAAAGTGCAGTACGAGGACGTTGGCTTGTGGACGTGTGGAGCCGGCTTCGAAGACGGGACTGAACATATTGACCGGATCAAGCTGGATGTCGAAGGTGTGTACTATTGACTAAGTAATCAGCGGGGCGATTACGTTACTAAATTTCAATCATTTTCGAATTGAAATCGGTTCAGTATAGCGGTTTTCTGATAACTTTTTTACGTTCTGATAACTGCAAATACAAACAGTGGTTCATTAGAAATGGAACCATTTCCAATTTTGTAATATTTCTACCGACTCAGAGGTTATTTCAATCTGAATTTCATTGCAATAAAGTTACGTAATCCACGTACTGGTAATTACGTCGGTAGCCCGTGGCTAATAAAATACAGAAACGAATAATAATATCCTGACACATTCACTTTAAACATTAACTTATCTAAAGATGGGGTATCTTTAGATAAGTTAATGTTTAAAGTGATATACTTATTAGCTATCTAGTTTCCATAGTACAAGCTGTGCTTATTTTCAGATGGCCGTGTTTGAAGAATGTGTCAGGATATTATTATTCGTTTCTGTATTTTATTAGCGCGCGTGATAGCAATACCCCTGGTGTTGCAAGCGTCCATAGGCTACGGTAACCGCTTACCAACAAGCGGGCCGTATGCTTGTTTGCCACCGAAGTGGTATAAAAAAAAAAGTACCTAGGTACTTATCGAAGGCAGGAGATGCTAAAATGTATTTAATCAAACTTATTTTTTTTATGAATACTTATGATCCTATTTCGACCACTACTTAAAATAATTACAACCGAACAACAGAGCAAACAGACTTGGTCATGCACACAAATATTTGGCCTGGTTGGGAGTCGAACCTAGACCTGTAACGTGACGGTATTTTACGTACCAATCTAACTAACAAACTAACAAATATATTGGTGTACAAATTCTTTGCTAGTGCTAAGCGCATTTTGTAAACCTGACCTGCAATTAAACTGAAGTTAATAGCCGTTGGTCTTCTGAATAAAATAAGCCAAATTAAGCATATTATAATAAAGCTGCTTTTTAAATAAAATATCACAATCAATTATTTTAATCTCGTTAAATTGCTAATTGCATGCGACCTCTTGGTATGAAATGCTCACCTCATACAGTAGGCAGCTCAGTTAAAGTAAACACCTACTAGTAGTAATTACATACAGCGGGAATATGGTCCTTATTCCCAACGAATAAGGTGCATACATTTAGCTCAGGTATGAAATAGCACACAGTGAGGTTACATACCCGTACTCCACGACCGACAACTTATAGATAAATCGCAATATAAAACGACTCACTGTTAAGTTTCCACAGAGGTTTCTTAATACTGATCTAATCCAATTTTGGAAGATGCTGTTTATAGATTTATGGCAATTGCTTATTTCATCGCTAACCAAAAATTAACCCAATGAATCACCTTCCATTCAGGACTGTATACAATGTCGACAGCGTCAGCGACGGGCGTCACATTCGGAGTCATCGGCATCTTTGCGTTCCTAGGCTTGCTTGGATTCGTTGCGTGGAAGAAACGACATTTACTCGGCACTAGTCGTCAGGGAACGGAACCGCCGAATGAAATGGAAGTGATACAAAGGGTGCCACGAAGCCGACAGAGTACACCACAGAGGTCACCAGTCGGGAGACATATTCCGCGGGTAACTGTGCAAGCACCATCGGAACCCAGCGAGTCACCGCTTATGCCGTAAATTGATTTAGTTTTCTTCTAAATTATGAATATATATGGATTAATATTATCCCTATACTTTTAAAAGCAGTTTGCAATCGATCACGATGTAACTTGTCACGCAGATAGTCCGTCATATGGAGAGGGACATAGGCTACTATAGAAACGCGGGGGCTAGGTAGCTGTATGGTTAACATTTAGGTAAATTACTGTCAAACATAAATATAGATACTATCGATACTTAGTTGCCTATAAAAAAGATAACTTGTACAATATGCAAGTATGTATGTAGGTACAGTCGAGGACATAAATATGTATAGGTACACTTTTTGAAATTCAATAGCGATTTTCTCGCATGTTTAACATTTAAGTGTTAAGCTATTACACAAATCATAATAGTATATGTTAGAAGATTCTGCCTTTATAATATCTCATAATTTCAATCAGTAGTTTAAGAGGAAACCGTTGTTGAATTTTACTAATTGTATACATATTTATGTCCTCGACTGTACATACCGTACCTATTTAAATATCAGATTAGAGAGATAAATCTTTTCTTTATTTCTTATACTTATCTTTAAGAGCTGGACTCTTGTAGGTGTAGCTTTCTTCACCCTTATTCTGTTTGCAACCTTCTGCACCAAATTATTATATTTGTATGTATTCATACAACTTTTATTATTAAAATCATAGAGTTCATATGATATGTTACAGTAGCCCCTGTAGTTTTTTTTACTGTTAGATTTTATTATTCGAATTTTAATTGATTATAATTGTTATTTTTATCACTGCCATTGTTAATAATTATAAAATAATATGTTAATGAATTTATGAAATAGTTTAAATATAAATAGTCTTATAAATATAATTATATGTAATATTTTATATTCATGTGCATTGGAGCCTAGACCTAATAAAACAAATCATAGATGTAATGACTGTTATGTTTTTTTTAAATAAATTTAACATAAGTATATAATAAAAACATTACAATGTTAAAATACTATAATTGTTAAATGTGTGTATAGTTTATGAGAAAGTTATTTTACTGTCTATTGTATTTTTTTATTAAATTACATTGAAGATTCAAATAAAACTATTATTTTCCTTAACAAGAATTTCCTTGCCAATCTATATCTATATATAAAAATCAATGCCACTTTTCGTTGTAATTTTATAACTCAAGAACGGGCTCACCTATCCAAACCAAATGTTTAGGCTTTGTTCCGACTATTTAGTAGATGGTTTATGTGAAGTTTGCACAAAATCAGTCGAGCGGGTCTTCATTTATCTAATTTTTTGTAACAAATGAATTCAATAAATGGCGGATCATTTTGTTAATGGGGATTTTGCTGTCAGGGTAGGGTGGAGTAGGGTAGGGTAGGGTGGAGTAGGGTAGGGTAGGGTGGGGTAAGGTAGGGTAGGCTAGGGTGGGGTGGGGTAGGGAAGGGTAGGGTGGGGTAGGGTAGCACCATAGGGTAGGGTAGTACCACGCGAACGAAGTCGCGCCGGGCAGCTAGTTTTATATATAACAATAAGATCTGCATACATAAAATGTATTCAAAAAATTATTATAATTTGTTTTTACAACACAAGCATGTTTTTAATAAGTACTTATGTTTGTTGGCTAACAAAGGCCTAGGCATATAAATTAGTTAAAAATAAATAGTCTACAATTAATAACTTAGTAACTAGGATGGTTTAACATTACTGCTAATCTTTCCATATTGACTGCATACACTGAATGGCAAGCTATCACATTCTTGTGTATAAGTAGAGTATTGTAGAACTCATCTATTGTGAGTTTGTCATCATTTGATTCTGGATTTGGTGCGCTGAAATTAATAATATCATTCAAGTAAGTAACATGAGGGTTAATTGTATGTAATACACCTACAATGTTTTAAGCAAAAGGATAACTTTTGATACATTTTGATCAAGAAATCTTATCCTAACTAATATTATAAATGCGAAAGTGAGTTTGTTACGCCTTCACGCCTCAACTACTCAGTGGATCATCATGAAATTTGGCATGCAGATAGCCTATGGTATGGAGAAGGACAAAGGCTACTTTTTATACCGGGAACGCGGGGACAGCTAGTATAATATTATATAAATGCAAAAGTTTGAGTATGGATGTTTGTTAACCTTTCACGAAAAACTACTGAATGGATTTTCGGCTCAGCTTGAAGGCACAGGGGGAGTGCAATTCACAAGACTAAAGAGACATAGTGTGCCCGATTTAAAAACCAGATTTCAAATCGCCCAATAAATGATGAAGGTGTCACTGGACACCTCATTCAGAAGATAACACAACTCCGATTAGAATCAGCCAAAGAAGTAGCTCATTGTTCAAATAAACAGATCGCTATGAAGCAACAAAAACATAAGAGAAAAATAAAAAAAAGGATTTGGGCAAAACTTGGCACACAGATAGATAATAATAATATCAAAGAATTTAAAACGTCCAGAAGGATAGTCGCCTCTATGGCAACATGAAATAAACAAGCCAGAATTGACAGTATTTGACAGCCGTGCGCAGTACGAACTGAGAGCAATTTGCTCAGGGAGCCCCTCAAGCGTAGTGAAATTAAATGTCATGCTTTAGTAAGGCGGATTATCCATCTGGGTAGAGGCACGATGCCCTATGAAAAACTTTGAAATATATATATATATATAATATATAGAATAATTTTTATCTCAGGAAAAAATTGATCACTTGAAAATGTGAAGCCACACGGCAGAAAATAGTTGGGAATAGTATAAGTTTGATTATAGAGGTCTATGGCAAGCAATTTTGGTGTTTCATTTGGCAACTGAATACATGAGGTATGAGTTATTAATATCTCCAATGCTGATCCTACCTATGCTGACTATACTGATAAATATAAAAAGAATACATAGTAACTCACCTGCAAGCAATTTCAAATGCAGCAGAATGTTCCATTTCATCAATGGTAGGTGGACACCGTGGACCCAGTGCCTCAACGCTATCATCCACACACACACGCCCATCATTTTGAGGATCATACAATTTATTGCTGTTACGTAGCCACATATTAGGCATATCACCTCCAAGATCATACATGAAATGTTTGTTTCGCTTCTTATAGCCTTTACGCTGAGATATGACTGCAGTTAATATGTTTTTGAGGAAGTTCTGTACGGCGACAACAACAATATCTGCTGCATCATCATCTGCACCTTCGAGACCGAGTTCCCATGCCGCTAACATAAACCGGCCAACTACTAATGCATGGTCTGGTAAGAATATTTCCTGAAGAAAGAAGTTACTTGATTAAAATTTCTCATTTTAGGATAATGTAAAAAGTTCACTTTTTATATTTTCAATAAAGGGTTTTATTAGTAATTTTGCTTCCTTAGACTTTGCTTTAATTATTAGTTTGGACATAAATGAGTAAGGTTTTTTTATACTAAATAGTACCAGAAAGTCCTAGAATTTTTATTATTATTGAAAATATTGAAGGTTCCTTAATAACTACTCAGAAAAACAGGATCCTGCATTCACTAAAGTTTTACCAAAAGTGTTCTTCCATACATTCATAACAATTAACTCTTACAAACCATTGAGCTATTATGTTACAAACTCAGAAACTCATGTAAATGTAAATATTACCTGAGCTGCATATTTAACGCCATCACTGCCGGCTCCAGGCGGTGAATTAGGCGGAAGATACTCTAATAGATCAACAGGTTCGAAGTTAGACTTCTCTGAAGTGCGAGAGCTCCTTTTATGCCTCCTGCTATTCCTGTTATGTGAATTTGCTTTCTCCTGAGCTATAGTAATCGATGTCTCCGCTAAACCTTCCACTTTATTCAACAATGCCAACAAAAACTCATTATGAAAGTGTACTTGATCCTGGTTCAATAGTTTACGGGCTTCAGCGTCAAATTCTTCCTTGGTTAATTTCATACGAAACCATTGTTTCATCTGATTGAAATATTTTGATGATTTATCACCCAAAACATCATTTAATTTACGCCGAGCTATGTTTAAAACATCCGACGACATTGTTTTATTCATTAGACTCTGATATCACACTTTACAGTACCTATTATTTATTTTAATTAGAATTAACTTGAACATTCAGGTACAAAAACAAAATGAACAAAATATGATACCGTAAAATGGGGAGTATAGAATTCGCGGGGACAATAGAAAAAAAAACGAAATTTTTTTCGTCGCTTTCCTGTTCGCACACTGTTCAATGAAATTAGCTACGTTTGATTTTTTTGAATATGGCATCACTTGCTCTGTTATGGCAGCATCGTTATTAATAGTGAAGTTGTTCCTAATTGCGTAAAATATTGAGTCAAAGTTATCATGTAACGGTCGTGGTTTCGAGCTCTGAAAAAAACTTCAAATTTGTTCGGTACAACGGCATAATTCAGTCATCGATACGAAGTTTCTTGAAGTGTTAGTCATTTATCTATTGTGAAAACTAACAGGTAAGCCCAATTAATAATGATTTCTGTTCTAAATATGCCAAAAAGTTGCACTACCTATAAAACATATTTATTTGGGGTGAAAAGAAGACGCCTGAGGGGTGAATAGAATTGAAGTATGAGGTAAATAGAAACGTGTAAAGGCTAAATAGTAACGCGTGAGGGTTGAATAGTAACGCGTCTGGGGTGATTCCAATTGTTATCGCTAGGGCTGCCAAGCAACAATTTCTCACATTTTTTGTGGGCATTTATATAAAGCATTACCTGTAAAATAGTAGGTAATCATTTTTATAATACCGTAATTTTATGAACAAAACATAAATAATTGATTATTTGTTCATATTTCTATTCCTAATGAAACTTATTCACTATTACTTTTCTTCTTTAGATTATTTAAGAATGCCGCGCGTTTATAAACCAGATCCTGGAGGCAAGCGCTATAAAAAGTATGACAAAAACGTTATTAAACAAGCGGTGGAAGAATATTTGATGGGTAACGGTTCTTTAAAAACAGTAGCTGCCAAATATAATATACATGCATCTGTGTTGTATCGCCACAGCAAAGGACTAGTAAAATCACAAGGCGGGCAAAGATCGCTTTCATTGGAAACCGAAGAATACATCATCCAATACATAAATGTATGTGCGGAGTGGGGATATCCACTGGACTCACTTGATTTAAGATATATTATTAAAATGTATCTGGACAAAGTTGGAATTGCTCATAAGCGATTCAAGAATAATTTACCTGGTCCAGATTTCATCCAATGTTTTTTAAATAGACACAAAGATAAGATATCCCAACGCATATGTCAAAATATTAAAAGGTCAAGAGCTGCTGTGTCTGCTGAAATAATTTCAAAATATTTTGAAGAGCTTAAAAAATCTTTGGCTAATGTTCCAGCAGGAAACATAGTAAACTATGACGAAACGAACCTTAATGACGATCCTGGACGTAGAAAAATTATAACAAAACGAGGTACTAAATACCCAGAACGGGTAATGAATCATTCAAAAGCCAATGTTTCTGTAATGATGGCTGGATCCGCAGAGGGGAAACTTCTACCACCATACGTGGTGTATAAAGCACAAAATTTATACAACACATGGGTGTCTCATGGCCCCAAAGGCACACGATATAACCGGTCTGCATCAGGATGGTTTGATGGAAACATTTTTGAAGATTGGGTGCAATCTATCGTAATTCCATTCTTTGCCGACAAACCGGGAAAGAAGCTGCTTATAGGTGATAATTTATCGTCACATTTATCGGTTGACATGATTAAATTATGCAAAGAGCATGATATCGATTTTGTGTTTTTGCCGAGCAACTCTACACACCTTACTCAACCGCTAGATGTAGCCTTCTTTAGGCCAATGAAGTCGGCTTGGCGACAAATTCTTTTGAAGTGGAAGAAAACCGATGGCAGCAATGAAACGTGTGTGCCCAAGGGTTGCTTCCCCAAACTATTGAAGAAACTAATGGAGGAGATCCAAGAAAATGCAGATACTAATTTAAAAGCAGGTTTTAAAAAAACCGGTATTTATCCCTTAGACCCCACACAAGTGCTATCTCGAGTACCAGTACAATTAAGCGATACAAAAAGATATAGAGAAGCAGTGGACGAGTCTGTATTAACTTTATTAAATGATATGCGATATGGTACAACTGGTGTGAAAGAAACCAAAAGAAAGCGAAAACTTGACGTGGTGGCAGGAAAGAGTGTTGGCGAATCTACTGAAGAGGATTATGTAGACTCGGAGGTAACACCAGGCCCAAGTACATCAAAACAACAAATCATTCTAAAAAAGCTAGATAATACAGTCGATAAAGAAAACCAATTGACGCAAAAAAAAACAAACATAAGAAAAAGCATTAAAGGAAAAGGGGTCGGCAAAAAAACAAAAAGGAAGGAAAGCGCATCGATGGACCAATTTAATGAAACCAGAGACAAAAATATAGTGGGAGGTAGCACATCTATAGAAATCTTAAATGATAATAATGACAAAAATTACAGTCTTTTAGATATGCCAGTTTATTTTGAAGATGACTTGGAATTTGGAGGGGAATTTACTATTGAAAACTGTCAACTAAGTGATGCATTACCAATAAAACCAATTGCAGCAGATGTAAACAAGGAAATATGCCTAAACAACTCTAAACAGTCTTTTACATGTGATCAGGCTGGACTAACTGAATGCCAAATAAGCAATAATGAAGAACAACATTTAGGAACAGAAATTAAAGTTAGTCAGAGTTTGACACAAAAAGAGGAAAAAAAGATAAAAATAATAGAAAATAAAAACTTTTTAGAATCTTATAAAAGTATTTGTGATGTAAAGAAATTCAAAAAGATTTCCCCCGAAATGCCCATATCAATTTTGAAGAAGACTCGAAGACCGAAAAAATATTATACAGATGATGAGGCTATATTAAGAGACTTGTTGGATGGCAATACTTAAATATTGTAATGCTTCAGTTAATAATAAAAAACATATAAACAATTACTTATGTACCTAGAAAGAAATGATGACTTCAAAATGTTGTGTTTGATGTTGATTTTATCTAACGTTTTCTTTGATAGAAAAATAAAAAATATTTTGTAATATTTTCATATATGTTAACAGAAATAATAATTGCATAATTTCGTTTTGAATTTTATTCTGATGTTGATTTTATTTAAAGTTTTCGTTATAATAACTTTTTTTTATGTTTCATAATACTTTTTAAAGGAGTGATAACTTCATAATTTTGTTACATTTTTATTTTTTTGTTGATTTTGTTATAAATTTCTTTAATAGTAGAACACCAGTTCGTTATAATAACTTTTTTTTATGTTTCATAATACTTTTAAAAGAAGTGATAACTTCATAATTTTGTTAGATTTTTATTTTTTTGTTGATTTTGTTATAAATTTCTTTAATAGTAGAACACCAATTATTTTGTAATGTTTCGGTGCACATTAACAAAATAATAATATAACAGAAATGATAATTTCATAATTTCGTCTTGAATTTTATTTTGATGTTGATTTTATTTAAAGTTTTCTTAGGCAGTAAAATAACAATTATATTTTTGTGTTTCATAATACTTTTAAAAGAAATGTAAACTTCATAATATTGCTTATTTTTAATTTGATTTTGATTATAACTATTAAAATTTACTTTAAAGGTCATTGATGAAGAGATGTTTGGATTGGTTGTATTTTTTTTAAACTTTGTGGCAAAAAAAATAAACAACTAGATAATTCGTAGGTATTTAATTTATTAATCGTACTCCTTAAATTCCCACCTACAGGTTACATTACCTACCTACCTTAAGTAATACCTATATTAATATTTTGACAACCCTACGATTATTTTCTATTAACCCCTTTTTCGATTCTATTCACCCAAATCGCGGGTAAATAGAAAACGAGCACTTTTTTTAAATTATTAAGTAAATCACAGGAAAAATTAGTTTTTCTTTAACTGAAAACTGTTTATTACTCTTTAACTCACAAGATAGAACTACTGTTATTTTCGATGTATGATAAAAACATACTTTAATTAGGATCCAAAAGTTGAAACCCTTTCTTTTCACCCCATTTTACGGTACAAAATTACAAATCAATATGATTGACAGACACTTGACAGTGACACTGACAGACAGCTCGGTCAGTGTTCAGTTACTACACACCGGGTGTGAAAATCGCCGTGTGACTTTCGCACCTCGATCGTCCGACGTTAGTGAACGACTTTCGTATTTTCCATGTATTTTCGTAAATTCTCAACTGACAGACAAGTGACATTGACAAATCATTGACATTATTTGATAAATCGATTATTTTTATTATAGTTTTTTCGCTGTTAAATAATATAAATAAAGTAATTTTCTATGTAGTAAAATAGGTTTACAATCCAGGAAAAATAAATTTCTACAATTCAAAAAGTATTGGCGCTATTTTTCTATTATTTAGTTGTCAAAGTGACATTGGTGTGACTTTCACCCACCTATTTCACGGTGCGACCGGTGCGTTCGTCGGACGACGTCCGACGATGTTATTGAACGGTTCGGTGTGATCACTCGGGCGATCACACCGAGTTACTGAACGATACTATGATCGTCGGGCGATCACACGGCGTTGTTACTGAACGCAACCCTGAACGCAGCCCTGCGTTCAGTTACTTCGCCGCAACTACGCCGTGTGATCGATCACCCGACGATCATCATAGCGTTCAGTAATAGTTCAACTTATGGCCGATTCCTATAATTTACGGATCGTTATCGGTTAAAACTAAGACTCTTATATCTTTACTAATAATGTAGCTAAGACCTCAAAGCTTTGCATAGCCGTCCCTCCCATATGGTTATAGCTATCACAGGTAAAATAGCTTACGAAATGATCTATATGTCCAATTTGGCAATATAAAAACCTACCATTAGTAAGCAAAACGATTCGTTTTTGTTTATAGAAACCGGAAATTAGAGAATACACTAAGGCGCCGATCCCGCAGAGCGAGTTCTAGAGTTCCAAGTTCAGAGTTCTGAGGTCCTCGTTCACTGTAATCACAGAGAACTCGGCGTTCGAGAGAACGTTACTTCTGTCGGAGTTCCATTCTCTAAAGCTGGCAGTTGAGGTGACACAATACGTAGTATATAGTGGTCTGTGGTGACAGGGGTGCGTTCAGTAACAACGCCGTGTGAACGCCCGACGATCATCGTAGCGTTCAATAACTCGGTGTGATCGCCCAAGTGATCACACCGAACCGTTCAATAACATCGCACCGGTCGCACCGTGAAATAAGTTGGTGAAAATCACATAATAGAAAAATAGCGCCAATACTTTTTGAATTGCAGAAATTTATTTTTCCTGGATTGAAAACCTATTTTACTACATACAAAATTACTTTATTTATATTATTTAACAGCGAAAAAACTATAATTAAAATAATCGATTTATCAAATAATGTCAATGATTTTGTCAATGGCACTTGGGAATTTACGAAAAATACGAAAGTCGTTCAGTATTGTCGGACGACTGAGGAGCGAAAGTCACACGGCGATTTTCACACTCGGTGTGTACTGAACACACCCCAGAGTGACACAAGGCAGAAAGGACAATGGGCATTCTATACGTAGTATCCCCTATAGTGGTGGTCTGTGATTCTGGCCCATAGGCGGCCACTACTGAAACTACAGTAAGGCCAATGATAAAGATGTAAACAAACTTTTGCTTGCTGAGTGTATAAAATTACATCTTTTGGTACGGGATACTAATTACATTTAATGCAACTAGAATGGTACCTACAATTTGATGTTTACATTCACCTTTTTTTTTGGCTTTCTTGATGGTTGTCGAACTGTGTGCCCAAGGGCCCCTGCATGACCTAAGACGGCTCTGCACTGGAGTAGAGATTTCGAGATGGCATATCTGAAAATTGGAATGGAAAAACAAGAAAATTCCGTTCTTATTTATTTTTAGCACATTTTTAGGTTACTTTATGCTATCTCGAAATGTCCACCCTTTATGCCTTCAGGTATATCAGCAATCTTTGAGGTAATACTAAACTAAGTGTCAGGAAAACAGCATGGATTATTGCAGAAAATTTATTTATTCATGAAAAATTATTTTCATTTTTTTATGTCGAATGGGCTTGCGTTTGGCCTTTGACTGACCCCAGGAGGATTTATGACAAGGCCGAGGATGTAGCAAGCTTACCAAGAAAAGGTCTATTCACTCTGGCCTTCAATAGGTAACATCTATATTCTAGACTGAAGGTATTTTAAGGTGGGTCTACGCTGCGTGAGCCGAGCGAGCACGAGCCGAGCCGCTCTCGCTCGACCTGAGGCGGCGCGGGCGCGGCGCGTCAAGTGTGGCCTTACAACCAAGGGCGGATGAGCGGATACAGCTTTCAGGGCAGGGGAAGGGGGGTCACACACTTATATCCAGCTTGGATGGTTTCAAAATACACAATAGTATAGCTGTAACCCGCAGATTCACACGTAACATAAACATCTAAATTTCTATTTATCAGTTAAAGGTTCTTTTGGTCCACCAAATTCGAATTCCAAAGATGAGTGCTTGTCTAAAACATCGTGGCCAATAATAATATCTGCGCACAAATTCTTAACTATAAGCAGGTTAATGTTTTCGTAAATATGCTTGCCAATAGTAATTGTTTGATAAGTTTGAACCGCAACTTGTGATGTGTGATTCAAAGAAGCCATAGATATCATTTGCTCACAAGGTTTTCGTCTAAGTTGGCAGAGCTTACTGAAGTCCTCGTTGATAAAGCTCATGGAGCTACCAGTATCTAACAGCGCCTCTGCTCGAATACCTTTGATAAAGGCAGGTACTGTTGCTTTTCTTAGCGATAATGGTGAAGCGGCGCTGATGCACGCGGAATACTCACCTTTCTCCAATGCAGCGGCACTATGTAAGTTCCTGCTACGACACACAGTAGCGTAGTGACCTTTTTTGTCACATAATTGGCAGGTAGCTTCTAACGCTGGGCATATTTTACGAGGATGTACACGTTCTCCACAGAAAAAGCATTTTCGTTTGTGAAATGTGGCAGCTACAGTGTTTTCTTCAACATAAGGCGGCGTTATAACTTTGACTTCATTTGGTATTGCGTTGACAAAAGACGAAGTAAAGTTTTGCGAATTGACTTCAGCCATTTCCAAAGAATGTGCTTGATTGTATGTTTCAGTGAGTGAAAGAGATAGATTTTCCAGGAGCCGTTGTCTTATTTTATTTGATAATATTCCGGAAATAAAGGCGTCCCGTATATTATCATTTTTATTTGTATCAGCGTCAACAGCAGTAAATTGGCAGTCTTTGGATAATTGCTTCAACGCTTGCATGTACATATCAATTGTTTCTTCGGTCCGCTGCTTTCTCGTTGCAAGTGAATGTCTGGCATAAATAATGTTCTTAGGTTTAATAAAGATTCTATCTAGTATATCTATGGCACCATCGTAAGTAGTGCTCTCATTTATGTAGGTGTATACTTGCGATGAAACATGATTGACGAGAAGCTGCAGCTTGAGTCCATCGGTCAGCGCGGGGGCTTTCGCGTCCGCCGTTGTTGGTTGCAGTACTGAATGACGTGCGACAAGAAAATTTTGAAAAGTCATTTTCCAGTGATCCCATTCATGAGAAGCGGAGCTGCTGCTCGGTTCGACATCAAACCTTTCCGGTCTTAAATAGCGATCCATGTTTCGATCAATTAGTTATTTTTTTTAGTAAATAAAATTGAAATGATAGCAAAACCTAGATAATAGGTTTTTATTTACTAAAAGACAAGTTACATTTACAGATGACACATAATAAACACAATGTCACGGCAACGGCATAGTGCTCTTTAGTTTTGTCTAAAGAGTACATATACCTATATCAATAGAGTACCTATAATTAACTTATTTTTACGAATTATTTTTCTAATATTATTTTTTAATTAAGTAGGTACTAATATAACCTAACTACTAACTAACCTATACATTCATCCCTCAAGAGGAAATTCACTAATTTATTAGGACCTAATATGTATCTCTCGCCATAAGCATAAGTAACTAGACATTATCATCTTATTTATTCATATTTCCTAGGCTTAATTTTGATATGGACTCCATTCCGCGACCGCAGGATGAGGTCAGCACAAAGTTCAGGTTCAATATTTGCCGGTAGGAGTTCAAATTGTTTGATGACTCCCGCGAGAGTTACTTTTAATTCCATCATTGCGAATTTTTGACCTGAAACAACGAAAAAATCTTCGTTCTTTTCTTGCATGTTAACATTTGGAATAGTTTAAAGTGAAATAATCTGCAAGCTTGCAAAGGCATCATCGTCATTTATTTATTTTTATACATATTGTTCAGTTTACATACCTTAAGTAGGTACGCACGGCTACAGATCATACTATACTATATACATTTCCAATATAAGCTGACCTCTCATTATTCAGAAATCCTATACAATGCGAGATCTCTACTGGAAATGTAGGTATAGCTTGATGTGTAGCCGTGTGTACCTAATAACCTTTTACCATAATAGTAGCAATGGTTACAAATTAGGTAGGTACCTACATAATAATTACAAACTTATAGTTATATATAAGCATTAAAAAAACCCTTACCAATACAATTTCTCGGACCAGCACTAAAAGATAGCCAGCTGTAAGCACTTTGCGAATTCGTCTGTTCAAATCTCTCTGGTCTAAATTCCAAGGGGTTTTCATATATGTCGGGATTCCTTTGCATTTGAAATACATTCATTATGACAGATGTATCTTTAAGAATATGTAGTCCTCCTATATCTGAAATAGTATGAATAAGTAGTATTTAGAACAAAAACTGTAAAGACTAAAAAATGCCTTGCTGGGTTTCTTGCCGGAGTCTTCTCATAAGTGTATTACGAATTGGTGGTAGATTCAAGTGTAATGTTTCTAGTGCCTTACTGATTTTTATTTTGAAAAGCATACCTAAGTAAAGAGCCAACGATTTCCAAACATTTGCGTATAAAAATAAAAAAAAAAGCCTTGCTGAGTGTCTTGCCGGAGTCTTCTCAGTTTAAGTGTATTTCGAACCGGTGGTGAATTCAACTGTATGTACCAATTTAACGTTCATAAGCGCCTAACCAGGGCCTAAATTGGATAAAAAACTTTTTGATTTTGAATAAACTGCGTGAAATAGGTACATGCGTACAAAATAGAGCACTATTAGCCTGACTATTCTAAAGTACCTTAGCTCGCGGTAAAAAAAAATAACAATGACATCAATTGTTATTATAGGACGCGCGTCCCTCGCGAGAACCTACGGCAATAACTGACTTCAACGCTAAGAAAATAACTATTATAGGTATACCTACCTATTTTACCTATACCTATTTTGAAAATACCTATATTTGTTATAAAAGTATACACCACCGTCTAATAACGTGTCTAAATTCCTCTCCATCCCAAGTTTGTCTGGAAGAGATCGCTTCTTAGCGATAAGACCGCAGTAATTTTTAATTTTAAGCTTTTATTTTTATACTTTGTTAAATACTTTTTGTACAATAAAGAGTTATCTATCTATCTATTTATCTATTAGTTATACAATTGAAATCCCTTACCGCAGTCACGGTGCAGAAGTCTTTCAATCAAAGGTACTGACGGATATAGCCGGAGAGATTCCTTGATGACAAGTTCCAAATACTTCATTTGATGGAGCTCACTAAGGAAATAATATTCGAGTTTCATTATATATTTAGTTAAATATTGGGAAGTTAATAATTATGTAGGTATAGTAAGGGGCACGAGTGGTGAGCAATGAAGGTAAAGACAAAAAACAAGGTTTCATACTTATAAGTAGGGTCCCGATCCATGGTATCACCTAAGATTCTCTTTTGTTCCTCTAAAATTTTCCTCTGAACATCTGGATGGTTTGAGATGCAGTATAGGCAGAATACAATTCCAGATGTTGTTGTGTCGTGACCCTGACAAAAATATAATGACTATTAAGTTCGTCGACTTCATTTCAGACTGACAACAGCTGAGAAAATAGCAATTGTTTTGAACAATGTAGTACTTATCATTTACAGACTTAAAAAAACAACCTGAACTAAAGTGTATAAAAAAAAGTAACTAAGTACTTATAGGTTATAAAGCCCGCAGGCAAGGTAATTATAAGTATTAAAAAAAAAGAAAATATTTAATATACACTACAAAATCTTTTGGAAAAACTTGAGTTTCATAACGTTTACCTCAAACATGAAAGTATCCACTTCTTCTCTAACACTCTCGTCATCAATTTTTTCACCATCGATTTCAGCCAAGAGTAGTAAGTCCAAAAATGCTTGCTTGTTTTTAATACCTATAAATGTAAAGTAACCCATAAGTACAAAAACGAGAACTATAATGAAAAATGTAACAGACTCTAAAATAATGCAAAGAATTTTTTCAAACGCTAATCGTGCTGGTGTCTCTATTTATTTTTTGTGTTCCGTTTAATAAAATCTGGTTTACCGAATTCTGATTCTTCTGGTAGGCTGGTTATGTTAGATTTCTTCAGTTCCTCTCGTCTGGTTTCGATTACATATTTCGTCTGTCCATGTAAAACTTTCAAAGCTTTTTCTTGCCGTGCTTTATATGATAGTAAATTAAAAACTATTTCATTAGCTATAAAAGGGTTTCGCATCCTCGTTGAAACGATCGACGACAAACTGAAACAAACGTTATATTAGACTAAGATCTCAATTACCAAAGCTGGTTATGATTTATAGTTATAGATACGTACTCTTCAATAGCTTTTACGTATTGGGATTCACTATTTTGCTGGGCATTTATACACACACCCATTATAGATTCTGGAATAAGAAAAACACAAACATCAGATTAATTTTGTAAGTTAAATGAGTCTTCCGGATCAGTAGTAGAGTCCTATCTACTGAGTAGTTCAAGTAATCCATGGAAGAACGCACCAACTAGGTATTATAAGTAAGTACATTGCCAACATTCATAATTACCTGTAACATTGTCTAGAGCTGCCAAAGCGATGATTGGAAATAAATTGATCGATTCCTCACCAATCATTTTGTTAAGTTTACTAATGAGAATCTTTTCGTTCTTTAAGAAAACTGGGAGAAAGTTTTGTAGAATATTGAAATGGAATGCTGGCGTCAGAAATTTTCGGTGAGTTTTCCACCTTTGTCCTGAAATAAAAATAATAAAGTAGAGGTACATACTAAATAGTTTTGCCTACATAGTTCGACTGATTCGACTCTTGAAAAAAAAAAAGTTTTTTCAAAGCTGATAAGCTATACTATACTTGAAGGCCTATTGAAATAAAAATAGTATTCATTGCCACTGTGGGTAGCTCAGCAGCAAAATCTTGTTGGTAAGTAGCAACAAATATTATAATACGTGTCATTAAAGATGAAACTTGACACACCACTTATGGCCGTATGGACCGATATCGGACTCTGATAACTTTACTAATAATGAAGCAAAGACCTCAAAGCTTTGCATAACAGACCCTCCCATATGAAAGTAGCTATCACAGGTAAAATTAGCTTACAAAATTATATATATGTTCAGTTTGGCAATAAAAAAATCTACCATTGGTAAGCAAAACGATCCGGGCATTAGTTGACGTCTGACGTCGTTGATGATGACTTCTCTTTAGCGGTATCTATTTTATTATAATGACGCCCGGTCCCTACCCGCCTCAGACCTCATACCGCTAAAGACACAGTGGCAAGCTCTAAATCCATATTTTAACATAAGGCAAGACACCTTCAACTGGTGTCTTGCCTTATGTTAAAGGCAAACCAGCTTTTGCCTTTTGATAGAGTAAAGTACCTGTTGATGTAAGTAAACCTTGGCCCAGCCAAGGTAACAGGAAAGAGTAAGAGTTGCCTTTGACGATCAGCTCAGTACTTGATACCAAGGGCTGAAAATAATGATAATATTTGTAGGGCCAACATAATACATGGTGACTTTTGAATCGTTGTTTTGCTAGAACAAACGTTGTTCAGACCATGGTCTACTAACATTCTATGGTGCGTCCATGCTAGGCGAACCGAGCACGAGCACGAGCCTCGAACGAACCTACAACGAGCACGATGCGAATCCTTTTGTTCGTAAATAACCTGACAATAGCGCTCGTTCGAGGCTCGCAAGCCCGTCCAAGCTACGCGAATCGTGCTCGCAGTGTGCTTGTTCGTTGCTCGGCTCGTGCTCGGTTCGCCAAGCATGAACGCACCAAACATAATACATATTATGGTTTTGAAAAAATATAAAAACAGACAAGTTTAAAAAGTATCTAAGTAAATACTGGCAAGCCGCGCGCCGTGCCGCTTGCATCTTTGTAAAGGTGCATCTACGCTACGCGAACCAAGCACGAGCCGAGCATACGTGGAGTACGAATTCACGTAGCGTAGACGGATTTGCGTCCGCTAACCGAACGAGCGTTTAGCTCGCGCTCGACTGCGCTCCGCCAATTGTCAGTTTTTGGGGCATCCGCATCTAGCTTGTTTTGTAGCCTCATTGTGCGTCCACACTTGACATCGCGAGTGACGAACGAAGAGCAGCTCGGCTCGTGCTCGGTTCGCGTAGCGTAGACGTAGGTACCATAGGGAGTAACGATAATCCTAAATTTTTTTACTTTGTTTTTTTTTTTTTTTCGTAAACCCTTTTCAACTAAAGTAAGCAAAGCTACGCTAACGATCCCCTTCTTTGTTTACGCAAACAGTGGTATCCTATATTTTTTAATCAGTTCAGTTTTCTTAATTGTTATTCATGAGCAACAAGTATCAAGTGTAAAAATAGTTACCTACTTCATGAGAAACATTTATAGACTAGAAAAAAAGTTAAAATCAGTCGGTATCTAAATTTTGCAGAAAAGACATAACCATCCAGACCACAGATCCAGATCCCCGCCCCGTCTTCCATCAAAAATCTGTCTCTCATCAAAAATAAGCATAGCAAGGACACCACCCCCCATTGCTGCTTAATGGTAATACTTGAACCCCTAAAGCAAAAAAGAACTGATATAAAAAGCACGGTATTCCCATGGTATTCATTTTTGCATACAATTTTATGAAAAAAAAATTAGACGATTACGAAACATTAAACTAAGTTTCCGGTTAGGTATTACCAAGAAACTGAAGGTTTCTTGGTAATACTGAGGAACGCTACTTACCTCGATGTACTTTGGATGTGACAAACACACGTATCGACGAGACAACAGATAAATTCGGAATGCGTCTTTATAAGTGTTTGCTAGTTCTCCCAGAACTTTGAGAAAATCTGGAAAGAAGAAAATGAGGAGTTAGTACATAAATGTTTTTAGCTAGAGAGCCTATATCTCTCCGAAGGGTAAGGTTCCAAATCGCCAGTGAGTTCAGGATCGCCAACAATACGAGTGGCCCTCCTTTTCACCAAGGCAAGTGGATCAAGCTGATAAGCGACTTAACTTGAATTAATTTGAAGTCAGTTTTGTTTTACCTACTCTTCAAACGACTTCGACCCTGTTAAATACTAACTTACGTTTATCAAATAACCATCATTATTACCATGTCTACCCATTGCTGAGTATGGTATAAGCCACCCACCACCCTCTTGTGCCAATCGCTTCAGTTCCTATCCATATATCCATCGAACTAATGTAGTAATTAATTCAAAAACTGTCCTGGGTCTTCTTAAAGAATGAACATGTAAAAATACGCTATATTACGAGTATATATGTATACGAATCAGTTTACCTAGCTTTGATAGTTGAAAAGCAGAAGGATCTCATAGATCCAGTATTTTTTTACGAGACAGCAGCCATCTGTAGGCACGTGGAAAACAGCCCGAGGCGGAAGAATGTTGGGCGGAATTATAGTGATCAAGGACCTTGCCTGAGTAATTATTCAATTTAGTACTTAAGAAGACATCAATGCCAGG
Source organism: Achlya flavicornis (assembly GCA_947623365.1). NCBI lineage: Eukaryota > Metazoa > Arthropoda > Insecta > Lepidoptera > Drepanidae > Achlya > Achlya flavicornis. The sequence goes on along the minus strand of OX392473.1, from coordinate 12,435,054 downwards.
CCGTCCACGTGCTTTTAGTATTTATTATAATTGTATATCAATGCAGATATATAATCATTGTAGTCACGCAAGCGCGCGCGAGGACGGTGTTCACGGGCGCCTAGGTGTGACGGCGCAAAAAAACTAGCTTTTTGTAGTGTCAGGCATATATTTTTTGTTGTAGGTATTAAATTTATTAATTATTATTTTTAAACAATATACCACTAAAAATCTAAAAAAATAAAACACTATATAGGTGGGTTTTTGATCTTATAGGTATAGCGAGTTAGGCACATGATTTTTTTTTTCTGACTTAAGGTCGAATAAGACTCGGCTCGTGCTCGGTTCGTGTAGCTCGAACGCACCATGACCAAATGAGTAAAATAACCTAGGAACTTGTCAAAAATAGTATATAATAATCTCTCGCGAATTTATAACAGTTCGTTCAATTTCAGTGCTTGCTAGAAACATTTGGCTAAGGCCAAAACTTCGCCCAATTTGGGCCGAAGGTGCCAGAAGTCGAAGCATCATTCGGACTCTGGTAATTTTTAAACTCTAGGTAGGTATAGTTATAAGTTATTGCTTAGCTGGAATATGACTTTCCATTTATTAATATAACATAATTAGTATTATTAATAATTAAAGGTATAATTACCGCTTACCGTCAGGCGGGCCGTACGATTGTTTACCGACTTCGTAGAATGAAAAAAAAACATGTTTGCACAGATTACAGAATAAGGCAGATGGAGCGCGCGGAACACGGGCGTGAAGCCAAAAAATTTAAAAAACTTTCATCATCATCATCATCAGCCTATAATGTCCCACTGCTGAGCACAGGCTCACAAATCAGGGTGAAAGGGAATGGGCAGATACTCCACCACGCGTGCCCACTGCGGATCGGTGGAAGTAGGCTAGTGGTCAACCTACTGTTGGAATTTTTCAAGCCGCCTAGGAGGCATCCAACTAGCTTAACGACTATCACAATTAAGTGATAACCGGGACCAACGGCTTTACGTGCCTTCCGAAGCACGGAAACGCTCGATTTGAAATACCACTAGGCGGTCACCTAGTAAAAACGCGGCGGTAAAAAACTTTATTTAACGAAAAACACTTTCTTTTTAATAAACTTTGTTTAAAAATAGCAAATACAAATTCAAAAGCGAATTTCAGGTATGTGTTTCTCGCGCTCTATCTGCCTTTTGTTCTGTAATCTGAGCATGTTTGCATGTAATGCATGGCCTTCTGCCTGCTAATATTACCTATTCATTAACGACATATGTCAATGTACTACAATTTTGAAGGTCCTTCTTGCTAGTATTCTGTGATTCGAACATGATTCGAATTTACTCTCACTTTTAACCTTCTTCTTATATGCATGTACTTTTGACACACTTTTGATGTCAGCTTTATAAATAAACAAAGGCCATTGACTCAATAAAAATAGTAAGGGTACGCAAAAAATGACACAAATAGTGCACTTGAGAAGTAAACAAAATAAACATAAACCCCCTTACTCATAAAAGGTTATTTAACTAATATACTTACTGTTTAAAGGGTCACGTAAATAAAGTCACTCTGTTGTCATTGTCAAATAATGATACATTATTTACGTGACCATTTAAACAGTACCTATATTAGTTAAAAGCGCTTTATGAGTAAGGGGGAAAAGGTAATAATGGTAGGTACATAGCCGTAAATCGCAGATTCACCGTGGATAGTTTTTTTTTTCAGGATTTTCCATTTTGATTTAGATCATCATATCAGCCCATGGATGTCCACTGCTGAACATAGGCCTCCCCCATTGATTTCCACTTCGAACGGTTCTGGGCCGCTTGCATCCAGCGGCGCCCAGCGACTCTGACCAGGTCGTCGGTCCACCTGGTGGGAGGTCGTCCCGCTCGGCGCTTTCCAGTACGTGGTCGCCACTCGAGAACCTTCCTTCCCCATCGGCTATCAGTTCTTCGAGCGATGTGGCCTGCCCATTGCCACTTCAGCCTACTAACTCTACGAGCTATATCGGTAGTTTTCGTTCTCCTACGAATGTCCTCGTTTCGGACCCTGTCACGTAGAGAGATTCCGAGCATAGCTCGTTCCATAGCTCGCTGAGTGACTCTGAGCTTATTTATGCGGCCAGCAGTGAAAGACCACGTCTCTGTCCCGTATGTCATCACTGGTAACACGCACTGGTTGAAGACCTTTGTCTTCAGACTCTGAGGTATTTTGGACGTGAAGATATGCCGTAGCTTCCCGAACGCTGCCCAGCCGAGTTGGATTCTTCGGTTGACCTCTTTGTCGAAGTTGGACCTACCTAATTGGACAATTTGTCCTAGGTAAACATACTCGTCTACAACTTCGAGAACAGTGCTCCCAACAATCACCGGCATTGGCGGAATATGAATATTAGACATAATTTTTGTCTTGTCCATATTCATTTTTAGGCCTACCTGTTGGGAAACTCTGATTTAGATACGTATATAAAAATATGTTTGTGTATTCATTCGTTCATCTACTATGCGTTCGTGCATTGTTAATCCGAGTTGAAACATTTATGTATTTATGGTTTTATTTATTCAGAATATAAACAATTATAGAATAATAGTAAATAATGATATATGTGTGCAAAGTTCGTCACTACACACGATTGATAAGGGAGCCGAGAGTGTAATGATCATATTGCACACGCGTGTCATAGGTACGATGTTTACTAAAAATACAACAGACTTGTATTTTTTGAAGTAGATTTTTTGGTAATAATCTACCACACATTGAGAACATTAACAAATATGGCACGCACGTTGTTTTTTACCGCGATACGCTGTCACACTGTGTTACCCGTTAAATTCGTCTACACACATATCAGTTGCATTGAGGTATAAATTTAACCATAATCGGTATCATAAACCACCATGTTTGTGTATTATGATATTTTTTATGAGACCTCATCAATCATGCAAATTATACAGATAATTTCGTCTAAATACGATAAAAATCCAAATATATATGTAATTATGTCGAACGCTATCTTCTTTGTTATACGCTGACAGCTTATCTACCTTCAATTCTCTATCTACTTACGCATTGCACCAAGCTTTTATATGAGTTCCACTTTTTATCTGTCTGTTCCGGTTCATAGTTAATGTTATAAAGGAAAATACTTTTATTTTTGAAAAATAATTAGTTTTCCGCGCAAAAAAAAACAAACCGTTCGCGGGTGAAACCGCGGGGGCCTGCTAGTCATTAGATATTAGATATAATTACAAGTAATTACAGGTAAACACATGCATGTTGTATGCATAAGTTAAATAATTAATATAAGTGTAATTATCTAAAGAGGTAAAGTTTGTTACTATGAATATCCTATTCTAAAATTCTTTCACTGATAGGAAGCTGCATTCAGCATTATCAATAAGTGGTATAGGCTACTTTTCATCCCGGGAACGCGGGTGAAACCGCGGGAGACAGCTAGTATAGGATAAGCTAATATTTAACGATGAAAAAGTTTGTGTATATTATTATGTTTGTAGTCAATCACGTTCACTAATGGATGAGATGAGGTTCCAGAGAATATCGCATTCCAACTGACAAACTCTTCAGAATTAGTTTAAACCACAGAGATAAATCTAAATAGATAACGCAAGTCCCTCCATCCGTTTGAATACCAAGCGTGTCACTTTTTTTCTACCTACCATAATGTCACAAGAATAACGTGAAAATGAAGCGATCCTATTTGTCAGCTAAATATATCCCTCGCTACTCATCTCTGGTGGACTCTCTCAGCTTTATGCGAGTTCCCTGTCCGCGGTTTCCAAAGAAGAGAATAGCTCTCCTTTTAACACAGGTTTTGCCACGCAAAGTTAATACACTCGCGTCATCTATTTAGATTTATATTTGTGGTTTAAATATAGAAATGATTTCTGTCTCAAATCGAAAATCTGTCGCCGAGCATCACTTATAATCGTGGTGACATTGTGGTCAATAACACCTCCGACACTTTATACTATAAGAACAGAGTTGCCGCAATTTGCTGCAAACCTTACGTAGTAACAATTTAGTAAGCTGTGGTTACGGCTTGATTGCACACGTTTTTTGTAACGATACATTTTGGCGGGGTATGTGAGTCCTGCTTCTTTACTTGGATCACCAGTTTTTTGTCCAGTAGATCCATACCACAGTTTACTATAATATTGTATCCATACTAGCCGTTCGTTGACGGTAGTTGCTTCGATAGCATGAACATAAATGTCGGGAGCTTCCCGCAAGGCTCTATAGGTACCCAACACTGTTCCTTCTATTCAGCATATCAATTATATAGGGTGACTCACAGAGAAAAGAAATATAATAGAGACGCTATGCTAGCAGAGCCCGCGCGCCACACATGACATCAAATGGGCATATATCAACCAAAACACGCGTCAACCAGCGTTGCCATTTGTACGGCAATTGCCGTTTCGTACGGCAATCAGGCTCTTTTAAGACAAATTGTACGGCATACGGCAGAGTGGTCATTGCCGTACGCTAAAATACGGCAATCAGGCAGGCAATCTTAGCATAAGGAAGTATTGGCAGTAAGATTTACCTTAAACGAAAACAAATGAATTTGCGTAAAAGTGAACGCATCTCTACATTATGGTATTGTCTTTGGTATTCGGGGAATTCCCTAACCCTTATCGGTATAGAGCAGTTACTATAATAACCTTAATTCATTTTGCTTTGCTCGCCGCTCGTCACTACTTTTTATTTTAAATCAAATAGAACTTATTTTTAAGCTTTTGAAACAGTGTTTGGCAGTGCAGTGACCGGTATTATTTACAAAATGTCCTCGGATTTGGAAGAAGATGGCACGGGTCCTTCAACACCTAAGAAATGTAAGAAATCAAAACGCAGAGCCCAAATGTATAGGACCCAATGGGAATCAGAAGCCAAATTTAAAGATTGGATTATGAATGGAGACATAGATGATGGATGGAGACTTCTACCGGAAACAGTTCTTCTCGAAGACTCATTCCTTGATTTAGACAAAATGACAGCTGATGAGTTTTGGAGCAAGATATTACATTTATCGGAACCGCAATTTCAGAATTTGGCGAAATTTGTTCTTGAAGTTCTCTCCTTGCCACATGCAAATGCCGATTCAGAAAGAATCTTTAGCGCTGTAAACTTAATTAAAACAAAACAAAGAAACCGTCTCTTAACATCTACTATAAATTCAACATTATTAGCAAAAGAGTGCATTTCCAGAAAACATTCGAATTGTACGAGGTTCAAGCCAACTCCCGAAATGATAGCGAAAATAAAAAAACCGTCTGATTATGAAAAGAATGCCACTGAAGATGTCTTATTAGATGAAGTTGTGGATTTGATGGGAGGAGAGGAGTGATCTGTAGTGCCTTTTTCTATTTCGAATCTATATATTCAGTGGCATCTTTTTCATAAACAGGTTTTTTATTTGTTTGACTTCGATGACTATATTTTCTTTTTCATGTAACTATTAAAATAAAACAATGTACGGCAATTTTTGTTTCAATACGGTAATTTCATCTTTTGCGTACGGTAACCCTGTAAATGACCAGCGGCAACACTGGCGTCAACGCTTCGTAGTATCCGCCATACTTAGCAGAGGTGCGTAGCTCCGCGAAAAATATTAATTATGTCGTGATGCGCTATTATTTCCTGTAGGAAACGAAGTGAGGAGTCGGAGTGTAACTCAAGGAGGGATTTCCTTTCATCGATGAGTCTACAAACCTTTATTTAATTGTGATATTTATAAAAATGTATTCGAGATTATGATAATTCTAGGTGTAAACGATAAACTCTGATACTACTGCAAAATTATACATTGAAGGCAATGTACTCACTTTATTTGTACGCAAGGTAGCGAGCGCAACTCCGCACGTAATGTATTGCGTTCTTTCACATTCGTCGTGAGTCGTGACCTGTCGTGACCCCAAAACACGTGCATCGATAGTTTTGTTCGATCAATATCGATAAAATACATATTTTTATCACTGATTTGATTAAGGCAATAGTTGAAAGTTATATCAATATCCGCATTCATCTGTTAAAATTAAGCTTTCAAAACGAGAATATCGAAACAAATAAATTTTATTTCAAGGGCAATAAACCATGTAAAAATAACTTTTTTTTAATTTACTTCATCATGTTACACGTTTTTTTTTACAATTCAGTATTCTTTGCACAATTATTCTTATCGAACGTGAATTTTCTTCCGGAATTTCTAAAAATATATCGACGAAATTAAAATATCGATAATTTTATTGATATTTTATCGATAACTTTCGCTGCATTAAGCGAATAGCAATAAGTGTTGCTACTCGACGCCAGTCGACGCAGCTATTACGCAATTATCAACATTATGTCTAATGCGTTTGAGTTCAAAATTGCGTTCCATGAAAATAAGGCCATCTAGTGCCGAGTGGCAGAACTTTTTCGTCGATTGAATCTAGTTAGTTTGTAGATTACAAAACGACGTAAATACATTGTACGCTATTGAAAAATAAATTTTATATTAACGTAAAGAGGTATATTTTCATATGTATGACCTGTGTGATTAAAGCTATTTTTGAGTAAAATAGAAACGACCAATCAAAAGGATTGTTTATTTGTAGTACAATATATGATTTAACATTTATTTGTGTGAGTTTGGCGACGCTGGTTCCGATACAAATTCTAACGCATCGCCCTTCCAGTGTATTCTCTTTTCCGTGGGGTGACTGGTAATTAGTAAACGACACTTAGACACATGATTGTACTCATTATAACAAACAACTAACCCAAAAAAAATAATTTTTTAATTGTTCTTTGTGTAACAAATAATCCTGTAAATTCACACAAACTTTCGCTATTATAACACGATAAAGGGTACCTACCTACCTACTTAGTAAGTATTATTTGATGTGTCTATTACCTTATCAACTCAGAGTGCAGAGACGGACAGTTGTACGTACTGAGACAGTAATGAGTTCACTATTTATTAATATCCAATAAACAACGGCAAAGTTTTGTCAAGTTGATAAGGACTGATGACAAATATATATTTTTTACCAATAAACTAAGTACCTACTCATATTTTTTTTTGTAATATTTGTTTATCTCCGACTGCAATACCATATAAAATACAAGTTATATTGAAAATTCTATAGATGTTTTTCTCTTTTGTTGTTTTTTGTTTTAAGCAGTCGGGTTTTTTGTTTCTTTAATTTAATTTATTTCATTTTTATTAATGAATGAGTTGTTTATATTAGTAAGTAAATGAGCGTTACGGTAAAGTAAGGCTTACAGCCACCGCAACTCTGTGAGTTACGTACGGTAACCACTAACAACTCAGTACACTTGTCCTTGGATTAAACGTGGTTTTTTGCAGTTTACGTCATGAAAGTATTATAATTTATAATATACATATATGGAATGGGCTGTTCTCAAGCTTTCATATTTTGATACTAAGTATATTGTTACAATAACTTTTTTTGTTGTTTTAATTTAGTTTTTTCGGTTTTCTTTCTTATTTTAATAATATACACTATTTCTATACATTATATTCTATAACATAACAATACTAGCCCACAATTAAGAAACCGCAGACAATAATCCGATCAATCTTCACATAATGTAGTTGCAGTATTTTTCGCAGTTTATGTACGCAAAAAAACATGATTTAAACATTTTGCAAAAAAATGGCGGACGCTTAAAGTGAGATTCTCCGCAAGTCATTTAAAATAATATGTTAAGTACGTAGCTACGCATCATAAAATTATTTAGTACCCGAATGATCAATTAATAATTTCAAAGTCAATATCTCTATGACTATAATTGAGAACTTGGATTTCTTTTTCGACATACTATTTAGGCATACAAAGTCATACTACATATACCTACATAAATTACCTACTTATATATGTGTATATCTATCATCATTCACATCAGTCTATCTATTTTTTATCTGGGTTACTTTGTATTTGTTGCTGTTGATGTACCTTTTTGAAAATAAATAATAAACAAATATCCTTTTGCAAATTATTTAGTTAAAGTTATTTTTAGATTAAGTTATTTAACGAAAAAAATAATTTATTAATGCAACTCGCGAGGTCTATAGCTCTCAAAGCTACTAGTTTATTTGTTCACATAGGTAGTATAAGAAATTATGAAAAAAAAATTATTAGAAAGAAACCTAGTATAAGAAATTATGAAAAATTTTAAACTAACACAAAGAAAAATAATGTAATACATTAGACGACCAAGTGCGGGGCATAATTAGGTAGCTACTTATAGTTGTCGTATAATGATGATATTAAAACAGTGAGACTGTGCCTGTCCTTTGACTGACTAATTGATAACGAGATATCAATGCAACCCAAAATCACTGGTCATAGAACCAAGAATTTGGTAAGCCTTCTTCTTACAACGAATAGGAGATGTAGGTTTATGCGAAAGGTTTACCGAAATTCGACCCCTAAGGAGATAAATAGATCCCCAATTTTACCCCCTAGGGCTAGTCGCACGGGTCGGAAAACTATTTCTCATAAAACGTCATTAAATAATTATTTACTCACCCGTGGAATCAACAGCCACCAAATGTCCATTTCCCACTAAGGGATATGGCACAGGTCCTGGGACATTCAGTCGCTTGGAGTCCTTTATTAAACTCAACCATGATAACAATATAATTAACGCTATAATACAAATAAATACGAATATAAACATCTTAAAAAAAAGGCAATGTAGCACAACTTTATAACTGACAACGTTCAAAATTAATCTTGAATAATAATTTTCTAATATCGTATGTGATGTTTACTGTAGTGAGTTACGAACACTAATGAAATGTAACGATACGTTATACTTATGACCCAGGCATCAACAAGTGTCCGGCAGCCGGTTTTGCGTTTGAGGTCTAAGTTATAAAATATTACGTTAATATTATCTAATTTTATCATGTTAGATTTTTTTATGTGAAATACAATGTTCTTTATAAAGTTTACCACATAAAAAGATAGAATGACAATACGAGAAGAAGTTATACAAACCAGGTGGTCTTATCGCTTAAGGATTTCTTCCAGATATCCTTTGGGTATACAACAATATGCTGGTGTAACACATAAGAATACACTTTATTAAATAAATATTTAATCCTAATGCATTTATTAAGTTTAGGCTGATAAGGCACTATGAACGTTAACAAATAATAATAATAATAATAATATTTATTTAAGTATATAACAATGTGTACAATTCTAAATAGCCCTGATTCCTGAACTAGCGTGAGCTGTGTTTCAGGAGTCAGTTCCCACCAAATCAGTGCATTACAAACATATTGTTAATTGGTGATCAACAGACAAAGTTCACATAAAAATGACTCTACAAATCCGGTTCCAAATATAACTTGAACTGATAAGACTCCGGCAAGAAACCAGAATAAACTAATTGGTCCTATTAATAATATGTAATAAAATAAATAGTCATGACATGAAACAACAGCACTAAGGAAAGACAGGACACGAGGAAGTTAAAGCGTGTGAAAGTGTAAAATAACGAAAGATTTAACAGATTCTAACGTCTGGGCCTCCGCCTGACGGAGACAATGCCAGAGACGTTCAACTTAACTTATTATTCTGAATCCTTCACTATTCGTGATGGATTCAGAATACGAGTGCGAAGTGTGATAATGAGTTTGGAGGTTAAGTGCTAAAATGGAACTACGAAAAAGATGATCTTGAGAGGTGTAGTACTGGAAGCGTTCCCTGAGATGGAAGGGGCTTTAGGATTAAAAATAGTAATGTATATGTTGCAGCCAACTAGCTTAATTAGCCCGCTTCATTAATGACTAGGATAGGCCAGTAGTTAATAAACGTTTTCGATCCAAGTCATTTGGCTCGCTGTTTGATTGAATGGCTGAATATCATTCAGGCCACTAATTGAACAGTGCCGTTTAGTAAAAAGGCTAGGCTGTTAATTGAACGGAGCACATGATATATAAACTTTTATAATGAAAAAAAAAATGGCGATCCCAACATAGGCGCGACCGTATCGCTAAAGCAATTTCTTCCAGGATACCTTTGAGAAAAAGGAAAATACAACAACGCGAAAGATTGTATGGATGAATGATTGTTACTCATTCACGCCAGAACTAAAAAAGCTAGATTATAGTCTGGAATAGCACAAAGGTTGCTTTTTATCCCGGAAAAATGTACGGTTCCCGTGGGATAGGTTTTATTTGATTTTTACTGAACGCGGAACGAGGGATCGCCATGATTTTTTGCATAGTGGTAATTTAGGGTTTAGAGAATGAAATAGGTAATTTTGTATACCGGAAAAATGCACTGTTACTATGTGATAGCATAACAAGAAAAGTGTATCCTACAGGAATAGTGTATTTAACAGGGGTTTCGTTAAAGTTCATGAAATACGAGTTGTAGCGCATTTTCCTCAAGAAGGCTTGACCAATTTACACAGTTACAAAAAAGTTTCTAAATAGTTTGAAATAAAAACAGTTATTTTTTTTTTAAACCCACGACTCTGAAATTAAAAAAAGGATATAATGAAACCTGTGAATGAAACAAATTTAAAATCCCCTGACTTAAAAAAACTCCTTACTCCATTCCTTACACCTTTCTCTTACTTCTTACTATCTTATCTTACTCTTACTAATAACCAAATAACCAAGAGCGTCTGACCAATCTACAGGAGTACCTTAAACGCGGCGTTTCCACTCCCTTGTTGGGGTATTCCGTATTAACGGGGGAAAGTTTTTGCGAAAGTATCTGTAAAACATTTCTGGAAAAGGGAAGTTTTATATGTGTACCTAGGGCAAGATGTGTAACCGGATATCTTTCGTGTAACGGAAAACTAAGGAGCCACAATGAATGGTATGGTGAAGGACATAGGCTACTTTTTATACCGGGATCGCGGGTGAAACCGCGGGTGCAGCTAGTGATATTAAAATATAAATGAACGTTTATTTGTCTCTGACTTAAAAATAACCTTAAACATAATAAAACAAAAGAAAAAAGTAATAAATAAAAGCAGAGACAAAAAGATCTAGTGCTCAGCCATGGCTGTGGATATTCTGCACTAGCCTGACATAAAATTATGAGTCTGCATTAAATTATACGATATCTATATATATAAAAATGAATTGCTGTTCGTTAGTCTCGCTAAAACTCGAGAATGGCTGGACCGATTTGGCTAATTTTGGGTTTGAACTATTCGTGGAAGTCCGGGGAAGGTTTAAATGCAGGGTAGGGTAGGGCATTACGCGAACGAAGTCGCGCCGGGCAGCTAGTATGAAATAAATTTAAAATAAAAGTAATAAACCACAAGTAATTAAGTCCTAAACTAGCCCATAGATTGCTTTGAGATAAGCCAGTTGTAGCATTTGACGCGGAAGCTAGACATCAGTGGCAAGTTGCGTATTGGTGGTGGTATGTCGTTCCAGCACATGGATGCTGCGAACTTTAAGCAACCTTTGGTCTTTACAAGTGATATCTTAGGAAGATAAAGTCTACTGTCAAGAGATGCGGCCGACCATTTGAGCTTATTGTTTAAATATGATGGAATTTTATGTTTCCGCAGTGTATGTAGATATGTAGATAACTTAAAAAATCTTGTTGATTCCATATTCAGTATTCTCTTGGCATTAAGGTACGGTGAAATATAAGATCGCTTGGGTATATAATAGCAATAGCGCATACACGCTTTTTGAACTCTCTGAATAGATTTAATTGTTTTCTGAAAAAGACAGGGACCGTACACTAAATAATAGAGATAAGATACCCTCATACTCATATTAAGCGCCGTTCAAGTCTTGAATTAGCTAAATGCGATAGACAATACGGAACGTATGTTACAGAAAGAGAAGCTATATGTAGCCGCTATGCAAAATTGCGACAATTGTCTGCTGAATTTCAGCTTTCTAGGACTTTAGGAAGTACCCTATGATGATCATCAGTGAGTCAAACTTAGAATCCTACAATGATCATAATGAGTCCCGTAAATGTAAACACCGTCTATTAGGTACGGATAATCGGGAAGTAGGCACCTACTCAAGTAAAAAAAATTACGATCGTGTCGGGCAACTGCGAGGAGAGCCAATTCTAGGGATTGTGTTCCATAACAATTGAAATAAAAAAAAGCAGTTCATTGACTACATCTATAATCTATACTAATATAATGAAGCTCACGAGCTTGATTGTTTTTTTCTTTTAGTCGCGGTAATAAAATAACAATTGATCTTAATTGTTATAAAAGTCCGCGCGGACCTGAGACACAGAGGCCTGAGACTGTGCCTGAGACGAGCCGAATGGACGCGGCGCCGCTAATGTCTCGAACTACCAGACGGATTCGAAAAATTATTTCACTAATAGGAAGGTACATTGACATTTCATCCCGGGAACACGGGTAAAACCGCGGGGGACAGCTGCTAGTGATTTAATATATGTACCTATCTACAGGCCTTTATAGAGTTCCAGTTGCACTAGTGGCTATGTGAGCTGTAGACATCGCGAGTCTTGATAATTATAATTAAGAAATAAATGACACTTATAATAAAATTTCATCAATTCAGTTGCTGGGAAATTTAACAAAAAATTAGATAGACAAAAAAACATAATTACCGAACCTATTCACAAAATTTCACGAGAATCGGCCGAGAAATGCGACCTGTAGAGCAGAACAGCCGGACATCCTTCGGCATACGCACGGGCATACGAATGATTTTTGTCTAAGCTGAAATAGAGATGCTTCGCTCGCTTCGCTCACTCGGTTATAAGTTAGATTTGTAATTTTACGAAAAACTGATTTAATTATTGCAACTCGCGAGGTCTATACCTATCAGAGCCACTAGTTTATTTGTTCACATACCTATGATGAAAAATTTTAAAGAACCACGAAGAAAAACTTATTAATCAAACGACCAAGTGCGTGGCCTAATTATAGTAGTTATATAATAATTATATTAAAAGAATGAGACTGTGCCTGACCTTTGACTAATTGATAACGAGATATCAATGCAGACCCGAAATCATTGGTCGAATTTGGTAAGGTACCTAGCTTCTTCTTATAACTTGTACGTAGTATTTATATACTCTGAGTTATAACATATATGTATATATACTAGCAGACCCCCTCGTTTTCACCCGCGAACGGTTAGAATTTTTTTGAGCGGAACACTTATTATTTTCGAAAATAAAAGTAGCTAAGTTACTCCTTATAACATTAGCTATGAACCGGGACAGACAGATAAAAATGTTTAAAAACTCAATCCGATTTTATAAAATAGTTGAACTCTATGTGAGCTCAGACCAAGAAAAAAAATCAGAAGTTAATTGATAAAGCCTAGTAAAGATTGATAAGGTGGCTCATTTCTTGGAAGACAATAACTAATATACGTATGGTTGCAGCAGCTTCTTTCTGAACTAGCATCCCCCGGCTGTGTGACAATTGTATGAGTAAGCATACTTATTCTGTATTAATATTTAAAATAATAATTTATTAAAAAGAAAGCAAAAAAAATCCACAATAAAAAGGCCTTGCTGAGTTTCTTGCCGGAGTCTTCTCAGTTTAAGTGTATTCCGAACCGGTGGTAGATTCAACTGTATGTACTTGTATGTGTACTGTACTGTATGTTCATAAGGGCCCCACCAGGGCGTAAACTGAATAAATAACTTGTAAATTTTTTTTATTGGTCTTAATATTTACTTTTTGACTGCCCTCCCTTCTATCTCATTTCCTGGGATTTTATTTTGAATTATTAAATAGTATTATCGTAGTAGTAATAGTATATAGTAATGTATAGTAATAGTAGTAGTATTAGTATTATCTATACTAATATAATAACGCGGAAGAGTTTTTTGCTTGTATACTAATATACTATAATAATAATAATAATAATATGCGAGTGAACCGCGGGGAATAGCTAGTCGTTAATAAAATTCAATTGCTCAATCTTCAAAACCTAATCTAGTCCAACATTTCATTGCTTAAACAATAATAGGTACGCTTATGTAGTAACATTTATGATTTACGATTCCGACTGGTATTTCCTGAGATTAGCGCGTTTAAACAAATAAAATCTCTTCTGTATTATATTATTATAGATTATCTAAATTCATCCATAAAAAAAACTCTAATATATTGGACTGATTTCTTTGGCCATAATACTATAAATTTTATATTCATTAAACTTTGTGTTCTTGGGACTCTGGACAAAACTGGCAACATTATTCTCTAGCAAAACAAAATAAAACTTATGTTGGTCACATGGCTTGACATTGGTTTCACGTCATTGTTAGATGTCACTCCGTCTTTTATTTTTTATTCGTCTGAGTATGTGAGTTGAAAGCTTGGTGCAATGCGTAGATTGTAGGTAGATAGGCTGTCAGCGTATACCGAAGAAGATAGCGATAGTTCGACATAATTACATATATAATTACATAATTATATATATTTGGATTTTTATCGAATTTAGACGAAATTATCTATATAATTTGCATGATATTGACAATACACTTGAGTATAGTAATCCTTTGATTTACTTACTGTATCAGTTAAAAAAAACGACAACGTCTGGCAATGCTGATACAAAGTCACAAATATCATCAACAAATATCGACACTGAGGTCAAACAATAAAAACCTGTACCTACGCGAGATAGGGACACAAAAATACGCTTAGTCCTGCTCAAACATACACGTTTTGACATATGCGTATCTTGGCTCGTCTAACTATAATTCTCCGTCTACGTTGCAATGCAATACTTGTGGCAATACTCTTTAAAATTGGAATGTCAAATACCTACCAAAAGAATATTTAAATCAAAAGCACTAAGGAGTATTGATATCAATTTCGATGCAAATCATCCCTAAAATAACTTTCTACCCCTTTTTCACCAGTTAGGCGATGAGTTTCAATAAAATATGAAACACGTCTTCCATAAATCCTGTTAAAGAATGTTTATGCAAAATTTGAAGTAGATCGGGCCAAGGAATCACGTTGTCCCATACAAACTTTGCCCCCGTTTTTCACCCCCTTAGGGGTAGAATTTCGGAAAATCCTTTCATACAAAGAACACACCCTCCAAGTTTCAGGTCTCTACGATCAGCGGTTTAGGCTGTGCGTTGATTCTCAGTCATTCAGGACAAAGCATTTTATATGTATAGATAAGAGATGTAGGTAACTGCGAAAGGATTTCCGAAATTCGACCCCTAAGGGGTAAAATAGATCCCCTATTTTATTTTATTTTCCTTAGGGGTAGTCGCACAAGTCGGAAAACTATTTCTCATAAAACGTAAATTACACTTACCCTTGGAATCAAGAACCAACCAATGCCCATTTCCCACTATGGGATATAGCACAGGTCCTGGGACATTCAGTTCCTTGGAGTCCTTTATTAAACTCAACCATGATAACAATATAACTAACGCTATAATACAAAGAAATACGAATATAATCATCTTAAAAAAAATGCAAGTACAACTTTGTCACTGATAACGTTCAAAATTAAACTTGAATAATTATTTAATAAAATCGCAAGTGATGTTTACTTTAGTGAGTTACGAACACAAATGAAATGTAACGATACGTTATACTTATAACCCAGGCATTTGAGTAAGTTTTTTTGTATAAGTTAAAAAATACGTTCGTTCCTACTATTTAATTTTATAATGTCAGTAATTTTTATTATGTGAAATACAATGTTCTATATAAAATGTAGCATTTCTTTTATATACTTTTCGTAAAATAAAGATTTATATCTACTAAATAATAGTAGGTACATTATGATACATGTGTGCAAAGTTGGTGAAAACAGACGAGCGCGTTGAGCCGCTGGCGAACGCGATTAGAGAGCCGAGAGTGACGACCACCCACCAGGTGGACCGACGATGTCAGAGTCGCTGTGCGCCGCTGGATGCAAGCGGCCCAGCGTTCGAAGTGGAAATCAATGGGGGAGGCCTATGTTCAGCCAGCAGTGGACATCCATGGGCTGATATGATTATGATGATTACTTATAACAAATCCTAAATTCTAAAATGTATATAACTAAATTAATAAGAAAATAAAATAATATGTATTAAAATAAATAGTCATTATATGAAACAACAGCACAAAGGAAAGACAGGAGGAGAAAGGAGACAGACACGAGGAAGTTAAAGAGTGTGAAAGTATAAAATAACGAAAGATTTAAAAGAATTTAACGTCTGGGCCTTTGTGTGACAAAGTTTTTGGAGGTTGAGTTCAATGGAACTACGAAGAAGATGATGTTGAGATGTGTATTACGTGAAGCAAAGAAGTGAAGAAATCAAACAAATGAAGAACAACCAAGTGGAAGAAGGATTGATCCTATCTCCTCATGACATCCATCACTACGCCATCAACTACATCTTGGTGTTAGTAGCGATGGTAGCAGCGGCTACTCTGCTGTGGAGGTGGCGACGGCGTCGCTCGCAACGCTTGACCATCTCCCCAGACATCGAGCTCCGGTGTGTTAGTGATGTGAGTGCGCGTCAACAAATTACTGCTGACCGTCAGCCAAGTGAAGTGCAAATAAGTGTTGTGAACAGACAGACAGACGGACAAAACAAAGCGTCATCACCTATCTTTAAAAGATAATATAATTAAGGCAAAAATTGTGAATCACCCTTGTTAGACTTAAGTAACATTTTTATCATTTTCAACATCATTACATCTTATTCTCATCTTTGCCGCCCCGGAATATGTTCGGTTCGAGGCAACCGAACACCTTTTATTGTAGCGACCGACACTTGTACGAGCATTTAATACGTAACATCAGTGCTTAAAACAATAAACTATTAAATTAACAAACAACATTTTTAATACCACCGCAACCTTGCACCCGAACACGAAGCGTATTTTTAAATGTTGAATAAAGTAGGTAATTGCAATATCACCTATACACGTGACCATAGGCATTCAAATCTTTTTTGTACGTCTGTGCATGTGACCTAACTACTTACCTACTTGTTGGTTAACCTTGCATTATTGCAGGTGCACTTAGTTACCTACACTCACCGACCTATACATAAATAATTACCTACATTACATTCATGCATTCAACTAGGTACCTATATCTGTGCTTCATATGGCTAAAGAAGCAGAGCGTAAAGCTATTACATAACGGCATATGTCTAAATAATCCCTTTAATTTAGCAAAAACAGTACCTATGCAATGCAAAATAATTTCAGTTCTCTTGTGTAATGGTTCTTCTCTTGGACAATGGCGTGAAACAATTACAAGTTCAGTTTCCATTAAAAATGTTTAATTGCTATAGAAATCTTTGATATTTTAATGGCGGGCCATAAAATATGAGAAATGAGAATAAGTACTTTTTACTTACAAAAAGTTTGTGCGTTGGCATTGGCACGTATTTTAAATTTTAACCCATTATGAGCTTCATAAATTTTTAAAGAGCTTTTTAGCCTGACTAATGATAGCTTTTTAAATTATACAAACATAGCGATACAATGAGAGACCGAGCCGAGACACCCTCTTGTAAATCTGGCTTGACTTACCTACGTATCGGTGTTAGAAGAAGTTCCGATCGCATTGCGATCGGAACTTCTGTGTCTCGGTATTGGGGCCCGCCTCTCCTGCGTCCGAACGTCGCCGCGTCGGAACGTATGTAGCGTGGTAGGAGGTCGGAAGCGGTCGGCTAGCAAAGCGTAAAAAGCCCGTAGACAAGATGGTTATCGACAAATCGACAGTAAACGATCTATCTTTGTATGGGATTGACATTTCAAATCGAAATATCACGTGATTTTTAACAATCTCTTATATCAATCCCATACAAAGGTTGAACGTTCACTAACGGTAACGATTATCGACAACCATCTTGTCCAGGGGGGCTTAGGGGGGGTACTACCACGGAAAAGAGAATACACTGGAAGGGCGATGCGTTAGAATTTGTATCGGAACCAGCGTCGCCAAACTCACACAAATAAATGTTAAATCATATATTGTACTACAAATAAACAATCCTTTTGATTGGTCGTTTCTATTTTACTCAAAAATAGCTTTAATCACACAGGTCATATATGAAAATAAACCTTTTTACGTTAACATAAAGTTTATTTTTCAATAGCGTACAAAGTATTTACGTCGTTTTGTAATCTACAAACTAACTAGATTCAATCGACGAAAAAGTTCTGCCACTCGGCACTAGATGGCGTTATTTTCATGGAACGCAATTTTGAACTCAAACGGATTAGACATAATGTTGATAATTGCGTAATAGCTGCGTCGACTGGCGTCGAGTAGCAACACTTATTGCTATTCGCTTAATGCAGCGAAAGTAATCGATAAAATATCAATAAAATTATCGATATTTTAATTTCGTCGATATTAAATTTAATTATTTTTAGAAATTCCGTAAGAAAATTCACGTTCGATAAGAATAATTGTGCTAAGTATACTGAACTGTAAATAAAACCGTATAACATGATGAAGTAAATTAAAAAAAAAGTTATTTTTACACGGTTTATTGCCCTTGAAATAAAATTTATTTGTTTCGAAATTCTCGTTTTAAAAGCTTAACTATAAACGGATGAATGCGGATATTGATATAACTTTCAACTATTGCCTTAATTAAATCAGTGATAAAAAAATGAATTTTATCGATATGGATCGAACAAAACTATCGATGCACGTGTTTTGGGGTCACGACAGGTCACGACTCACGACAAATGTGGAAGAACGCAATACATTACGTGCGGAGTTGCGCTCGCTACCTTGCGTACAAATAAAGTGAGTACATTGCCTTCAATGTATAATTTTGCAGTAGTATCAGAGTTTATCGTTTACACCTAAAATTATCATAATCTCGAATACATTTTTATAAATATCACAATTAAATAAAGGTTTGTAGACTCATAGATGAAAGGAAATCCCTCCTTGAGTTACACTCCGACTCCTCACTTCGTTTACTACAGGAAATAATAGCGCATCACGACATAATTAATATTTTTCGCGGAGCTACGCACCTCTGCTAAGTATGGCGGATACTACGAAGCGTTGACGCGTGTTTTGGTTGATATATGCCCATTTGATGTCATGTGTGGCGCGCGGGCTCCGCTAGCATAGCGTCTCTATTTATATTTCTTTTCTCTGTGGGTACTACCAACTTGTCTACTTATTAAATACTTACGTCTTTAATCTGTGCTACAGGTCGGTTAACGAAAGCTGGCACGTTCACAGTACTCATAAATTTGCAATCAGTCAAGTCTAATGGACGAATGCAAAAATAGACCACTCTATATTTATGAGCAGTAGCAAAAGCAAAACAATAACTGTCTCCTTCATACTCATAAGCTTGACTTTGCGCGAGAGAGACGGTGTAAATGTGTTGAAACGTGCCAGCTTTAGTTAACCGACCTGTACTACCACTTATTACCATCTTATGCTTATGCTAAAACTACTATGAGGTAACACAAAGGTCATGACCACGTCATGACTCAGCTTAGTTTGGGATCAAATGGCCTTGTAAAAAAAACCCGAGATGTAATGAAAAAAAAGGTGATTCTGTTCTTCCTTGATTCGCAATACCAACCTTCTTTATCTTTCCAGAAACGAGAAAACGCCGGGGCCAGTTTTGGAATTCTTCTAATTTCTGTTATTGAATCTCAGTCCCGGAATTGTAAACTTACCTACCTGCGTCATGGTTGCGTTTTCCAGTTTTTTTTAAAGAGCATCATGTTTGGTACACACAGCATCAGGACTGAGTACTTACTTGAAATCCGGAGTTGACAAGGTAGGTATATCTAGATTTGACGGGCCAGTTGGCGAAATTGGTTAAAACGTGGAGTCTTTACAAAGTATTTACAAACAAAAAGTAGTATATGTATTATATCAGTTATCTGGTTTATATAGTACAAGCTTTGCTTAGTTTGGGATCAGATGACCGTGTGTGAGAAATGTCCCAGGATATTTATTTATTTATTTATTTATATCTATCTGCATGAGACTCACAGCTAGCAGACCTTCGAATCATCCAGTGGAAGAGTTCTGCAGAACAACCACGTTTGTTAAGTCTCATTATAAACTATAACAGATTCGTAAGTCTTTGGAAGATGTAGGTTGATATTGATGATGTCTTTAGGCGAAAAACCGGCCAAGTGCGAGTCAGACTCGCGCACCGAGGGTTCCGTACAAACCTTTAGGTATATAAGTAAATGGTAGTATATACCCGAGTATTTGATATGAATTTCAATTTATGACGTATTAAAAAAAAAAACTACTTACTAGATCTCGTTCAAACCAATTTTCGGTGGAAGTTTGCATCGTAATGTACCTACATCATATATATTTCTTTGTTTTATCATTCTCTTATTTTAGAAGTTACAGGGGGGGGGGACACACATTTTACCACTTTGGAAGTGTCTCTCGCGCAAACTATTCAGTTTAGAAAAAAATGATATTAGAAACCTCAATATAATTTCTGAAGACCTATCCATAGACACCCTACACATATGGGTTTTATTAAAAAAATATGAGTTTCAGTTCTATGTATGGGGATCCCCCAAAATTATTGTTTTTTTCTATTTTTTTGTGAAAATCTTAATGCGGTTCACAGAATACATCTACTTACCAAGTTTCAACATTATAGTTCTTATAGTTTCGGAAAAAATTGGCTGTGACATACGGACGGACAGACAGACATGACGAATCTATAAGGGTTCCGTTTTTTTCCATTTGGCTACGGAACCCTAGGCGATGGTAGCTCAGTCAGGCTCAGTGGTGGGTTCGAATCCTACAATGAGCTTGAGCTTTCGGTGAAGGAACACCATGAGTGAACCATAGCATGTTGGTAGGGTACATAAATTCGTAGTACTCACCTGGTTGGCTACATCCACTAGTTGAAAATCTGTCACCAAGCACCTACTGGTGTGTTCCGACAGCTGCACTTGAGAGCCAGTTCCTTCTATGCTTTGTGTGCTTATCACCTTCGGCCATATCATCACTTACGATAGTGAGGTTGCGGTCAAACAAAGAGCTTAGGTACCTATACGAAGAAAAAAACAATGTTTATTATAATTTTATAGCACGCGGGGATTAAAATAAAAAATATTTACGCAGGTAGCTTAACTTATTTATAAATGCAAACCATACAAAAAATTCAATTTTATAGCGCATGCAAGAACACTTTGCGAATATATTTCATTGGCGGTTTTTTTATTCAAAACAACACCGACCGTCTTTAGTCTTTACCTTTAGGTGATTTTACCTTATATGTGGAAGACTCAAAGACGTCGACTAGCGATGCGCGACTTTGATTAAATACCTATTTATCTAACCGCCCGCGGTTGCACTTGTGTTCCCAGGAGATATACCTGCCAATGTTTTCCCTAGGATGATTCCGGTGATGATAGCTCAGGGGTAGTGACGTCGGAAACCGAGACGAAGGTCTCGGGTTCGAATCCTACAATGAGCTTGAGCTTTCGGGTGTCGTCTCTACTATAGAAGCCGACCTTTTCTGCCTACCTGTACACAAAGGCGGATTGGCACTTTCCGACTCATTACTTAAACTTTATTTCTTTTTTTTTTTTTTTTTTTATACCACTTCTTACGAATTACGAAATTACAGAGGCCCTAATAGAGAAAAAACATCTAAAGATGCACGAAAATAAGGCCGCAAAGAAAATGAAGCCCTTGATGACAAACTTTTAGAAAAAAACTTGGCAAAATTTACTGCTAACAAGAAAAGTGCAATTGAAAGATCCATCGCATCCAAGATGAAATCGAAGTCCTCAAATTGGCAACAAAAATCACTGACCTATCCTTATTAGAATTCAGAGATGCGCTATCAACACAGAATATCAAGCTGCACTGCAGCAACAGCTAGTTCAACACTGACCACGCGCTCTGCTGTAAAACCGGTCGGTGGCCTAATAACAAGGCGACATAATGAGATTAGAGGCAACATAACACAAGAAACAATAAACGGACTACGTGCAGACCTATCCTGCCGTGACGTACCTATAGGGATATGGATTAACGCCTCCCTCTGAGCACAGAGGGAGGCGTTAATCCATATCCGTGTTGACTGACACAGACGCTACTTCTTACCTGTCTTCAAATCAGCTGAAGACGAAAAACAGAGAAAATACACGCGAATTGCGACATGCAACTTTCAGCCCACTTGTAATATCGGTTGATGGTATCTTTGCACCCCAAATGTCCTACTCCATAAAGCACATGGGAGAAAAAATATCTAAACGCTGGAATCGCTCCCTGAGCACCATACCTTGCCATACCAATTAGAGTCGCTGTAATACTTGCCACCAGTATCACAGCCAGTATGTGCATCCGCGGTGCACGCGGGTGAGGACACCATAGCACGGTGGTAGGGTACTTTTTAGTTCAAAATCTGTCACCAAGCACCTATCGGTGTGTTCCGACAGCTGCACGATCCTTCTAGTCTTTGTGTGCTTACCACCTTCGGCCACATCGTCACTTAAGTGCCATGGCGCAATTGAGGTCAATCACAGGCCTATAAACAGTAAAAAAATTTACTAAACAAACTTTTATAAGAACTCGTAATATTTTATTAAGTTCTTTTTATTACCTAGATATAATTATTTTTCTATAGCACCTATATATTTAATTGCTATTGTGCTGGTTTTTGTAAGTAATTAAGTATCATATTACCTAAAATAGTAAAATGGTAGCCGATGGGTGGCCGTTGTACTAAAACTTTTTACGGACTTTGTATAGTGCAACAAAGTTCAACTTTATCTGACCCGGTGACCAATAGAGGAACTAACGGCGCGGCGGCGGCAGTTTGATATGTCAGTCTTGGCCATTGGTTGTCTGCTCCACCAAATGCGATAACAGCACAGCACCTCTCCCACCGGGCCAGAAATGTTTGTAGGACTGTATTTGAAAAGTCACGATACATTTCATTTCACTTCATTGGTGTACATGACTTGAACTTTTTGGAAAAACTAGTACCTAGATGATATGCAAAAAAACTTAAAATACACGATGATACACCTACACGATTTATGAAAATAAAACGAAACGCAACTTCATTTTGTAAGTTCCCGCCATAAAGACGACGTGACATCATTACCCACTTGTCCTTTCATGTCAGTAGTGCTGTGGTAGTGGTGTCATGGATCGACTATTATACAGTCGATTATGCCATAAAGGCTTACTCGATAAATCAATTTATAAACATTGAACACGAGTTACTAAAAATATTTATCAAACTTTTTTTTTACAAGAAGTCAACCTCAGTCTTCATCGCTCTTTAAAAAACTCTTTATGCTTTATTTTCACTTCACACTTTCAACAACCATTAAACATAACTATTTATATAGTTTCTTAGATTATTATTTGCTATTAAAATCTGATTAAATCCAACAAACAACGATGATAACCTTTATTAACTTAAGATCAACGACAACTGTAACTGGCAATAAGTGAAGGTCTGTCATGCCTTTCCATAATTCTTCATAATTCTGACATAATTCTCTATTCTGTAACCTTCCGAACCGTGCCTGCTACGAACCCACGAACTGCCTGCTACGATTACAGTCGATTATTATGAGAATTGCCAAAATTAATCGATAATATGTTTGGCATCACTTTATGTCAGTGTCACTCATCCGTAAATAAAAAAAATCTATGAAATTCTGAATCGATTCAAATTTTTGTGGATTTTGTGTTTTAGTAGCAAACTAGATGCAAAAAAATGTCCTTTAATTTCATCTTTAGTACTAGTAGAGTTAACACAGCATTTACAGGTGATAATACTCCCTTTAGTTAATTTTAAGGTTATATTGTGTTGATCGGTGTCTAGAACAAATATTCTTTTTGCAGAGTTTGTTCGTAACGCTAGTAAGAAGACCGGTGGTAGTACACAAAATACAAACTGCAAGGTGAAACCAAAGCGCAGAGGTTGGAAGGTTCAGGATGGTCATCACGTCCAGGCCGGTCATATGCTGGCGACGCAAAGAACCACCAGGTTCCATCCTGGATTAAACGTAAGTAAATAAATAAACAAATAAAATTAAATAAATTATGCTCGGTAATCATTCATATCTTCCGCACACTTCAGTAAACAAACATGCACACACATTCGCACACTTATACAAATATCACACAATTAAAAATGTTTGCAATCATTTATAAAAACAGAAATTTATGGTTTATTTTGTAAGATAAGTAAGTAGATTATTAAAATAGATTTAAAAATAATCAAAAAATGTTATAAATTAATCCGGCATGTTCATTGTGTTGTAAGTAATCAGAGCGAAAATCCACTGATTGACTCAAAACACAGGTTTTTTCCTAGTTTGAGAGTCAGAGGCATATCTCTTTGTAAACTTATATAGCCTACAAATTATAATATTTTCCCCGGTTGAGTTCATATGAAAAAATTTTCAAAAATTGTTACCTATTTTAAGATTTTTTTATGGCTGAATAAACATTATTATTATCAAAAAAAAAATAAAAAAATTGATATTTATTTTCAAAACATAAGTAGGTAATTTCTAACAAAAAGGTTATCAATAATTTTTTCCATTTTTGTAAAGTATACTATAAAAATCAATGTTTTTCTTTTTATCTGTATTGTATTCCCTCATATATTATTTATCTATTTATGATGAGATATAACACACAGAGCTAAAAAGTTTTGTTGGTAGCGAATACACACATGCTCGAAAATTAAAGATGAATTGCCTTTTTTAATCTACAAAAAAATTTCAGGTTGGCTTTGGTCGCAATGGCACTCTGTTTGCAATGGAATCCGGTAAGGTTGTTGTGACTTGTGAAAAGTTCGACCCTAAATGGGACCACACATGGGTTCAACGGATGTATGCAGGCCGAGAAGACCAGACTATATTGAAAAAGTATTTTAATGTTATACCAGAACCCCAGCATCAAAGATTCAAGCTTGTTGATGAAGTATAAATTTTATTTACTGTGTTTAGCTAAGTTTTAGATATTAAATTGTAGTTCTAGAAGTAATTCTAGTATTTTTATTGTGTAGAAATTGTTTTCACCCTGTTGCATTGTAGGTATTTTGTTTTATTATGTCTTAGATAGAGTGCGCTGTATTGAAAAGTTAGAAGTATCTTTACAAAGTAGTACTGATAATATACACAAGATGGCATTGGTTTAGGAGGGTCAACGGATCCCAAATAGTTGGAAAAGCTTATTCATGTTAGACCATGGTCCTCAAGTGTATTTGGCGAAACATGAAGTACCTAAAGGTCCTTTAAGTACTTGGCAGTTCTTGATCTTGAGGCTGTTAGCCAGCCAGATACCCACCTATAAAGAAGGTAAGTATAGGTAGCTACTCTAGCAGCGAATACTAGATAGGTAGGTACATGGGTAGGTACCTACTACCATCGAGGTAAAATCCCTTTAGAGTAACCAGTATTACCGAGCAATCCAATTCCGCAACTAGTAAGTGCTTTTGCACTGATTAATAACAGTAGCGACCAATCACTGCATCTAAATGTTTAGTGTCTCCTTGACTTAGCCAATCAGAGCGCATTGTCGGTGGTGGGGATGGGCGGAATAGATTTCAAACAAAAAGAGCGTCATTGCGCTTCGTAGGGTTAATTTTTCGATGGGTACTTCATCATCATTATCATCAGCCTATAATGTCCCATTGCTGAGTACAGGCCTCCTTTCACAAATCAGGGTGAAAGGGAATGGGCAGATACTACACGTGCCCATTGCGGATCGGTAGAGGCAGGCTAGTGGTCAACCTACTGTTGGAGTTTTCAAGCCGCCTAGAAGGCCTCCAACTAGCTTAACGACTATCACAATTAAGTTATAACCTAGACCAATGACTTTACGTGCCTTCCTGAGCACGGAATCGCTCGATTTGAAATACCACTAGGCGGTCACCCATCCAGGTACCGACCACGACGGTGGTAGCTTAACTTGCCGATCGATTAACAACGGCTTATGCTACACCACGAGCGCTTCTCTTATTTTTAAGATTTAAACTATATTTCGCCGCGACATCCGACCTTTGACTTATAATAATAAACAACATATTTGTGAGGAATGTCCCAGGATATTTATTTATTTGTTTAGAGAGAAAGGAATAAATCCTAACACGAGTTATGAAAATATACAATTCACACGCACGCCACGTGAACCTGCTCTCATAAAATATGAAGAAGGTGGGAAACAGCTAAGGACAAATTTTATTGGCCTAATAAATATCCAACGGATATAAATCACAAAATATTGCCAACTGGATCCTTGTACGGGATTTAAAAGAAAAAATATTCCATTTAGCTTGAATTATGAATGTATGAATTCGCTATGGTCCTCTTGTGTATGGTGCGTTTAGCAAAAGCGGTATACTAATATAAATTCTAGATACCCGATAAGTAATCCGTGAATGTATTTATCGGTTTAGTTTTCACTATTATCATTCTTAGTTCTTACGTTCGATGTACTTAGTAGGGGGAATAGATCTGTTCTTCCCCTTTTCCAAATTTCATGAAAATTTACAAAATGTTTTGCATTTTCGTGGAAAATGTATTATCTTGTAAACGCGGGAGACATCTAATAAATAATAAAAAATTATGTATGCACCCATTGCGGTAATCACCTAGTACCATCCACTTGGTAATAGACGTCAGTAGCATGTTAAATAAAAAGTCCCTAGAGAGAGGAGATTGGCGATTTTCCGGTTTTGAAATGACGTCCGGCCGGTCCGGATGTTGACCGTCCAGGTAGGTGCCGGACCGGACTACTTTATCAATGGTAACTGAAGGCTGAATTAAGGTAGTTGGACCGTATTTTTAGAATTAGGTTAGCAGTGTTTCTTTAATACGAGTTCGTTAGGACAGTTTACTTGGCGGGGTCTGATTGTCCTAGATGGTGTATCTATAGTTCGAAGTAATAAAATACATACATACCTACATATTTGTATATTTTTCACACATGCCCATCTGATCTACCTATAGCAGAGCTTGCTAGGTACATACTATTAATAACAGATATCTGGTTACTTTTAAAATATACCTGAAAATCCAACAA
Organism: Achlya flavicornis; assembly: GCA_947623365.1. Taxonomy (NCBI): domain Eukaryota; kingdom Metazoa; phylum Arthropoda; class Insecta; order Lepidoptera; family Drepanidae; genus Achlya; species Achlya flavicornis. Next base: position 12,408,035 of record OX392473.1, on the reverse strand, counting down.
AAACGCGCTCCTACAAAACGATTAACAGCGTAACCTCATTGGCAGTAGTTTTTCTTGCCAATTTCATTCGCCTGAAATCATGATAATCGACCAAGAAGCCGTCTAAGAGAACACGTTTTCATCACGTTGTAGCTCCGTAGTCGCCCCGTCCCCCCCCGGTGCAGTTCGGAGGGTGCTTGAGATTTCCCACTTGTAATTTTTCTCGCCGGCCATATTGCAGTGTTCACCCAATAACTCGCAACACCCGCTACTGGGTGTAACTCAAGGGCTAAATTACACTTTTTGCCGGAAAACGAAAGTTGTCATGTGCGAATGGCTTTTATGGATTGGTTTGTTTCGCCAGAGTTATTATTTTGTTCTCATGGGTCGGTAGACGAAATGATTTAGGGATTTACGTGAAAATGAAAAAGTTTCACAGTTAAATGTGTTGAAAGTGGAAATTATCCAAGTTTTCTTTTTATTTTTTAGGCAAGAGATGTAGGTGCTGATTCTCTTTATAGGATTATATCTAGCTAAGTGATAAAGTTAAGGTGGATATATCAGCATGAGGCGGTAAATTAGTTCCGAAAATTAGTTTATTAGATTTCGCACATTGTGTTATGAATGTTTTTTGTATAAGCCATATTTTAACGTTCCACTAAAACCCGTAAAACTGACTAAGTATTTTACTGAATGTACAAAAATAGTTCATAGTAAACAAAAAGTATCAATTCCACAATACGCCAAATGAACTAGTACGGTCACTAATCACTGAAATATTAAGCCATATTGTTCTACGAAGTTAACAATAAAAACTTGAAAAAAATCAAATAGTCGGGATTCGTATTGCATTTGGACTTTATTATGAAAAACATAAATACATAATACCTACGTTACTCATAATTGGAACTACAATTGAAATCTATCCTGAAAAAAAAAAACTTTTATTTTCTGACTTTTGCGCCATATTTCACCCCTCGATTCTAAAGCGCTCGAGCCTTCGCGTCCGCGAGCTTTTAAAAACAACATTTGTGTTCAGCGACATTCACACAAATAACGACCATAAATATAAGTCAGTAAAGTTGTTATTACTTGGCATAATGATTCGTAGACATTTCGCTCCAATTACACTATCTGAGCCTCGTTCGCAGCGTTTCTTTAATGAAAGTCCCTAGTAGTGCAGTTCGTGACGTGAGACTGGCAGACTTATTGTCAGTCTCGAGTGATGCTCTATGAAAATGTTTCAGTGACATGCTAAGAAGGTGAAGGTGAACTACACACGTCTATATTAGAGTCTATAGTAGATATATTAGAGTTCATTATAAAACGTACGTAAACGTTTGTACTAGGGCTGATTTTGGCTGATAAACGGTGTATAACTGTTTATTTGAAACTAGAACAGTTTTTAGGGTATAAGTTATATGTTAATGTCCATTTTAGAATACTATAAGCACAGTTTTTAGTATTCTAAAATGGTAATACTGTGCTATAAGACTAATTGGGTCCTATAGTTCTATAAAAAACCGATGTCTATTATTTTCATTTGTCAATATAGCACATTACATAATTAGTAAAATGTAACTAGCAAATGTAACTCAATAATACCTACGTTTCAATGTTTCGTGAACCGCACGAAAACTTCAACAAAACAAGGATATACAGAAACCTCGTTTACGTGAAACACGGGACCATACCCCAAAAATATGGTCCCCCAAACTTCGGCCCCCTTTTTTAATCCACCTGAACGTGTTTTACGATCGTCAACTTTAGCGTATAAAAAGTTTTAACACTCAACCTGGCGCGGGCGTTGTAATAAACATCAGTCCTATGACGAGGTCCGCCTTTCCTCATTTTATAATGTTACTTATTGTTTTAATCTCTTAAGTTGTCGCTGCCCTTGTAAGGATTATAAAGAGTGCAAATGAGCATCTACTTAATATTTTTTGCAAATTAACGTCCTTAATTTAAACTCAAACTCATTTTATTCAATTAATAAGGCATTTCTTAACGTTAGTTAACTCATCAATATAACCAAACCAAATGTTTAGGCTTTGTTCGGACTATTTAGTAGAAGGTTTATGTGAAGTTTGCACAAAATCGGTAGAGCAGTTCTTCATTTATCACATTTTTATTATTTCACTTTATACGTAGCGAAGCACGTACCGGGCCGCTAGTTAGTAATAAAATTTGGTTGCAGAGTTCGAATATATTCAGCCGTGGATATCACGGATATTTAAAGACAAGACATAAATAACGTGCCAACCTCCAGAATAAGAAATAGCATTATATAAATATAAGTTTATGTAGGTACTGAAAAAGCCTATTAATTTCTCAGACCAAACGTAGTACTTTCAATTAAACCAAGTAGCAAACCCTTTGACCTTCAAATATCTTCAGCAAAACACCGACGCACCTTTACGGCCGTATATTATATGGACGTATTAGGGGATCGATTCCGCCCCGACGTTAGGTGATTTACATGGCTGCCTCCGTAATTCGTTGCCCTGACGGACGTCCAGGATAAATCAACGTAGAACCCCCCACTAACCGGACATTTATCTCGGCTCTACGATAAAAAACTACGGTATTGGAGGCTTGGTTACATTGTATGCATGAGTGGGTGCATTGCTTTGATTATTTGCTACCCCGTGATCGATGGGAAGTCGAAAGTAAAAGCTTCGTGACTTTACTGCGTTTTATGTAAACGAAACGCATTTGTAACTATATAGATTCTTCTAGACTATTATTCTACGTAATCACATTATTACTTATAAACTCTATAGTAAGTGGTTTCTAAAATACTTAAGCTGATGTTAGGACTAGCGAAAAGATCATCCCGAGGAGTCCCGATTCCTGAAGCAATCGTCCTGGTGGACTTATATTTTTTACTATGCTTGGTGTTTGTTAACAATTTCCCTATGGTAATTGATGATATGGCCGAAGGTATTAAGCACACAAAAGCTACAACTACCTAACTGGCTCGTAAGTGCGGCCGCTGGACCAAACTGGTATGTGTTTGGCGACAGGTTTTCAACTTGACATTATTATTATCTTTCAACAAAAGTTCAAGCTTGAAGGATTCGGATCAATGCTTCGTCACGGCTTTCCGAGCTATCATTGCCTCAATCTGACATGACTGACAGCTGGTGTGATGCAAGGCAACAACCGTGCAATGAATAAAATCTATCATATGAAAGTCTCCAGAGCCTCAGCAAATGACTCATTCAAAATAAAAATTCATAACCTCGAAGATTAACCCCATAAAGCCACTTCTTAAGGGCCTTTATATTAAGATTCATCGAGATTTTTTCAGTCGAGTGGAGGCTAGGTTAAATAACGTAAAAAGATTGCGACATCCAGTATAATATTCATGGAAAGGCATAATTTAATTCCCTGAGACAGACTGGGCGGCCCCGGCCTCGGTTGAGATTAGACTCTTGTCTCGCAAAACGTGTAATGAAGGAAAAAATGCTCCGAAAATATGAAATTATGGACTTACGGGTGATATTTCCTCGTTTATTACACGGAGATGTATCGTGTGATGTTTATTTTGGGCCCAAATATTGCGATGCTGTGTTTGTTGTAGGTAAGGGTGAAAGAATTTTTATTAATAAAATAATTGGAAAGAATAGCTTATCTTTAATATCTAATCGTTTTGAAATATGGTGTTTGTTACCCGTGAAATCCATCATGAGATAAAAATAAATAAATATCCTGAGATATGTCTCACACACTGTTAACTGATCCCAAACTAAGCAGAGCTTGCGTACTATGGAAACCAGATAACTGGTATAGGTACTACATATACTTTTTGATTGTAAATACATACTTACACATACAATTACACCAAGAGTCATGCTATACAGACATGTTCATGCACACAAATGCTTGTCCAAATGCATGACGTGGTAAGTAAACTAAAACTAATCGACTCTTCAAAACTTCATAAAAGGAAAACATCTTCTGGTAGACGTCAATCCCATAAGAAAGCATTAACTTAGTAAATTTTCCTACGTAGCGGTTGATGTGAACAATTGTTCGGGTTGAGCCAGAAAAGGGTTGACTCTGACATGACATTTACAGGTTAACTCAATTAACTTGTTTGCTAGACTGGCCCGGTTAATTTCTTTATCGCTGCCTTTGTCGAGACGTCAAATCTCTTTAGCACTGACAGGCTTTAAATGAAACAAGGCTGTTTGCTGTGTGGTTGGGCGATTAGCATCACTTTTCGTTTTATGTTGGAAGTAATTTGTCCGAAACTTTGAACATTTAATAAGATAATCTTGAATATAAAGAAATTCGTAGGCTATCTAAAGGCACAGAGGATTGTACTAAAGGTACGTCTATGCTAGGCGAACCGAGCACGAGCCGAGCAGACGCGGAGCACAAATTCGCGTAGCGTAGACTGAATTACCTACGCCAATTATTAGTTTTTGACGAACACTAGGATTTACATCGCGCTCATGTTTCTAGAAATGTGTCTAGAAATAATTAAAAATTAATATAACTTCGTATACTTTTGTATACCTACATTTAAACTTCAAAAACCAAAAAAAAACACTTTATGCATAGGTAGGTAGGTACACCGATTGATTCCTACAAAAGATCAGCTTAATGTAATCAGGAGTTCCTGAATGCCAACATCAGGAGACTAGCATTCTACTCAGCAGAGAGTCTGAAGATAATAATTTTAATACTCTCAATAACTCTTAAGAACTACTAGCACGGAGTAATACTTAGGTATTACATTTAGTTTTTTTTAAATAATATAATGAAGTTTTTTCTGAGTGGACTGTTACTAATTAGAAATGCAAGTGGTTGCTTTGAATTCAGGCTCCCAAGATTATTCATTTTAATGTAAAACTTATGCAAAGCAATGCAATGCAAATTATCCATTTATGTGTCATTTTTCTTTATATCATGAACTCGTAAAGAATTTGACATCCAAAAAGCTGCCATTATTGTATAAAATTATAAAATTTTATTGTACCTATTATTGTTGAGTACCTAGCTCGGTACATAGTAGAACCTAAACATATAAATTAAGATAACAATCGAAGGGAAGAATGCCGAATGTTGAAAAACTTTTTCACATCATATTATTGTTATCCAAGTAACATATTTACATAATGTTATTAAACGTAAAAGTATATACCTAATACCGTACCATTGCAATATGTTATCTAAATATTCGGAACTAAATTCTTTACAACCGTCAATCCCTATCTTATAAATTAAATTCCCATCAATTGACTAATCCTTGTCTCTGCCAGCGCGGCGTTTAAAATTCAACAGATTCTTGTTGGTACGTACTTTGTTATATTTTATTGCATTACTGTCAGGTGCCTAAGTATTTGGCTGTTTTGCTATGAAAATTGCTCGGCCATGTCTATTCTCTAAGTGGCAAAAAAATTAAGAATAGTTTTTTTTGTGTGCCTGTGTTTGACCACAATCTCACCATGGTAAGACTGTGTCCAAAACAATACTATCAGACTTAAAAAAAGTCAGTTTTCAGATATTGGCGCCGAGCCTGTCATTTTGCAATTTGTTTAGGTATTAAATGATTGTAAGTGATTTATCTCTCCTGAAAACAAATATATTCAACCATAATTCAACGCAATATTGTGTACATGTCATAAATTATAAAACTCCATGTCGTGTTTCACATAAATATTGTGTTTGTACATTGTATTCCAGTGTTATAACATTGTACTCTATATAACATTTATTTCGGCCGCCATTGCACCGCGGGTGCCGTTTTAATTTTCCGCCATCCTTTTAAATTTATACGATTCCAAATGAAAACTCTTTATGTTCTTTGTTATATAGATATTTCTGTGCTTTTGTTAGTGATTCATTATTATTAATTTATTCCAAAAACAGCTACTACCTAAAATTATAGGCCTTCTGAACTTCTTTTGATTTTTAAGGGTCACCACTCACTATAACAGCACGGCTACGCCTCTGCATTTATATTGCCATGCAAGTGAGGTCTTCAATTCGTATGCGGTTAAGTAAATTTTACAATGATTTGTTAAAATAGTGGAAGCCTCGCGGCAAGCGCGCTTGCCGCTAGAAGCCACTAGCCACTACTTCCAGCGAGCGGTCCGCTCCCTTGCTGCTTGACGCCAGCAAGCTGTATCTTGTCAAAGCCGCGCCACCAATTTCACCGGCGCCGCGCCGCCCGCGAGCTCCTACCTCGCAGGCAGCGCGCTGGCAGCTAGTGGTTGGATTGAGTTGAGGCGGTGCCGGGCCGTTCCTGCGATGGAGCGGTGCTGACATAGTGAGCGATGATCCTAAGAGAATCTTTAGCATCATAGAAAGAAATATTATATGATTAGTGAATAAATCTGAAGAAGAAAGAAATACAGGAGAAAACACCATTGATTGTGCAAAGGTCGAACATAAATGGTACATTTTGCAAACGTGATCACGATAAAGTGCCCAATATTGAGCCGGGATCACATAAAATCTGAAACGGAAAGTCTCTGTAGTCCACTCAATGCTTATCCGAAAGTCCATTCTGATAGGGTTGTACACACAGAACAATATGGTTGTACATTTGTACTATTCGACGGGGAAATAAATATTTTTAAATTTGGAACAATATGGCGGACAGCGGGTTGCCATAAATCTAAAGATGGTCGTAATGCGAGAATGCACGGATGGAATTCTTTATGAAGGGATACAAGCTTTAAGTTCAGTATCGTATTGGGGAAAATAAATGGCATTTGTATATTTTATGAGAGGATTTGTTACGCGGAATTTTGAATTAAATCTCCAATCGAATATTTGGTAGTAATTTGAAACAAAGTATTCAATACATATAGTTGTATTTTTTTATTGAGTCAGTTTAATTTTGTGTGATTTATTTTGTACGCCTATTTAGGCAAGTCACAGTGGATCTATTTATAAGACCTATTTATGTTATTCACAAATAAAGAATTTTGATTTGATTTGATTTCAATTTGTTATAAGAATCTATAATATTGCATTAGGATTGAAACAATAGAGTGCACAATCGAACACATAAGTTTGTATCTATCGATATGTATAGTAGAACGAATAGTAAATGATGTTAATCGATTAGTACTAATGAGCCATTCGAGTGGACTCCCTGCGTAATGGTAACAGTGCAAACGCATTACTGCATCATTAACCGAAACAGTTGAACTGCTGGGCTTCTATAAAGCTTAAGGAATGACTGATGTTGGTCCAAATATTTATGGATAAAAATAGTATCTAATGCTATCTATATTTAGCTACCTATACCTATTCAATATTATGAGAAATGTTTGGTACCCAAGTCAGGTATGACTAAAAATAAAATAAAGCCGGTCAATGGGATTTTAAATCAAGAAGACTGATTCTGTGTAAAGTCATGAGAGATTGGTTGATTATTCCCGGTTCGACGCGATGCCAAACGGCACTTTCCGCCGCGTCACCGCCTCGGGAACCTTTTTAATTTTCCGCTAGCCATCAGATTTATATGTTTTCAGTGCGCCCGTCAATTTCCACCATTTTTAATTTAAGCGCTACGTTTATCCCGAAAAAGGCAGTCGTTTCAATTTTTGTTTCCATTCTTTTATAAAAATTTGAATTTGTCTATTGTTATAAATTGAAGAGCCTTCTTTCAAAATGTTCAGGGATGTACATAAATTAATTATTGGTTTGAAGAGTCTGGCAACACTATTTTGCTAAGTGTATATGGGCATTGTCAATAATTTCCACTGGTCAATTCAGAAGGAGAATGTGGTGAAATCGCGTGGCAATAATCTCAAGTTAAATGGAATTGCCCCTTTGATCTATGTGTTGGATGATTAGACTACAATGGACTATAATTGTTGTTCTGTGTTTGCATTTACCTGTAAATACCTCTTTCATCTACTGTTAAACTTATTCTATTTCATAGTTAGATTATAGGAGTTTAAAATGATAAAAAACTTGTTTTAGACGAAGGTATATACTTAATTTCAATTGCATATCTGCTTTTATTGGTTTAGAATTCTTTAATCGATTTTATTGAAAAGCCGATCTAGATTCCACGTACGAAAGTCCCGAAAACGTATACGAAATCCCATTCAAAAAATAATAGACAAAGGTCCGCATAGTATATGGATAGGCCCGCAAGTCCTTACCTTCATAGTTTTGATAAAAATAAAGTTACAATAATTATATTATTAAGCTCATTTCCGTCGCTCATAACTACTCGATCCAGAGCAGATGAAACATGGCTGCCTGGCTCCCAGATGATAAAAAGGGGAAATATTGCCTATCTTGCCTATATTAAAAGTTCGCCGCATTCTATGCCCAATTAAAAGCAGTTATAGCCAAATCGCGTCGGTTCTTTTCAGATTCAGTTCAATATGATCCCAGTTTAAGATTAACGCCATCGGTGGGTAGATAATTGAGTCCATTTCCTGACTTCCATACCATATAAAATGTAGAAGTTCGTTCCGCTTGTCTGCCCTACGATATGTACGTTTACATTAAGATACTTTGTCGTACATTCCTTCTGTTGAAATTGTAGGAATTTTGCAGTTTACACTAAGACTCAGGATGCTGACTTGTTAATGATGAGTCATTTATTTGTAAAAGGTGTAGGCGGAAATATTACCTACTAAAATATTAGTAGAGGATGATGTTGAAACAGTATCGTGCTAAGGATTTTAAGATAGCAAACATTGTGTGTACGCTCATGTTCAAGGTTCGAAAGACTCTAGGGGAGCCTCCGGAAAATTGCAAACATAAAGTTTCTAATCGACGGATCTTTTATTCCCTAGCTTTCGAGATACAGCCCATTAGCTTTGTAATGGGGGGACGTTGAAAATTTATTTTATCATTTCTTGGCACGTGATGTCTTTGTTTTACTAGACGACATCCAGAATGTTGCCGAGCAGACGGTAGATTTATGTCAATCGTATATTAAAAGTTTCAAAGTTATGCTTTAAATAACAGGTGAGGCGAAATACAGTTGGTTCCTTCGTATCTGTACGTCACTTCACGAAAGTTCCTCTGTTGTTATTTCTTCGCATTGCTGACGATTTCCATTCAAACTGTATGCGGAATGCATTCGTTCAGAACACTGTGCATTCGTATGCGATTTATATGTCTCTCGCAGCGGGAGCCAGACTCTCATACATTACAGGCATTAGAACAACCGCGATAGTCCGACCAGAGAGCTAATTTACGCGATGCAGATAGAAAATATCGGCTTTCCGAGGCGCTTTTAGAATTGCAGCCTGTAACGAGAACTATTGATTTTTCTGTGACAAAAAATAAAACCGTTATGGGTTTAGCTGGTAACATAGGTACAGGTAAAAGGTCTGATTGAATGGAAACGGAATTCATTTTAAAAAGTTTTCGCAGGAAGTTTTTTACTGATAACTTTACCTAATGGGATGAAACCAGTGCAATTACTTAAGGTAACTGCTACTGTAATACCTAGATTATAGATGACAATATTTACTGAGTAGGTATTATAGCATAGTAGTCATTTTAGTATGTTTGTTTGTAGCAATTGGTTCGAAACGCAGCAAAGCCAAGTCAATTCCTATCCATGAACCAAATACCTGCTCTATAGCATACAAATATTTGCTCTGTAAGGGTATCGAATACGGAACCCTTTGCGCATCCAACAGTAAAGCCAACTCTGTACTATATGAATCTTCAGAATTAATCAACGCAAGATTTATGTTGGAGAGAACCCTTACTTAACTAGTAGGAGGTCGCAATATTAACAACGAGACAATAAGAACAAAAACAACCAAACCAGCCGACTTAGTAGTGTGTGAAATGAAAGCGACTACAAAAGTTGTGAAGTTTCGCTATAAATCCAGCTATGTCTTGACAATGTTGCGATGAATCTTAAAATTAACGAAAATATACTTTCAGATGAAGTAATAAGAGTTGCGTGCAGTGTAGATATAAGTTGGACAGGGAGTACAGGCCCAAGGGAAAGTGTTGTCAAGGAACAAAGATAAGGCGGGATTGTCGCGAGTCTCGTCTGTGAGGAAATTACAACTAGTATACAAAGACTGCAGCTTCCAACGTTCTTTTTTAAAATTTCGCTAAGAATTATTATATTTAGATTCCTTCAGATGGAACTTCTTTTGTGAACAACAGTATATAATTAGACTATTGTCCTTTAAAGAAACAGGTCCGGTAGTATGTTCCGTCAGCTACACTTGAGAGCCAGGTTCCTTCTATGCTTTACCTAGGTACACACGGCTACAGATCAAGCTATACATTTCTAGTATAAGCTGACCTCCCATTGTACGGAATTCCTATACAATGCGAGATCAGCTTATACTGGAAATGTATAGCTTGATCTGTAGCCGTGTGTACTATGTTTGCCATCTTTGGCCATATCATCACATTCCATGGCAAAACTGTAGTTAAATACAGGCGATGATAACGTAGGATGCTGAGACGAAGGTCCCGGGTTCGAATCCTTCAGTGAAAAAATGAAACCTAGCACGGTGGTACTTTGTAGTATCCGGGCTACCACGCTCAAGATGAAAATCTGCCGCCAAGCTCCTATCGGTGGGTTCCGGCAGTTGCACTTGAGAGCTAGTTTCTTCTAGGCTTTGTGTTACCATCTTCGGCCACAGCATCACTGACCATGGTGAGATTGTGGTCACACACAGGCGAAGCCCTCAGCATAGCCATGGGTGGGACAAGGAAGACAACCCTTTGTAATTGTAAATATATATAATATAATAAATAAATAACACATAACATGTAAACGAATATACCACAATAATCCCTAAATCGAACAAAGAATACATTTAACAAAATGGCGGAGGATTTACGTTTGATAGACGCGAGACGATTATAAAGATTACGAGCCGACGAGTTATCCACTCAGCGTCGACAATAAATTTTTTGTTTTGAGACAGAAATAAGGTTTATATTTGAAGAAAATCTATTAATGTGATGTTTTCCAATGTTTGATAAGATATTTTCGTAGAAGTCTGAATAGATATTGCATAAGGTTTGAAATTGTCTAGCAAGTTTATTGAACTTACCCAAAATTATGCAGTACTTAATTTTATGAACGCAATTACTTACTATTCATTTAGCTCCGTGCAAGAGGAGGAGAGGTGCGGAGCAACTGAGCTTCGACTGGAGAAGTACCTCCCCTGTAAAGAAAATCGTATTACTTTAACGTGGTATTTGTGTTCTGGCGTTGTGTACCTAAAGATGACAGCTCCACGAGGAAAGGAGGCGCTGTACTGGCAGAGTGTGGCACAACTACTCCTCTCAAGCCCATTTGGGACAAAATAGAGTAGGCAGTGCGCAAGTGGGACCCCTTAGGGTCCGTAGCATGTGTATCATAGGTCCGCAGAAGGTCAGTCTGTAAACATATTAGAAAATGGGGTAGTAAACTCGACAATACGCATTGACGTTGTTGGGAGGCGAATTCAATAGTATTCATTGCGTAATTACTGCGATATCTATATCGATCACTCGGCTCAGGGCCTATACTACGAAAAACGATACACGATAGTCCGATCATCGTTGTCAATCAATTAGCCAATAGAATTGCACAAAATTTACGTCTCGTCAGTTTTGCAGCAATTCTATTGGTTAATGTTTGACAACGATGATCAGACTATCGTAGATCGTTTTTCGTAGTAGACCCTCAGGGAGTCGGGCGCGGGGCTAGACTGTTCCTGTGCGCGGGCAGCGCGGGCTTTACTGGGGAACCGCTTACCATCATGGTTATGTTTCAAGATATGCCCATATTTCATTCCAGAATGCAAAAACATTAATCCAAATAGAAAGCTACATGAATTAGTCAAAGATCAGGCTAAGTTGCCATCGTGTAATCCGATTTTATTCACCAAGTAAATGAGCAACATTAAACATACACATATCACACTCTAAACCACCATACATGCAAAGTATTGGCATTCTAAATCAAATTTTAGCAAGCTTGAAAGAAAACTCAAAATCGCTTGATAACTTGTGAAAACTTATCACATTTTCAAATATACATATAATAAAAGTTTGCAAGGAAAATTGACTCTTCATACTCAAGTTATGAAGTTTAAATTGTCTCGTGCGGTTACTACTATGAACAATTAATTTTAGACCTGAAAAGATATGCCGAACCCTGGTGCAGACGAAATATGAGGATTAAATTCCAGTACAGCACTTAACAAGACTAATTTATGCCAGGGTTGCTTGCACTGTTCATGTACTAAACATAACTAAACTAATTGAGAGGTAATGGTTGTTTCTACAATATCCATGTATTGTTTTGGTGTTTAGTTCAACATTTGGGGAGATGCAACTATGTTTGAATGTAATTAGAGAGTAAATATTGTTGGTATGTAGACAGTAGTTTCTAAAGGTACTTCAGGGAGCTAGACCGTTTGTGGTGTTTGTGAATATCGCTTTCGTGGAAGGGAATTTTAATTGAAATTTTCAATTTGGTAACACGTTTTATGAGAATGGAATCATTGTTATTTTTAACCGACTTCAAAAAATACAATTCGCTTCTCAATTCTCTTGTATTTTTTTTTATTTTTGTTACCTCATAACTCTGTCATATATTAACCGATTTGGAAAATATTTTTTTTGTCTGGAAGCTTACACTTTCCGTTTGGTCCCATTATCAGATCAGGATTTGGTTACTTTTTAGTGTACTTTGAAGACGTTTTAAGTTTTTTGTAAAACTGTCCAAATATTTTAACCGCGATCCAAATGATTAATTTTGTACCTATATTAGTAACGATGTCAAAACGTACGTTTTTGCAGATTTAGAGGTGAAATAGATGAATGTTGGTAGACAAATAGAAGGCTTCCCTTACCGTGTATTTTGCTATCCCCAAGAATCGTGTAGTATATATTACAGTATTTAATTTGAGAGTCATAGATATATGTATTAATGTATATACGTGAACTAAGGATACTATTCTCTGTTAAATCCAAATACTTTTATCATCATCATCATCAGCCTATAATGTCCCACTGCTGAGCACAGGCCTCCTTTCACAAATGAGGGTGAAAGGGAATGGGTAGATACTCCACCACGCGTGCCCACTGCGGATTGGTGGAGGTAGGCTAGTGGTCAACCTACTGTTGGAACTTTTCAAGCCACCTAGAAGGCATCCAACTAGCTTAACGACTATCATAATTAAGTGATAACCGGGACCAACGGCTTCACGTGCCTTCCGAAGCACGGAAACGCTCGATGTGAAATACCACTAGACGGTCACCCATCCAGGTACCGACCAAGACAGACGTAGCTTAACTTTGCCGATCGATTAAGAACGGCTAATCATGCTACACCACGAGCGCTTCTACTAATAATAATACTAATGATACTCTTATACTTCAGCTTATACTATCCCATGTTGAATCCGCAAAACGATTTCAAGATAAAAATACGAAAAATTACATTACCCTAGGGTACATTATAAGGAAATTAGATCATACATTGTTTGAATAAGGTAATGTATGACATTTTTCAGTGTCGCTTTAGGCATATTCGGCGTCTCAAACGTATTACTCGAGAGGCCTACGTTGACGTGGCGTTAAATTGCCTCGAGATACCGTGCCTTTTACATGGTACCATGTTATTAACTTTAAATTCCATAATAACGTTATACTCTTAGTTAAATGTGAAAGTATGTTTCCATTACGGTGAAACAGGACTACTTTTCTAGATGATTTGCAACATCATTTACAGCTATGTTAGAAATAGTACCTGCCTGCCACAGACATATGAATTTCGTATGTTTGTGCTGCCTGCCAATATAGATTTTTTGTTTTGAATTAATTTTAGATTGATATATCATGGAGTAAGAAGAGTGGTTCATGGATATAATAAAAAAATAAGACAAATTTGGCATGCAGATAGCCTATGGTATGGAGAAGGACATAGGCTACTTTTTAACGCGGGAACGCGGGCGAAACCGCGGGGGACAGCTAATATCCTAACTATAATTTCATATGTGGTGTAACAATGAAGTGTTATCTATCTATCTATAAACCTACCTTATAATAATATAAATGCGAAAGTGAGTTTTTTCGTTACGCCATCACGCCTCAACTACTCAACGGATCATTATGAAATTTGGCATGCAGATAGCCTATGGTATGGAGAAGGAAATGGCTACTTTTTATCCCGGGGACTTGGGTGAAACCGCGGGGCACAGCTAGTATAATGATAATTTCATAAATAATGCCTCTAAAATATTCAAAGCAAAGCCTTCAATCCGACGACGAAGCCGAATCTTCTGTTGAACCATTCACAAGGCGAACAATGTCGAAACGTAAATTCAAGTATTGCCAACGTCATAAAATTTTCATCGTCCAATGACTAAAATGCGGCGGGAAAATTGTAAATGGGAACAATAAATAATTCGAATGTTGGGGTTTTTATTATAAAAGTCTGAAAACGCCGTGAAAGCTTTCAGGCAAGCAATAATTCTTAGCACAAAGGCGATTATGCTTGTTCATACACTTTAAACGTTAAATAATAATAGGGAACATTTTTAAGTTGGTAAGTAGCCAACGTTTTCTTTGAACGTTGATTTTTGAGGGTGTAGGTACGTACCCCAATAAAACACATCAAAAACCATGAAAATAGTGTGACCTAATAATAAATAAACGAAGCGCTCGTGGTGTAGCATGATTAGCCGTTCTTAATCGATCGGCAAAGTTAAGCTACGACTGTCGTGGTCGGTACCTGGATGGACCGTCTAGTGTTATTTCAAATCGAGCGTTTCCGTTTTCCGTGCTTCGGAAGGCATGTAAAGCCGTTGGTCCCGGTTATCACTTAATTGTGATAGTTGTTAAGCTAGTTGGATGCCTCCTAGGCGGCTTGAAAAATAGCTAGCCTACCTCCACCGATCCGCGGTGGGCACGCGTGGAGGAGTATCTGCCCATTCCCTTTCACCCTCATTTGTGAAAGGAGGCCTGTTCTCAGCAGTGGGACATTATAGGCTGATGATGATGAATCATAAATAAACGCTTTTCAAGTTATGAATACCAATTTACGGAAACGAAAATATCCTTACGCAAATTTAATACAATATTTAAGACTTGAAATGTCTACCTTATTAATATAACAGGACGTCATTATGAAGGATGTTTACTTTCTTCATTACCTTTCATACGAGTTGAGATTGCCATTCTTGCCATTGTATCTCTAATGAATTGTCATCTATTTGCCTGTAATGTTTCCATTGTTTCAAAAATTCTCTGCCATTTGCATGACAGATTGAGAGAATAGGTACAATATGTTATGTTAATGTGGATTTCATCCTACATATCCTAACTAATATTATAAATGCGAAAGTGAGTTTGTTTGTTTGTTTGTTACGCCTTCACGCCTCAACTACTCAACGGATCATCATGAAATTTGGCATACAGATAGCCTATGGTATGGAAAGGGGCATAGGCTACTTTTTATCCTGGGAACGCGGATGGAACCGCGGGGGACAGCTAGTAATTGTATAAATCCATAAAAAGATAGAAGAAAAATAAACAAGAAAATAAAAAAGCAGTTTTAAAAGACCACTTTATTTGAAATGTTTTAAACAATGACAAAAACACCAAGCTTTATTTCGAAAATTCATCAAGCTTTATAATGGTGCGTCCATGCTTGGCGAACCAAGCACGAGCCGAGCCGCGAACGAGCACACTGCGAGCAAGGCTTCGCGTAGCGTGGACAAGGCCGTCCACGCGAGCCTTGAACGAGCAGGCGTAGCGTGCTCGACTGCGCCTCGCTCGTTGTCAGTTTTTTCACGAACACAGGGATTCACATCGCGCTCGTTGTAGGCTCGTTGAAGGCTCGTTAAGTACATCCACGCTTGAAATCGCGAGCAACGAACGAATCCTGTTCGTTCGAGGCTCGGCTCGTGCTCGCTTCGCGTAGCATGGACGCACCATTATAATATTTCACAATCCATGGTAAAATTTATAATATTTAATTGTTGGTAAAATTCACATCAATTTATGTCATCTGATAGTATATACCTAATACATTTAGGACAAGAATTTTGTGTTAACAACAAAGTTTTTCACCAATATTATGTGACAATAATTTTGGAACCAAACTGGAATAATACTGAAAATCATAATGAAAAATGTATTTATTTTCATAACATAAAATCAAATATCGTCGTGTGTTAATTTTCAGATATTAAATTCCAGCTTACAGTCGGAGCCTGTGAATTGTCGATAACAGGGATACAGGATATTAATTTTGAAAATGTTTTGTTAATTTCATAATGTTTTGTTTTGGAAGACTTTGGTAGAGACTGGTTTAATATCGGTATAGATGTTCTTTGTTGCATCGATTGGTTTTAGTCCGCTTTTCCCATTAATATTACTGTTTAGTATCATGTGAGCTTCTCATATACATTCATACGTATCTAGGTATTTGTAATGTATACATAATATCTTTAATAAAGATACGCATCGTTGAAGATTTGAAAATGGCGATACTAGCACGAGGGGGAAAGAGAATAGATGCATACGAGATGTTATGCTTTTGGCGAAAGTTTCGGATACCGTGGACGAAACACTCCAATGCATCAATTCTTGGACGATCTGTCACAGTAGCATATTATCGCATTTGAGCCACATAGTAAGACGTGGTGACGAAAGTCTCGAAAAGCTGAATATCTTGATGATCTTTACCTTAACTTGGCATTCTGTGATAGTTTCCACCACGATTCCGCAATAAGCTATTCCTACGTGTTTGGTTACTGTGCGTAAAAATTAATTTCGTAATTCAGGTGAATCAAAAAGATGATAAGTTTGTATAAATACAACAGCTTGAATATTACGTCCCAATTAGTAAAAAAAAAACTATTTTAAATTAGCCATGGGTGATTGTTCCAAAAAAAGTAATCGAAAGAATCGACAATTGTAAAACTGTACATTAGATTGTCGATTCTTTCGTTCTAACGAATAAACAATCGAATAACAATCGACCTTTCGAATGAAAATTTAAGCACGCAACGCAGGCTGCAATAGTATGCACAATCGACGGGGGTGAGCGCAGAGGCGAATAGATTCAGTCATTCGGCGGACGGACAGCCAGCGCACGGCACAGGCCACGCGCGGTGCCTTACGAAGCGTATTATGAACAATCGGAAGATTTCGATTGTTATTCGTATAATTCGAATAAACTGGACAATCGAATAATTCGATTATTTTTAGTAACAATCGCCCATCGCTATTTTAAATAAGTTTTCGAACAAAATGTTATTTCAATAAAACATGAAAACCCACTAAAGAAAACATCTCGATATAAAATTGAATTTTGCACAATACACCACACAATAAACGGCAACTGTTGCAATATTTTCTTTTTGAAGGCGGGCACTGAATGCGGGAACCCATAGATCTATGCATCGACTAGATATTGGACAATGCCACCGGCTGACAACTATTCCCATTTACCCATTGTTGTTGGTATTGCAACAATGGCGGATGCACACCGGTGACCCATTTGTGTCCACGTTGGGGAATATCAAAAGTCATCTCAGCTAAAGTTCTTGTACGTAGGTTTTAAAAGTATATATAAAAGGAATTATTCGCGAGTAAGATGTGCAAGCGGTGTATGATATTTTTGAAGTGTTCCCATGGTGATATTTGCGACATTTACCTATCTGGGATAGCTTGCTGTATATATAGTACTAGCTGCCCGGTGCGACTTCGTTCGCGTGGTGCTACCCTACCCTGTGGTGCTACCCTACCCCATCCTACCCTACCTTACCCTACCCTACCCTACCCTACCCTACCCTACCCTACCCTACCCTACCCTACCCTACCCTACCCTACCCTACCCTACCCTACCCTACCCTACCCTACCCTACCCTACCCTACCCTACCCTACCCTACCCTACCCTACCCTACCCACCTAGAAAAACACTTATTGTGGCATAACTATAATAGTTAGACATATGGTATCGCGACACTTTTTGTAAATAATAAAGTGTTCTACAAAGTCGTAGTACATTATTTTATTCTATCATCAATAGTTTTCGCAGCGCACGCGATGTAATGAATATTTTAGGATTTTTTTTACACCTTGGGTTACATTATTGGAGTTTTAGTAAGGATCCCTAATTTTTTTGAAAATATAATATAGCCTATGTCAACCGGGGATAGTGTAGCTTGCCAACAGTGAAAGAATTTTTCAAATCGGTTCAGTACTTTCGGAGCCTATTCAATGCAAACAAACAAACAAACAAACAAACAATCATTATTATTATATTATTATTATATTATTATTATAGTATAGATGTGTCCACGTGGGCGTAGATACGGGCAGGGAGGGGCGTCAGCCCCCCTTAGAAGAGTGGTATTTTCCTGGTAAACTGTAATTCTGACGAACTTCATATTTTGCGACGCTTCTTATAAGACCTAAGAAGCTAACAGGCTAGAAGGCTCCACGGCTCATTATGAAACAACGTATGTTGAAAACAACGATCAAAACAATATAATCTAGGATTTTCTTTGTCTGCTGCCCCATATACAATCCTGGCTACGCCCTTGTGTGTCCATAGATTACGGAATCAAATCACAGGCAAGTGATATGGATCTTTCAGTTTACAAATAAAATTATTGTGACATACAGGTGGACGGACAGACATAACGACATTAGGGATTCCTGTTTGACTACGGAACCAAGAAAGTATGACTGTTTACCGAACAAGATCCTAGATTCCTAAACCTACTTCTCGTATTGTGATTGGATCCCAGGGCTAAGTATCTTTTCTCTTTCATATGCTCAAACTATTTCTGCACGAATATAATGTTTACCCGCAACGTGATGTTACCACAGAATGTTTAAGTACACATACTTCAGTCAGTCAATAATAAACTAAGGAAACTGAAACAAACTTCTCTATTACGTGCACGAACAAAACTTACACCTTGAACCAACTCCACGCGTCTAACTCCAGTCTAGAATGTTCCAAAACTATACAAACATAAAGGCTTTATCTCCATCTATGCCGACTGAAGTAATTAGTTCCGAAGATCGTTAAATTTGCATTACTGTAGCGTTTCCTTAGCTGAGGGCTCTTAAAGTCCCTTACATTTAGATGCACCCTTACAATATAAAAAATAAAGATAACAAAGATAACAAATAAAAACAAAACTTATAAAGATAACAGTTTATTGTCACAACAGTATTTGTTAATGAATATTCACTGGTTATTTTACTTGTGTAGGTTCTTAATATTTTCTACTAAATCTATATTATTTTACTGATATGTACATACATTAATTTATATTACATAGCTTACGCTTTCGATATACGTCGGTCGGTGATATCACGGTACATTTGATATATGTACTGTGGTGATACTGTAATACGGCGTAACTAGTTTTTCCCATAAGGTCTAACTTGGAATGTAATAACAGTGTTGCAGTATCACTGACGATATCAAATTAATGTGAATGAGCTCCCCGCCGTGGTTTTCCCAATGGAGTACAGCATGGGGTTCTTCAAAAAGGGTGTGAAAAGGTTTCTTCAGGGTCGGCATTTATTATTTATTATTTATTATCATATCAGCACAATAAGAAATAAATAGTTCGTGGTATTTTATAGTTTTATTCGTAGGAAAATAACAAGATACGTCTGGGATTTAAAAATATACAACAAAATTGCTTGTTTATTGTATAATATGAGTTGAGTACACAATTTATTTATGGTTGCTTCATTGCTATGATTATGATGGGGTTATACATATATATGAATGGTAGTAAATTAAATTGTGATTAATACCCGTTATTTAGATAAGAGGATTAAACAACAGTTTTGGCAACGCGCGAGTGATACCCCTGGTGTTGCAAGCGTCCATAGGCTACGGTAACTGCTTACCATCAGGCGGGCCGTATGCTTGTTTGCCACCACAGTGGTATAAAAAAAAAAAAAAAAAAAAAAAAAAAAAAATATGTAGGTAGAATGTTAGACTTTTGAAAGAACTACAGAAATAGCCGCAATAGTATAGCCACGCAACATGCAGCGTAGCGCGTGAATGCGTGTTTTAACGTTGCTTGTAAGTATCTCCGTTTGTATAGAAAACACGCACAGTCCAACACACAGAAAATCATCAGAAAATGCATCCACGCGCGTTCATTAAAACCCGCACGATGATGCAGACCTGCCGGGCTATTGCGTATCTTTGGGGGTAATCGTAACGAACACCATTAATTATTTCATCCAATGACGCGCACGCGATATGACGCGACGATGACTATTCGTGGGCCCTGATTGGATGAAATTCATTAATGGTGTTCGTTACGATTACCACCAAAGTTATGCGGTAGAGCCCCCGCACACCCGCAAGTACGCGCGTAGGTGTGTTGACTCGCAACATGCAGCGTGATGCGTGGCAGTGTGATAACCGCCTAAATCTATCTTCTTATGCTAGGGCTTCACCTGCGTCTAATGCCACATTATTTGACATAGTACGCAAATAAATGGCCGGATGTTAGCGCACTAATCTGCTAATGGCATTATTAAAGTCGTTAGACGTTAGGCGATAGCTCAAATCAAATGATAGTGTGACCAACGATTTAGTGCATAGTTTGGTGCATCATTAAAAATAAAGATTTTTATTATTATTATTATTTATTATTATCATTTATAACACGTTTATTGTTCCAATATCATGCAGGTGAACATCAGTACCTATGGTCCACGGTAAGGTCACCTGTCTGCAGCCGTGTCACCAACGTAGTCTCAACTTTTTTGTGTGTGCCAAAAACCGTCAGAATGATTGGAAAAAAGTGACATTTGACAGAAATCATTTCAATTTGGGTAAAGTTGAATAGTTAGTAGGATATTTTCCCACTAACGATTCATTCCCTGATATTTCAAACCCCTAGAGCAATATTAGATATGTATATGTAGATTCAGAATATTTTTTTTCACTAATAAATATAAAATTATAAAGAGGAGTTGTATGAAACTGTAGCAAAATAAACTTTCACCTATAAAATAAGAAAGGTTATAAAAAGATAGTTAAATTGCTTCGAATGAAATTGAAGGTGAAAAATCAAGTTTCCGTGAAATCGTATTGTCTTGTATTCTTATTTTGAGGAACAACACGCAAGAATGCTGAAACTGGGTCAGGGTCTTTTGTGACTTATATACACAGGATGATTTTATTCAAAATCTGGAAATTAAATTGAAAATAATGAAAATTAAAGATTTTTTTTAAGTACCTAGGCAATGTGATGGAATTTACATAAAATGTATTAATATTTTTTTTTTTTTCAGTTGTCATAAAAATAAAATAATTGTTGAGCTTATTTTTTCTTCGTTTTAAATCCTGCTATTTTTTTAGTGCCTGACTGGATATCGTCAATATAAAGTTAATATTACAAGTGATTACAAAAAGAAGCGAATAAAAGCAGTTACAAGATTTTTTTTTTAGTCTTATAAGTATATCTTTTGGCAACGACAATTATAATGTGCCAAACTTATTGCACATCAAAGACGCACATAAATATTTTTCACTTATATCGAGAAAACATTACGTGACAAGTTATTAAAATTTCGTACTTGGGAGTAAATTTTCACCCAATCGAAATTGATCGCTCGATCGAAAAAAGTACGAATTCGAACTTTTATCGAGTATAAATCAGGGTACTAACGTACCCTGCATATATAGAAGGAAAACCAATCAACTAGAGCTTTGATTGGTCGGGACCGT
Source organism: Achlya flavicornis (assembly GCA_947623365.1). Classification (NCBI taxonomy): domain Eukaryota; kingdom Metazoa; phylum Arthropoda; class Insecta; order Lepidoptera; family Drepanidae; genus Achlya; species Achlya flavicornis. Next base: position 12,386,355 of record OX392473.1, on the reverse strand, counting down.
TCGAATTGACTCCACCCCTCAAAATTTTACAGTCGAATTGAACTTTATTCGAAGATTTTTTCAAAGGACGCGAGAATTTGGTCCCTTATCTTTCAAACAATAAGTGGTAACAAGGTACATTTTAACACTAGGTAAATAAAAAATACTCTGAAACATTACGAACCTTTACCATAACTCATCGTTTCGTATAAGGCCTTATACGACACGAAGAATTTATCAAAAACATAATAGAAGGGAAGATAGAGGGAAAGCGAGAAAGAGGACGACCAAGAATAAGTTACACAGATCAAGTGAAGGCAAAAATAGGCGTCGTGTCGTATAAGGAGGTGCAAAATGTAGCATAGAGCAGACTGGAAGAAACTACACCGACAAGATCGCAGCTCTTAAATACAGAAGAAGAAGAAGAATACCATAACTCAACAGTAAAATTCCTGAAACTCTACAATTGAATTCTAAAAAGCTAGACAAAAATTTGGTCAACCTTGCAACAGCGAGCGCTAACGTTGCTCTTTTTGCAAACACTCCGTATAAAATCAGGACATGTATGGGAAAATATCTTCGTGGAATCAAACCGATTTCGCATGCGGCCGTGCGACAAGCGTTTTGTGAAAAATGTCTATGGAACCCGCACGCTAATGCTGGCTCGACACGGCACGTTGATCGACCTACATTCCAATTACTTACTATTTGTGGACAATATTTATTGTGGACATTAGAAAGGCAATGTAAATTAACACCTGTATTATATAGTAAGTTCTTATGTTCTTACAATAATTAATTACATTCGAGGCGTAAGTATACATTATTGTTTCAGGCAGGACTTGCCTAGCTGTCACTGGCACATCTTGCATGGTTATCGTCACCTGACCACTAACGTGCTGGTTCCATACTCCTAATACCAAAATTGCCAGCCCTGTTGATACTGACGCAGTCAAATTAAGGTTCATTATGGTGCGTCCATGCTTAGCGAACCGAGCACGAGCCGAGCCTCGAACGAGCACACTGCGAGCACGATTCGCGTAGCGTGGACGGGCTCGCGAGCCTCGAACGAGCGCGATTGACAGTTTTTTCACGTACAAAAGGATTCGCATCGTGCTCGTTGTAGGCTCGTTGTATGCTCGTTCGTGGCTCGGCTCGTGCTCGGTTCGCCAAGCATGGACGCACCATTACACTTCCCCACACTTACTTGAAGCGCTTGTGGTGTAGCATGATTAGCCGTTCTTAATCGATCGGCAAAGTTAAGCTACGTCTGTCGTGGTCGGTACCTGGATGGGTGACCGCCTAGTGGTATTTCAAATCGAGCGTTTCCGTGCCTCGGAAGGCACGTTAAGCCGTTGGTGCCGTAGTCGTCGGCTAGTTGGATGCCTCCTAGGCGGCTTGAAAAATTCCAACAGTCGGTCGACCACTAGCCTACCTCCACCAATCCGCAGTGGGCACGCGTGGTGAAGTATCGCCCAGTCACTTTCACCCTCATTTGTGAAAGGAGGCCTGTGCTCAGCAGTGGGACATTATGGGCTGATGATGATGATGATGATGATGATGACACTTCCCCAGTTGAATATGATCCTGGCGCCATCATCCGGTTTCTAACACCGCACCACTCGCTAGCTAAGTGGAGTTCATCATATCCCCGAACCGCTTCTTAGAATTCAAACCGCAGAATAGATGACTATGGAACTCCATCCATTTATTCTCTTTAGTTCAAGTGTATTACGAACCGGGTAAAATCAATTTTAACGTTACGTAAGTGCCTAATTAGGGCCTAGGTATATTGAATAAACGATTTTTGAATTTTAATTTATTAAATGTTAAAAAGAAAACTGTTTAATACGACGAAGTCGGTAACTAACAAGTATACGGCCCGCCTGGTTGGTAAGCGGTTACCGTAGCCATATGGCCGCTTGCAACACACAAGGCAACACTCACGCGTTACCGACCCTTCCCCCTCCTCAATGAGCTCTGGCAACCTTACTCACACACCATAAATTTATTTGGCTGCAGTATTCTGTAAGATGGAGGTACTTCCGCAGTCAAGCTGCTCTTCGAGTGAAACGCTATGCTCTTCTCTTGAAATGTTACCATACCATATATATTTAATTTTAATACAACCTATAATACTTATAATTCTGTTATGGGTCAAACTCGTCCACGCAGAATTTTCTAAAGAAAAATGTTATTACTAAAGCATGCACCACACATACATCAGGAGGATTTATAGCGAACCTTTCAACCACAATGTTGCGTATATTTAAAAAAAATATGCTTCAAGCACCAGCAAAGGGCCGGAGTGAAATATGTTATGTATCTTTCGGCTAAAATTGTGATTGGGGTTTAGGGAGCAATAACTTCCTCTTTATGACCCAATTTTTGTCGGATAAACAATGGAATTTGAAATTTTATCGCGAATATGCATACGTCGTTATCGACACGTATGTTGAATATTAAATTTATATTTTCAAAAAGAGAACTGATATTTTGAATTCGGAATCTATGACTAATAAAGATTTGTTTTTTGTGATGTTGTTTTTTTAACAGAACCGGACGAATAATAGACACTGGAAAATTATCTAGCCTTTTAATAGGGGCTATTGTTTCCTTGGCCACCAGGTGGCGCTACACTATCGCCTCTCGCGGATAGTTCCAGCGTGTTAGCCCTCAATGGATTATTGTACATTATGACTATCATATGAAAATCGTCCTTTTTACTCAATATGAAACAGCAGTGTTTATTTTTGTGCTATTTTAGAATATCGTTTTTTTTTACGAAATGTTCTCCTATTTCTAATTTCTATGTCCACAAATTTTATGAAGACACGAATACGTGTTGAATTCACTGTCGGAATATTAATTCATACTTTTTTCGTTTCCATAAGCAATCAATTCCGAATGACAACGAATGTTTGGATGCCGAACGAGTTATGGGCTAAAAAAATAAAAAAAATATTCGCATCAACCTCCATCCATCATTGAGGGTCCACTTGCGATGACAAAGTGATATCGCTGTCATAGAAATTCTAATTGATTTTTAGATGAAATGATCCATAACGGTTTATATTGGGCGTTGATGAAAATACAATGCGTGCCCGAGTGGAGCGCCGTACGTGATTCCGTTTGAGTCCCAGTTGGGGGATCCTGATTAGTGCTCGTCTCAGAGAACACCCTTTTTATTTGAGTCATCACGTGCAGGTACTAATGGGTAGGTACCTATTTTAAAATATACTATAATTTTATGTATCTATTATAATCGCTTAATAACTTGGATAGCAATTCCTTGTTTTTTTTTTATATGTAGTTTGGGGACGCGCATCACAGTATGAAATCTGGATTTTGTGGACAGTCTATTCCAAAAGAGTAAAATGGATTCTAGTTTAAGTAGGCCTGTGAAAATCCGGCCTTCAAAGTGATTTTTCCATCAGGGATAACAAATATGCATGCAAATCCCTTGGAAAAAAATAATATCAGATTTTCCTGAATTTTCCAGTTTTCTGTGCAACTTTTCAAAAACCTTATTTGGATTATTTAAGAACATTTAAAAAACAATCATCTATACAGCCGTACTCAAGTGATGGACTTACCTACGAACAGCATGCCATTTTTTTATTTATATAGATGATCAACGACATCAAACTCTTTCATTGAACTTGTTGCACACACTTAAGTTATCCTTTAATTTATCAACTTCTCTAGCAGAATTTAAACACACTCAAAAGATTCATTATGGAATATATAAAATACGATTAATTAATTTTTACTAAAAATAAAAAAAACATTTCCAAATAAATTAATTCTGTTAACATTCAACATAGAATAAACATGTACAGAGAACAAATCTGACAGAGTGTAACTCGCGCCAGTTTAATATTTATTAGTGTTATACATTTGCGTGTATATACAACAGAGTCGTGTTGCCGCTCGTCGGCAAGGATTAGCCGCTTTGCCTTTAATTATTACCCTGTTGCCGAGTGCATGGCATGATGTATACCAATTATATGTTGACGCAGATGTGACACTTGTTTGTAAACATTAAGAATTTCGATTAGCTACACTAAAGCTCAGTGATAGTGACTTCTTTAGTAGCAAAAGTATTTAGTTCAAAACCGGCAATGAGTTCATTTAAAAAAAAACACTTTGAAGGAAATCATAGCACGTCGATAGGGTTCTTATTAGCTATAAGATTATCAAATACACGATCTCTAAATATTTTGATCTGTTCTCTATGCAGTAACGTTACTGTATAACAGGTTTATTGACATGATACTATCTACCGTGATATTCCCCAGCAGATTTGAATCGATATGCCTTTGCCAGGTTGACAAATAATTTTCCAATTTACAGAACATTACATTTTATTGGTAAAGAAGTTTATGGTCTTCTTCTTTTTTTATAGGTCGCATCGCAATGCAGCTAAAGGTGAGGTTGAGGTGATGAGGTTTAATTATTAACCTAATTAATTATTACTTAAATGGCGCTTTATGAGTAAGAGTACTCATAAAGCGCTATTTAACTAAATATACTGTTTAAAGGGTCACGTAATTAATGTCATATTATTTGACAGGACAATAGAGTGACATTATTTACGTGACCCTTTAAACAGTATATTAGGTAAATAACGTTTTATGAGTAAGGGGGTAAGTTTATAACTATTAAGTAGGTTTTAATATTTTAAGCATGTAAATATGATGTGTTTTAAGAGAATAAAAAATATGATTTTTTTGCTCTACGCTATCGCTGTCGTCTACAGACCTTATGAAGCTTTACTAGCTGTGCTACTTTAATAAATTCCTAAATTAAATCTTCCTCAATAAATGAAGTTGGATAATATACCAGATGTCCAGATCTTATCCAAGTTCATTTGAAAAAAAAGCATATATAATAAAATAGGTAAAAGTAAGTAATTGATCCACTGACCTGTCTGAAAGTTATTCTACTCTTTGACAAAGCTTTATGGGAGAGACTGCAAAGTTTATTTGACGTCTCCCCGTAGGGCCCTAGCGGCCCCGCCAACCGTAACCGAAAGTTCACGCACAAACGCTTCCCGCATCAACCTGTAATAAAATTAATTGCCACCGCTGTTTTGTTACTTTGAAAAATATACCGCGTGATTGAACTTTACAACTTACTGTGGCTTTAAAACTTGGGTACTTAGTAAGGCGTCAATTGCTTTTGGTTTTCTCGGTTAAAGGTAGCGGTTGTGGGAAATACATTGGTTATAGATTGATTGAACCACCTAAGTAACATTAATATATAAATTAGGTATAATACGGTAATTTTTTCAATAGGGATGGCTCGTCTGTGGCCACTTTTGATAAAAAGTGAAACTGTAGATAATAAAAACACGGTTTTAGTTTATATCAAAATAGTATCAATTGAAGTAGCTATTTCTGTCTCATCTCATACAAACATACGCTGAGTTCTTTTAAACTACGCAATAGAATTTGATGCGCTTTTTATATTATCAGTTTATCAGTTAGGCTGGTTTTTATAGTAACAGTAGCTCTTCAGTAGCTCTTCTTAGTTTGGTATCAGCTGATCTCAAACAGCCGAGTTTGAAGAATCTGCGGACATTTATTTATTTACTGATCCAACCGACGCGATAAGGTGTCCTTTTAAAACCACTTTCAGTTTTCCCACATTATTGTCCAATTTTCCGGGCAACTTATATTTTTTTCTTTCCGTATTTTTACTTTCACGAATATTAAAATAAAAAAATGCTGAATTGGTCCGCTGTTCTCAAGTGTAGCGCATCACTTCACCATTTTTTTTTACTAATTTAGATTTACTTAATAAAATAACAATGTTTAAATAAAAGATTATACACTAAGTACTTCTTTGTTAGTGAGATAAAGATGTTTTACCTCATTGCAAAGCTACCGCGTATCTCAGTACGTGTAGTATGAGTGTAGTAAGCTCAACAGTTCAGGTAATAAAGTGTTCTCAACATCCGAGGAAGATGTTATTTTTCTAAATACCGAGACTTTTCCAAGTGCAGGTTATTTAGAGGTTCACGTTGCTTGTATAAACTTTTATACAGCTGAGCGGTTCACTTTCTTACCTGAACCAGTTTCTATGCAGTAGGGGTTAGTAAATTGCACTTTAGGAGGAATTGTATTATTTTTGTCTAGTTTATGAGATTCTAAAAGGTGTATAGATAAACAGTTGAATAAATATTAAAATACTTTTTGAAAACAAGCTTATTAAAATTCTTTTTTTTACTTTAACATATTCTTATATTTTGTATGATTTAGAAGAATAAAAAAAAACTTTTTAAAAATTTTGAATGAGACATTCGGTACATCATGGATGTGAACGAAGCAATAACGAAATATTTAAAAACATACTTCTATTGCATTGTCATCGAAATAAACGTGTATGCAACATTTCAGCTCAATCAAGTGTTGTGGGTAACTGTAGGTATTAAAATCCAGGTGCCAGGACCCATATACTAGGAAAGTTAAATAAAAGCTTGTAATAAAAGTTTGCAAAAATAGACACTACTCAAAATAAGCATAAACATTATGCTAATACCGTCTTGAGAACCTATAGTGTACCATTTGATAATAAACGCACTACATTTATGATAGCGCATAGCACAGAGTAAGTAACAACAGATATGTCCGTGGGTTAATTAATAGAAGCGTCCCATTGTTGGCACAACAATACCGAGTATTGTTCTCGTGTAGGCCAATCTTCATGTGTATTCCACGACTTGCCTACTCTGTGTAGGTATGACGTACGTGTTGTGACGTAAGAACACTTTCTTGAGGTAGTTTTTGAAGAATTATTATTTTCCTTTCATATGAAATGTTCAAGGCCCTGCCTGTTTCCGAACATTCAGATAATTCTTAAAATAAAGGCGATGATAACTCAACGTCGGATACCGAGACGAAGGTCCCGGGTTCGAATCCTACAATGAGCTTCAGCTTTTGGTGAAGGAAAACATTGTGAGAAAACTATAGCACGGTGGTAGGGTCCTCTGTAGTACCCATCTGGCTGGCTACCACCCTCATTTTGAAAATCTGTCACCAAGCACCTATCGGTGTGTTCCGACAGCTACACTTGAGAGCCAGTTCCTTCTAGGCTTTGTGTGCTTACCACCTTCGGCCACATCATCACTTACCATGGTGAGATTGTTGTCAAACACAGGCCTATACATAATAAAATAAAATAATAATTGCCACTTAAAATACGATTGGAGAGATTTTCTATACTAGTCATCATCACTCCGTCATCACAAATTTCTGGCGAAAATTTACCTTTACCAAAATACAGTATTTATTAACTAGTACCTAGATTAGTTACAGCTCTAAAATACAACTAGGTATCTATACAAATACATAAAATTGAAGTGTCTGTTTGTAATATCATCAGCTAGTATTATAATATATTACAAACAAAACATAGTCAAAATTTCCAATTAGACTACATTCAAAGTTTACATATCGACGCCCCCGGGGAATAAAATGGTTATGCGCTATTACCACTTTTTTAATGTTTTTGCATTTTCGGCATCTATGGTGTCGATATACACCTACTGATTTTTTTTAGATTTTTTGACAGAAAATTCATAAAGTTATAACAATTTTTATTTTTATTCTACGGAAATCATGTAACAAATTCTTCCCGTAAAAACACCGTAGTCGTTCATTATGGAACGAACGCATGTCGCGAGAAATCTGTAAGGCATTATACGATTTTATTCACGTAAATAAATTGATAACTCTTTTCAATAACATGCTTTACCTAAATTAGTTTGGTAAATCTTGAACGGTAAACGTATATTACTGCTTTATTATTGACATAATTATCAATACTATTTCACGTAAACACCTATTACAATATTAACAATGGACAGAATCCAACACTATCCTTCTGTATAAGAAGGGGGACAAACATGACATTGGAAACTACCGCCCTATTAGTCTTATGTCCAACATATATAAGATATTCGCTAAGATAATATTAAAACGGATTGAAGGAACATTAGACGAACATCAGCCCATCGAGCAGGCAGGTTTCCGTAAAGACTACTCGGTGATCGACCACATTCACGTAGTACGCCAAGTTTTGGAGAAGTACAAAGAATACCAGCGTACATACTATATTGCATTCGTAGACTACAGCAAAGCGTTTGATTCTTTGTTTCACGAAAAGGTAGGTCACTAAAGGAACAAAGCATTGAACATAAATACATTCGCTTAATAAAAAATGTATATAGTCACAGTACTGCGAGAATTCAACTAGAAAAGTAAGGCGAACCGTTCAGAGTAGGAAAAGGTGTTAGACAAGGAGACCCCCTATCTCCAAAACTATTCTCGGCGGTACTGGAATCAATTATGAAATGAATAATATTCAGGGGTCTTGATTGGAGAAATGTCGGTATCAATGTGTACGGTGTTCCATTAACGCACTTGAGATTCGCAGATGACATAGTGCTATTTGCTGAAACATCAGAAGACATAGCCAGAATGATAAATGAACTGGCAACTGAAAGCGAGAAAGTAGGGTTAAAACTGAACCCGGTGAAAACAAGTATAATTACAAATGGAAAGAGAAACGTCATAAATTTAGGAAACAATCAAATTGATTACACAGAGGAATACATCTACCTGGGACAGCTAATGACACAAAACGATCCTATACGCAAAGAAGTTGAAAGAAGAATTACCAATGGCTGGAGGAGATACTGGGGATTGAGAGAGGCTATGAAAGATAAAAATATGCATATAAATGTGAAAACCAAATTATTTAACACCTGCATACTACCAGTCCTTATGTATGGCAGCCAAACTTGGGCTCTAACACAGAATATGATAAGCAAACTCGCAACCTGCCAGTATGCAATGGAAAGGAGTATGCTGAATGTGAAGAAGTCAGACAGATTAGGAAACCGTGTCATCAGGAACAAGACAAAGGTCATAGATATAACATACAAAATCAGAAGGCTTAAATGGCGATGGGCAGGGCACATGATAAGAGGAGAAGATAAATGGAGCAAAATTTTAACACGATGGTACCCTAGAGAAGGTAAAAGGAAAAGAGGTAGACCATAGAAAAGGTGGGACGACGACATCAGACAAGTGGCAGGAGTGATGTGGAATAGAGTGGCTCAAGAAAGACATGAATGGAAAAGGTTGGAGGCCTTTGCCGACTGGCACACAGATCTTCAAAAAATTAAAAAGAATCAAATTCTAGAATATAATAAGTTTTAAAAAAAGTATATTAATTTAACCATTGTAAGTCGATCTGAATAAAAGGCTATATTATTATAATATTATTATTATTATACTTACTTCATTGTTTATTTTATTTAAGTTTTTACAATATGTAGGTACTGACTGAGTGTAGAAAAGCACCCACGAAGTACCCAGTACCTAGTGGTATTACAGTAACAGTGTTACAATAATTTATAACCAAAATTCATAAACATTACTGCATATTACGATGAACTCTCTAAGCACATTTATACAAAAACAAAGTCGTTATATAGCTATACGAAAAAAGACACTGGTAGCTTTTACAAGAACAAAATTGTATTAGTTTATTACAATTACCATTCATTCATGAAAATACTGTAGAAAAACATCGTAATGTAGGGATATAGTTTTCATGATATTACAATTTCACGAGAATAAAATCGTTATGTGCCGTTACTTAGGATACACTTAAATATAAAATCAGTATTATACATCTTTCGTAATAACTTTAAAAGTATACATTATATTTTTTTTTATTATAGCTACTTATTAAGAAAAAAAAATACTGAAAAAAATGATGTATTGTATGTTAATATAGGCCGGTTAGTTTATAAGCTAAAACAGAATAACAGTTTTTTGCTCGTCCTGTAAAATTTACTTTTGTCTATTACGATTTTATTCCCCGGGGGCGTCGATATATCTTATTCAGTGCAATAAATTACTCGAGACTCGAGGCAATCGCGATATGGAGACTCCACCTGATATCGAGTTATTCCAGTATTGGTTCTTGTAAATCTTCTCATGTATACTTGGTTTCAATAGCAATAACAATACTGAACATTATTATTTTATTACATAGTATAAAAATTGCGTACAAAGTACATTGTAAAGTCCTATAGGTAATACAAACGAAATACACCAGTTATAATGTTCGTTTTGTGTGAAGCAACAGGGATCCAAGTCTGGTGTTCCAATGTGTTGTAAAAGTGTGGTCTAAAAATTTAAAGTTTTGGTCGACTACTAATTCAATTGCGTCGAAGCCATCATGAATTTAGTAGAAATCGCACAATGGCTCCATCTGTATCATATCAGTCGTATCAGTATGTCATTTTTGATTTAAAATATACTATAAAATACTAGACTTGGCTCCTGACCTTTTACATAAATGTTGGTGTTGAATTAAATGTAGACAAGAACAAAGCTCTGCACACGTTCTCAACTAAACACAAACTCCGTATGTTACCAAGCAAATATACAAAACGGTACACGGCAAGAGTTATCTGCTCTCGCAACTTACTTCAACTCGTAGGTTGACGTTAATTTTGAAAATAAATTAAAGAAGACGCCCAGAGCGTCCGAGTTGGGAGCAAACTGAAGCGGCAGTTAGATGTTCCACAGTTTAAAGAGCTGTTTAGATGAAATTTTCAAAGGATTTACTCCTCATTCCTGCTCTCAAAGCTTTTTGTTCAAAACTTTCTACCTGTACAGAAATGTTGTGTCTTATCTTTTGTTATTGTTAATTAGTTAAGTTGAGTGCCTTTGGGTACTGCCTGTACTGTTCTGTTTGGAGATTTTTTTGTTTTGCCTGCTAGATGCCCATCGTGTGAAAACTATTTTCGATTCAGGGATACGTTTACGAAATATTAACATTAAAAGTGCAAAAGTTTGTTAGAGTCAATTGTATAGGTACACACGGCTACAGATCAAGCTATATTTTTCTAGTATAAGCTGACCTCCCATTGTACGGAAATCCTATATAATGCGTGTTTCCTGTGCACTGTGTGGTGCACAGAACACTCACACACACAAAAATCATGGCAATGTATATAAAGAAGTTAAAAAATATCACAGGTAAGTAGGCTTTACAAGTTACCGAGGGATGGTCGACTAACATTTAAAATGTACGAGGTGAAGTAATAAGGAAAATTTCAATTACTAAAAATACATACTTAAATAAACTAAAATTACTTAGATGAAGTTATTAGTTGTATAAAACAAGTAGTAAATAGCCCCCCCTTTCTAAGTCCGCATATTGTAACAGGCAACTACGGAACACTACATTGTACGTGGCCCGATATACACTTGTCCGGTTTTTAGAAGAACTTTTAATAAACGGTTTCTCAGTTACTTTTCTACAGTATTTAGAAAATCAAGAGCAATAAACACTAAATCGAATCGTCTCTTTACTCAAATACTTCGAAGTAGTAAAAGCCATCTTAATTTGTGGTAATAGCTAATAGAACATAGGAATGCACACAATTAAGTGTTATCACCGAACCTCGCAGACACAGGCAGGCAGACATATGTTCTCGCATGCCCAACATTCCTCCCCATTTTATTGCTTATTTGGCTCATAATATTCCTCTCAGACAACCTATTTAGTTAACGCGTTTATACTGTTTTCGCGAATAAATAATACGGAGGCCACTTTCACTGACAACCATTTTGCGCATTTCCAGTGAATCTAATTTGGAGTGATACACGCCACCGTCGCAGACCACAATTACGTTAGTGTAGGGTGCCATAAATTTGGCAATTACAAGCTCGATGGCAAAACAGGGGTGCTAAAATGTCGCTACTGAACGAATGGCCACCGCACGGAAAATATAATGAAGAGTACGTGTGATTTACGTTCCATTTGTAGATATGCAGAACTTTTGTACCTATCTGTACCTGCATGTATAGGATTGTACGTATGTAAGCCTACAAATTGAAATTATTCTGAGTTTGTATTGCACGGCTCCTGTGTTATTTTCATTAAAAAAGTTTAAATAAATTTTCCAAAAGTTATCGTCATTTAATTTTAATGTCATAAAAGCATAATTTAACTGAAGTTTAAAAAAATATTTCAGCACACTCAATTTTATTCTTTAATTTTGAGGTTTCACTAGTGATCATCACGTCGCCTCCATTGAAGCTCAGTTATGCAGAACTCTGCAAAACAACTATTTGGTTGAAAACATTTTAGGCACATAAATTCCGAGAAAAGCAACTTAATGCCGGCGGCGACGCCGAGTCGGGACGGCAGCAGACGCTTAAACTTCCTTCTAAGGAGCTGGCAAAAAAGATATTTTGGCAACACACAGTCTTATGATACAGACAATATTTTCCTATTGTTAGAGAATATTTTCCAGTCCTAAACGCACCCTATTGTTTTTTGGCCACTTTGGCATGTTGCGTTTTTATTTATTTTCATAAATCGTGAACACAGTTTCAGTTTTATATAATAAAGAAATGAAATAAATGCGTGTGTTTTGACTTTTCAAGTTGTCCCAAAAAGTTCATGAAAATGAACGACTGATAATGACTCAAGTGAGTATATCTATACTGCCATTCTCCTCCATTCTACTGTCATGCTACTATCATTCTCCTGTATATTTAATATGTCATCAGGGCTACACTACAAATCTGATGATAAAATTTGTTAAAGAAATTCGACTTGGACCCCAAAGATATACAGAAAAATCCGCGATACCCAGCTAATTTAAATAAACAACTGTATTATTTATTGGACGTAATTATTTAAAATGGAAACATACTTTAATTATTTTCACTTACGAAGGCTATTATCTCGCAGCATTATATTATCTGTCGCATTAAATTCAATATAAAGCTCATTACAATTCAGCCAGTATTAAATAAATCAATTTATCCGACAATATCTCATTGAGGCTTTATCGAGCTCTGAGTAAAGAGTAATGTATCAAATTCTTTTTTTACAACTGCAATATTGTCATCACCGTTGATAATATATGTTCTTACGTATAAAGGAAGGGTTTTCTTGTGAAACGGGTGCGAGATGTTTTATGGCCTTAATAAAATATCATCGGCGTATAAATCACGGGGTATTAGTGTTGCCAGCTTGAAAATTGCCCGGTTGTACGCTAATTTGTCAGAGATGAAAATAATTGATAAATGATGATATATTAATAAAATATTTTGACGAAGCTTATCTTCGATAGAATTTGCATCAGAGACACACTTTTAGGCCCGAACTAGAATTAAAGCTAGAGTCATGATTCAAACAATTGAATTAAGAACCTACACCTATGGACACGAGGTTTATTTTCAATAAACACAATTTTGAGACTTGACTTAAGTTTTGATTCTCCGTATATAAAGACAGACAAAAAGGCTAAGAGGAGTTATATTGCTATTATATTCTGGTATTCTATTGTATCATCCGATTTCACGAGGAACGCGCGTCCTATAATAACAATTGATATCATTGCAATTTTTCTGACCGCGAGCCAAAGTATTAAAAAATTAAGTACATTTTACCAACGACGAGGAAAGCAAATTGATAAGTTTAGAAAACTTTCAACCCAAACTAAATTATACAACCGTAACACCACTAACATCCAAAAATCTCCCCGCTATTCTATCGAATTCCAGGGAAGCATTTGTACAAATCCTGAAATTGTCGCGAGCACGTCCAAGTGTGGTGTGTGCTATTTGCAGTGGCTCTAGCACATCACTTATTCAGCACACATTATCGCCCGGCCGGTCTTCCGGTCCAATTGTACTGCCATTGCACGCCGGAATAGCCATTGAGCATCTATTTTTGAAATAGCATTGATGCTTTTATGTGACCATACAGTTTTCACTGCAAGTGGGACCTTGTGATTTTAGCAGTCTATTAAGTTTTTTTTTAAAAAAGAGTATTAAACTGAAAGGATAGGTTTATGCAGAGCCGTATTAGGGAAGCAGACATGCGGATGGACGTGCAGATAAAGTTTACTAAAAATCTCATTTAACGGAACTCACATAAAATTAAACTCGTAGGAAATGTAAGCTGCACATACATGAGCTGCCGCATGTAATTTTATAAACAGAGAGGTTTATACTAATCGAGGCCTCTTCCGGACTGCATCCAAATAGGATTATAAAAAGGACACGTCTGCAATTGCATTGGAATTTCAAATGAGTATATTTTTTAGGCTGTCTGAGTGTACGGGGAATTAAATTAGACTGCGAATAGTAAACTCCCGTCTAGTCGACTATTTGCGTACGTGTCACGACTTCGCGCAAATAAAGTAAACTTTACCGAAATGAGGACGGCCCGTGAGAGTGCTTTTAATGGCAGTATTTTTGTGTTTGGTTTTGCTGCATTGATGTTTTTATTCGGTGATTTCTCGTATATTGACAAACAGAAGCGTTTGTATCAGACAGAAGGTAAGCAAAGAGTGAAAAAGCCCCGGCTAAAATCAATATAAAAAAAACTAGAAAATCTTTTTTCAGTTTGTTGTATAAAACACATCAAACTGAAACAAGCTGTAAGGTTAGTTATAGCAGCATCCAATATCCTAAATGACATATCGTCCTGGATGCCGGTATGGGACGTGCGTTTGCCGGATTAGAGCCGGAATACCGGTGACAGCGCGCCGGACAATCGATCTGTCGGCGCCCGAGGACCAGGCTGATTCTAGTTACGATTTATGTTCATTTCATGAAACCTTTTAGCGGTGTACTGGATGTTGTTATCCGGTATTTTTAGGACTTGCTTCGCGAGGAAAGTTTCTATATAGTGCCCGTCTAGATGGCTACCACTATAGATACAGTTGGCAGGCAGTATATGAGGGCTAGTTCGCATACTGTCAGTGCCTATACCGTGTCGGCTATATCATCACTTCATTTGTTTTTTATAAAGATAGTTTTAAATTGAAAAAGTCCTATTTTTAACAGATTTAAAAAAGGAGTAGGTCCTAGTCTTTTAAAAATCACCGTAATTTCTTTGCAATCGGAAGAATGGTATTGATAACGATTAATAGTTTTAGAATATGACGTAAGGATGCCCTGAAGGCAAATGTGGGTTATCTAAATTATAATGGCTTAGTTGCAAGTCGCAATTCTTTATACCTAACTTGGTTCAAAGTTCAAAGAAAACGTTCTCATGCAATTTATCCATTGTTTTCCCAAAGTTAGATTGAAGTGGAATTAAGAAAACATACAACAAGTAAAGGAAACTTGTACAGGATCTAATACGAAGTTTCCTATCGTTTAGTGGGGGAGAGTGGGGCGAATAAAATATGTGGCATTGTGGTCACGCTCCGCGGAGCGTGGAAGATATGTGACCTTTTGCCCTTTTGTAACTTTTAATCTATGAAGTAGGTAAGTAACTCATGTTGCGTATGTACTCTCAGGTAAATAATTATGAGAAAGAAATTATGACAAATATAAAAATTGGTTTCACCTAAGTAAAATGTGTTTTGAGAATATTTTATAAGATATCCTAATCCTATATTATAAATACGAAAGTGAGTATGTTTATTTGTTTGTATGTTACGCCTACACGCTTCAACTACTCAACGGATCATCATGAACTTTGGCATGCATATAGCCTATGGTATGGAGAAGGACATATGCTACTTTTTATTCCGGGGACGCGGGTGATACCGCGGGGGATAGCTAGTTATTTATTCAAAATTCAAAAATTCAAAATCATTTATTCAAATAGACCTTCGCAGGCACTTATGAAAAGTCTGACTCTAATACTCTAATACCGGTTCGGAAGGTTGCATTTGCTGAGAAGAGCCGGCAATAAACTCAGCAATTACTCTTTTCAAAACAAGCTTAGATTCATTACATAATATTTACATTCTAATCGCACTGAAAACAATTGCGTGCCCCGGCGCAGCGGCCAAATTACAAAGAAGACTGAATAAATATTTAATAAGTAAATAAATAGCAAACTTAAGCAGACCAGCCCTCACATATCACCTGATTATTATATTTATGAAACATAGATAATAATATACGTGTTCCTCCAAATCTCGTAGTTTATCAGGTTCAAAATCGTGGCAAATATTTAAGCTACAACCCTACGGTTGCAAAACTGTAATCTTTTCCTATTAAGATTTTCCGATACGTCAAAACTGTTCGTATCGAAAAGACTATTCAGCGGGCTCATTAAAGGGTGCCAATCACAACGTCTTGTGTGAAATCATAACTCAGCAAGACGCCAACCCCTCTCTCTAAATCTTTGGGGAAGCTCCCATCCATTGCGTTTAATTATGGCCCGACCCCAGGCGTTCTCCAGTACCTGAAGATCGTTAATCTTTCTTAAAGATATATTCCCTGCCTTAGAACAGCCTTCATTGCGCGCCCTCAGCGCTAATCGCTTCATGTCGCGCTATATGTGTTTCACCGTCTAACGGGTGTTGCTTTACTTTCGCTGCTGGTTTGCTGTATTTATTGTGCAGTGGCTTAGGTGCATAGAGCGTACTGGAGTGCCAGGTACGGATGTAAGGTCTGAAATTTATTTTGTGGATTTAATTTCGATGGTATATTTTATCATCAACTTTGAAGTTTTCTAAATACATTTTTACCACAAATATTTTATGAATAAATATTTAACTTTATTAGAAAGTATTCATAATTTTACAAACATTATAATTACCACAAAACACCACACTTTCTAGCTGCTGATTAGACCGTACAAATAGGGCAAATATTTATACATCCGTACTTAAGAGGAAATGCTGGTGGCGTTTGTTCCATACAAACGTAATCCTCAGTTTCCTCTCTGGATAATGACACTAGAGCAATGATTATTCTACCCTGCAATCTGTAGGTCCCACTGTATGTCCCTCGGTTGTGTTTTTCTCCATAAATTAATTATTATAAGAATAAGGAGCCTTCTAAAATCACAAAAACATACCATTTTTAAATCCCTTATCAGACGTCCAGCGAACAAATTTGACGAATATAAAACAACAAATGAAAACCGACTGACATAGCCAAGCCCTCCTTATTATGATTCTCGTTGTTTTTTTTTACGATCGAATCGATTTGGAGGAGAAAACCGGAGATTACGAAATAGCGATTTCATCTAATTTAAATAGGTATAATCGGTCCAAGCTGTAGTTGTCTCTATTGCCCTCGGGCGGGATAGCTAGGGCACGGCGCGAAAGCAATAGATATGTTAAAAACCTATTTTTCTAATTTCTTGCAGCCATCCTTTCCCCTTAACATAGTTAATTTAAGCCCCAAACTATCTCAATCCGGCCCTGTACATAAATTGGAAAGTCTTTGAACTTTACCCCTTGGGTATTAAGACGAGTAGGTAAGGCTTTACGTGTCTAAACCTCTATTCCGACGTTTATGGTTATTGATTAGCGGGACGATGGCAGATTTCAATAAGCTCCATTAGTCAATTTGCGTTTGAGTTTTGCTAATTCAAAAGTTTATGACTTTAGCTATTAAGTTAATTGAGGAGCAGTTTAGATGTCAGCTTTGATTCTGATTTGATGTTAAAGTAAACTTTGTAACTACCTAAATTTGGATGAAGATGTCATATCATACTATTAAATGAATTAACTAGTTTAAGTTTAACCAATGCAGCCGTAAGAAAACTTATATTTTGTTTTGTCATAAAAATATTTGCAATCATTGTTGTACTGCAGGTTATTTGTACCTCTTAATTGAGCGAATAAGCGCTATGTTCTTCACTACTACTCACAGGTCGGACAGACCAGCCAGTTTGGCCGGACATTTGGGTAGAAAGGCCGGACACGTCATTAGTCAAAATTAAATTCGCTAGGCCACGCTCGGCGCTCGCTCGTGAAATGTAAAAAGCCTAACAAAATCCGGACAAGCCGGACACCGTTTATTTTGGCCGGACACGCAATCAAAAAGCCTACCTATGTCCGGCTTTATCCGGACGCCTGGCAACGCTACTCACAGGGGAAGTACTTCCACCTTACACAATACCGCAGCCAAATAACTGTTCTTGCGCGAGAGTAAGGTCGCCAGGGCTCATTGGGGAGGAAGGGCGCGTGCGTTACAAGCGTCTATATGGCTAGAGTAACGACCCAGTCGTATTAAAAAAAAAACTAAATTGTTAAAATGTTAATAAATAAAACGTGTTTTGTGTCGGATACATGCTACCAATGAATATTTGATTTCTATAGAACCAGTATGAAATCAACCACTCCCTGCGCAGACGTAATTTTTCTTTGTGTCCAGTTGCTTCCACTTTACACATACTACTCGTTGACGATCAAAAAGTGTTCGGTGTCGGTAACTGGAAACTAAAAGTCGTCAGAGGAAGACACAAGCAACATAAAAATCCTTACAATTGTACTGTAACTGACGGAAAACAAGCAATGAATTGTACCAGTTACCAGAAGTAGTGACGGGTGACTGTGTCCGATCGTCGCCACAGGACACAGCAAGTACGGTTACCAGTGACCAGGAGTAGCAACCGGCGACTGTGTCCGATTGGCGCTACAGGACACAGCTACTACGATTTCCTGTGATGGGGTGCAGTGTCGGTAACAAAAAGTGTCTACTTTTGCGCAGCCCCTAATGATACCCATCTATATTGTATTTTTTTTTTTTTTTATTAAGTGGTCTTGCGTTTGACCACTGACCCGCCCATAAGGGGCGATGTCGAAGCCTAAGATGAAACACGCTTACCCAGAAGAAACCTACTCAGTCTGGCCTTGAAAGTTCCAAGATTGTAAGCGTCAGGAAACACAGACGCCGGAAGCAAGTTCCACTCCCTTGCTGTCCGCATTATAAATGAGGATGCAAAACTCTGCGTCCGTATTTTCGGTATGTCAACAACGTACGGGTGAAAATTTTCCCGGCGTCTTGTGGTTCGGTGTAAAAATGGGGAAGGTGGAATTAGGTTGAACAATTCCTGCGCACACTCTCCAAAATATATCCTGTAGAAAACCGATAAGCAAGCAACCTTTCTTCGATGGTCGAGGCTCGTGAGTTTCGCCTTAATTAAAGACTCATCTCCGATGAGTCTCCTGGCTCAGCGGTCTATTGAGTCGAGGGCCTCAAGCGGGTACTTAGCTGATCCGTCCCAAAGATGGCAGCAGTACTCCATGCATGACCGGACTTATGCTTTATAAAGTTGGAGTAACTAACTGCCCAGGCGAGAAGTACCGCTTGACCTTAGAGAGGATACCCAGCTTTCTGGCAGCTGTTTCTGCCTTCGACTCAATAGAACAGCCAAAGTTTATTTTGGCTGTTAATGTTATGCCTAGGAGATCAAGCCGATCGCATATTGACAAGGATATATTTTGAAAAGTAGGAGCCTGGTGGTAAGGACTCCCTTCCGATTCTAAACTTAACTATCAATATTTTAATCAGTGATTATTCCATTATTATAAACCTGTTTTAGAGTCAAATTTAATGTTACGTCTTCACTTAGGTGAATTTATGTAAACAAAGTCCCTATCATTTATCTTCAGGATAGGACATCTACAGTAACTATGATTTAGTGTAAAATTTTCAGATATAAAAAATCCAACGGCCCTCGTAACTAGTATAAAGCATAAAAAGTTCTAATGGTTTTGAAACAAAATCAAAATAGAATGAATGAATGAATGAATGAAATATTCTTTATTGTATACACTGACATAGTACAAATAAATAGACTACAACAAAATTACAAAACTCCTTTAATGAGTAATAATACAATCAGTACTATTAAATCAATATCATAATAATATTAGTAGCCTATTTAAAAAAAATAACATATTGTGATTCAAATTGAATTTGTGTAATTTTTTAAATCTTAGAAACGTTATCTTTTAGCTACAATTATAGTTCGAGTCGACAACAAATGGTATATAATTCTGGTCTTTGACACAAGTCGTACAAGAGCTGAACACACAGTCTGGTCACGCAGAGTACTAAGTAAATACATCCAACGCCCCGTTCGCTTTCCAATTAAGTCCAGAAACTGTTTGAGTTAACTACAGGTATCATACCTTTGATGTTCACTCATATTCGTCCGCTTGTAATGTGTAACTTGCTTTTGTGACTTCATGTTCATTTCACTGCGATTAATTTGTGCATCAAATTAGAGAACAAACTTCCTCAGTGAAAAGAGCGCTGAAACCTTTCAAATTAGGACTAGAACAGTACCAGAATGCACGGGGGAATTCAATCAAGTAAAACCTCCCAAAGAAAGATTTATGTAACTCTCATATTTAATAACATTGAGAGCTATCGTGACAGACACAGCAATATAAATGTTCCTTACAAAAATGAAGACGCTTTCAAGAAGCGGGAAGATTTATGCACTAGAGGTCTGCGCCTCACAAACCGAAGACAATGGAAAGGAGTCGACAAAGTTATTTAAATTACGCGACAATTTTCTTGGCCCATAACATTTAAGTGGTAAAGGCGTCGGGACCTCGCTAAATGAGGTTTTAAGCCGTCGTTTTCATGAAAAGGGATTCGCAAAGCAGATTTCAAGCAGACAGCCCGGGATGCAGTACACAATGCCAGTGTTCATCCCTCAAGCCGCGCCGCTTCTGCCGCCAGCTCCAATTATTGTTATGAAATACACTGGCTTGACACTTTAAATTATGTGACTTCCTCTTTTGTTTCCATTGAAAAGGTGATTAAGTTGCGATGCATTCTATTAATTTAATACCTTTTTGATGCTGATGAAACTTGTTAATAAAAATACATAAAGCGATGGCTGCCATACGCATCATACTTGTGAACAGGTGCTGCTTGTGGGTGCTGGTCTTCTTAAGTTTGCTATTTATTTTCGTATTATTATCGATTCAGTCTACTTTGTAGTTTGGCACGCAATTGTTGTCAGTGCGATTGGAATGTAAATATTATGTAATTAATCTAAGCTTGTTTTGAAAAGAGTAATTGCTGAGTTTATTGCCGGCTCTTCTCAGCAAATGTAACCTTCCGAACCGGTATGAGAGTATTAGAGTCAGACTTTTCATAAGTGCCTAAAAAGGTCTATTTGAATAAATGATTTTTGAATTTGAATTTGAAACATTGAAGTGTTTTAGGCTGCTGGTCACACATTCACTTTGACACTATCAATTTACTATATACCCATATGTACAAACAGACGATTATATTGTTAATCTGATCATCGAAAGTTAATGGTTTATTATTTAGTATAGAAAATATTTCTGAAAATAAAATATTCTTAATTATTAGAGTATTTGAACTCAAGTTTCTAACAGTTGAAATTGTCTGAATATTCATGCATTTCGAGGAAGCAGACGGTTTTATGAGTTGTTGAAATTGAGTGCATTTTTATAGAAGTGCCAGAGCCGAGCCAGACATTATTTTTAAACACTTCACCTTGTAGTTTGCGGTGAGTGCTCGTTTTTGTTTCAAAAGTATCTTTAACTTTCGCAGTCTATTTTGTCTGTCAGTTCATGATAAAGTTTTTTGTTGTAGATACTTTGTTATGCATCATAATAAAATAAAAGTATGGCTATGAAAATATAAATCATGCAAATTCTGTTTTTTACGCTGCATCTACAATTAATTTCGTATATGAGTTTTCTTATTTTCTTTACGTTGTATCGAATTGGTGTATTTCTCAGAAGTCTCTCTAAGAGTAAGTACCTACCAAATATAAATCACTAGAAATGCTCAAATATTGTTCTCTAGGATGCACCGTGCGATCCTTTGTTACCTACACATTCATTTCACAGATTTATTGCGCACTATTTAAACAGATTTTCAGCGAGTTCTGTAAATTGTATGTTCTGCTTAATATAGCGATGTTAGCGATATATGTTTCCGAGTCGTTATTATGAAGCTTATTATATAATTTTGAAGTTAAAAATACTGCATAATATAGATTTCTATTTTCAAATTGTATATTACGATAAATCATAAAATACCAACAATATTTTTCATTTGATCCAAACGACAAACACTGACTTTCGTTTATTTACATCGGCCGCTTACTGAATACAGAAACAGTAGGAGTTTCGTGAAATATGAAACTAGATAAACCATCTGGCCGTCCCTCGAATAGTTTCTGAAGAAATGGCCACAGTTTAGCATAATGTGATGTGCTCCGTCATTGGTACGTTATCTAACTCAATGTATCGTAGCGCTCGTAGACCCTGCTACGAGTACAGTTTAATCAAAACATAGTTCTACGGACTTCGGGCCTATGATTTGTGAATGTTGATAAAGTTGAGTGAAGTGATAAGCATGGATAATAGCTTATATTAAAGTATATTTTTTTATTATATTTATGGGAAGTAGCTTGATTGTTTTTGGGTAGTTAAAAAGTACATTTATTTGGCCGTTTAGTATAGATATAAATCTTTTAAATATAAATCTATAACAGAGTAAAAATGTACTTCTTTTTACGTTATATCTTGTAATTTTGTGTAAAAGCAACATGGTACCATCTGAGGAGGCAAAGTTGGTATTTTTTGTACAAATGTGATAAAAGAACATGAATAACTTCAGCTAGGACTGCTGCCTAGAATACAGGCTTGTCCTAGTTTAGGTAGTAGTTTATACTAAATTGTGACATCGAAGTAATCTGTAATCTGTATGTAATTGAATTTACAGTGCGGCCGCCGAGAGAATGCGTTTCTGACACTTGTTAATATTGGGCTATTATCGGAAACCCTAATGCGATGAGACTTTCAGAGCAAGATACAGTATTTTCATAGGCATAGCTAAGTTAAAGTTCCATCATGATCAGATTAGCCGTTTCCGTGATTTGGCCAATATTAACATGTGACAGAACCTGTAGGTGAAAAACTTCAAATAAAAGTAAAATTAATTATAATACACCCAAACGTAGTCTTCATCCCCTTCGGATGTATATCCCCTTTCCGTTACACTCAGTATATGAATTCTTAAGAAGTAACAGAAACAAATACTAACTTGGCACTTCGATACCTGCTACTACATAAAACAAGGATAATGTTAGCATTATGTAATGTTTAAATACCTCACCTCATACATACATACATGTTGATACAAGTGTAATCTCTGGTTGCTGTAAGTGTATACCTACTTACACTGGTTTGAGTGGCTATAGAAATCCGACGACTGTAATCGTCGTTTCCTTTGAGAGGGTATCTTTCCTTAACATTCACTTAGCTTTGTGTGTTAAATGATATCATTATTTTTGTTTAGTCAATTATTTTTTGGGGTTCAAATTTTTGTTTTTCTTACACCTTCGTATTTATAATTTATATGAATGTGCTAATATTTTACTGAAATACTACTATGATATCCTTAACTCTTTGGTGCGTCCATGCTACGCGAAGCGAGTAAGAGCCGAGCCTCGAACGAACAGGATTCGTTCGTTGCTCGCGATTTTGAAGAGTGGACGTATTTAACGAGCCTACAACGAGCGCGATACGAATCCCTGTGTTCGTGAAAAAACTGACAATCGGGCGGAGCACAGTCGAGCACGCTACCTCAGAGTATATAAATACTACGACGCTACGAATGCTCGCAAGCCCGTCCACGCGACGCGAATCGTGCTCGCAGTGTGCTCGTTCGTGGCTTGGCTCGTGCTCGCTTCGCCAAGCATGAACGCACCATTTAACTTTCCTCTTTTGGCACTACGATGACTACTCTTATAGATAAAAATTTACTATAATATTTGTACGAGCATATCCTTTATATTCTTCAAGTGGGCATAGAGGGTCAAATCATAAAGTATAACTGTCCCCCGCGGTTTCACCCGCTTTACCGGGATAAAAAGTGGCCTATATCCTTTTCCTTACCATAAAAAATCAGTGAGTGGAAATTCACATCTTTATACCATTAAAAAATACAAAATGTTTGTAGCTTACGCTTATAGCATGATGCATTCCAAGTTATTTTGTACGAGTTACGAGTGTACAACTTGTTATCGTCGGAGGCCTTACCGGGGCCCGTCGCAGCCTAGGCCTCCCGACTCTGCCACCAACAATAAATGCTTTGTCAAACTTCCTCCAGCCAAGAGCTTGAGATAACTAACTTGTGTTTGTTTGGTAGTAACTTACAAGAATTCCCTTTTTAGATTGCGCATTTAAATGTGAGGGAACGCATTTAAAAGGGATAATGTCTAACAAAATTATGCCTGACATGACGTGTAATATGGTTTTATAAATTATTGCGATAACATGGGTCGACTTTGCCTCCTCAGATAGTACCATGTTCCTTTTATCCATTATGGAATACAAGCTTCTTCCTGGCGGTTTTATCTGCGTATTCGGGATAAAAAAGTAGCTTATACCACTCCTTGAGAGCCGGTTCCTTTTAGGCTTTGTGTGCTTATCAGCTTCGGCCTCATCGTCACTTACCATGAAACGAGTCAGTAGTTCAGAGTTGTTCTAGAGTAATCTCTAGAATAAATCTCTAGAATAGGAGGTAATCTTCTTGCATCTCAAATAACAAATATTTACCTGTTTAGTATCCAACCCTTGCATGAGTATACTCTGCAAATCTAACCCTGTACCGTTGCTATGGGAGCTTTAATCTTCATATGAACTTTCGTAGAGTTTTCTCTATATTATGTGAAATAGGATATACATAATATGTCCTATTAATAATTACTAGTGGTCCTGTAGTGTTCAAAATTCGACCGTAGTTTGAATAAATTCTCTTCACGTGTTTACACAGGGTGGAAATTGTACTGTCCTTAAATTTTTGATTTATTGTAATCGGAATTTACAGATTTTTGAAAAAGGTACATTCAGCGCGAAAACGGCGATTTTTTAAAAATATTTTTATTAGCTTATTCGATCCTGTCTCCGAAAAAGATCAAAAGGCTCTAAATGACCAAGTTTGGTTAGGGTACTAGAAATGTCAGAAACTGAAAATTACCATTAAATTACTTTGAGAAATGCGTGCAAAGCTGCGGGGCAGAAACTAGTTTTTATTCGATTGCTAAAGAGTTTAATTTATAAAAATACCAAAATGAAATGATTCAACCAGACGTATATACTTAATTTCTTCAGCAAAAGGTTCATAATACAGATCTTTACGGAGGCTTTATGAGGTATTTCTGTGCTCTGTACGGGCTCGTAATCCACGTTACGTAATAAAGGAGCACTTTTTCAGAGAACTCTTCAAGATAAGGGAAGGTGAGCGTCGATATATCAAGAGATTAGTCGTTTGCCGCCACCGAGCCGAGGCGTTGAATGTAGAGTGGTTATAAATAGCGCTGGGAAAAGTATATCGATAAGTCTCGATATTAATACTAAAAATAATTACAATAAAGTTTATCAGTCACTAATATAAATTCCTCAATAGTTGTGTAAATAATATAACAATTGTATTTTGAAACTAATTAGAGGAAATAACAATGGAAATTGTTCCATTTTTGTATAACATAGGTATTGTCACGCCGCGGGTCATGGTTTCAGTTCTCAATAAGATAAATATTTATTGCATGAAAACGTCTGTTATTGTTTTGTGTTTATCGTCTATGTATGTCGGGTATATCAGCTATCTTGTTTTCATAGTAGGTACAAGTTCTACTTAGTTTGGATTCAGATGGTCGTGTGAATATAGATATTTATATGCTGTTTATTATTTATATGGATGTATATTTGATTTATTGTTTATTTGATTTAATATAGGTCTTTCGTTCCGTTTGTGTAATTCTGTAGTGTTGTGTGTATGTCGAAATAAATGTTTTTTTCTTTCTTTCCTATATTTATGTGTTATTGTTAGTATATTTAATGGTGCGTCAATGCTTGGCAAACCGAGCACGAGCCGAGCCACGAACGAGCACCTGCGAGTACGATTCGAGTCGCGTGGACGGGCTTGCGAGCATTCGTAGCGTGCTCGACTGCGCTCCTCCAGATTGTCAGTTTTTCACGAACACAGGGATTCGCATCGCGCTCGTTGTAGGCTCATTGAAGGCTCGTTAAGTACGTCCACGCTTGAAATCGCGAGCAACGAACGAAGGCTGTTCGTTCGAGGCTCGGCTCGTGCTCGCTTCGCATAGCATGGACGCACCATTAGAGTTTATGCTCTATGTTTTTTTGCGTGGTAAAGATTACGACCTGACGTATAATTAATTAGAATAAATGTATTGTTAATGTCTATAATTTATTTTGTGTACCCATAAATACAAAAAAAATAGAAAAAACTTTACAAATTGTCTCGATATAACCACATCACAGCTCAACACTAGACGCGCGGTAAGGAACTCCATAAGTTAACAGCTAGCTAGAGACTATCATATATCAGGGCCTACGGTGACATATTCGGCCGTCATGTACGCTTTGCATATAGAGGCCCGAGGCAGATTGACTATACCTATGGTAATTCTAGTTTAAACTGCCGCTTCTCTGTTTTGTTGCCGTTTGTTCTATGAAAATACAACATTTTTTTAAGTTATAGATGAGGGTGAGTTTGACAGAGTTTTTACAGAAATAATTAGTTTAATTTTAGGGTCGGCAACGCGCGAGTGATACCCCTGGTGTTGCAAGCGTCCATAGGCTACGGTAACTGCTTACCATCAGGCGGGCCGTACGCTTGTATGCAACCTTAATGGTATAAAAAATAAAAAAAACAGTAAGGACCTATCACTGCATCGTGTGATCTTGACATGGCCAATGAGAGTGCATATACTCTTGATTTAGCCAATCAGAGCGCATTGTCGATGGTGGGAAAAAGGCCGTATAAACAAGCAAAATCGCACGTCATTGTGCTTCTTTGTTAATTGTTCGATGACTGCCCACCTGATGGTACCGTAGCCATATTATTATTATATCATACGCTGCAACACACGGCCCCCCACAAGAAGTTTGGCAACCTTACTCACTCGTAGGAAGACAATATAAAGTTATTTGGCTGCGGTATTCTGTAAGGTGGAGATATACTACCCCAGTAGAGCTCTTGGAGTGAATAAAAGCTACGCTCTACCTGTGGCTCTACATGTAGTTCCCTAAGTATTGGTCGCGAGCGAATATTGGTTGGGCCCTGAAAAGTCTAAATATAGTTATATCCCTTTTTCCTCCAAGAAAAATAGGAGCTAAGTTCCGAATTTGGAACTTTTTGTTGGTGAGTCGCGGTCCAATCATCTTTGGGAACCACTGGATACAATTAACAAGAAATTAACATTGATCAGGGTTCTAGAAACTGGGAGTGAGTAAACAATCAACAATAAATAATATGCGAATGCACTGGAAAGTACAGCTATCGTCATACGTTTATGGAATGCATACGGAATTCATCATAATAACTTCGTTTTATTTCCTTAACGCATACCTACATACCTAAATACTATATAGTACTAACAGTTATGACATATTTTCGGGATATATCTACGTACATGCATATGCTCGTAAACGGATAAATTGTGGTTGATTATATGCGAGTTATAAATAGATACTTAACTGAATAATAACGGGAAACGTATTTTCTGATTAAAAAAATCATGTCAAAGCTGTATCTTCAGTTATGAACCGGTAAGTAACTCATCAAGGTTAATTATTTTATAAAAATAAAATATACCTACATACAAAAGATAAATTATGCAGACTTTACCAGTCAGTTTACTAAGAGCTGTACAGCTTAACCATAGTTTAAATTCTTGAGCAAAATAGCTGAAAGTGTTGAAACATAGCTTGTAATTAAGCTATCCAGAGTTACGAGCCTCCGCTCGATCGGTGGATCAGACGAATAGCTCTTCGACGTAACGAGCGTTCACAAGCCTTGTTAAATAAGAGATTAGTGCTAAAAATTAGATAGCTTAAATGCCTGATCAAAATAATAGATAAATTAATGTGATTAAGTGACATTTGACTGTTTGAAAATATTAAGCGATGCATCAGTTTTTTTTTGGCAATTAATTTTAATTGCCGCCTGTGGCATACAGAAAATTGAAAATAAAAGAGAATTTAGGCTTATACCTTTGCAATAGATTTTTTTATTTTCATTTAACGGAACTGACTCAAAACCTAGATGCAAAATTTATCAATTGAGTTGAAAAACTAGTAAAGTACTTATAAGTAGTTAATTTACTTTATCATTAATCGGATATAAAAAAATCTTCTAAAAGTTATATTTGCATTATATCGTTAAAACCCGTCTCTTCACGTAATGTTTCTGTTTTTAATGTGTCAGCAACCCCCCGATAAATGGTGACCTTTGTTAGGGGATGAAACGGATGTTTATGTATGTAATACGGTTTAGTACATCACTCCCAGTTTAAGTATGTAAGGTAAATACTCGTGCTTTATTTAAATATACAATGTTGCAATTTGTTCGGTTTATTTAATGTCCTTTGATTTAAACATGCACATGGCCAGAATAAGTAATTTCTGATGAATAACTAAGTCTTATGAATGTGTTTTAGCTTACTTAATATTAATAGGGTAATGTTATTCGCTCAATAATTTGATTCAAACACTATTTATGTACAACGATCCAAAACACAAATAACCTTTAAATAATAGGTTTTTAATTATTTTTACCGTTAACCCTTACTATGACATGGTGTATGCCTATGCCTATGCCTATACATCACACTACACATTAATTATGTGCATTCCTAAAACACAGTGTTGAGGTGAAAAAAGCTGATGTGAATTCGCCTTTAAATTGAGTTATCTATGATAAAACTTACCTATTTGTCTATGGTTTAGTTGTATGTACTCTATATCTAAAAATGAATCCCTATTTTCCTTGGTCATGCCATAACTTGAGAAGGACTTTACGGATTTCAACATAGTTTTTTTTATGTTTTCTAATACTCTGGAGAAGGTTCTTAAGAAAAGAAATCTTATCTTTACACTATTAAACTCTGTATCAATTGCATTGAAATTTGACATCTGTCCCTCTAGAAATAGACTTCTTTTAATTCCGAGAACGCGGGAAACCACGAGCAAAGCTTGTGTTAAAATAAATACAGCGATGAGTAATGAAAATTGTTTACAACGTCAACCTTGAAGGTTGCCAATCAAAACAAGCTTACAACAGGGTTGTAAAAGCAACAACCTGGCAGGAATCGATGACGAGGGCTTCCGTCGTACCTACTAAATTCTTAATACCTCACGTAACAGCCAAGATTAAGGGAGGGGAGATGCACTTAACTTTTATTGTCGAAGCCTTGAGTTCCGAGACAATGTTGGTGTCGATCGATGATGCACTATAGTTATGTATGTGGATGTTTTAGGGCAGTTGAGAAGATGAGATTAATGAAAAATAATATAGCTTAGAATAACTGTTTATATCCAATATTTTGGTTATATTTGAAGAAATTATGAGACAGATGTGATTCTCCTTTGCCATTCTAATATATCCTACCTAATTATTATTTTAATTTCACTATTATAAGATTAAATATATTATGCAATTTGAAATCTTACTTTTATTTTAACTGACTTTAAAAAAGGAGGAGGTATACTTCCAGTTTGGTCCCATTGTCATCAGGTCAATATCTGATGATAGGATCCTAGAGAAAGATAGGGAACTCTTCAAATATTAAAGGTGTAGTACCGCAGTATAATCAATAGCGATTGAGGTTTTTTTTAAACTCGTGAATTCGCTCTCGGCTCTATGAAATACTTCTAATCAGACACTGTTTTGAAGTCAGCTAAATATTTGTATGGAACACGTCTTGTTCTTTCACTAACTTCAAATTAGTGTCAGGTTAGAATTATTTCATACTTTTTAGTATAGGTTAAAATCGGTAAACTTTTTTCGTATAATAGTTTTTGTTTTCTTTAAGAAAACTTGTGTCAAAATATAATCACCGCTTCTCGTCGCACATTCTCCGTGATTCCTCTTAGCTGGGGGTCCTGACCTCTTTAGAAGATTGTTAAAATGACAGAAACTGTATTTAAAGGTCGAGCGCAGAGGGGATTTAGATAAACCAACACACAGAATATACTTGTAATAATAAGATTACATGCGAGATGAATATGTGAAATCACGAAAATGCTTCTTTAGAGCAACGGGTCTCATTTCAAACAAGTGAATTAATATAATTTCAAAACGTTATGTAATAACTATATAGAACTCGCAATAATTCGAGTGGAACACAGTATAGGGTTGCAATACACAAGTACGGCTAACTAAGCCGATTACAATATTCGAGTGACAGTCACCCCTAACAACGCGGCATCCCGGGCACTTGTCAACTTGTTACTGAGACTAGATCCAAGTCCCCAAGTCCCTAAGTTTGTCTTGTCACGAACTCGACTTACGTATGACGTACCATACTGCAACTCAGAAGGATTTTAAACCATGTATCGGGTTTTATGAGAAAGTTTTAGATAGTCCAAAGAAGTCATATTATGAAAATGAAGAATGAAGCGTATCTTTTAACAAGCTATTATTTGGGAGGTAACAATATTTCCTAGAGACCATAAGTAGGTATACATATATTTTATTTGCTGGTCTACATCAGTGGATGTTGAAGTACTTGCAGTCGTCATTTTATTCCATTTACCCAATAAAATATGAATCAGTACTTACTCATATATGACATGCTGTAAATTCCACAATAGTCCGTAGACTATGATGCTACAAGGTAAAACATAGCTTAAATTCGGAATTCACAAACATACCTTGATATAATAAAAGCTAACGAATAGTAACAAGAATGAATAGAAAAAGTACGTGTTAACACAATCACGAGACCCGTGTCACGCGGCTCCCTTGGATTTGCTTAACAAGATTAGAGATGCGAAAAATGCCAGACAATGAACCCGAATTAACCGTATACGAATGTGGGACATGTTTTTAACTCCACTTATTTAGCTGTGTCACCTTGCTTGCCTACTTTTTATTTAATGTTGAATATTGTTTTCATATGTGAAAGTTCTTGGTTTGGCAACTTACAAAAAATTACCCCGGTAGTGTTCATGTTTTTAATTTTAGAATTTGAAAAAAGAGATATTTTTATAATAAAAAAATGCGGTCGAGACCTTGGGACCGTGGGGGTCAGAAGCTCGCCGTTTTGCTCGCACCTTGTCTTCAAAATTGATCGAGACCTCGGGAGACCAGCGGGCGGGGAGCTTTTTCCGCCAACGCGCCAGCTTGGCTATCCAAAGAGGAAACGCTGCCAGCCTTCTGGGAACCTTGCCGTTAATCGGAAGCAGCGGCAGGCTTGAGGAAATTTTCTATATATAGATTGTATTTTGTAAATATAGATTGTATTTTGTACATATTTGTTGTTAATAAAAATTCTTTATGTGAGTAAATTTGTCAGAGCTACTGTCCCGGTGTGTCTGTAACTGTCCCGGTTGCTGCGTGGCAAGAAAGACACATCTCCCTCTGTAAGGTTATTTACACATGGAACTACGCTGTTTATTGTTTTGTCATTCAACACCGTTTGTCACCAGAATGTGGGCAAACGTGCCACTAGAATTGTCGAACATCCCGAGCTCACAAGCGGTTTGGAGGCCCTCAGTCTGAGGAGACTTTGCCTCCTTATGTGTGTTCTACCGTTTGTACAAGGGCCAGATTCTGTTGTTTGGCCTGATGCCCACGGCTATCTTCCACCATCGCAACTCTCGCCATCGACGGGGAGTTCATCCTCACACATTGGAACCAGAATGGTTTCGTACTGTGCGGTACCAAAGGAGCTTCCTTCCGCGGACGCTCAGACTGTGGAATGAGCTCCCCGCCATGGTTTTCCCAATCGAGTACCTACAGCATAGGGTTCTGCAGAGTCGGCAACGCGTGAGTGATACCCCTGTTAGTGAAAGCGGTATATGCTACGGTAACCACTAACCATCATGGAGGCCGTTTGCTTGTTTGCTACCTAAGTAAGTATTATAAAAAAAGTACTGTAGCAACGCGCGACAGTGTAGTTTTCTATTCTGCTTTTATAATGGTTATTGAACTAAAACAGCGTATTGTTTTCTTTTAAAATTGAAGTTTGTTAACAAGTTTATGAGTGCTTATTGCTTAAAATAAATAATTTCCATTATTTATTAGTTTCATTTATATTACGTCGAACAAAACAAAAAATAATTGAAAACTGTACCCTCAAACCATTAAATACTCGCAATAATTACTAAAAGTATCAACCCTTGAAATGCAGTGGACAAATAAAAAACAATTTAACGGCAATTAGGTAACTATAACATACGAGGTAAAATTCGTTTGATGAGTCGTATCGAACCCTAGGATGAGACGGACACTGTGATTAAAAACGTTTTTACTGTGTAAATAATCCAGAAATAACGAGCTAGCAATTAAATGGAGCTTTGAGACAACATTGGCCGCGTGTACTGAGGGCTTACATCAAAGGATGACATATATGGTCACGTGACAAGATAAGACCGTTTACGCGTTTACCTATTAGTATTACATATGAGCACTTGTGTTGAGTCTTTGTGGTGATGCTTTGAAGAGGGAACGGCAAATATTTGTGCCGGTTTTATTAGACGGTAAATTGGTAGTAGTCTCATCGCGGTAATATGTTGTGTGTATTGTTGGTATCAAATGTTTGGGAGAATAAAATATGTATATTTTCTTTTTTTTCTTATAAAATATTTTTTTTTTTGTATTTTTTTTTTATAGTTTTATTTTTATTTTAATATGATTGAAAATGTTTTTTTTTTCATTTTCTTATGTTCTATGCTAGAAAGAGATATAGTATGACTAAATTAACTCAGTTTGTAAACAACAGAACAGGGGCCCAAGTCTGCTATTTAAATTGTGTTCTAATGAACTTTCAGTGGTGTCAAAATTGTGACATTTTAGAAATTTGGTAGTCTAGTTACTAACAGAATAGTGTCATTATGGCACAATTTTGACACCACTGAAAGATCATTGGAAGACAATTGAAATAGCAGACTTGGGTCCCAGGAACATTGTATAAAAATGTGCCGCCCCATCTAAGGGTTGAATTTGTGATTTTGTTACAGTTTTGTATTCTTGAGCCTTGAATTTAAAACAAGTCCACAACAAACCCGATGGGAAGCCAGTCTGTACCACATCAGCCACAAAGTTTACAAATCCACCGCTCGGTAACTGGCAGAGCAATTACTTGCTTAGACACTTTAAAAATCCTACAACATTCGGGAAATGGAAACGTCTGGCTGGCCCGGTGTGATGCCGGCACCATGATCTAACTTGTTTCGGTACAGAAACGAATAAAAATAAAACTTGGATGAAGACTGTAACAATAAAATGGTTATTGTGGAAGTGCTTCGTTATAGTTGAGCTGATCTTGTTAGAAGTGATAATAGAAAGATTATTAGAAAACTGTTGTAATTTGCATTATGGTGCGAAAAAGTACTATTCAAAATATTTTTTTGATATGCTAGTTGAATTGATGTTTGCGGTGTAGTAAAGCAAGCAAGCTAATGAAATACGAAGGGTGCAGACAGTAACCCCCTTATTTCGTGAGATGGTTTAAGACAAATCTAGCAAAACGCAGGTTTCAAATATATCCGTCACTTTCTAACGTCATATAACAAAAAGAGCAGGGGAATATCTTAAAACCTGGGTTCTACTAGATTTGGCTTACCTTAACTCTTAACTTTTAAGTTACTGTAAGTAGTTTAGAAACAAAACAATAAAGATAGGCCAGTTGGCGTTAGTGTCATATCAATTTTTAATCCTAACCTACATCTTACTCATAATTATAAGTGCGAAAGTAAGTTTGTTTGTTTGTTACCGCCTCAGCAATAAAATCTTAATGAAATTTGGCACACAGGTAGAACCTGGAATATAGAATACTTTTTGTCCCGAATGTTTCCAACATGAGATCCCTCGGAACACGGGTGCAACCGCGGGCCGAAAACTAGTATGTATATATTTACAAGTAGCATTCCAGTTATATTACTTCCAATACTCTGATTAGATGGCCATATCTGATGCATATCCTAGGATATTTATTTATTTACTATTCCCATATCAGACGTAAACTAAACATTAGTTTACCCACCGAACCTGGGGACAAGTCGTAAAATGGTCCCCCACAAAAGCACAGATTAAGCTCAATCAGTACCGTGTGTCAGTAATTTCAGGTACGTTAGAGCATGTAGTGAGATCGGACCTCCGGGCTACGTGGTTGGAATGAATAATATCAAATTATTAGCTGAACTGTGCAGGTGTCGGGGCGTGGGGTGTAACGTTCCTATTACGTATGTCCTATTACAAATCTCATGTGATTCTAGCTACGAGTAGTGTATCATGTGATTTTCTGTGCAAGTTTTTTTTAATTGAACTCTTCACCTTATAGCCACAGTCGCCTATATGAACGAAAGCAAGGGAATTGCCAGTGAAGCCGACTATACAAACAAATGTATTATAATTCAAAGCTTTAGTCATCGATACTCGATAGCAACATTGTAAGTTTTCAGTTATGAAATTACCCAAAAACTATTAATTAAAAATTTCAATACGTAATCGGCATCATGAATACAAATTTCCGAACATGAACTTAATTAATTCAATAATCTATACTAATATAATATAATAAAGCGGAAGATTTTTTTTATTGTTTGTTTTAACGGGCTAATCACTGAAACAACCAGTCGTATTCGAAAAATTCTTTCACTTATAGGAAGCTACATTATCCCCGAGTATTATAGGCTACTTTATCACGGGAACGCGGGTGAAACCTCGCGAGACAGCTAGTTTTACTATAAGCGGTATACTGCCGTTTCTGATAGGAAGCTGTGTCCAATCTAATTGAATACGTTGAAATTACCAGTTAGTGCGATGCTTACAAACTCTCACTATGTCCACCGCCACGATGTATTCACATAGCCTAAACCTCTCCCATTATTAGTTATCATACCTAAGCGTGCTTTATTTCCCATGTCAGAATTCTTCCCTGGCCTGCGCACATAAAATTACCAACATTTTATCGTGATTGAATCAAAAAGACCGTATCTATACAAATAGATAAACATCGATTTTTCTACATTAAGATTTGAAACAACCGTATACAATTCAAATCAAACGCGATGCGACGATTCCGGAATCCCTAGTCGGATGTTCGGAGTGCCTGTGTGCTGTGTATAAGATCAATTAGAGACTCGAACTGCGAGTTTCTATGGCCCGTTAGTATTGTTGGAGGACTGTTGTTTAGTTATCGTGTCAGAGTAATTTGGTTCAGTCGTATTGGGAGAATACAACTGACTCCGGCTAAGAATGGTAGGGTAGGGACCAGTTGTAAACTTGCATAAATAACTTAACATTTCAGGGCTTATTTTGATTGTCATATGGTTGTCTTTTATAGAAACATATTACTACTTTCGCTGTTTTTAGTTGCACTCTAGCATGACTCTAGTCTAAGTTTTCGAATAGTGAACACAGCATCAAAATCTGTGCCACTTTGGAGGTAGTTATCATCGTCATCGTTTATTCTATACTTAATATGAGTATATACAATATGGAATACAAAAAATCTTATACATGGATTAAGAATTTTTATTGTTTTTTTTTAAATAACAATGGTTTTATGTGACATTTCAAAAACGTCACATAAGTTCTAATGTTGTACCTTGTACGTAGTATTTATATACTCTGAGGTTGTACCTATTAATATAGGAAAGATAATTTTAAAATTAGTTTGCCTTCACTGTTTGCAATATTATTAGGTGATATTACACATAAATAACGCGCATTTATTTTAGTCGTCAAGTTTAAATGAAATACCCCGAACGGTTGTGTGATTTATGACTTCTTTTTGTAAGAGAAAAGCAGAGAAAAGACGATAAATTGTTGACTTTATTATGTCTCGGAGATCCACCTGATGGATAGGCGCCGCCGATTCCACAGCGAGCGGTCTAGAGTTCTGCGTTCCGCGTTCATTAAGGGGCACTGTTGATAATTTCACACGGCAACCGCGGCGGTCAAGGACAACGCACGTAGACTCTGACCACTCGCTGCGGCACCTTATAGTGGCTACCAAGGAAGCAAAGAATACCTAAACGAAAGTTAGAAAAGCCTTTTTGTGAAGATTTTCGACCTATTTATAATTCACCTACCACATTTTTTTTATACATCCAAAATATCTCATCCACATGTCCAGCCAGTGCAATACGTACGCTTGTTCCATTCGGCCTTTCCATCTATCATATCAGCATTTAGGGTTCCGTACCCAAAGGGTGCCCAACGGGACCCTATTACTAAGGCTCCGCAGTCCGCATCCGTCCGTCCGTTT
The DNA here is from genome assembly GCA_947623365.1 of Achlya flavicornis. Classification (NCBI taxonomy): domain Eukaryota; kingdom Metazoa; phylum Arthropoda; class Insecta; order Lepidoptera; family Drepanidae; genus Achlya; species Achlya flavicornis. The sequence continues at coordinate 12,350,316 of OX392473.1, read as the reverse complement.
GTGTCAGTGGGCTGTATCTCATGAAACGTAATAGGGACAGTTGACATGTTCACAGAATATGTATTTCTATTGCCGCTATAACAACAAATAAAATTAAAGGGTTTTAAACGTCTTTTTTTTTGTATTTTTTTCATAGCAAAGTTGAGTTAGTTAATATTGTACTTTGTACGGAACCCTCCGTCTGCGAGTCTGACTCGCACTTGGCCGGTTTTTTAAATAATATTTTTTCCAAGTCATATTTTTCCAAAAATAGGGGCTAGTGGCCCTTTATGTATAGTTATGGCGGTTCAATGTTGTGGAAGTGCGTGTAGGCCGAGATATGGCGGTCACATTACCTACACGTCGTAAATATTATTTGCGATATATGGATCTAGTTGGGTTAGTGGACATTTTTCGAAAATAGAAAAAAAAAAAAAAAAAATGTATTCCTTCCTTGTAATATTTAAATAGGGTGCATATTTTTTACAGACAACGTTCATAAAGGTTTCTTCTTCAAATTCACTGTTTGCATTAACCACAAAGTTCTATTAATCGATTTATTTCTTATTGAACAACTAAAGCATGCATTTCCAATCCCACCCTTTTTCATCAAATCCTCTATGGCTTTTGGCCGTCAAACTTTCTAAGCGCCGAAACCATAATGCCAGTTAATAATGTTTATGTTTCATTAGGTAGCATTGTGAGGGTGTACTCAAGGAGTAGCGGTGTGCCCAGGTGTCCCCGGCTACTCCTCGGCTGTTTACTAACCGGGAGCGCCCGGGGTCACTACACCGAATTGCGAGGGGTGTATGGAACTGGGAAATACATAGAGACGCATTAGTTGAGTAATTTTCTTGGTTCTAAAATCAGCGTATTTGTACATTGTATAGACCCTGTGTGGAAATGTTTTTAGTCACAGTACAATATATGCCACATAGCTTTTAACCTAACTCAAAGTATTCCCTAGATAGATAAATGTAACAAACATCGGAATTGTGATTCTCGAGTTATTTACAGTTCACTAACAGACAGAGATTCTTAAATATGCTCCGTTTAATTATAATTATAGTGATAGAGACTTTTACATTTATATAAAATCAATACAATAAAATAAAAATCATAAAATCGACATTACTATTTAGCCACAAAGAAGTAAAAAAGTGAATATTTCAGTTAAAATTAGATCGAAATGATAATCAAGAACTTTATTTCAAAAACATGTGAATTTAATGTGCAATTCACTAATTGGACTTTTTTGCGAATTGAGCGGCTTTTGATAGTTGGATTGACATTTTACAAAATGGACAGACCTCATCATTTTAATATAATCATTTGATTTCTCTGTCATATAGGTATATAATGTTTTTATTATGAAAATTACTATACAATTATATAATATTTTAAGGAATATAACTTCAAAAGATAACAATACAAATATAAGCAGTGATTACAATATTATCAATATTTATTTATTTATTAATAAAATAAAATCCTCAGCTCATATATAAGGTTAACTTAAATTAAATTTAATTAAATTTAATTAATAATTACTTTAAATTAAGGAATTAATTAACTATTCGCTTAACTCGTCTTATAATTATTTTTATTTTACCAATGACTACTTTATATCTTTCTCTATGCAATTTAGAAATTACGTACGTCGAAGATTATCGTTGTCAGAGCCCCGAACGGACCGGAAGCTGCACAACGTGAGGGCGGCGCGCCCGACCACGGTTATTATCTACCTGCAACGTCACTTCCGGTTGGACTCGCCCGCTGTTCTCTCGTTCCTTTTTGCAACAATGTAGGTATTTGAGAGCTCTTGTAAATGGTGTATTTTTACGAAAAGTTGAGTGCTGGCTGTAGTTTGGTTTATTTTTAACCGAACTACGGCGACGCTAAAAGGAGGGTTATGATTTTGACCGGTATGTATGTATGTTCATCTGCTCCCTCATAATTAATATGTCCCGATGGATGAAAATGTTTCTGATTTAAGATGTCATGTCCTTCTTATCTTTTGATGTAATGTGCTAAAATGACAACCCATATTAAAAACATGAGGGACGTAAATGTACTTCAAATTTTAGCCCAACAAATAAAAAAATCCTAAAATTAATTTTATTTCCATAGATTTGTATATTTATTGTAAATGTATTTATGAAACTTAAAATAAATAACGTTGCCATTATATTATGTTATTTTACTAAGATTCTCAAGTGTGATAAATAAAGTTGAGTTGAGAGTTTAAGACACCCCGCAAGACCCCTGAATGTATTCTGAATGCTGTTATCTTTATTCACCCCAGACTTACTTGTGAAATGTTAATTCACGTTCTCAATTACAAATAACTGTCTAATTAAATGGTTCCTGGCCCCCGGCCATATGTTTCAAAGTTAACAGGTACCGATATTTGGTTGTATAGAACGCCTAGCATTTACAATAAATACCTTCGTAGAATAAGCTTGTTAGAAGTTTGAGTCATAGGGAAACATGAACTTTTTATAGTTTCAGGAAAATAAATCATTGTATTTACTACTTACCTTTAAATCAACTTCCAAGTGAGATGGGATACTTCTTCTAAGTTTCATCATCATCAGCCTATAATGTCCCACTGCTGACCAAAGGCCACCTTTGAAGGTGAAAGGGAATGGGCAGATACTCCACCACGCATGCCTACTACGAATCGGTGGAGGTAGGCTAGTGGTCAACCTACTGTTTCAGGCCGCCTCCAACTAGCTTAATGACTATCACAACTATGTGATCCGGGACCAACGACTTTACGTGCCTTCCGAAGCACACTTGAAACGCTCGAGTTGATATACCACTATAGGCAGTCACCCATCCAGGTATAGGCGTCACCGGTGGTAGCTTAACTTTGCCGATCGATTAAGAACGGCTAATAATGTTTCACCACGAGCGGTCCGAAGTTTACTTAATGTAATTCTAGGGGATACCTTACTAAATTTGCATGATTTCCGTGACACATGGTGTTTTATACGATGTCCGAATAGTTAATGTTTATTTCGATACTATTAGGGATAATCTTAATAGAGTAATGTTTCATGTGAATTTAAGTTTAGTATCTCTGAAGAAATTTTAAAAAAAGTTACTTGCATTTTCACAACACATCCTACATCAAAAAGACTAAAGAAAAACATAACATCCTGTTTCATCTGCATGAACTATCATCAAAATCAGATAAATCTGCTCATTTTAGCAGTGAAAAAGTAGCAAACAACTGAAAATAAAGACAAACTCAATTTCACTTTATTCGCCAATCTTAATGACTGTGTGTTGAGTCCGAGTAAATTGTCTTGTTGTTCCCGAAACGAGGAGTCAAACATTGGATCCCGCCAGTTGGCTGTGTTTTCGCATCGTCGACTTTCAAAGGGTTACCATTAGTAAGGGACCTTTGCAGTTAGAAAGGTAAGCACTTAAATCTTCTGTTTATAGACAAAGGTAGAGTCAAAGTTCGCAGTTAAGGTATCTTAATTTAATATGAATAAGTACCTACGTAGCAGTTTTCGTAATACTTTGTTCCCCGCGGTTTCTCCCGCGTTTCCAAGGGATTGTATGCTTGTACAGGATAAACAATATGCTATATGTTAATCCAGAACATATTCTATCGGTGTGCCAAATTTCATCCAAATCCGTTCAGTAGTTTTTTCATGAAAGAGTAATAAACTTCTTTACAAATCACATCCATACCAACTTTCACATTTATAATATTACTAGCTGTCCCCCGCGGTGTCACCCGCGTTCCCGGGATAAAAAGTAGCATGTCCTCCATAGCATAGGCTATCTACGTGCCAAACTTCGTCGTGATCGGTTGAGTAGCGTAACAAACACATTTATAATATTAGATAAATAATAAGATAGGATAGGAAGTAGAATCTTTATGTAGTACGTCCATCATGCAGAAGATCGCAGCCAAATCATATGTTCCTGCGATGAGTAAGGTCACCAGAAGTCTATTAGGAGGCGCTTTGCTGATAGTGTGTGAGGGACTCCAACCCTCAACCCCTGTTTAACACCCGTTCTTGCTGTGAGAAGATGTTGGCCCCTAGGTATTGCAAGCGTCTATGGGCTACGGTTACTGCTTGCAAGGTGGGCCACAGAATGTTGCTCATCTTCACATCTGTATTCCATTAGCAAATACGGTTTAGCCCGCCTCTCTATTCACCACTATGTTTTGCTCTACCCTGCTCCTCATATTTGTTTCATAATTGGGTGAGATATGGGAAGAGGGACGGTTAATCAGGGTTCTAATGAGAGTGGTCGAGACGTAAGACGCAACAAACGCCTGAGGTGTCATCAGCCAGGTAACGAGTGACACGGATAGGGCTGTCAAAACAGGTTTGGTTTATTTATTTCGTTTACATTAGTAATTACTTAAAAACAATTTTATAATACAGTACTTAGCATATGGAAAGGATACAGTATAACCTTTGAAAAACATTTTGCGACTGACTAAAATTTTATAGTCGAAGAATCACACAGCCAGAATATTTTTATACTAGATACGTATAGATAGATGAGATTTGAATTAATTAAAGTTTATATAGAGAAGGACAACAAAAAACTGTTTTACAATAACATTAAACCGACTTCAAAGTACACTAAGAAGTAAACAAATCCTGATCTGATGACAATGAGACCAAACCCTTCCAAAGAGAAAAAGAATTTTCCAAATCGGTTAATAAATGACGGAGTTACGAGGTAAAAAAACATTTAAAAAAAAAGATATGTTTTTTTGAAGTCGGTTAAAAAAGCAACCTAATTGAGAACCTCCTCCACTTTTTTTGTAATCGGGTAAAAAACTAATTTTATTATAATTTAGACCACTTATTGTTCAACTTGGATTTATAACATCACAACTTGCTAGTTTTAACAACATCTTTAAATCTGGCAGCCCTATCATTAGAAACATGTCAGCTAGCCCGTGTAATCTCGTTCGGATCGCGGGCATGAATTTCATAAGTGCTCGGCCGAGTTAATGGATGAAAACATTAACTCCTGAGGGTCCTACGAATTTAGGCGCTGGCTTTACCCCAGGGTGCCATGTACGCATTTGCATATGCGATTGTTTAAACCTATACCTCAATTTGGTACCCTGTCGTCTATATGAAACTATATAGTGGATTATGGTTGAAATTGTTGATTGGGTTTCTATGGCTGAAAATCGGTATGGTCTAATGCCGTGGCGAAGTGATTTGAATTTTACAATGAGCTCGAGCTTTTAGTCAAGAAAGAACATCGTGGGAAATCATACCACAGCTATTGCGTGGTTTTTAGTTCCACCACGTTCAAGTTGAAAATCTGTCGCCAAGCATGTATGCGTTGTATTCTCACAGATGCACATTAAACCTTTCCTAGGTTTGTTGTTTACTAAATGATATGCGCTTGTATCTAATCTCACGTACTAACTTATATTAAATCAGATAAGCATATTATCGTCTACGCTACGGGAACCGAGCACGAGCCAAGCCGCTCTTCACTCGTCCCTCGCGATGTCAAGTGTGGACGTACAACGAGCCTACAACACGAGAGCGATGCGAATCCCTGTGTTCGTCAAAAAACTGTCAGTTGGTGGTCGAGAGCGAGCCGAACGCTCGTTCGAGGCTCCCAAGTCCGTCTACGCTACGCGAATTCGTGCTACGCGTTTGCTCGGCTCCCACGTGCGGTGGGTAAAACAACCTAAAACCTAGCAGGTACTAAGCTAGCGGCTGCTATGATGGCTGTTTTTACATGAGGGTGTCTCTCTTTGTCTCGCTATGTATGACTACAATCTTTATTTATTTCAATATTTTGTTGATTTTTCCGCATAATATATCATTATTTGATTTTATTTCAGAACAATAACAGGAAATTAATTTTATTGTTAATCAAGCTGGAATGGAGTTCGTAATATTGAAGCCAAATATAGACACACAATTAAATTTATCCAATAGGTATTTCTCTGGTGCAAAATATGATGATAGCTCAAAGCATAATTATAAAATATATATGAAACACCGGTATGTTGTACATAAATAATAAATAAATAAATAAATATCCTGGGACATTTCTCACACACGGTCATCTGATCCCAAACTAAGCAGAGCTTGTACTATGGAAACCAGATAACTATATACTAAATTTACCAACTTTTTGTTTGTAAATACATACTTAATATATATAATTACACCCAGACTCAGGACGTACAGACATGTTCATGCACACAAATGTCACAAATGCATGTCTTGTGTGGGAATCGAAACCTGCAGCGCGATAGGTAGAATCTTTACCAGAGCTTTAACCAACCACGCCAGCTGGCCAGACAACATACTATCTATCTTATCTATACGTGACAAAACCAATAGATAAAAGTAGAAACTGGCTAATTGATTGATGTACGCACATCTCAAACCGTTGGGTCTAGAAACTTCAAGTATAGCACACATGTTCGTTATATAAAGTACTAGCTGCCCGGCGCGACTTCGTTTGCGTGGTGCTACCCTACCCTATGTCTAAAGTTTAAATTTGACAGCAAAATCCCCATTAACAAAATGATCCGCCATTTATTGAATACATTTGTTACAAAAAAAAATATAAATGCTCGACCGATTTTGTGCAAACTTCACATAAACCATTTACTAAATAGTCCGAACAAAGCCTAAACATTTGGTTTGGATAAGTGAGCCCGTTCTTGAGTTATAAAATTACAACGAAAAGTGGGATTGATTTTTATATATATAGATATGTATAGGATTCTACTAGCGAAACGATTTTCAAAATTCGACCCCTAGGTGACCGTGGGGAAATCGCGAGGCGGAAAGCTTATAGATTATATCAGTTTTTTTCGATTTTACGATGGAGTTGCTAAACAAGCATACGGCCCGCCTGATGTTAAGTGGTTACCGTAGCCAAATGTTGCATGCAACACACGAAGCATCACTCGCGCATTACGTTATTTGGCTGCGGTATTCTATAAGAAACGCTCGTGGTGTAGCATAATAAGCCGTTCTTAATCGATCAGCAAGTTAAGCTACCACCGTCGTGGTCGGGGTACCTGGATTGGTGACCGCCTAGGGGTATTTCAAATCGATCGTTTCCGTGCTTCGAAAGGCACGTAAAGCCGTTGGTCCCGGCTATCAATTAATTTTGATAGTCGGTAAGCTAGTTGGAGGCCTTCTAGGCGGCTTGAAAACTCCAACAGTAGGTTGACCACAACTACAACAGTAAGTGGACACGCGTGGTAGAGTATCTGCCCATTCCCTTTCACCCCGATTTGTGAAAGGAGGCCTGTGCTCAGCAGAGGGACATTATAGGCTGATGATGATGATGATTCTATAAGGTGGAGGCACTTCTCCAGTCGAACTGTTTTTTGAGTGAATAAACGCTGTGCTCTACCTCTCTTACATCTATGATTTGAAGAACGTGAAGTGATTCGAGATAAGTATATATTTTGTAGCTATCTGCATGTATTCTATCAGCAACCAATAGTAACCATGTAATGTAACTACATTACATTACATTTCCATTGGCGGCTGATGACTGCCAGCCAGTTTTGGTACTCGGAAATACCTAATTAGTTAAAAAGGAGAGCATATCGTTTCTTAACGTTACAGAATACCGGAGCCAAATAACTTATTGTAAGGTCGCCATTGCCATAGCACATTGGGGAGGGGGGAAGGGTCTGTAACGTCTGAGTGATGCACCAGCTGTTGCAAGCGTCTATTTGGGCTACGGCAACACACGAAGCATCACTCGCGCATTACGTTATTTGGCTGCGGTATTCTATAAGAAGCGCTCGTGGTGTAGCATAATAAGCCGTTCTTAATCGATCAGCAAGTTAAGCTACCACCGTCGTGGTCGGGGTACCTGGATGGGTGACCGCCTAGGGGTATTTCAAATCGAGCGTTTCCGTGCTTCGAAAGGCACGTAAAGCCGTTGGTCCCGGCTATCAATTAATTTTGATAGTCGGTAAGCTAGTTGGAGGCCTTCTAGGCGGCTTGAAAACTCCAACAGTAGGTTGACCACAACTACAACAGTAAGTGGACACGCGTGGTAGAGTATCTGCCCATTCCCTTTCACCCCGATTTGTGAAAGAGACCTGTGCTCAGCAGAGGGACATTATAGGCTGATGATGATGATGATTCTATAAGGTGGAGGCACTTCTCCAGTCGAACTGTTTTTTGAGGGAATAAACGCTGTGCTCTACCTCTCTTACATCTATGATTTGAAGAACGTGAAGTGATTCGAGATAAGTATATATTTTGTAGCTATCTGCATGTATTCTATCTGCAACTAATAGTAACCATGTAATGTAACTACATTACATTACATTTTCATTGGCGGCTGATGACTGCCAGCCAGTTTTGGTACTCGGAAATACCAAATTAGTTAAAAAGGAGAGCATATCGTTTCTTAACGTTACAGAGCCGGATAACCAAATAACGGAGCCAAATAACTTATTGTAAGGTCGCCATTGCCATAGCACATTGGGGAGGGGGGAAGGGTCTGTAACGTCTGAGTGATGCACCAGCTGTTGCAAGCGTCTATTTGGGCTACGGTAACCGCATACAACCAGGCGGGCCGTTAGCTTGTTTTTTTAAAATAGGTGCAGGCTTAGGCCACACATTCACATACCAGATGAGTTAATTGAATAACGTAAACAGATTTATGTCGAAAAAATTTAATAAAATAAACATTCAGCATTAAAACACGCGAATTTGTCATTTGCGAAAGGACAACCGTGTCATTAGTGGCTTGTAGAGATATCTATATCACTTGTGGCGTGTTGTGGAATGCCATGTTACCAATGACAGCGCAGTGCTAATACACACTGGAAATTGTGCTTAAATCTATGTTTCAAAACTTAAATGCTCAATTGTACGTGATCGTCAACTCAATATTCAATTGTTTATACCAAAAAGAATTTTGTGACCAATAACCTTTATTACCTAAAATTGTACTATGAAACCTTTAGTACATGATCACCAAAATTAGTAAATGATCACCAAATTTTAATGAGGCACTCCAAATACACTGAAAAAAAGATTCTACAAAACTAGTTATGTATGTTGAAGTTTTGTTATCGGGAAACTAACTTTAGTTACATTTAATCTTATATCTCTTAGATTTAATCAAATAGTTTAGTAATGAACCAAAACTAGTTTTGTTACTAGTAATTTTTTGTTCGCTAGTCACTCTGTTTAGGTTATTGGTAGTAAAATTTTGTGTTACTGTTATTTTTTTTTTCCAGTGTACAGTTGGTAAGGCTAAAGGTAGAACTGTGACAATTTGATACTAGATACAAGTTTGTGCTTTATGTAGATTATGGTGGTAATTAACTATTATGTGGTCGGCAACGCGCGAGTGATACCCCTGGTGTTCCAAGCGTCCATCGACTACGGTAGCCGCTTACCTTCACGCGGGCCGTATCCTTGTTTGCCACTAAGTGGTATAAAAAAATAATTTTTGATTGAACAGTCATAATTTTGGTTCTAATTTCACGCTAAAATGGTTGTTAATTTTGGTGATCATTTACTGTTTTTGGCAATATAAAGTGATTTTTTAGCCTAAATCTGGTAATTAGTTCATTAAACATAAGCCATTGTTTTTTGCATAATGTACGTAGACATAATGCGAAGCGCTCGTGGCGTAGCATTTTTTTTTTTTTTTTTATACCACTGAGGTGGCAAACAAGCATACGGCCCGCCTGATGGTAAGCGGTTACCGTAGCCTATGGGCGCTTGCAACACCAGGGGTATCACGCGCGCGTTGCCGACCCTGCAGAAATCTCTTCACACCCCTTTTGAAGAACCCCATGCTGTACTCCATTGGGAAAACCACGGCGGGAAGCTCATTCCACAGTCTGAGCGTCCGCGGAAGGAAGCTCCTTTGGTCCGTACGAAACAATTCAGGTTTCAATATGTGAGGATGGACTCCCCGTCGATGGCGACAGTTGCGATGGTAGAAAGTAGCCGTGGGCATCATCTTAAACAATTCTTCAGAACACCGTCCGTTGTACAAGCGGTAGAACACACATAAGGAGGCAAAGTCTCTCCTCAGACTGAGGGGCTCTAAACCGCTTGTGAGCACGGGATCGTCAACAATTCTTATGGCACGTCGTTGAACCGAATCTAAAGGATCAAGCTGGTATCCAGGTGCGCCCGCCCATAGATGACAGCAGTACTCCATATGAGGCTGGACTTGCGACTTGTAAAGTTGCAGCCTTTGCTCCGATGTGAAGTACTGCCTCGCTCTGTTGAGCACTCCGAGCTTTTTGGATGCCAGCTTTACCTTGCCTTCTAAGTGACTTCGGAACAAAACGTCGCTAGAAATGTCGACGCCAAGGATCCCGATGCTTTTGCTGATGTTCAGGGACGTGTTCTGGAACTGTGGAGCCACAGCAAATGGGGTTTTCTTAGCGGTGAACGCGCAGGCTTGGGTCTTGGTGGGGTTGAAATGGACTAGGTTTAGTCGACCCCAATCGGAGACACTAGTTAGTGTACTCTCGATTTCAGACACCAGCCGTTCGCGGCTTTCCTCAACCTCGGAACGAGGGATATTTGCACGGCCCGTGTAATGGGTGTCCCCTGTACTGTCGTCTGCATAGCAATGAATGCCGTCAATAGACAGCATATCATTGATATGCAGTAGGAACAGTGTTGGGGACAGCACAGAGCCTTGCGGAACGCCAGCATTTATGTCCATGCTATCGGAGCAGCTACCGTCGACGACGGCTCTTATGCATCTGCTGGACAGAAAGCTGGCAATCCATTTGCACAATCCCTCGGGAAGCCCGTATGATGGTAACTTCGTTAGAAGACCCCTGTGCCAGACCCGATCGAACGCCTTCGCCACATCTAGGCTCACTGCCAATGCCTCACCTTGACTCTCGATGGCGAGTGACCAACGGTGCGTGAGATACACAAGGAGGTCACCAGCTGAGCGACTGTGGCGAAAGCCATACTGTCGGTCGCTCAACAAATCGTGATCCTCCAGGTATCTCAAAAGCTGCGTGTTGATCACTCGCTCCATGACTTTGGAGAGAAGGGAGGTGATGGCGATAGGCCTGTAATTCGTCGGGTCTGATCTGTCACCCTTTTTGGGCACTGGGTGCACATGGGCAGTCTTCCACGAAGACGGGACTTCCTTTTTGGTGTAGGAAAGCGCGAAAAGACGCGTCAGTACTGGACACAACTCAGGAGCACACCGCTTCAGCACCACTGCAGGTATGCCGTCTGGCCCACTCGACTTATGGATGTCCAGAGAAAGCAATTCCCGCCGGACCTCCCGTTGGGTAATGCTTATCTCCGGCATGGAGCTGTCACACCGCGGAATGGTAGGCGGTGTGGCGCCCCCATCATCCAAAGTCGAGTTCGAGGCAAAGATAGAGCCTAAAAGGTCAGCCTTCTCTTTAGCACTATGGGCCAAGTTCCCGTCCGGCTTACGTAGTGGTGGCAAGGACGACTGGCAAAAGTTTCCCTCAGCAGCTTTGGCAAGAGACCAGAAAGCGCGACTCCCAGAGGGAAGACTAGTCAGCCTCTCACCAAACCTGCCGACGAAATCGAACTTAGCCCTGGCAATCATACGCTTACTGAACCTCGAGGCAGCGTTAAATTTGCGTTTCGCATCAGAGATTTTAGGGTCCTGATTAGTTTGGGCCGTGGTCCAAGCCTCATACAAGGTCTGCTTATTTTGTCTAGCATCCTTGCAGGGCCGATTAAACCACGGTCGCTTCTTCACCCCTACAGCCACTAGCGGGTTTGGGATATAACATTCCATTCCCGCCAGTATCGCCTCAGCGACGGCAGCTGCATAGGTGTCAGGATCATCTGATGCGAAGCAGAGCTGCCTCCACGGGTACGATGCGAAGAATTCACGCAATCCATCCCAGTCTGCTGACTTATAGTGCCACACGCGTCGACGCCCGGGTGACCGGATCAAATTGGTCGACGCACAAGGCACATGTGTCCGGACGAGACAGTGGTCCGATGAGCCGAGTGGCGCATCCACTATCACTGTATATCTGTCCGGTCGCGTAGTCAGCAGAAGGTCCAGTAAGGAACTAGTATGGCTCTCAATATCTGGGATTCTCGTAGGAGAAACAACCAGTTGTGAGAAGCCATAGGCCAGGGCAAAGTCATGAGCAGTCCTACCCGCGAAGTCAGTGGACCGAGAACTAAGCCACTCAACGTGGTGAGCGTTGAAGTCTCCTAATATCACTAACTCCGCGGAGGGGTACTGCTCCAGTACTTTGTCAGTCGTCAATTGCAGGTGCTCAAATAACCGGATTGTGTCCGCGTCACCGCTGTGGGACCTGTAAAGGCACGCGTAAACTTTGGTGTGGCCACCGTGATCTACGCGCGCCCACAAAATCGACAGGTCCCGGTCTTCTAGGCCATGGAGACGGCGACAGCAAATATCCTCCCTGACGTACATACATACCCCGGCACGGCGCACAAAGTTGTGCTCCAGCTTGTACCCGGGGTAGTGTAGATACGATGTATCATCAGGGCAGGATATTTGCGTCTCCGTGAGAAATAGCAGAGTCGGCTTTGCAGTCTCTAGATGTTGGTGGACTGCATTGATGTTCGAATGAAGACCCCTGATATTGCAAAAGTCCATAGATAATATGGACGGGGAAGCCGCTGACGAACGTTTTCTTCTATTTCGACGGGCCATTTAAAACGGAGATGAAGAGAATTTTAAGAGGAGGTACTATGCCGGCAGCGGAAGGGACAAAGCACAGTGTCACTCCGACAGAATGCTGCTCAGGTGATACAGTTTGTTGGTGCGGCAGCTGGAAGGGCCCCCGGTCCCCCCCTGATACAGTCGGCCGGGTCCACTCCGGTCTCCTCCTCCGGCACGACCAACTGCACCAAGGATTATGCGCGAGGCGGCGGGTCAGCCTCCCAGGGCGGAGATTATGTGATCCCTGGGTTCGGGACCCCTACAACCTGCGGGCGGCCAGCGGGCAGCCGTTTCACCGGGTCTCCCTAACCGCCGCAACAACACGCCGTGCCTGCACAGCCCTACGTCGGTACTACACCGCTGGTCCACACCCTGCCAGCATAGCACCTCCTCATGGAGCTCTGGCGACCTTACTCACCGCAGGAACACAACACCACATTAAAGTGGTGTTATTTGGCTGCGATCTTCTGTAAGGCGGAGGTACTTCCCCAGTCGGGCTACTCCAAATTTTGGACGAGATATCCCGTTATGCCCTACCTCACTTAAAAAATGATTAGCCGTTCTTAATCGATCGGCAAAGTTAAGCTACGTCTGTCGTGGTCGGTACCTGGATGGGTGACCGCCTAGTGGTATTTCAAATCGAGCGTTTCCGTGCTTCGGAAGGCACGTAAAGCCGTTGGTCCCGGTTATCACTTAATTGTGATAGTCGTTAAGCTAGTTGGATGCCTCCTAGGCAGCTTCAAAAATTCCAACAGTAGGTTGACCACTAGCCTACCTCCACCAATCCGCAGTGGGCACGCGTGGTGGAGTATGGCCCAGTCCCTTTCACCCTCATTTGTGAAAGGAGGCCTGTTCTCAGCAGTGGGACATTATAGGCTGATGATGATGATGATGACGTAGACATTTAGGTAAATTAGAAGTAGATTACATAAGACCCTGATTGGGTAAAGCAAGTTTATAATTGTGAAAGTAGGAGACGCCCGATCTATTTAGTTGGTTAATTACCTACATATTTTCATAGTTTAATCTGTCGTTTGCTTGTGGTATGGTAATCAATGTATCTGATCTGCACCAATTGCCTCCCGAGTATGGCAGGTCGCAACGACATTCGGAACGCAGATAGCGTAATAGGGAATGGGATAGAGCCTTCCATTTATACCGGGTAAAACTACGAAGAACTAGTAATATAATAAAAATAAAGACGATGGAATAATATAATAAAGCAGGAATATAATTTATAACTTAATTTAGGGTCTCGAAGAATAATAACAAAGTTTAGAAACATTGGAGTACACTCGACCGTTTTCGAGTAGGTATGTCGTGAAACTTTATTGTGACCGTCTCGTTGGTCAACGGAGTTTATTTCCAATTTCACTTTTCCGCTTGAAATTTGGGCACGAGGCATAGGTTCTTATTATATATAGCGTGCATTCCCGTGGGTGAATTCCGTGCTGTGGCAGTCAATAAAGTAAAAATGATAGGTAAAATTGTTGGTATAGTCAGCATCAAAAGTATATGATCACTTTAGTATACTTTCATATTGATCTATTCATATTCTCTTGTTTTTTTTTTTATTAAATCTGAATGATAAATGATGTGTGAAAACATGGTAGGTACTATACTGGAGATTTCGAGATGGCATATTTTCGAAACCTATGTTAGACACTTACACTGAATTCTCCAAAATTTTTTTTTACTTTTCATACATTATGATCGAGCGAGGTTGACATTTTCTAAGAAAAGTTAAAAAATTAAGAAAATTGCACAGGGTATAGGGTAGGGTACAGGGTAGGTCACCACGCAAACGAAGTCTATTATAAAACCGACTTATGACAATTGTCATTCGGATTATTGGTTATAGATGTTATGAGCTACAAATACCAAATAACCACGGGTAACGCTGGTAAATATTCAAAGCTAAATAAAAAAAAAATAAGCTAACAGCAACCAATTAGCTTAATTTAATATCCGAATAGGATATCAAAATGCAGAGTTCATTGGAATTTGTTGACACAGATTCAGATTTGATGCCTATCGTGAGCGACGCGACGCCGACGCCGACGTTTCAATTAGGCGATTGCTTGCGCAAGCCGGGTGGAGGACAAATAGCGGGCCTTTGTGAAGTGCGACGAGCCCTCGACGTGTTGAGTGATCATTATGAGCCAATACGATGATGGGAATGTATATCATGACATAGGTACTCATTCGGATTGTGTGAGTTTACAGGTAGTATGATCTGATTGTGTCTATAATGTTGTTAGTATTGTTTAGTCTTTGCTCTATTGTCTATGTACAGTTATTGCAACTGATGTTATCACAGAGCAAGAAAGGCGTGAAATTAGATGCTCTGTGGTTACCAATAAAATTAATTATAAAAGTTTTTGTTAAAAAAATTACAAGTTATTTTTGGTGACTGTACTTTTTGTTGACTTTACTTACATTGCCATCCAATATACTAATGCAAACCAAATATTAAGTCAATCCGATCACTGGAAGTGGGTGAAATTTGACTAGCAAGATTCCATCCGAACAAACAGTTACAATCATACATACATTGCAAGTTAAATAAAAGCTTGTAAAAAGTAGTCTTAGTCAAAGTCAAAGCCACTTTCAATTTAGGCCCTAGTAGGGTACTTATGAAAGTCAAAGCTACTGAAGTTACCACCAGTTCAGAAGTCGCCCTTCAACTGAGCAGAACCAATAAGAAACTCAGCAAGTTTTTTTTTGAAAATCAGACTATAATTGGCAATTTTTTTTCCAAATGTTTTACTAACGAAAATATCTACGCAAGCATAAAAACAAATCTAATGGTAATCTACTGGCTTTTATACAATGTGCACTTGTGCAGAGTGAAGCTACATCTAGACTTCTCTATCTTCAATGTAATGGCTACTTTGTAATAATCTCTCGCTTTCAAGAATTTCTTTATGTGAGATTTGAATTTAAAATGAGTAATTTTGTTAACGAAAGTAGTATTTTGTTTAAAAAAATTACTACTTATATTATTGGAAATAGTCCATGAAGTAGCATTTGTCTTTGCCACTACGTTACAATAAGTTGTCTTATGTCGTAGCAGTGCTACGCCGCATTTATATACTCTGAGGCCGTAGCATGTCATAATTTAAGTAACTGTAAGGAGTCATTCCCTGGGACTATAAAAATCTGGATTCATGAACTGATTGTTCTGAAATTCATGAACGTGTGAGTATCGGAATCGTTCGGATTCTCTATTCGAAAAGGTGATCGTTTAACGTTAGAACCTTTGTACATAACGCGAAACCCTCTTACGCACTGCGGGGAAGGTTTGTTTAGACTGTTATACGAGTGTTACAGTTTAGTTGCAAGTATTGTATTTTTTTCCATAATAGTATTTTTTTAGAAGTTACACTGCTTTAGACATAGATTGAATAAAAAAATTGAAATTAAATCGTTATGGTAGGTAAAGTTTAGGTACTTACTTACACTCTTGATCTATGTCTGAACAATCTATGTTGAAAAATAAAAAAAATTAAGAACTAGAGTTTTTGAACCTTCTAGTTCTTATTGTTTTTTTTATCTCAAAAAATCAACTAGCGCAAGTACTCGCATGACATGTGAATAGGCCTAAACTGCTTTACTGCCTTTTTTTCTACGAGCACAGATGCTCTGAATAGTTCGACGGTTTACGATCAAGAATATTACATTTTGGATACAACTGACGTATCCGCGGTAGAATATGTTCGAAGCAGTTCGAAATATGCGCACATTTTTTATGATAAAAATAATACACCAACTGTGGTGGTACGTGTTTTTACTCCACAGTACAAAGAAGTACGTTGGCAGGGTCATAATTTTTAATGATTGTTTATTTTTGTTATGAGTCACACACATGTAATAAAACCTATAGCATCACTACCTATACCTATTATATTTTTATCAATAGTGATACATTACCTGAATACATTGAGTATCGCACCCGGCGAATATACCTATTTACACTTGTAATTGATGTACTGGATGTTAAAATATAGACAGAAAGCATCGTTTTCATACCGTCATACTGCTGTGCTCAATTGAACAAATCTGAAGTCTGAAACAAAGTTTATTTTTTATTTTATTTTGGTATCCTATTTATAAAACAAGTATAAAAAGTATTAAGTTAGGGAGTTTTGTTCAAAAATCATATCCTAATATAGCTTTCATATTCCTAGATACAGTCGACTACAAAGAGATGTATCCATTTTAATGTTACAAAATTATGTATCCGTTATTAGCCGTTGTATGTGACAAATATGGAACCTCGGAACCTCGGAACCTGTATATATCCATGCATTGAGAGAGAAATATGTATGCTTCCAAGGTTTCAAATGTATTCAATACTAGCTGTCCCCCGCGGTTTCACCCGCGCTCCCGGGGTAAAATGTACCCTATTTCCTTCTCCATACCATAGGCTATCTGCATACCAAATTTCATGATGATCCGTTGAGTAGTTGAGGCGTGAAGGCTTAACAAACAAACAAACAAACTCACTTTCACATTTCTTATATAATAAAGTTAGGATACCTACTTTTAAATGTAGAGTTTAAACTAATTCGTTGTAGTTGACGGTACCTACTTAGTAGCTTTTTGCTGCTGATTTTTATACTTTGTTGTTGTTATTAGGTATATTTACGATAACTTTTTTCATGTTCAACTAAAATAACTGCTAAGATCTGCAATAGTCAAATAAAGGTAAACCTTCATAATAAAGTTCTGTGCATAAGTGATGGATTGGGTACGCGGGGGCCAGGCGTTCCGTCTGCGTGTCCTTCCATTAGTCAAATAGGTTTTCCATCAAGATTAACTTATCTGTTAGCTGACAATCGTCCCCTACTGTCCGTCTACTATTCATGGAGCAATTACTCCTGCTTGTTATTTAATGTTAGGATTTGAAGATAGTGCTAGATTTTATGTTAATCTACATATGTCTATCTATCTATATATACGTGAAGAGAAAACTTTGTTTGTACCCCTATTTAATCATATTGCGCGCACGGAGGAGTGAGAGATAAGGCATAGTTACAGTTTGTTGCAGAAAGCTATAATGTATTTAGTATTCAAACTTAAACTAGTGTCTCTGTAAGCTGTAGACCTCGCGAGTCCCGATAATTAATATATAAATTTCTGCCTGTTCACAAAATTTCTCGGTCGAGAAATCCGACCTGTAGTGTAGAGGAGAACAGCGGGACATCCTTCGGACATTCGGACAAATATAAGTATTTTTGTCCAAGCTGAAGCGGAGACGCTTCGCTCGCTCGCGGTCAAAAAACTAGTGGCTCTGCAAGCTTTAGACCTCGCGAGTCAATTTTTCCAGAAACCGACTCAACAAAAAAAGAACTATATGATACCGAACCTGCTCACAAAATTTCACGAGAATCGGTTGAGAAATCCGACCAGTAGAGGAGAACAGCCGGACACCTGGAAAAATGCGAGTGCTTATCAAACTTAACTTGTACGGTATGATTCCGATTTTAAAAATAACTCTATGAATCAAGTGTGGATTCGAAAGCAAAAGGATTTGTATATCTAAGCGATAAATGTTATCTTAGCGGAAAAGATAATCGGATACACAAACATTGAACTCCTAGTGATTTTTTTAAACACTGAAATGGTGAAAAATCGCATGTCATCGCTATACATTTTTTTCATTAAAAAAAATTTGCATAAGCAAGGTAACCTTGCTAATAGTCAAATCTTTTCAAAAATAGAAGCAGCAGGCTTCGAGAATTTTATTTACTGCGTATATGCCATGATAACCAAGATGAACATAATAAAATTATGGTAAATAAATCACGTATTTTTTATGTGGTGAATTTTGACCTTATGGTGACAAAGAAGTTGATTCTGAGCCCCTTGGCTCCCATACTAATAACACAAGTGTATTTATGGTTCCAATCTAAAGTACGATTCACACTAAAAGGTGCCAGACATTTTAATGTATCAAGAGAAAAAAAAATGCCCATCGACGCGCTCCTCTTGTACTTTAGTTCCAATCGTTGTGTACGATAAAATATATTTTTATCAACGAAACGTTATCAATATTCGCCAGGTTATCTGTAAATAGAGGATTTATCACATGCGTCAATACAGTCGTTTTTACTCTACCGCTAGAGCAGTACCTTATCCCGTATTTTTTTCATTTATTAATTCAAAATGCAGTCGGATAATGAACGTAAGTTATTTTTAGTACAATATAGTTAGGTTATAAATAAGCTTTGTTCATTTCTATAATAAAGCTTATGACTATTCGTGCAATATGACAAAGTGCCACAAATTATTGTTTATCGCTTATAAGTCATTTATTATAATTTTATCTAGTGAAAAGACCTCTAATACATATAAAGAAAATTACAATATTTGTCTAAACATATGTGTACTATAGATAGATTCAAATTATTATTTATAAAGCTATTAGGTAATAGTGCCTAAAGTGAATTGAGTATATGTGCCCAGTGGATTCCACTATCATTATTCATCATATCAGCCTAGGGATGTCCACTGCTGAACATAGGCCTCCCCCATTAACTTCCACTTCGAACGGTTTTGGGCCGCTTGCATCCAGCGGTGCCCAGCGATCCTGACCAGATCGTCGGTCCACCTAGTGGGAGGTCGTCCCGCTCGGCGCTTTCCAGTACGTGGTCGCCACTCGAGAACCTTCCTTCCCCATCGGCTATCAGTTCTTCGAGCGATGTGGCCTGCCCATTGCCACTTCAGCTTACTAACTCTACGAGCTATATCGGTAGTTTTCGTTCTCCTACGAATGTCCTCGTTTCGGACCCTGTCACGTAGAGAGATTCCGAGCATAGCTCGTTCCATAGCGCGCTGAGTGACTCTGAGCTTATTTATGCGGCCAGCAGACCACGTCTCTGTACCATATGTCATCACTGGTAACACGCACTGATTGAAGACCTTTGTCTTCAATTATTAATATCTATCATTATTAATATATACCTATAGTATAGGTACCTACTTATCATGGGGAACGATGTGTCCGAAGGCAATAAGCTCATAAAACCTGAAAGAACACTTGCCTTCAAGAATGTAAAAAAAAGAACATTCTACGGTCAGCAACGTAAATAGCTAAACAGATACAAGAAAACACTATAACTCTCCGCATCGAGGAACAATCCATTTTCGCTGCTATCGATGATGGCGAAATTTAGGGTAGGTTTTTGTAGTTACACACAAAATACTTTACGTTGTTGTGTTTTGTAAATGTGGATCTCTTCAGCTACATACTAGTTGCTTTAGTACCCGGAAAGAAACCATTCACAAAAATCATAAAATACCCCAAGAATTCTTAATCGGCGTTGTTCGTAATCTCGTGGCACCTAATGCGTTATATCAGTACAGATATGATTAATTTTTCAGTGTATGCTATACTTTTGTTACTGGGGCGTAATGGACGTTAATTATGGAAATTTTATTCTTCACCATGGGCCCTAAGAATAATTATATTTTGATTCTTGATCTGTGATACATGCGTAATTCATGCAGTTTACATAAAATAAGTAAAAAACATATTGCTGTAATTTTCTCAGCATTTGTTATTTTTGAGTCGAAGATACGTTATGGGCCAGATTCAATTGTTTTTAAAATAAAATCAAAACTTCATAAACTTATGATTGTCGTTCTTTAATACAGGCTGTAGAAGTATAGTCCCACATTTTTTTCTGGCCCCGTGAGAGGATCGCTGTTATCGCATTTGGTGAAGCAAACAAACAGTGAACGTAGTGTCTCTTTGAGCAATGGCTATTGACATTTCAAAATGGCGTCGTTAGATCCTATTTGGACCACCGTGTGGGATAAGTTTGTAGGACTACACCATAGAGATCGATCTATGAACTATAGAGGTGTGAAAAAATATAAAAACATTTAAGTATTTTTTTACAAAGGAAGTAATCATACTTTCAAACAGAACTGACTATATTAATGACTATCTAAATTGGGAATTAATTATAGCCCTTGGTTGTAGCAGTATAGTTGCTCTATGTTTCTACATATTACATGATTTTTCAGCAAGTCTGTAACATTATAAGTTTTAAAAAAAAAACTATTTTTAATACAAGCTTTTTTTGATGACTGTACTTATATTGTCGCTAATGTATACCAAATATCAAGTCAATCCGACTACTGGAAGTGGGTGAAATTCAACTTGTAATGGTGCGTCCATGCTTGTCGAACCGAGCACGAGCCGAGCCACGAACGAGCACACTGCGAGCACGATTCGCGTAGCTTGGACGGGCTTGCGAGCCTCGAACGAGCGCGATTGTCAGTTTTTTCACGAACAAAGGGATTAGCATCGTGCTCATTGTAGGTTCGTTCGTGGCTCGGCTCGTGCTCAATTCGCGTAGCATGGACGCACCAGATTTGACCCGAACATACATAGATACATAGTTAGTAAAAAGCTTGTAAAAAGAAAATAATTGTTCCATTGAATATTCAATAGTACTACAGTGTACTTAGTTTAAAGTAGATAAGTACATGTGCTAATGTGTGATTGCTCACTGTTGATTATATTCTTACTCATATGTATTTTTAATTTTTCAGCCAAAGTGATATACCAACCTACAAACCCTCCTCCATACACCACGGGTCCAGAGCCTTATGTTCAACAGCCTGGTCCCCATGGGCATACATTTGTCCAAACTCATGTCGTCCCGGGAGTGGTCCCAGTGATCGTTGGCCGGCAGATGGGCTCAAGCCCAGCAACCATTACATGTCCATCATGTACTGCTACAATCTCCACCAGGGTGGTATTCAAAGCATCCACGAGGACCCATCTTTTTGCCGCTCTTTTATGTTTACTGGGGTGAGTTTTTATATGCCAATTAACAGACTTTAAGTAAAGTGGAGTTATTCGAGAATACCAGGGAAACAAATGGATGATGAAGTACGAAAGAGAAACCATATTTTTACTAGGCCTAGAAACCAGGTAAAGCTTACAACGGATTTCATACAGCATTATTTAGTTAGATAAAGGCGGTTAATGCAATAACAATGGGAACGAACCAAACATCGAAGGAAAATATAAAGTTGTATTATAGGTAGGTAATATTCAGACGCAGACTAGTAGACTTCAGATTGAAGCGCTCGTGGTGTAGCACGAATAGCCGTTCTTAATCGATCGGCAAAGTTAAGCTACGTCTGTCTTGGTCGGTACCTGGATGGGTGACCGCCTAGTGGTATTTCAAATCGAGCGTTTCCGTGCTTCGGAAGGCACGTAAAGCCGTTGGTCCCGGTTATCACTTAATTGTGATAGTCGTTAAGCTGGTTGGATGCCTCCTAGGCGGCTTGAAAAACTCCAACAGTAGGTTGGCCACTAGCCTACCTCCACCGATACGCAGTGGGCACGCGTGGTGGAGTATCTGCCCATTCCCTTTCACCCTGATTTGTGAAAGGAGGCCTGTGCTCAGCAGTGGGACATTATAGGCTGATGATGATGATGATGATGATGATTATAGGTAGGTAATATTCAGACTTATTATCACCTAGTTCTGTAACCCTTCTATGGTACTCTGAAAACCTTAAGAACAATTTTTATAATACAAGCAAACATAATATTCACGCAGGTTTGTAATATTTTGTGAATAAAGTGAGTGTTCTGAGAAGTGGTTTGACTGTATGCCCACGGTTGTGGAATTAACTCCTCGCCGTAGTTTTCTTAAAGGAGTACAATTTACCACTGGAGTAGCAAGTGTCAATAGGTTGTAAATAGCTTGTAATATGTAGTTTCTTCCATAACAAAGAAGAATTCCTTTTCTCGGATGTCAAGATCTCTGCCAATTATGAATCAAAAGTGGAGTTATTATGATCGCACGGACAAACAAACAAGTAACAATTAATTTAATTTAGGTATTAAAGATAAGCTTAAAAATGTACTGTGTCTTGGTATTTTAATATCATGATAAAAAGTACACAAAAATAAATGAAATTAACATACAAGCTATCAAAAACATGAAATGAAATAAGCGAAGATAATGGTATTATTAAGTAGGTACTTATAGCAACTGATAATACTCCAAAATAATAATATTTACGAAGTAACTGTGGTATAGTTGCCGGTACGTAACTTGGCCAGACTCGTAAGACTATTTTTCAGTTAGTTCTAAACAGATAAAAATAGAAGATGTCCACAATATTCGATTATGATATGCACTTGATAATTATGTTTTTGTGTTTTTAGATGCTGGCCGTGTGTTTGCGTGCCATACTGCATGGAGTCTTGCAACAACGCCGATCACTTCTGTCCCAACTGCAATGCTTACATAGGAAGTTACATGAGCTAGTTTTGGTGCTTAACTGTAAGAACCATAACATGTATATATATACTAGAGAGACCATGAGTCGAAATTCAACTTTTTTTTTAAATCACAAATGAAATAACAATATAACTTGACATGCAGATAGCCTATGGTATGGAGAAGGACATAAGCTACTTTTTATACCGGCAACGCGGGTGAAACCGCGGGGGACAGCTAGTAAATAAGTAAATAAATGCGAAAGTGAGTATTTTTGTTTGTTTGTTATGCCTTCAGCGCCTCAACTAATCAACAGATCATCATGAAATTTGGAATTTGGTATTGAGAAGGACATAAGCTACTTTTTCTCCCGGGAACGCGGGTGAGACCGCGGGGGACAGCTAGTATAATAATAATAAGTGCTCTACAGCGAATGCTAATTGGAAAAAAAATTGGAATTACTGTAATTTTTGAGTAATATATTCAAAAGCAAATAATAGGATAATTTAGTTCTTAGCTTCGTGTTCTGAGGTATATCTCTTGCAATAGAAATAAAAAAGTACGAAAGCCTTGTTACTTCTTGGAATGTTTTGGTAAACGTAAACTACCTATGGTGCGTCCATGCTACGCGAATCGAGCACGAGCCGAGCCACGAACGAGCTCACAACGAGCCTACAACGTGTACGATGCCAATCCCTTTGTACGTGAAAGAACTGACAATCGTGCTCGTTCGAGGCTCGCGAGCCCGTCCACGCTACGCGAATCGTGCTCGCAGTGTGCTCGTTCGAGGCTCGGCTCGTGCTCGGTTCGACAAGCATGGACGCACCATTACAAGTTGAATTTCACCCACTTCCAGTAGTCGGATTGACTTGATATTTGGTATACATTAGCGACAATATAAGTTTTCTACATGATATATTTTGGAGAGTGTGCGCCATGTCTGTATGTCCTGAGTCTGGGTGTAGTTATATATTAAGTATGTATTTACATACAAAAAGTATTAGGTATTATATAGTATATCAGTTATTCTGGTTTCCATAGTATAAACTCTGCTTAGTTTGGGTCAGATAGCCGTATGTGTGTATTTATTTCCTAAATATACGAACAATATATCTAAGTATAGACTTATACATATGGAATCCTCACAGAGTAATACTATAATGTAAATACAATGGTGAATTCTGCAAATCTAATAAATAAGTAAATCAAAACACTATAAAATAACAGGAGAATAGGATAGGTCAATTGGAAGAGTTTATTCTTGTGCGTGTAGAAAAGAAATATTTGCCATCACATTTTTGGCCTTTTGAATAGTCTATCTGCCGGCCCTTAAATAATGAACTTAGGAATTTAATCTATTTACTTTAATTATGTTTGTAATTGTTGAATTTGCATGAATTACCTAATGTGATCAATTTTGAACCATTTGATATGTATCCTTATAAATATGATCCGATATGATCCCATAGATCCAATTTTACGGGATCAAAAAGCAAAGTTTTTTTTTACTTATAATAATTTATATTTAAGGAGCAGGCGAACTAAAGCGGACCTGTCCCATTGTTACTTTTTCACAGAGTGGTTAAACAATAAGATGTCCGTTTCTGTTTGAAATCGCATTTTTTGATACATATTTTATATAGTATAGGACCAGTTTTTATTTAAAATATTTTAGGACTCCAAAGATTACCAATTGAACATAAAGAGCCAAAAAACAAAAAAACGGCCATCATGGACAAGTCCGCTTTTGTTCGCCTGCTCCTCTTTATTATCTAACTAAAACATTCACTTTGCTCTGTCGAGTCGTTAAAAGCTATATCAAACTGTATTCCTGCCAACAAATAACTTTCTTAGGTATTTATTTTGAATTTTATCCTGTAGCACATTTTTACACAAAATAATTTACTTAAAATGTTAATTATTGTTTTGTATAAATAAAGGTTTTAACACAATGGATTTTCATAATGATAATGGTGATGATTATAATTTTTTTATTTTATAAATTAATAGTTATTAAGCTGTTTATGACAATAAATTATGCAATTTGTAAATAAATAAGCTTTTATTGTTTATTCTTACTCACCTACGGTAAACACATATTAGGTACACTGTCCATAAACTCCCCAGATTTAAAAAGCCATCCTCCAAGCATGAATGCATCGATAAACAAATTTATATCGATATTTAGTTTCATAATTCTAATAGGGTGATTTTAAAAAAACGACTACGTTTTAATTTTTTTTTTAAACGAAATGATCACGTCTATGATAACAGCAGGGGCCCAAGTCTGCTATTACAATTGCGATCCAAAGAACTATCAATGGTGTCAAAATTAGCACATTTTTCAGTTTTGGTAGTCTACTAACACAATAGCGTCATAATGGCGTCATAATAGCTTTCCGATGATCTTACACAGAAACTAAAATCGTGCCACAATGTTTTTTTTTTTTTTTATTTAAATGGGCTTGCGTTTGGCAGAAGAAACCTATTCACTCTGGCCTTGGAAGTTCCCAAATTGTAAGATTCAAGAAACACAGACATCCTTACGATATAAAGCGTTATTATGTATTTTATTGCACGTCTGCTACAATCGTGCTACAATGATCTTTTTGTTGTCAGTTTTGTCAGTTTTGGTACTAACATTATTTTCGTTAATTATGAGATCATTATGAATTATTAGACTGCGCAATCGGCTCAATGATAACGGAATTGCAATGGTAACGTGTCAGTATGACATTATACCAGACTTGGCTCCCAGTTTATGCATAAGCTAGGAACTACTCAAAGAGTATGGTGAAAAAAAAAAAAAACACGTTGATACACTGCGATCAAAAATGTTATAGTCAGAGTTTGGTTAAAAAATATGATAAATAGTTATATCTTGGAAACTACAAAAAATCGCTGAACATATGAGTGATTTGGATTTGAATGTTCTTCCTCTGAACTTCCGACTGACACTATACTTCTTGGTGACTCACCTTGTATATCTAAATCTGTTAGTTCAGTAATTTAACTATACTTTAGTTCTATGTTCAATTTTGTTTCACTTTTATGTTAATAATAAATAGGTAAGTAAGTATTGGAATAACCATATTTGTTCTCTGAATATTTGATAATATTATCCTTATTGCTATTATATCGTAGCCTCTATAGAGCATAACGCTCTGCCTATGTATAGAATAATATATACGTTGACGTATATGCCCATTCTAATGGCGACCAACAAGGTGTTAACAGTGATTTAAACCTGTTCAGTGTTTTACGAAAACATCATATTTTAAAAGTAAATGTAGGTATATTCAATTCAATGTGTTGAGTGCATAATATTTTTTTTTCTTTTTAAGTTATGCATATTTTAGTGCTTCAAAAATATTTAATTGAAAAATATGTTCTAGTGATATGGATCAAGGAAAGCCACCTCCATACAACGCCGGTCCACCTCCAGCGGGTTACCCACAGCCGGGATACCCACAACCAGGTTACCCACAACCGGGTTACGCACAACCGGGTAACCCACAACCGGGCTACCCACAACCGGGCTACCCACAACCAGGCTACCCACAAACGGGGCAGCCAGCTGCTCCAGGGTCAACAATAGTGGTAAATGCACCA
This sequence comes from Achlya flavicornis, assembly GCA_947623365.1. Taxonomy (NCBI): domain Eukaryota; kingdom Metazoa; phylum Arthropoda; class Insecta; order Lepidoptera; family Drepanidae; genus Achlya; species Achlya flavicornis. Next base: position 12,323,782 of record OX392473.1, on the reverse strand, counting down.
GCCCCAGCTAATGTCGTGTACATGAATGCGCATTTGGGCCAACATTCAACAAGCATGAGCTGCCCATCTTGTAACGCTAGAATTCAAACCACAGTTGAAACGAAGGCATCAAATACCGCAAACATTTGGGCGCTTGTACTTTGCTTATTTGGGTAAGTTTTTTTTTATACAACTAAGGCTGCAAACAAGCATACGGCCCGCCTGATGGTAAGCGGTTACGGTAGCCTATGGACGCTTGCAATACCAGGGGTATCACTCGCGCGTTGCCGACCCTGCAGAAATCTCTTCACACCCTTTTTGAAGAACCACATGATGTACTCTATTAGAAAACCACCGCGGTGAGCTCATTCCACAGTCTGAGCGTCCGCGGGAGAAAACTCCTTTTAGCCCGCACAGTTTGAAACAATTCTGGTTTCAATGTGAGGTGTGTGAGGATGGACTCCCCGTCGATGGCGAGAGTTGCGATGGTAGAAGGTAGCCATGGGCATCATCTTAAACAATTCTTCAGAACACTGTCCGTTGTACAAGCGGTAGAACACACATAAGGAGGCAAAGTCTCTCCTCAGACTGAGGGGCTCTAAACCGTTTGTGAGCTCGGGATCATCAACAATTCTGGTGGCACGTCGCTGGACCGAGTCTAAAGGCCCAAGCTGGTATCCAGGTGCTCCCGCCCATAGATAACAGCAGTACTCCATATGAGGCCGGACCTGCGACTTATAAAGTTGCAGCCTTTGCCCCAATGTGAAGTACTGCCTCGCTCTGTTGTGAACTCCGAGCTTATATTCAATATTTCAGCTTCATAGCTCAAATTCTACCTAAACCATCATACCTCAGTTTTTTTTGCCAACTTCAAATGCGTGTCTGATTAGAGTTCTTATCTCGTGATATTTTTGTGTAAACCCACTATGAATACGGTTTTATGTTTATGTTAAATGTTAATTTCTTTGCTAAATTAAGAAATATAAAAAAAGTACATCACTCATTGAGCTATTAATTGTTACTATGTATAGAGAAGCTATCATAAGCAAAGGTTATGTCCCATTTTTAACCGACTTCAAAAAAAGGAGGAGGTTCTCAATTCGGTTGTATGTTTTTTTTTTTTTTTTTAATAATTATTTGTTACCTCATAACTCCGTCATTTATTAACCGATTTGGAAAATTCTTTATTTTTCTGGATCTGGATTTGAATACTTTTTAGTGTACTTTGAAGTCGGTTTAAGTTTTTTGTAAAACAGTCCAATTATTTTAGAGTCAACTACAGTTCTCATTAGCGCTGAAACAATTAATTATTCGTCTTGGCAGTCGTGGCGCTATCAGAACACTCTTAGGAGTATTTATCTCACAAACACCGTGATTTTCACGGCGCTTACGCGTTTCGTTCATCGTTCTACAACATGTGGCCGGATGGCTTCAATTGAACGGAACATAGTTATGATGTGTGGCCGCTTCTCTATACGTAGTAATAATAGCTCAATGATCACTAGTACGTACTATACTTATTATTATTATTATTATACAAACGGAGGATTACCTCAATTTTGACCATAAGCCAAGCAGACCACCTTCATTATGTAACATTCTTATTTTTCAGATGCTGGCCGTGTTGTTTATTTCCGTATTGCATGGACTCTTGCTCTGACGCTGACCATTACTGTCCCAATTGCAGTGCCTATATCGGTGGTTACAAGGCCTAACTTCTGATATCCGAACAATTGTCTGTTGTTTAATTTCAGCATTTTTACCTCATTGAAACTGGGGTGGTGAATTCGATTCGATACCACTCAGCATTACTTCACTACCGCTCTTTAGAGGCGGGTGAAACCGTTTATGTTATAATCTTTAAATAAAGGAATCTACCACGTACTTGTATTTTTTTATGTATTTTTATTGTATACAAAATACGATCTATACAAATCGGAAAGGCTATATCCATTACAGTAGTCCACTTCTTTGCTAATAGGGGCACATAATAGCGAAATAGAAAATTTTATATTCATATTAGCAAGTGACTCAAAATAATAATAATTACCCTTGTACTATTCATACGTCTGTGTAATTACCCTTATTTAGTTATGATTTTATTTCAATAAACTATAATAGTAGTAAAAATTTGGTATGAATTATCTTGAAACTTTGTATAGAGAGACCATATGTAGTCTTCACTCCTGTCGGATAGATAATATATACCCTTTCCGTTACACATTGTATAGAACATTCTCGCGAGGCTGCCGCTGCTGCAGCAGCGCTGATCCTCGGCAAGATATTTCTGTCTGTTTATTGGCTTAATTTGTATACAAACCCCAAAATTAAATAATAATCGACTGTATTTCGGTATTTTGTGGTCGAAATACCGAAATATATACTATAATACTGCAAAAAAGTCTAGTTCGATATTCGCGAGTTCGAAATACGTTAGTGCAAAAATATGCTATTGCTAAAAACTTCAATTGAACATTCGGACTACCAGTCAATCGATATTTCAAAATATAGTTGGTATAATTAATTGGTTCTTACCATTAAGAGAGGTAGAGAATAGCGTTATTTTGCTAAAAGAGCAGCTCGATTTCGAAATACTGACTGTATTTCAGTATTTCGAAATACAATCGGAATAATTAATGGTTCTTACCATTAAGAGAGGTAGAAGCGCAGCTCGACTGAGGAAGTATCTCCACGTTACAAAATACCTTTATATTGTGTTCCTGCGCGTGAGTAAGGTCGTCAGAGCTAATTGGGGAGGGGAGAATGGGCGGTAACGCATGAGCGATGCTTTGTGTGTTGCAAGCGTCCATATGGAGGGCCGTATGCTTGTTTATCGACATAGTGGTATAAAAAAACAACATAAACCATTGACTAAGTCCCATCACCCCCGGTGCCTCTGCCCCGTTAACGGTGTTTACGTGCTCCTATCGACTCCGGTGGCCTTGACCATTATTAGGGCAGATAAAAATCATAGTTCCATCAAACAACGGAGTTTAACGGAGAGGCGTTTTACGGAGAGGATGGCATGGATCAAGTTTTGGTTTGCCTGTTTGTTTACATAAAAATTCCTAAATTGGTACCATAACTGATGGTTTAGCTTTTTACCAGGATATCAGCTTCTATCCTATCGCTTATTAATTACAAAATACACATAGATTGAACTAATTCCTTACTCGCGATGTAAAAAGCTCGAACATAGTAGGTATATCTACGCGTTATCTGTAATTCTGTGTGTTTAACTAGTAATAATACATATATTAGTTTCCTGTAATTTTATCGTAAGTTGTACTCAAAGAATTTAAAACGTCCAGAAGGATAGTCGCCTCTATGGGAACATGAAATAAACAAGCCAGAATTGACAGTATTTGACAGCCGTGCGCAGTACGAACTGAGAGCGATTTGCTCAGGGAGCCCCTCAAGCGGAGTGAAATTAAATGTCATGCTTTAGTAAGGCGGATTATCCATCTGGGTAGAGGCACGATGCCCTATGAAAATCTTTGGTTGTACTATTATTGGACCATTTTAGTGTAAACCAAGCAAGAATAAACAGTGTGTGTATAGTGAATCATATTATTGTTTTTCAATCGTTAGGTATAGTCAAAATCTATACAAATTGTTATTATTACGTGAATTAATTGAAAACTATAGTATAAAAGTTGAAGATATGGGTCGTGAAAGTCCTCCTCAATATCAAGTTTATCCACATGTGGGTAACCAGCTCCCACCACCATATAGCCCAGGAGATACTCAAGTAATTACTCAACAACCTGCACCATATAATTTAGGAAATCCACAACCCAGTTACCCTCAACCATCACCATATTATCCGGGGGACCAACAAACGGTGCAACCAAGTGCTCCAGCTTCAGTGATCCAAGTTCCTGTGGTGGGTGTAAATTCAATAAGCATGACCTGTCCAACTTGCAACTCAAGAATTCAAACCGAAGTTAATTTGAAGCAATCTAAACATGCGAATCGAATGGCCGCTGTCCTTTGCCTACTTGGGTAAGATACATATCTTCTCTTTTATTGATAGAATACTTTCATTACATTAGAGTACATCATGTGGTTCTTCAAAAAGGGTGTGAAGTGATTTTTGCAGGGTCGGCAACGCGCGAGTGATATCCCTGGTGTTGCAAGCGTCAATAGGCTACGGTGACCGCTTACCATCAGGTGGGCCGTGTTCTTGTTTGCTACCTTAGTAGTATAAAAAAATTGCCGCACGAAAAATAGTGACAAATGATTCTGGGATATCTTTATTGATTTATTGTCTATCCAATGGCTGCGCCTGCAAGGATCCTTCTCAAGAGATTCTCCAAGTGACTGTGAAAAGGCATAATAAACCTTGAAATTAAATTAAATTTATTTCACAATTGCAAATATATTTTACAAACAGACCGACAGAAGATGTATTTAAAATAAGCAGTGAACTGAAGGAAAGATGGCTTTCATTATAAGGAGGACTCTACATATCGAAAAATTAACCCAAAGAAGCGTCTTGACTTTCATTTTGTTTAAAATATATTCCGCACTCCGATTGGCTAATTCAAGAACACACTAAACATTTAGATACAGCGATTGGTCGGTACTGTTATTTAATCAATGCAAAAAGCTTACTAGTTTCTCTATTTCTCTAAAAGCTTCTCCAGACGACACGATTTGGCACCCGATATGTGGGCCAAATGGGCGAGGCCCGATAAATTGGTGTGAAATTGTCATGTCAAGAGGCAAGTTGACGCAAAGTTCGTATGACAAGAGAAATCGGCCCGACCGATCGGCCCTACATATCGGGTACAAATCGTGTCGTCCCTATCTACATCTATCTATCTCTGAAGGCATTTACGCTTTAACTAAATAGGTAGTAGGGTAAAGACCTGTTTTTGTTTTCAGATGCTGGCTCTGTTGCTGTTGTGCGCCGTATTGTATGACAACTTGTATGGATGCTGATCATGTATGTCCATGCTGCAAGAACGTCATCGGAACTCATAAGTGCTAACTTTTGATATTACATATTTATTTAATTAGCCACCCATCGATGTCTGTGATATAGTGATCCGAAAGTGAAACAAGAGTTCATACTACCGTAAAATCATAGTTTTTTATTAGTGCAATAAAATGCATAATAACGCTTTTTATCGTAAGAATATGTCTGTGTTTCCTGACTCTTACAATGTAGGAACTTCCAAGGCCAAAGTGTACAGATTTCTTCTGCCAAACACGAGCCCATAAGATAATTGTGGCACGATTGTAGTTTCTATGTAAGATCATCGGAAAGCTATTATGACGCCATTATGACGCTATTGTGTTAGTAGACTACCAAAACTGTAAAATGTGTCAATTTTGACACAACTGATCGTTCATTGGAACAACACAACTGTAATAGCAGACTTGGGCCCCAGATCGCAGGCAGGGCATTTGCCACTGAACAACCTCATTAGATTAATAATTATTTAATTTAGGGGTTAAATTAATAAAGAAATTAAATGAGTTTTCTATATAATGTTGTTTTAGTGTTTATACCTACTTATCGCGTTTTCGTTAACTACGTTACTAAATATATCGTAATCGAAGATTAGCTTCGAATTATTTTGACCAGTCTTGCATATGAACTTAAAACTTTTTAGTTTTTTTCTATGTACGTACAAAGTCGACGTAGTGGGGGTAAGTTCGCGCATGTACACTCATGCTCGGCCAATAGCGTGGACGCGTGCCGACAGAATGCCCCCGCGCACCTCTCTTTCCACCAACGACACCTTAAAATCGTCTACTGCGCACTCAAGGTCATGGCTCAAGTTGTTTGCCGGCCACTGTATAAGCCGTTAATGGCATCTTAGGAAGTTACAGGAGCTAGATTTAAGGATTAAATTAGTCATAAGTAGAATATTGTCGGCCTCTTAGGTAGATACTACATATAATTCATTACGGAGCGGATGGCCTGTACTTACTGAGTTGTTGTTGCCTACAAGCCCAACATTTACAACACACAGTACAAGTTGCGGATTTGCCCTAAGGCCACAGTAGGCCCGGGCCTAGGGTGGGCCTAGGGCCTAAAAATCACTGATGATAACAAGAAATAACTAAATATTCTAAAGGCGAATTTTCGCGCACATTATGGCGGGCCGCACTGCACCGCATTGTAATAATAATAATATTTTTATCCCTTGTCTTGCTGTTAAAATAATGACAATTGATTTCTATTGTTATCCTCGCCCGCGAGGGTCGTCAAACAGTCAAAGGATTCGTACATTTTATGTATGAAAAATAAATATATAGGTATGTTACATATGAATAATAAATAAGTAATTATTTCGTATATATATGTATCAGTTATAAGTGATTTGTGGAGGAAAGGATGGCTGCAAGAAATTTGGAAAATAGTTTTCTATTGCTGTCGCGCTGTACCCGAGCTATCCCGCCTGAGGGCGATAGAAACAACGACAGCTTGGACCGATTATACCTATTTAAATTAGACGAAATGGCTATTTCGTAATCCCCGGTTTTATCAACCAAAACAGGATCGTTTTAAAAAACAAGAATCATAATAAGGGTTTGGCTATGTCTTTCGGTTTTCCTTTGTTGCCAACATGGGTTCGATTCCCACTCGGGACATGCATTTTTGTGCACGTCCTGAGTCTGAGTATAATTATATGTATATATATATAAAAAAACCTGGGACAGGACCAGTTATCTTGTTTTCATTGCAGAAGTTCTCCTTAGTTTGGTTGCGATCAGATAACCCTGTGTGAGGAATGTATATACCCAATATATTTTATGTATTTATTAATTATTATTTACTATATAATGTATAATGAATTTTATATAGTTACATTTATGAGCGTCATAAAGACATAAAGAGGAAATGATAACAAAATAATTTAGTTGATTCAATCGGTCAAGTGTATGCAGGGCCACCCCTACACTAGGGTTCCGCCCGGTTATTTTACAGAAGTAGAACTAATTATAGTAATTTTTAGCTACACAGTCACAAGAAATAGGTCCTTGAAATTTCGTAAATGATAAAAACGGATATATCCTGTATCAGAAAATTGATTATGATTTTAAGATCTATTTGTCAATAAACATATGTACTCTATGGATTGACTTCATAAAACTGAAACTGTCTTTTTACATGAGATGATTTAAGCCAAGTCTAGACCCAGGTTTAAAGATAGTCCCGGCACTTTTTGTTATATGACGTTACAAAGTGACGGATATATTGAATACACGGGTTTTGCTAGACTTGCTTTAAACCATCTCACGTTATAAGGGGGTTCCTTGTTTAATTAAGGAACCCTAAAAAATTAAAATTTCCTCAATGCACTCTTATTAATGCCAAGCATTAATTTCGGAATCGCATTGCATTTCAAAATTTACCATAAAAGTGACAGCACGAATAAAATATTCATTATTATTTTTATCCCATTGGTAAGTAAGCCAAATTTACACTGACGTATTTTTAGTACCTAATTTCATTTGTATTTTTTTTATATTAATTATTACATGTTTTCAATTACATTTCGTTTCTATTCTTTGTGTTAATATTATAGTTCCGTATCAATTATCAATCATTCGTTTTGTTTTACCATTAATTTTGAAAAAAATAATGAACAAAATATATTTCAGCATGAAACATGAATCCGCCTCCAGTGGCTCAAGCTTCAGTGACCGTGGTCCAACCACAGGTGGCCCCACCACCAACGGCCCAACCACAGACTGTAATTGTCCAACAACCACAAGCTCCAAACTACCATAGACAAGTAGGAGAAAAATCACAATCGATGACATGCCCATCATGTACCTTAACGATTAACACCAGAGTTAAAAATAAAATAACCAACAAGTCTCACATTTGGGCATTTGTACTTTTTCTGTGCGGGTAAGTCCATGGCTTTTAATCACGCTTTTATTAGCTTCACCTGTATTTATGTATGTAACGGAATCTTCAAACGTAATTATCATCGATCTCAAAACGTCAGATTAAATAGAAACTTTGCTCACTTATCAAGGACCCAGAACAAGAATCGTATATATAAGAACAATACAGTACATTGATACCATCGTTAATACTTTTTAAAATGTCAGTTTTTATTTTTTTCTCATCAGCCTTTTTCGCTTATATTATATTAAGTTAACCTTAATTTACCTGTGTGCTAAAAGGGATAAGGGACGGGAAGGGAAAAAAATGGTCTCTTTAATGATATAATAATATCCTGGGACATTCCTCACGCACGGTCATCTGATCCCAAACTAAGCAGAGCTTGTACTATGGAAACCAGATAACTAATATAATACAGTTTTTTTATTGAGTTTAATTGAGTTGTTGATAAATATATTCAGTGTACAGACACGCTGATTTAACCGTTTATTTTGTTTGTATGTATAGAGATCAAAAGATTCGAAGCTAATTTAAGCTACTTCAATATGTATATTTTTTTTTTTTTTATCTCGTACTCAAGATATTATAAGTGTTTCGTAAAAAAAACATTTTTAATACAAGCTTTTTTTGGTGACTGTACTTTTTGTTGACTGTACGTACTTGCATTGTATTCCAATCCAATATACTGAATATACTAATGTATATCAAATATCAAGTCAATCTGACAACTGGAAGTGGGTGAAATTCGACTTGCAAGATTCCACCCGAACGAATAAACATACATACATACGTTGCAAGTTAAATAAAAGCTTGTAATAATAAGCTGCCAATGTCACGAATGGCTGAACTACGGAACAGAAATATTATATTAGTAGGAGTTTGATGAACGCCTACAAAATGTATATGAGCAAAAACAACTGCCATTCATTGATTTCAGTTATGATGATAAATAAGTACAAAAATCCGTGATAAATAACATTATTTTGAAAGATTCCGGTCTGACCAATGATGAAACCACTTGAGCAATTTATTTTTGTACGTTTTTAATACGGTCAAATCTATATTGATGGACTTAGAAAAAACATGTATAGCTTTTTGAAACCAATATTGTTTTCGAAATCTTCTAGTAAAACTATATCCATATTTTTATTATGTACTGACTGAAATATCGCTTTTATAATATTTAGTTTATTAGTTTGTCGGCCGTTTTATTCAATTTAGGAATAATTGGAATAATTGTATGTGTATTGTAAAATTTGAATGAAAAGGAAGGATAGAACAGAAGGATAGCTTGAACGGAGGAGATAAACAAAGAAAGAGTTCCTAGTAATAAAATAATAATTGTAATGAATAAACCTCTTTTTCAGGTGCTGGGTTTGTTGTGCGTTACCATATTTTCTGGATTGTTGCACAAACTGTGAACACTATTGCCCTAATTGTAATGCCTACTTGGGCAGATACGAACGCAATTAATAACTTTGTATTGTACCAGTCTATAATGAATTACTGAAAAATAAATATTAACATAATATTGTACTACTTGTTTTTGTCTATTATTTAATAAATTTGAGATATTTATTAAAAAAAATCTTAGTTTACTGGTTTCATTGAAATTATTCGCATTGTTTGAGTAAAGCAATATACAAGCCTAGGTCCGCATTTGGCCACGCTATGATGGCCTTAACTTAACTACGCTCTCAGCCTTCAATCTTGGTCATCATTGTAGCCCTTGCTGTCTGCGCAGAAGGCCGCTTTACTCTTGCTTGTCCATCAAGCAATGCAATGCGAAGCTAACCGCGCTGTCTTGGCCTAGCAACAACTAACCCAAAGAAGCGTAATGACGTTGATTTTTCATGCAATTTATTACGCCAATTTCCCACCATCGACAATGCGGTCTGATTGGCTAAGTCAAGGACACATGCCTCTGATTGGCCAAGTAACACACAAAATGTGATTGGTCCTTACTGTTCAAAATCAGTGACAAGAATCGGATTGCTCGGTATTACTCATAGAATAAAGAATACCAAAGAAACCCCTCTAATAAATGAAGCGACTTCTGAATAGCTGTACTCATTACTCTTATTGGGATTCGTTGTGCCAAAAAGAGACAGTTATATATTTACTATATCTTAAAATAGTAAGGTTGTACACTGTTGCAAGACTTTGTTGATCAAGTAAATTTACAATAGGGTTCTGAATACAATAATATCGATATCGACAAAATTTGGTTTAAATAAAAAATAGAAATGGTAAATCTTTCCTGGACGAGACGCGGGGTAGGGGGGAAGCCCTTCCCCTCGGTGCCCACCAAACTTGAAGCAAGCTCATGGAATCCGATATATTCATGGTTGAAGTTTGAGATTATGTATGAGGTTTTTTTTACATAAATTCACTTCTGCATCGGCTCTGGCGCTGCGGGAAGTGCAGCCCTTTTGCCCTTGCGTAACAAAAAGCAGGCGGGGAATGCTCTCTCTCCACGTCACCGGCTTTTTATATACACTCTAGGGGTAATAGCCACAAGACTAAAAATATTCGGGGTGCGCTGCATTGGTTTTTAAACCGTTTGAACCTACCAGACCAGTACAGAAATCGGTTTTGACAGATGACACACCTTATCTAACCATAGGTGAAATGTCACACGGCGCTAAATCAAAATGGCGTCATCATGCGTTAAAAAAAACTATCAAACTGAATTTTAACATAAATACATTCAAAACTAATCTCATTTGCTGTATGGACTAAACTTTTGCCGAACAAAACGCAACTGTATATCAAAAAACGTAAGATTGTGATTTTATTAACACACTTCAATAATTGATATCTCAAAAACTATGAAGTTGCTTCTTGAAAATACTTCGCTGAAAGACTCCTTAGATCATCTACCATCTGTTAAAAAAGCACCAAGACCAGCGTCCCGTCCCAGAAAGTTTATCATATTGTTTTTTCGTGCTTCTTAGTTTTACTCTACTCTAATAAATATTTAAATCAACCACGTAATAAGTTAATCCTCACTAATATTATAAATGTGAAAGTGAGTTTGTTTGTTACGCCTTCACGCCTCTACTTCTCAACGGATCATCATGAAATTGGGCATGCAGCTAGCCTATGGTACGGAGAAGGACACATGCTACTTTTTATCCCGGGAACGCGGGTGAAACCGCGGGGGACAGCTAGTTTATAATAATTGTTAAAATCTAAATGGCGACGGGTGGCTATGCCAGCTCCCTAACAAAAATTAATAGGTACATACTTTCTTCAAGTAGGTACTTATACTATAGACAGTTTACAGATAAGGTTTTAAAATAAAATAAAAATCACGCGTTTTTTATTAAATTAATCATAAAACAATGTTTTTGTGTGCCGTTTAGGCAAGTAATTGTTGCCAATATGCGATCGGCTTGATCTCCTAGGCATAACATTAACAGCCAAAATAAACTTTGGCTGTTCTATTGAGTCGAAGGCAGAAACAGCTGCCAGAAAGCTGGGTATCCTCTCTAAGGTTAAGCGGTACTTCACGCCTGGGCAGTTGCTCCAACTTTATAAAGCACAAGTCCAGTCATGCATGGAGTACTGCTGCCATCTTTGGGATGGATCAGCTAAGTACCAGCTTGAGGCCCTCGACTCAATAGACCGCCGAGCCAGGAGACTCATCGGAGATGAGTCTTTAATTAAGGCGAAACTCACGAGCCTCGACCATCGAAGAAAGGTTGCTTGCTTATCGGTTTTCTACAGGATATATTTTGGAGAGTGTGCGCAGGAATTGTTCAACCTAATTCCACCATCCCCATTTTTACACCGAACCACAAGACGCCGGGAAAATTTTCACCCGGACGTTGTTGACATACCGAAAATACGGACACAGCGTTTTGCATCCTCATTTATAATGCGGACAGCAAGGGAGTGGAACTTGCTTCCGGCGTCTGTTTCCTGACGCCTACAATCTAGGAACTTTCAAGGCCAGAGTGAATAGATTTCTTCTGGGTAAGCGTGTTTCATCTTAGGCTTCCCCCTTATGGGCGGGTCAGTGGCCAAACGCAAGCCCATTTAATTAAAAAATAATAATAATAATTGTTTAAATAAATTATCGATAAAATTTGTAATTTATGTTTAAATAAAAATTACGAAAACACAAACAACGAAAAAGGCCTAAAAACTAAAAAAATCTTCACTTTTTATTTCTTTTTCTGTTTTTGTATAATTCGTATGCCTTCCTCTTTTAGCTATGCACTTCTGAAGTCTGGAATGCATGCTTTCGATCATAATGCCTCACGTTTTTATCTGGAATCTCTTCCCAAGCAATTTTCAAAGCGTCGCCTGATTGAAGCATCTTATTTGTTTGCTCACTCTCTCTAACCCACCGTCATCGGGGAATCTAAAATAAATAATTTAGACACTTTCATCATTTATGGTACTTTCATTGACGGGACGCAACGTAGGGGATGCGGGGGGAAGGCCTTCAACCTGGTTCCCCCAAAACTTTAAGCAAACTCATGGTTTCCGAGATATTAATGGTTGATGTTGAGGTTAAGTATGAGTTTTTTTGATATAAATTCATTTATGCGCCGACTCTGGCTCTGCAGGAATTACCGCAGCCTAGCTCTTACCAGCCATTTCATAAAGAAACGACGCAAAATAGTGATTTTATTAATCACTATATACAATCTTCTATTATTTAACTATCGAAAATAATGAAAAAAAAAGTTGCTTAAAAAAAGGACATCACTGAAAGATGATGATGTAAGAAGATCATCTTCTTTCTGTCAAAAAAATACGAAATCCCAGACCAGCGTCTCGTCAAGGAAAGTTTATCCTCATTGATTTGTCGATAAGAAATGTACAGCACTATTCGAACCTATACCAAAATATTTAAAATATAGCTATATTTTGGTAATCTAATTTGTTTTCAACATATAATACACATAATACTATAATACATAAATGTTAGTCTACAATTCTACAAATTATCAAAGCAATCTTACGAATAAAATCCGAAATATGTTCAAAATGCCATCTTACCGATGAAAGCTAATAATTTCAGATTCATTTTCCTTTTTTTTTTTTTTTTTTTTTTTTTATACCACTGAGGTGGCAAACAAGCATACGGCCCGCCTGATGGTAAGCAGTTACCGTAGCCTATGGACGCTTGCAACACCGGGGGTATCACTCGCGCGTTGCCGACCCTGAAGAAACCTCTTCACGCCCTTTTTGAAGAACCCCATGCTGTACTCCATTGGGAAAACCACGGCGGGGAGCTCATTCCACAGCCCGAGCGTCCGCGGAAGAAAACTCCTTTTAGCCCGCACAGTTCGAAACAGTTCTGGTTTCAATGTGTGTGGATGGATTCCCCGTCGATGGCGAGAGTTGCGATGGTGGAAGGTAGCCGTGGGCATCAAGTCAAACAATTCCTTAGAACACTCTCCGTTGTACAAGCGGTAGAACACACATAAGGAGGCAAAGTCTCTCCTCAGACTGAGGGGCTCTAAACCGCTTGTGAGCTCGGGATCGTCAACAATTCTGGTGGCACGTCGCTGGACCGAGTCTAAAGGCCCAAGCTGGTATCCAGGTGCTCCCACCCATAGATGACAGCAGTACTCCATATGAGGCCGGACCTGCGACTTATAAAGTTGCAGCCTTTGCCTCGATGTGAAGTACTGCCTCGCTCTATTGAGCACTCCAAGCTTTTTGGATGCGAGCTTAACCTTGTCTTCCAAATGACTTCGGAACAAAACGTCGCCAGAAATGTCGACGCCAAGGATCCCGATGCTTTGACTGATGTTCAAGGAAGTGTTCTGGAATTGTGGAGCCACAGACCATGGGGTTTTCTTAGCGGTGAACGCGCAGGCTTGGGTCTTGGTGGGGTTGAAATGGACTAGGTTTAGTCGACCCCAATCGGAGACACAAGTTAGTATACTCTCGATTTCAGACACCAGCCGTTCGCGGCTTTCCTCCACCTCGGAACGAGGGATATTTGCACGGCCCGTGTAATAAGCGTCCCCTGTACTGTCGTCCGCATAGCAATGAATGCCGTCAATAGAAAGCATATCATTGATATGCAGAAGGAACAGTGTTGGGGACAGCACAGAGCCTTGCGGGACGCCGGCATTTATGTCCATGCTATCGGAGCAGCTACCGTCGACGACGGCTCTTATGCATCTGCTGGACAGAAAGCTGGCGATCCATTTGCATAATCCCTCGGGAAGCCCGTATGCTGGTAACTTCGTGAGAAGACCCCTGTGCCAGACCCGATCGAACGCCTTCGCCACATCTAGGCTCACTGCCAATGCCTCACCTTGACTCTCAATGGCATGTGACCAACGGTGCGTGAGATATACGAGGAGGTCACCAGCTGAGCGACTGTGGCGGAAGCCATATTGTCGGTCGCTCAACAACTCGTGATCCTCCAGGTATCTCAAAAGCTGCGTGTTGATCACACGCTCCATGACTTTGGAGAGAAGGGAGGTGATGGCGATAGGCCTGTAATTCGTCGGGTCTGATCTGTCGCCCTTTTTGGGCACTGGGTGCACGTGGGCAGTCTTCCACGAAGACGGGACTTCCTTTTTGGTGTAGGAAATCGCGAAAAGACGCGTCAATACTGGACACAATTCAGGAGCACACCGCTTCAGCACCACTGCCGGTATGCCGTCTGGCCCACTCGACTTATGGATGTCCAGAGAAAGCAATTCCCGCCGGACCTCCCGTTGGGTAATGCTTATCTCCGGCATGGAGCTGGCACACTGCGGGATGGTAGGCGGCGTGGCGCCACCATCATCCAAAGTCGAGTTCGAGGCAAACAGAGAGCCCAAAAGATCAGCTTTCTCCTTTGCACTATGGGCCAAGTTTCCGTCCGGCTTACGGAGAGGTGGCAAGGACGACTGGCAAAAGTTTCCTTCAGCAGCTTTGGCAAGAGACCAGAACGCGCGACTCCCAGAGGGAAGGCTAGTTAGCCTCTCACCAATTCTGCCGACGAAATCGAACTTTACCCTGGCAATCATTCGCTTACTGGATCTCGAGGCGGCGTTAAATTTGCGTTTCGCATCAGAGATGTTAGGGTCCTGATTAGTTCGGGCCGTGGTCCAAGCCTCGTACAAAGCCTGCTTATTCTGTCTAGCTTCTTTGCAGGGCCGATTAAACCACGGTCGCTTCTTCACCCCTGCAGCCACTAGCGGGTTTAGGATATAGCATTCCATACCCGCCAGAATCGCCTCAGCGACGGCAACTGCACAAGTGTCAGGATCATCTGATGCGAAGCAAAGCTGCCTCCACGGGTACGAGGCGTAGAATTCACGCAATCCATCCCAGTCTGCTGACTTATAGTGCCATACGCGACGACGCCCGGGTGACCGGAGCGAAACGGGCCGCGCACAAGGCACCTGCGTCCGGACGAGACAGTGGTCCGATGACCCAAGTGGCGCATCCACTGTCACTGCATAGTTGTCCGGTCGCGTAGTCAGCAGAAGGTCCAGTAAGGAACTAGTATGGCTCTCAATATCTGGGATTCTCGTAGGAGAAAGAACCAGTTGTGAGAAGCCATAGGCCAGGGCAAAGTCGTGAGCAGTCCTCCCCGCAAAGTCAGTGGACCGAGAACTAAGCCACTCAACATGGTGAGCGTTGAAATCTCCTAGTATCACTAACTCCGCGGAGGGGTACTGCTCCAGTACTTTGTCAGTCGTCAATTGCAGGTGCTCAAATAACCGGATTGTGTCCGCGTCACCGCTGTGGGACCTGTAAAGGCACGCGTAAATTCGGGTGTGACCGCCGTGGTCTACGCGCGCCCACATAACTGACAGGTCCCGGTCTTCAAGGCCATGAAGACGTCGACAACAAATATCCTCCCTGACGTACATACATACCCCGGCACGGCGCACAAAGTTGTGCTCCAACTTGTACCCGGGGTAGTGTAGATACGATGTATCATCAGGTGAGGATACTTGCGTCTCGGTAAGGAATAACAGGGTCGGCTGTGCAGTCTCAAGGTGTTGGTGGACTGCACTGAGGTTAGAGTGAAGTCCCCTTATGTTGCAAAAGTCCACAGAAAATGTGGACGGGGTGGCCGCTGATAAACTATTCTTATTATTCCTTTTTCTGGCCATGTGATAAAGAATGTGAAGAGGGGTTGAGAGAAGTCGCTGTGCGGGCAGTGGAAGGGACAAAGTGCAGTGTCATTTCACCGGAGTTCTGTACAGGTGATGTGGTTTGTTGGTGCGGCAGCCGGAAGGGCCCCCGGTCCCCCCCTGACACAGTCGGCCGGGTCCACTCCGGTCTCCTTCTCCGGCACGACCAACTGTACCAGGGATTATGCGCAAGGCGGCGGGCCAGCCTCCCAGGGCGGAGATTAAGTGCTCCCTGGGTTCGGGACCCCTACAACCTGCGGGCGGCCAGCGGGCAGCCGTTTCACCGGGTCTCCCTGGCCGCCGCAACAACACGCCACGCCTGTACAGTCCTACGGCAGATCTACACCGCTGGTCCCCACACACTGCCAGCACAGCGCCTTCTCATGGAGCTCTGGCGACCTTACTCACCGCAGGAACACAACACCACATTAAAGTGATGTTATTTGGCTGCAATCTTCTGTAAGGTGGAGGTACTTCCCCAGTTGGGCAGCTCCGAATTTCGAACGGGAGATTATGCCCGTTTGCCCTACCTCTCTTAAACTCTCTTCTTCCTTTCGGTAGGAATGATATTTGCACTCGATTACAACACACACCATATTTGTGTTTATCACAGATCACAATTTAATACATTTAGGTTTGCTTGAAGCTAAATAAACAATATTAATTTTGAATCTTCGCGGCGTCGTCGTCCGTCTGCTGTATGACAACAAACTACGACTAAAATAAAAACTACATCTGAGGGCCAACACCATAGTTGACTTTTAAACCTATTCAATTTGGTAGTATAATTAGACCAATCGTAACCACTGACAACTCAAAATGGGTTACAGGCGGTATGAACAGAAACACACAACTATATCTCATTCCTGTTTTATCTTATGGAGTAATCGTATGAAAATTATCGTGACAGATATAATTATAAAGTTTGCGTTTTGACACTATTTCTACTGCTTTAGACCAATTTCTTTGGTATTACTACTCTAAGGATTGTTCCTCGATGGTCTAGAGCTACGCTATTCTGTCACGACGTAAGCTTTAGCTTGCCGCTCTAGCAGCTTGCAGTTTCACCATACAAAATAGTAGACAAATAAAAATTGGTCATATGATTTATTGTTAAAAATAAAGAACTGTAATTGTATGAATCAAAGAAATTGGACTAAAGCTGGTATGAATGATAGCAATAGACACAGATTACAGAATACTCAGATGTAATGTACGGGACAAGCACTGTGAGGCTCGTATTTAGCTATGTGTGCGTGAGAGCACTGTAGGAACACGTGTGACACTGTGCGTTTAGGGATGCCAGGCTGCATTTAGGGCTGCCAGGCTGCGTGTAGGGCTGCCAGGATAATGAAGAAAAAACTCCCACGTTTTATTATTGGCTAGTTATTATGTACTTAAAACTATACTTTCAAATAAATAAATTGTGAACAGGCTTGTGATTTGAGAATGGATTAAGTCAATAAAAATATGACCAACTTACCAAAATTATACTAATAATCCATGTTAAAAAATAAAGAATTTGTCAAGTTCAATTAAGAAAAAAAAAAGAAATGAATACAGAGATGTCATCATTTATTAAAATAGAAATAGGTAACATACATTAATAGTGGATTAAAATTTTTTTTTTTTAATCAACCTACGTCCTTTTTCCGTAAAATTAACATCTTCCTATTTAAAATGCGATGAGCAAACAACACAAAACTTTGAAGGAAGCCAATCATCATCTTGTCTGTTTTTACGAATAATAGAGACCCATTCATCTCGTAAAACGGGATCTGCTGGCAATCTGAAAAATAAAATGATATTTTATATTTTACTAGCTAACCTGACAAACGTTTTTCTGCCATATCGGCTCGACTTCGTTTGCGTGGTGCCCTACTCTATACCCTAACCTACTCTACTTCACCCTATGGTATTTTTTTTTTAAATATTTTCTTCATAATTCGAATACATAATTTCGGAACCTTAAAAATAATTTTTCATATTCAATATGTTTGAGTAAGCAATATTTAAAACTTATCCTCAATATAGTGGTTGCTGAAATGTAACGCTGCCTTTTTATTTTTTCGGTTCAATGCGGAAGCATTCAAAAAATGGCGTTTGGAATCAGGGTCATCATCAATTACCTATAAATTCTAATTTTTAGCCCGTTCACATAAACTATAAGCGCCATTTATTTTTTCATATGGTACCAATCAATTTCTCTTGCCTATTTATTTTTGATCTTACAAGGCCCCATAATACCAAGACTTCAAGGAAAATACTTTCGATGTAACCTAGCAACACCAACAGATTTTTGTTGAGGTTTTGTGTTCCTAGTGATCAGTGACAAATACACGAAAAAATAATACTAATAAGTGAAAATATCTATACTTACCTATGAAACGATATTCCGCCTTCCTTTTTTTGTTTTTAGGAACAGTTTTTACAATGTTTCAAAATGCAGGACGGCATAATTTTTAAGAACAAGTTTGCCACTTGTGACGTACTAACAATACGAAGCCTTGTTTCGTACTGACACAAGTTTGTATTTACTTTTGAATCTGTATTTGGTGTGTTGGCCTCACGCCCGTGTTCCGCGCGCTCGATCTGAGTATTCTGTAATCTGTGGCAATAGACTTCAAATTGTTTGACTGTTTTATTTTTAATTTTTAGTGGATAGGTACTACTTAAAACGACCTCTTTTATCCGTATGACATTTTGGTTTCTAATAATCTAATAATCCAGTTTAAAAAAAAAGCTTGGCAGCCTCGTTTTTGTATCAAGTCACACCACTTTATGAAATTGATTTAATGTTTTGGCTATTTTTATGACTACACAATGCAAACTCCGTCTTAAAAATAGTTTGTACGGTTTGGCCCCCGATGAGGGCTTGTGAGCGTTGTATTTGATTCTTCCATCCGGATACACCTAGAATTGAGCTGCTCCGGTAAGTAGTTCAACGTGGGGTTCAGATATCCAGTTGCATTGAGACTCAGTCCTGAACGCGATGCTTGTTCTGACCCTACCACAGTATGATAAAACTGTGATCCTACTCAATGAGCCGGATGTATGTAGAACCGGATTGAGCAGAGCGTCTTCACTTCGGTACCAGGTCATGAACCATGTTAATTTGTTTTTTTTTACATATGTTTAAGGTTCTTAGTGCGAGGTCTGTCACAGCGGCAATGTTTTGAATATTGATAACCTACCTGACCTGCTTTGCACGAGGCGGAAATGGAGGACCAAAATTTCAAAGTAGGGCTTCAAAATAATGATGAAAGGACTTCACTTATACATCCCAAAAAAGGTTTTTATTTTCTTTCATTTTGTAGGATCTATCTGCCTGGCTAGGAACCGACTAGGTATTTTTGTAGAATAAAACGGACACGACTCATGGCATGTCTAATAGTGCCAATTGGATGGACAGCCATGTTAGCTTTTAATTGGTGTGTTAATCTTAATAAACGAAATTCCACATAATAAGATTCAATTAGGATTAAGTGACTTCGAAGGTTCGAAGTGACGACATGGTCAGAGTCGCTGGGCGCCGCTGGATACAAGGGGCCCAAAACCGTTTGAAGTGGAAGTTAATGGGGAGGCCCATGTTCAGCAGTGGACACATCCATTGGCTGATATGATGATGAGTTCGAAGGTTATAAGAGCAAAAAATTATATTCTATTGGGAAAATAATAGGTATGGTCTCAAAAAAATTGCTTTATTGATTTTTTTCAGTTAGATGATACGAAAATTAATATACTCGTACCTACTGATGTAAACCATTCGCGTGTTATTTCTCAATTGTATCTCTCGCAACATCAGTACCTATGTAGTTTAGTCCGGTCAGTTTACCTTTCTATGGTTCCTAGTAGAAAAATATTTCCTGTATAAAAAAAATACAATAACGAACCTAAACTACATTGTAAAAACATCGACCATGCCCTTGACCTCAAAAGTCTACTATTGGCTGGTGGCGCCGCGCCAGCGAGGAAGCGGCAGTTTGACTTGATGACGTCTCAAGGCCACCATTTCAGACTGAATTTTTACGTCCATTAAATGTACATGTATAAATCACGACTGATCGATTTTTAATGGAACATTTTTATAACATTGCCGCGAAGAAGATATAATCAGTCAGAAATATCTGCTGTTTCTTTGAAAGTGGCTATGTTAGTACTATTATTTCTTCTGTGCTTCAGTAATTCAGTATACGCTGGGAAGGTAAGCGTGGCAAAATTTTGAATTGTGTACCTACTCGGTAGTATAAATTAAGCTTCTTGCTGTTTGGCCTATATACATTGTATCGTCTTCTAAATTCTCGTATCGTATCCGATTCTTATTATGTATAATCGTAATTACCATGGATTTACTGACTCAAAAAGGTTAATTATTTTTGGTATCAAAATTGTATTGATCTACTGAGAAATTACTTATAAAAGTCATCAGCAAATTTAATAGTGACATACATAATAGGCACTCCATGTAATTCAGTAATGTCTATTATTATTCAGGTAAATTGTAGGGAAATATTACATTTGTTTATTTGTGGGTGAAGTATTATTAACAAAGTCCTCTTTAGAACATCCGACTAGTTAACGATAAAACTAGCTAGATGATACATAGAAAGAATTAGAAGATACTGTCTCATGGATATCGCTTATTTTCTATGGGTGGATAGAAAAGAAATAATAACATTTCAGAGTTAAACAAATAAACAATGTGATTGGGGTGTGACTTCTCAGACTTTAATGCCAAATAATACATCTATTATTTTTATTATTATTGTAGTGTTTGTATCTATACAGTAGATATAATACACTGTCTCATGTACACCAGTAGAGGGGGTAGCTGTCAACCGGCCAGTCTGACATTAGACGCGGTGCGGGTTGGACGTGCGCTTGCGCTCGGACCTGGTGTAGTGGTGAGCCAGTGCTACGGAGTAACTAGTCACTAATCTGTGCAGTGGTGTCAGTGCGTGGACGCTACAAGTGGCGACGAGATAAAGTACGAGAAACGTGTGTAAAAGGCCAGTAAATAAAATTCAATTATTATTAAAAGGGAAGGAAGGTGACAATAAAAAGTGTGTGAGTTTTATGCAATGCGTACTAAATATTATACCATATTTATAACATTTCCTAAGTAGACGAACCCAGTAGTACAATAGTAAGAATAATCAGTTGGATCGTCATGGAATGTTGTTTACGCAAAATAATCCCAATGTAACACATTTCATTCCACTTATTTAAGTGAAGTGACGATTTCGTCAGTGGTATTATGGATTGATGAGAGAATAAATTATAATGTAAGAAAAACTATAAGATGCTTGGGTACCTACCTTCCTTATCTTTTAACAAGATTAATAGAATGAAAAATGCTACTTATGTCCAAAATTATTCCGCAAAGGTAACAAAATAAATGTGTTGTCGAATAAATGATTATTGTTTATTCAAAAAAGGTACAAGGAGATCGCATTGAGCTACAAATCTTCCT
The DNA here is from genome assembly GCA_947623365.1 of Achlya flavicornis. NCBI lineage: Eukaryota > Metazoa > Arthropoda > Insecta > Lepidoptera > Drepanidae > Achlya > Achlya flavicornis. The sequence continues at coordinate 12,302,343 of OX392473.1, read as the reverse complement.
AATTAAAAAGATGTCACTAATACCTTTATACCAGCATATAAAGGTTGCTTTGAACTCTCATTAGCAGGTTGTTTTCGGTAATATTGTATTTTCTATAGGCTTTATTGTACCTATTTGTTTCATACTTAAAGGAAGCGCTTAATTACCTATAGTAAATATAGTGACGGGCTCGTGTGCGCAGTTGGAAGATTCCACCTGTTGTGCCGCAGGTCATGGGTTCGATTCCCACACAGGACATGCATTTGTGTGCATGAACATGACTGTATATATGTAATAAACTATGCAGGTATAATTCAATTTATTTATTTGCTGCTTCACATGAAGCACACCTACACATACATTTTAGGTACATAGGTACCTAGTATGTTAAAGATGTTACAAAGAATAAAGTGGTATAATACATAAGCCCTGCAAGGGCATTGTAACATTACAATAATATTAAGTAATAATTAAATACATAAATCCAATTAAATTCAACAAAAAAGAGGAATGAGTATTATTAGAATAGTAATACAGTATATTGATTATATGAGTTACATGTCAGGTATATTTATCTGTGGTAGCTTTGAAGAATTCCTGCAGATTATAAAAGTATTTTTATAAGAAAGTCTTTCTAATTTGGATATAAATAATAAAGTATATCAACTTATTTTCTTCCAGTATCAGTTTAGGAAGATTAAGATATATTATTATTGCACTAACATAATATGATACTGAACTAAACATTGTTAGTTTTGGATGTGGCAGGGTAGTGTTCTTCAGGATGTGAGAAAGATGAACGTGTTTGAGCACCTGTAAATTGTCTCATAAAATTGGAATTGGGAATTGTCGTTACATAAGTAAATTAAGACAATAAGTAATTCATTAAATTGAAATTGAGGCTTCAGACTTCTTTCAGGGTATTTATTACGACTAATCATATTTTTACGACTAATCAGGTACCACCACCTGAAATGAAATGAAATGAAATGAAATGAAATGAAATGAAATTTCATTTCATTTCATTTCAGGTGGTGGTACCTGATTAGTCGTAAAAATATGATTAGTCGTAATAAACCTTTGTCGACTGATTAATCTTGTACTACTTGCAAATGTATAGCTCTAATCTTGCTCTAACTGCTAAACAAGTAAATAAACATATCCACAATTTAAGTTTTTTCCATTATCCAATTTAAGTCAATAACCAATAACTATTTCAACGCAATGGGAACCTGTACCTTGTTACCGTATAAGGAACCTACGCAATATATTAGCAAACAACGTGAAATCGACTCACCAGATACTGCTTTCAAAGCTATCCCAAACACCACCACATGGACACCAAATAGAAAGTAAGTGCTCACATGAGACCCCCGGCACCAACTGGAGATGACAGCTTCAGGCCGCTATCAATATGATTGATGCTGCCAGCATAGAATCACCACCATCGAACATCATAATCAAGCTCCTGCAGCCATTTTGTTATGACTGATTTGCATGTCAATTTTGAAAGATGGTATATTGATAGTTTAGTATTCAAAATATTATACAAATGCGGTCCCAAAAAGACGAAGAACCTCTTCGAAAAACTAGTGTTCAATATTTTGCTCCGACAGACCGAGCCTTTTCTCCGCTTGTTAATTAACAAAGTTGGGTCATATTGTATAGTGGAGTGCATTCTCAGGGTCATGTACAATACAAAAAGTTGCCGGACTGTTAGCACTTTCGATTGAATGTAGAGGTCACTCGTTGGATATAGAAACGGCAGGAATGAGCTGACTTTAAGAATTGCTCTCTGAGAGCGCTCTAATTTCAGGAATCTAGATTTTCAATCCTTATTGAATGGAATTCATATAAAGTAATTCCTATTTAATGTAATCCAAGTAATTCCAATCGAATAGAATTCAAGCAATTCCAATTGAATGTAATTCAAGTAATTCAAATTGAATGGAATTCGAACAAAGTAATTCTAATTGAATGGAATTCAAATAAAGTAATTCCAATTGAATGGAATTCAAGTAATTCCAGTTGAATGTAATTCAAGCAATTCCAATTGAATGTAATTCAAGTAATTCTAATTGAATGGAATTCAAGTAATTCAAATTGAATGGAATTCGAACAAAGTAATTCTAATCGAATGGTATTCAAATAATTCCAATTGAATGTAACTCAATTAATGCCAACTGAATGTAATTCAAGCAATTCCAATTGAATGTAATTCAAGTAATTCTAATTGAATGTAATTCAAGCAATTCATATTGAATTGAATTCGAACAAAGTAATTCTAATTGAATGGAATTCAAGTAATTCAAATTGAATGGAATTCTAACAAAGTAATTCTAATTGAATGGAATTCAAGTAATTCTAATTGAATGGAATTCAAGTAATTCCAATCGAATGGAATTCAAGTAATTCAAATTGAATGGAATTCAAACAAAGTAATTCCAATTGAATGGAATTCAAGTAATTCCAATCGAATGGAATTCAAGTAATTCAAATTGCATTATTCTTTCCTTACATTTCTTTTATGTAATTTAATTCCAAATTTCAATTTTTATGTATGCCTTGTCAATGACATTTCAATTTTAATGTATGCTGGTCCACATCTTGCTTAACATCGTTCCATATACTACTTAAAACTGTATACTACTGTAAAGCTGGTCGTATCCATGTTATTTCTTTCTTGAACCATCCATCTTATTTGCATCTTCCATTTCTGTTATTATTATCTCTAACTGCTTGCTTATTTCTTCACTCTCTTTTTTTTTTCCTAGAATGTGTCTGTTATTATTGCCCAATTCCGACAATTTCCAATTTAATGAAGGTATTAATTTAAAATACCAGACGATTTCCAATTTAATGGAGGTATTCATTTGAACTTCCCGACAATTTCCAATTCAATGGAGGTACTACCAAATTTAATTCGTATTTATCTGATTATTTTCAGAGCGTTTCCTTTCGTTTCTTTGCCTTTCTCATTTCATTTCATTTCATTTCATTTCATTTCATTTCATTTCATTTCATTTCATTTCATGAAATGAAATGAAATGAAATGAAATGAAATGAAATGAAATGAAATGAAATGAAATGAAATGAAATGAAATGAAATGAAATGAAATGAAATGAAATGAAATGAAATGAAATGAAATGAAATGAAATGAAATGAAATGAAATGAAATGAAATGAAATGAAATGAAATGAAATGAAATGAAATGAAATGAAATGAAATGAAATGAAATGAAATGAAATGAAATGAAATGAAATGAAATGAAATGAAATGAAATGAAATGAAATGAAATGAAATGAAATGAAATGAAATGAAATGAAATGAAATGAAATGAAATGAAATGAAATGAAATGAAATGAAATGAAATGAAATGAAATGAAATGAAATGAAATGAAATGAAATGAAATGAAATGAAATGAAATGAAATGAAATGAAATGAAATGAAATGAAATGAAATGAAATGAAATGAAATGAAATGAAATGAAATGAAATGAAATGAAATGAAATGAAATGAAATGAAATGAAATGAAATGAAATGAAATGAAATGAAATGAAATGAAATGAAATGAAATGAAATGAAATGAAATGAAATGAAATGAAATGAAATGAAATGAAATGAAATGAAATGAAATGAAATGAAATGAAATGAAATGAAATGAAATGAAATGAAATGAAATGAAATGAAATGAAATGAAATGAAATGAAATGAAATGAAATGAAATGAAATGAAATGAAATGAAATGAAATGAAATGAAATGAAATGAAATGAAATGAAATGAAATGAAATGAAATGAAATGAAATGAAATGAAATGAAATGAAATGAAATGAAATGAAATGAAATGAAATGAAATGAAATGAAATGAAATGAAATGAAATGAGAAAGGCAAAGAAACGAAAGGAAACGCTCTGAAAATAATCAGATAAATACGAATTAAATTTGGTAGTACCTCCATTGAATTGGAAATTGTCGGGAAGTTCAAATGAATACCTCCATTAAATTGGAAATCGTCTGGTATTTTAAATTAATACCTTCATTAAATTGGAAATTGTCGGAATTGGGCAATAATAACAGACACATTCTAGGAAAAAAAAAAGAGAGTGAAGAAATAAGCAAGCAGTTAGAGATAATAATAACAGAAATGGAAGATGCAAATAAGATGGATGGTTCAAGAAAGAAATAACATGGATACGACCAGCTTTACAGTAGTATACAGTTTTAAGTAGTATATGGAACGATGTTAAGCAAGATGTGGACCAGCATACATTAAAATTGAAATGTCATTGACAAGGCATACATAAAAATTGAAATTTGGAATTAAATTACATAAAAGAAATGTAAGGAAAGAATAATGCAATTTGAATTACTTGAATTCCATTCGATTGGAATTACTTGAATTCCATTCAATTGGAATTACTTTGTTTGAATTCCATTCAATTTGAATTACTTGAATTCCATTCGATTGGAATTACTTGAATTCCATTCAATTAGAATTACTTGAATTCCATTCAATTAGAATTACTTTGTTAGAATTCCATTCAATTTGAATTACTTGAATTCCATTCAATTAGAATTACTTTGTTCGAATTCAATTCAATATGAATTGCTTGAATTACATTCAATTAGAATTACTTGAATTACATTCAATTGGAATTGCTTGAATTACATTCAGTTGGCATTAATTGAGTTACATTCAATTGGAATTATTTGAATACCATTCGATTAGAATTACTTTGTTCGAATTCCATTCAATTTGAATTACTTGAATTCCATTCAATTAGAATTACTTGAATTACATTCAATTGGAATTGCTTGAATTACATTCAACTGGAATTACTTGAATTCCATTCAATTGGAATTACTTTATTTGAATTCCATTCAATTAGAATTACTTTGTTCGAATTCCATTCAATTTGAATTACTTGAATTACATTCAATTGGAATTGCTTGAATTCTATTCGATTGGAATTACTTGGATTACATTAAATAGGAATTACTTTATATGAATTCCATTCAATAAGGATTGAAAATCTAGATTCCTGAAATTAGAGCGCTCTCAGAGAGCAATTCTTAAAGTCAGCTCATTCCTGCCGTTTCTATATCCAACGAGTGACCTCTACATTCAATCGAAAGTGCTAACAGTCCGGCAACTTTTTGTATTGTACATGACCCTGAGAATGCACTCCACTATACAATATGACCCAACTTTGTTAATTAACAAGCGGAGAAAAGGCTCGGTCTGTCGGAGCAAAATATTGAACACTAGTTTTTCGAAGAGGTTCTTCGTCTTTTTGGGACCGCATTTGTATAATATTTTGAATACTAAACTATCAATATACCATCTTTCAAAATTGACATGCAAATCAGTCATAACAAAATGGCTGCAGGAGCTTGATTATGATGTTCGATGGTGGTGATTCTATGCTGGCAGCATCAATCATATTGATAGCGGCCTGAAGCTGTCATCTCCAGTTGGTGCCGGGGGTCTCATGTGAGCACTTACTTTCTATTTGGTGTCCATGTGGTGGTGTTTGGGATAGCTTTGAAAGCAGTATCTGGTGAGTCGATTTCACGTTGTTTGCTAATATATTGCGTAGGTTCCTTATACGGTAACAAGGTACAGGTACCCATTGCGTTGAAATAGTTATTGGTTATTGACTTAAATTGGATAATGGAAAAAACTTAAATTGTGGATATGTTTATTTACTTGTTTAGCAGTTAGAGCAAGATTAGAGCTATACATTTGCAAGTAGTACAAGATTAATCAGTCGACAAAGGTCTATTAGCTCTAAAAAGAATAATATCTATGAAAAGAATACCCAGTCCTATTACTTCAGACAATGCTTTACATCACAAGCTCATGGCAAACATTTTAACAAAAAATTATTTGCTAAAGAAAAAAATAAATGCAGGTTCATCCCTGAATTGGATCCATAGTTTAGAGAATTTTACAAGTGGATGGTTTGCGAGATGCGAGGGATGTTCCAAAGATGGTTTTGTAACCGATATCTTCCAAGTTTACGTGAATGGTTCAAGCACTCATGTAAAGGACCGCGAGTACCATCTAAGGAAATAATAAAATTTTGGTAAAAGGGAAGGGATGCAGTGTTTGTATCTATACAGTAGATATAATACATTGTATCATGTACACCGGTGTTGGTTAGAATCAGTATTAAGATTAAAGACGTGTCTGTCGCGACACTGGGAGAAAGCCACAAATATCAAAAGTGTAATTTGCATCAGTAAATAATAATTATCTCTAGTATTGATTACCTACATTTGAAATAATTAAAATTTGTTAAAAGGGAAGGGATGTAGTGTTTGTATCTATACAGTAGATATAATACACTGTCTCATGTACACCAGTAGAGGGGGTAGCTGTCAACCGGCCAGTCTGACATTAGACGCGGTGCGGGTTGGACGTGCGCTTGCGCTCGGACCTGGTGTAGTGGTGAGCCAGTGCTACGGAGTAACTAGTCACTAATCTGTGCAGTGGTGTCAGTGCGTGGACGCTACAATTATTATTTGGGTTAAGTGGTTGTTTCAAGTCTTTCCAGAGCTTGTTTCACTGCTATCAGACTAGATCTATATGTGATCGTCACATTGATTATATTTCACTGCCAAGACCTGCAGCTATAATTATTAAATTCACAATATTCTTGGCAGGAATGGATTTTACTTCAGCTGGGTGTAACAGGTGTGTAGTTATTGAATAAGTATTTTTTTCATAAACTGGGGAAAAGTAAAAATAACCTCATATTTTTCACAGAAATAGGAAAATCGTTCTTTTTTCTAATCGGTAAAGCCACTAGATAGTTGGTCAGGTTCTTTAGCTACTATGTAACACTTTCTTTGTCTTTCTACGACTACTGGCACCTTTAAAATATTACAGGAAGCTAGTGCAAAAAATAAACAAAAACCGGCCAAGTGCGAGTCAGACTCGCGCACCGAGGGTTCCGTACAAACCTGTAGGTATATAAGTAAATGGTAGTATAGACCTGAGTATTTGATATTAATTTCAATTTATGACCTATTAAAAAAAAACTACTTACTAGATCTCGTTCAAACCAATTTTCAGTGGAAGTTTGCACCGTAATGTACATCATATATTTTTTATAGATTTATCATTCTCTTATTTTAGAAGTTACAGGGGGGGGGACACACATTTTACCACTTTGGAAGTGTCTCTCGCGCAAACTATTCAGTTTAGAAAAAAATGATATTAGAAACCTCAATATCATTTTTGAAGACCTATCCATAGACACCCCACACTTATGGGTTTGATGAAAAAAAAAAATTTGAGTTTCAGTTCTAAGTATGGGGAACCCCCAAAATTTATTGTTTTTTTTCTATTTTTGTGTAAAAATCTTAATGCGGTTCACAGAATACATCTACTTACCAAGTTTCAACATTATAGTTCTTATAGTTTCGGAAATAAATGGCTGTGACATACACGGACAGACAGACAGACAGACAGACAGACAGACATGACGAATCTATAAGGGTTCCGTTTTTTGCCATTTGGCTACGGAACCCTAAAAAGGGGTAGGGCGTATGAGGTTTTTTATCGATACACTTAGATGTATTATGTGGCCAAATCGCGCCCCTATCACACTGAAGAAGTACAAAACATTACTGATACAACAGACTACAATAATGCTAATATATACATACATTCATTCATAAAAAAATTGTAATTATTCGTATCAATATTTCATGATAAGCAATAATTAGTAGTTATATTCTGTAATGTTCAGTAAAAAATAGATGAATTTGCCATTTTGCAGCAAAATTATTATATATGCTATTGCAAAAATCTACAAATGGCGTCCTCATTGAGGTATCATTTGTTTTGGTTGGGTATTACAAGAATGAAAATTTACAATGATGATGTCATCCCAACGTCTTCGGGTATAAAGCGGCCTCAATGACTCATTCATTGTGTGCCCAGTGCTCACCATTCGTATACAATTATGTTTACGGAGTCGATGTTATAACCTTGCTTTCTTTTAGTCGTGTGCTAGTTGTCTAGGTGTATAGGCGTGTGCGTAAATATTTGATAGATCCAAGTTTATTGCAAAACGATTGCAAAGGTGAGTGATCGTGTTATTTTTGTTTATAGTTTACCTTGTGGTAAGTTTTCTGCCATGTCAGTTTAGGTACGTCTGCGCATGTCAAATAACTGGCAATAATAAGTAAGCATCCATCCAGTGGTGATCATGTGAGATCATAATGTTAGTTTAGAGTAGGTTTAAAATATACAGTTCTCTATGTAAGTAAAAAAACACAGGATTAATTTGAAATATGGTTACGTTTAACCTCCATAAATAATACTATGAATGTTCGAGTCAAATACAACCAGTACCCGCTTTGTGTGATAGAAATATTTAACAAGAGTTAAAGTTCTTGAATTAAAAATCATGAATATTTTATTATACTTATATTATACTACTAGGTAAATGGTTTGCATACTGATTATTTACAACTCTGTTGATTGTATGGTAGTGATCACTAAGGAATGAGACTGAACCGGTCTGCTGACTTTCGCCACGTTGCCGCTGTATCAAATCAACAACGTAAAGATCTAGGTTATTTAAAAACGTGATATACCTATCAATACATTGTTAGCATTTATATTTATTCCATGTATTATTATTTGTGTATTCTGTGGTATCAGTCTGTTTGAACTGTGGTAATTTTATCAAAACGTAAATATATTTTAATAATATTGGTAGCAATCACTTCAATCCTTCGTAGATAATGATTTACGAAAAATCGTTGAGAAATAATGACGAAATGAGCATTTGTTTGTTTAAAAAAGTGATGCAATATAATAATATAATATAATGGTGAAGAGTGAGCACGTTTAATCAATTATTATGACGTTGTGTACCACAATTCGAGCGAAATAAATCATGAAAGTTGATGAATGATGGGTGTGTTTTAGAAAGATAAACGTACCTATGTAAATGTAAAAAACATTCAAACTAATTCAACTACTGCGGTTTTTATTATAGTTGAATTATGTGATCTTCTAAATTTAAACGCCCGACCTTCAAAATCTAAAATGAAGATTGAAATACTATCTCACTCAATATCCCGTAATATGTGCCTGTGGTACATATTTAAATCAAACTCTATATTCTTTAGAATAAGGTTCAAAATGATTGCATGAATGGTTTTTAAAATGCAGACGATAATCACACAAACTTAAAACTTGTTTTTCGAAAAAGTTATCACAGACTCTCACAGTAGGATATCTTCTAGTATATACTTTAATAATAATAATAAGTTTAAACGGACAAATCTCTGGAGTTATTAGTCGGATACAAAACATTATTTCACTAACAAGAGGGTACTACATAGGTTATAATATGGTAGGTTTATGATTCTATTAGGTTTGGCCTATACGTTAAGTATGAGGAAAATAAGTGCAGATACTAACAGTGTCCATTACTTGGAAATTTAATGCACGAATGACTCTTGTCACCATACCATAGTTATATAACGACCAATTACAAATTTTTCAAACTCTCCGGTTGAGAGCCTAACTCCATCCGGTTGTGAGACTAGCTCTATCCGGCTGAGAGCCATCCGCGCTCGTCAATTTGTGCTATTGCTACCTTTTAGTAAAAAAAAAACTAATTGTTTCGGTCTCTAGCAAGTTTTCGTAGACTTTGGACACTACACTAGTAATGTCGTATGTAGGCAAAATATATTAAGAATTATGTTGTTGATCTGTTGCATCTATTGCATATTAGACGCAGCAATCTCTCACTTTTGAATTAACAATAGCTATTATTGATAATATTCTATGTGCCAATAATTGGACTGTTTTACAAAAAACTTAAACCGACTTCAAAGTACACTAAGAAGTATCTATCGTAAGTATATATCCTGATCTGATGACAATGGGACCAAACGGGAAGTGTACACTTCCAGACAAAAAAAGAATTTTCCAATTCAGTTCATAAATGACGGAGTTATGAGGTAACAAACATAAAAAAAAAAAACAACATACAACCGAATTGAGAACCTCCTCCTTTTTTTGAAGTCGGTTAAAAAGAGAAAAATTTGTGCGGAAAGGAGAGAAACTTGTTTGTCAGATATGGCTTCTCAACTTGGCATTATTTGCATAAGGTACCTTATCCTACTATTTGATCAAATGAAAAAGCCTGAAAAGTTCCTTGTTGACAAATAATAGTACCTACTAACGTAATAAAACTACCCACACACATAGATATGTGTATTGGTAGTGTTGTTGTTCTTGAATGTATTTTATAATTATGGATGTGTGACGTCTTGACTCTTATGTATTCGTATTAGCGTTGAAAATAAAACAACATGGCTAGAAAAGTCATACAGGTAAACTAGTGCCAACCGGTACGCTCACTCTGTCACGTTTTCTCTTGCAAGTACCTATAATAATTCCTGATACATTAGTTTTACTCTTTGTTCGCAATATCAACCAGCCAAGTGCGAGTCGGAGTCACGCACGAAAAGTTCTGTAAAGACGTTTGTACGCGGCGGCGCCCTTTAATTTTATTTATTTGTTATAGTGGCTATAGTAATACACATTCTATGAAAATGTCAGCTGGTCTGTACTCCACTGACAAAATAGACAGACGGGCTGTGCGGAGGCTTAGTAATAAGGTCTCGTTGGCATCCTTCGGGTACGGAACCCTAATAAAATCTATATACTGATAATTATTATGTATTTTGTTTTACTTAGTACACTCCAATAACAGTACAGATTTGTCGTTAGAAAACGGTTGTATAGGAGATATTAGGAGTTGTTCAATGAGAGTTGAACATACATAGTTCGAGAGGCTTTGTGCCAATTCCTATGAATTTGATATTTTTATTATTTTTGTATAGTCACAATTAGATAGACACGTTAGGAATGAATAAACAACGTTTACCTATTGTTTATTACATAAATAATTACTAGTCATAATAATATTATATTTTTACATAATACATACAAATTTACACTATAAAATTCTTAAATATATACTTGATTTCAAACCAATATTTACATTCCTTTAAAATTAGACTTAACTTACTGACTGTACCTGGTGCACCGCTATAGGTAAGTATATGTACCGTTGCCAAACGGGAAAGTAGCCAAACAGGAATAAGCCAAGACGTCGAAAGTGAAAGTGTTTACTAAAGTTACACTCGCGGAGTTACCCCTATCGCTATCCTAGTAATATAATTAATTTAATAAAATAAGTATTTGTGTATAGCTGAATCTAATGGGACAATATTTGGCTGGAAAATGTTTTTTTGGAGCATCATTTCACTTTTTGTTTTAATTTATTTCTTCATATTTTTATTCTTTCACTGATTTGTATAACATAGTTTGACAAACTTTTTAAAAATCAGGCAAAACAACAAGAAGAGATTATACACACATAATAACATCACGCGCTCTGTTTCACAATTAATTAAAATTCAGCCTTAATTACAACTATGCATGCACGGTAATTGTTGACACAAAATAAGAAATATTGTTTGTTAGGTATATTTCAGTTCATTCTAGAGGGCATTTGTGCTCTATATGTTAATCTAGGATACTATTTACCCACTGATTTATCAGGTATCATTAGGAAACTATTACACGAACTAAAATTGTTATTCCCGTACCCGTTTGACTTAAAAAAAGCCCCTTGCTGAGTTTCTTGCCGGACGTCTTCTCAGTTCAGCAGTGCTTCATATAAAATATTCTGCCGCTACGACACACGATAAAAAATCGTCCCGACAGACGACATAGTGTGAACGAGCTCTAACGTTTGTAAGTGCCTATTATTAGGGCCTTAATTTAATTAAATAAACGATTTTGAATTTTGTTTTTTTATCCATATGAAGTAGATACTAGTATCCGCGTACAGTTTTAATATTTTTGCACGGAACCCTAATTATTTTTATAAAAGTAAGAATAATAAAAGTAGCAAATGCTACTCCTTATAACGTCAGCTATCTTCTTGTGAAAGTCCTGTCAAAATCGGGCCAGCTCTTTCGGAGATTAGTCGGAAGAAACAGACGTATCACCAGCGTACGAGGGTTTTAATTTTTTTGCGCCGGGAAACTGTGGCCAATCGAACGAAGTCACGGGCAACAGCTAGTATAATATTATATATGTGAAAGATCTTGTGAAACTTTCACTCAAATAGTATAGAGTGTTTTTGGATGAAATTAGGCACACAGATAGAATATGATCTGGATTAACACATATACTTCGGGAATGCGGGTGAAACCGCGGGATGAAATCTAGTATTATATAAAACAAACAAAATACGCTGAGCGAATATTTATTTATTTATCTCAGTTCTAAGATTTTTATTTATTTATATTAGCTGTTTCTCCACAAGATACTTCAAAATAAATGTGTTTTGGGTATTCCATTAGACGAAAAACATCTGTAAATATTTTTAACCAAATTATGAATCTCTGAAATACTAACAATCACGTATAATATATATCATGTCTTACTGATGAACGTTTCTTAGTTACAATGTTTTCCTTTTCAATTTTACAGAAGTAACAATGAACATCGCAGCAGTTGGCCCAGATCCTACCCAGATCATCTGCCCATCATGCCGTGCCACAATTGTGACCAGGGTTGACAGGAAATCAACGACAAAGACTCATGTCATCGCTCTGATCCTATGTCTATTCTTGTAAGTATTAATTGGAACCTTGGACTAACCGTGGTCCATGGTGCCGCTGTGGTGAATGCCCATACAGTATTACCATCTCTTATGGTAAAACTGTGCCCATACCCTGTCTGTATTCAATATTATATATTACTAGCTTCTGCCCGCGGCTTCGCCCACGTAGCCTACAGGAAACCAATGACATACTTTCCTTCAAAAACAAACGTAATAAGTACTCTCACTCCCTCTTAATTGCTTTTTTTTTCTTGTTTAAGCCCTATTGACTCTGTTAGGCTTCTCTCATTACGAAAAAACTATGATACACGTGACCTTTCTTAGTGGATACTTACACTTCACAAAGAACACACCCTCAAATTTTCATGTCTCTAGGACCCGAGGGGTTAGGCTGTGCGTTGATATATCAGTCAGTCAGTCAGTCAGGACTTTGAATTTTATATATACATATGGAGGATTTTTTTTTACTGACTAATATTTTATCTCTGGGTGTGTCCAGACACCAGACACGGCATTCACAGGAAAAAATCTGCCGCGCGACTGTTTGGACACACCCAGAAAAAAATTGCGTGAGCTCGCGAACGTGTCCAAAAATAGCGCGGCTTCGCTGTGTCGCGACACGCCATTGAGTATTTAGAATGGAGTTGGCAAGCACCACTTCTAGTACTGAATTATTTCTGCCAGTTTTTGCGGGAGGCGAGGTAAACACGCACAGCACACATTTACTTACTCACAAACACTCATGCAAAAAGTTGAAGCATCTCTATAAACGCACACTTAAATAAAAGCTAACACACAAATACAAAACAAGCACACAAATGAGGAATTACAGTGTTTACGCCTTTGTTTAATGGCACACTAGCTTAAAAAACTAATGATGGGGTTGTTAAGCTTGCTTGAATCTTTCCCCTGGTCTTCTATACAGTCTGTGTCTGCCATCGTGCTTGTAGAGCATAAACTTTGATACGTCGGAGAACATAACTTTTGACTAATCTTCAATAGTCCAATTTAAGTGGTTCTGGGCATATCTAAGATAAAAAACGATGCCCACGCTCCTGTTTAGGGCCATTTGCAGGTCCAACTGGTTTCAAGCTAGCTTCAACAAGTCGTCGACTTACTGTCCATGCGCTTGGGTTACTTCCTCCGAGGCGTCGAAACTGATTTGTAAGTTCAGTTTCTGTGAGAAAGCGATTTAGAAGCATGTTGTTCACCAAGTATCGATCTTCTCGTGCTGTGGTATACCTGGTTATGCCTGTTCCTGTTCTGCGTAGGTAAGAGCCAGTTTCCTCGTAACGTCGGAGAAATCTTTGTACTGTTGACAGCGACACACCGACAGTTCTGGCTGTATCGCGCTGACTCCGGCCGGTTTCCTGCATTGTACGAATTCTGGTGAATTCTTCAGGTGTAAGCGACATGATTACAGCTTGAATAATACATATTGAACACTATTCATATGGTTTATATACCCACTTAAATGACAGATTAGAAACAAAAGCAAAATGAAATGCAGTAATTTCGTAGTTCCATCTTCGAAAGTCTCCCATTTTCAAATTTGTTTTTTTTATGACATAACTTTACCATAACTAAGAAGTTTTAATACCTTAATTTAAGGAGTATTTAATTGTCTATTAAACACAATTTATTTCATTAAGCTAGCATTCTTAGTTTCCGAGATTTAAAGGTTTCTTTAAGTGACCCGGATTCATTGCCCTCGAGTGTATTTAGATTTTCAAATCATTTGAGTGATTCAAGCTGTAATCTGTGTTATTATTATGCGTCCAGCAGGAAGGAAAATAAAATACTTCTGGATATAATCCTTATAACAAGCACGCTGTGCTGTGACAAATACCTACCAAATGACTGCATTACGAACTTGTTGACAATACATAAGATTATAACGCTCGAGCATTTTGTTTACTTAATTATTATCAGCTAAGTTGTGTACTTATGACTACCCGTATCACTGTGTGATAACATTATTTATTGAGTCTCATCATGTGAGATGCTATCATAATATTAACTGTGTCCTATAAATGTTAGGCAGTCTCCTTTACTCATAATAAAGAAAAGAATTGCCTTAATCTATAAGTAGGTACTAATATAATACTTACAGTCGAACACGCAAATCTCTGAAAATACCTGTCAGATTCACTAATAGGAAGAGCTAAATTATCCCCGAGTGTTATAATAGGCTACTTTTTATCCCGGGAACGCGGATGAAACCGCGGATGATAGCTATAGTATATAAAAAAGTTACCTGATTAAGAGTCGATAAGTGACTGCACTCGTATCCTAGAAGTTATTATGTTATCAACAGAACATTACACTATGTGTAATTTACATTTATTTTGCATTTCAAAGTTTAAGCAAAGCCTACTAAATAGTTACTACGTAAGTTTAAGTCATCTGCTGCTTGCTTTTAGCTAATCATGAAAATAATCTGGTCATGCTTGGTAAATAGTAAATAGCTTATCAAATAAGGAAGTATTATGGAGACGGCCCTGATTCTGTTGTTTAAAGCTAAACTAATTTTAATGTCACTATGTCTCTTTCTAACAAAGAACATAGGAAAAGGATGTAAGAAATTTTGTCCTGTCAAATTAGTCCAGTGCTTGTTTTCAAAATAAATTTAGTCGCCATCTATCGCGGTTACGCCTAAATACACGAAAAATAAGACGGCAAAGATTAATTTGACAGCTTTAAATATGTTCTGTCCTTTTTCAATATTGTTCGTAAGAAAGATATGTGATGTGACTAAAATTAGTTTAGTGCGATTTACAACAGAATCGGCACCAACACCATACTGTATGTAGTTACATGAAGCATGTAGTAACTATATGCTTATTTTTATAACAGTGTGAACAGAAGTAAAGTAGCCTTTATATAGTCGACATAAGGCTTATCGAAGTGATCTCGATAGGTAACGAAGGACATTAAGGGGGCTTGTCTAGATTACTGATATTATAATAAACTGATGTACCACCAACTAGTGAGAGATTCATAAGTAAAAAAAAAACTAATTAGGCCGTCAGTTAGATTCATTATCAAAAAATATTGAACACGTATTTTTTGCTTTACTTGTACCATAACGTGACGTCACACAGTGGGCCGAAAATCGTCTTTCATAGACATATAATGATTTCTCGCAAATGTCCACTTTTATGACTTGAAAATATTTGGAAGACTAAATACATGCCAATTATGGAGGCCACAGCCGAGGGATGTAAAAAAAATCAAAACTGAATTTATAATATTAATTTAATGTATAAAAATTACATTAATGAACTATAATTAAAATGTAGTGTCTTCGGACGAAGTTGGTACCGAAGTGAAGATCCCTTCCGCGTCGCTTGGTCGGGCGGGCCGCTTGGCTTGATGCAGGTGCAACGTCGCGGCGTCAGCAATATAGATTCACATGGGAACCGCGTCGACTCAGCATTGCGCAATATCGTCATCGATGATGTTAAGGCTATGTGTACATTGGCTTCACTTAAGGGTCTGTACACATAACACCTCCACCCATAGATCAGCAACTATTTTAGAATGTTCAATGAAAATGTTGCTGGATGCTGGTTTCTATCTTCAGATTTTTCTAAATTCTCCAATGGTATCATTAGTGTTGTTGGATATCTTAATTTTCTTGAAGGTTCTATAACGTTGAATCAGTACGATGAATACAAGTATAGCTGCACTCAGTAATATGCCATAGATCGGGATTGTAGTATGGTATAATGTACTCGTAGGTAGTTGTTCTATTTGAAGCGGAGGCTGGGCCGATATTTTTTCTTGAAGGTTTCTTAGGTCATCCAACTTGATTGAGTTGAGGGAAATAGTAGGTTTGCTTGTAGTTTCCTGGTTGATATAATATGGAATTTTCATAATCTTCATCGGCTTGCCTTCTATACGGTTATTGATGTTAATAAGAGTGAATTCTTCGGTGCGTAGACGGCAGGTCTGTGGAATGGTTGCTAGATAACTGCCGCAGAGTATGTTGTATTCTTCTCGTTCGCAGGATAGCTGGACTTTCGTTGGTTGCGGGAAGACGACTATGTAATGTCTGTCATCTAATTTTTCCATAAGTTGTCTTGAAATTGATACAGTGGTTGTCTTGCAGGATTCGTTAGATTGTTGAAGAATTAATTTATGTATGCAGTTTGGTTGTGATCTAATTTGATGTTCCATGCCTTCCTCACATAAGTATGCGTTGCTCAACTTCGGGCATTCAGCCGCAATGTACACGTAATAATTCTCATTGGTTGCTATATAAGGATAGGGAGGTACTAGGATTTGATTTGATTTATTAGGTAATATGGATAATTTATAAAGATCATATGAATGCGGGGAAACGATTGGGAACCTAAAGACTATAACTAATTTATCCTTATTAAAGTATGTACCTGGCTTAATTACGTTATAATATTCTCTAATATCTACGTCCAATAACTGTTTCCTATCATAAATGGTACCTAACTTAAGTAACATACTATTTAATATTTCTACACTTAACATTGAATGGTGTGTGCTCGATGCACGCGTAAAGGCTAATATATCTCCTATTCTACGTAATTCACTTATTAAATCATCAATGTTCTCACTAACTATAACTAACAATTGGGTCAATTTTGCGTATTTCAATAAATTGTCTTGGTACGATTTATTATCTTTAATAATGAAATATATCGTCTTATTAATTTTACTCTGATTATCCAATATATTCGATAAAATATTAGTATGATGTAACATCCAATCCTTACTTAAACTGATAAAACTGTTAAATTCAGATACTGTCTTATCTTGATTTTCTTTTAAAACTTTAATGGCATCTTCATATTTTACTGCATCTGTATAATCTAAGTTACCAGTTATACTTTTGATTACAGAACCCAAACCGTCTATTAGGCCTCTTTTACTTCTACTAGGCTCTAAGCCTCTTAAATGAGATGATGCTTTATCTAATTTAGTGGTAAGGTAGTTAATTTGGGTGTCATACAAAGGATATGTTTTGTCAGGTAGTTGAGTCTTGAGTTGTCTTAATTGGTCTTGTACTGTGTCAATCTTGTCTTTTATTTCATTCAATTCAATGTATTGTAGGAAGATATGGTGATGAGTTACTAACTGTACGGGTCCAAGTTTAAATGGTAAAAGTCCAGGTCCGTCATTAAAGCTTTCAAGTTTTATCTCTTGAGCTTGTACTAGGTGGGTGATCAGTATCAGGATTAATCTGCAACAACATAGCACTTTTTGGTACTCGTTTTAATCGTGACTTAGCTACAGGGCCTCGTTTTCTAGATGTATAAATATGTATAGGCAGATCGGCAAGAACTTTGTCATGAGTATATCGGGGAGCTAACTTCTGTCTACTAGCTGAGGGATTTCTGATAAAAACTTGTTGTTCAGGCTGTAACTCTACTTCAGGCTCACGGTCTCTATTTCTATTCTCAATTATGTTAGTACGATCAGTCAAAGTGAATTCATTTATAATGTCATATACTGTTTTCATCTGTTCTTTATGTGTCTGCATGTACTGTTGTAATAACTGTTCCGTCGGGTTAAAGTCTAGGGGATCACGAGGGTCATAGTGTCCTGTTATTATGTCATAGGGTCGACATTTAGTAAAGCTGTGGACAGAACTATTGTAAGCTAAAATGGCATATGACATTAAGTTAGTTACTGGTTCGTCTCGCTGTTGTAGACGTAAAATTCTAAGATGTTCCAATAATGTCGAATGAAAGCGTTCTATAATGCCATTATCGTTAGGTGCATGAGCTAAAGTTTTATGATGGGTTATTTTATGAATTCGTGTGAACTCAGCGAACATTTGGTTCGTGAATTCAGTGCCTTGATCAGTAATAATTGTTAAAGGAAGACCATGGTGCGTGCAGAATGTTAGTAGTGCTTGAATAATACTAATTGCCGTGCCATCTCGCAATAGATAAGCTTGCCCGTATTTAGAGAATACATCTATAAATGTAAGGTACTTTTCATTTTGGGTAGTAAAAAGATCCATATGAATGATTTCAAAAGGCTTCGTAGCCGGGGGTACTACATTAAATTGTTGCCTAATGGGATGACGATCATACTTTGCCTGGCCGCATATTGTACATTCGTTAATGAATTTAGTTATTTGATCTTTCATTTTAGGCCAGTAATATTTCCGTGACAAACTAAGGTAACATTCATTGATTCCGCGATGATTTGATTTTCCGTCATGATAATGCCTAATTATTTCTTGTTGTCTGAGATACTCCTTCACATTTTCAAGTTCTTTTTTTACTAAAACCAAGTTCATAGAAGAATTCTTAAAGTATTGTTGTAAAATCGGTACTATCAAATACATGCTAAGTGATGGCGTAACTAATATACCAGTTTTAACTCTAGGGGAAACATATTCTTTAATTGCGTCAATTAAATCTTTTTCTAAATTGGATTTAGATAACTGTACTGAAACACGGGTATGTGTATCAAAGGGTTTTGTCACTTTTGGTCGACCTTTGATGTCACCAACTATGGTCAAACATAATTGTCTATGAAATTTATTGAGAGGATCGTCAGTAATTGGTATTTCCAGAATAGGATGTTCACTGTCTGTATGTGCTGTGTCAGTGGATGATCTATGTAATGATGGGGCAGTATCAGTGGATGATCCGTCTAATGATGGTTGTCTTTCTGTGGGATTTACTACTAATGAGTCTGTCTCTTCAATATGTAACTCAATACGTGACAGAGCATCGGCGTTAGTGTTATATTTGCCTTTCTTATATATAACTGTATAGTCGTACTCACTTAGCTTAAGACGCCACCTAGTGAGTCGTGAGTTCGGTTCCTTAATATTCATTATCCACTGTAACGGCTTGTGGTCTGTCAGAATTTTAAATTTACGTCCAAATAAGTAAGGTCGGAAATACTTGGTTGCCCATACTATGGCAAGCAATTCTTTCTCAATCGTGCTGTAATTGATTTCACTTTCATTCAATGTACGTGAAGCGTACGACACAGGCTTATCGGATCCGACAGTTCCTTGCGATAGAACTGCGCCTATTGCGAAATTGGATGCGTCTGTCGTCAGAATAAATTCTTTTGTAAAATCTGGATATCTTAAGATGGGGTCATTTGTCAGAAGCATTTTACACTTGTCAAAGCAATTAACGTATTCTGGGTCAAGAGTAATTCTTTTACCTTTCTTTAAACACATTGTCAGGGGTTTCGCGATGCGGGCAAAGTCAGGGATAAATTTACGGTAGTACCCAATGAGTCCTAAGAATTGTTTAATTTCCTTTGGAGTCTTGGGTATTGGATATTTCTGTATGGCTGAAATCTTATCAGGGTTTGGCTTAATACCTTCTCTACTTATAATGTGCCCTAAATAAGCAGTTTCTAGTTTTAAAAATTCTGACTTGTCCATTTGTATTTTGAAGTTTGATTCCTTCAGTCTCTGAAATACTTTTCCTAAATTTACAATATGCTCTTGTAACGACGTACTAAATACGATTATATCATCGAGATATACTAAGCAGATAACGTTTTGTAGGCCTCTTAAGACATTATCCATCACCCTTTGAAAGGTAGATGGAGAATTCTTAAGTCCCATGGGCATTCGAAGAAATTCGAAGTGCCCGTGTTCCACATTAAACGCGGTCTTGGGTATATCGCTCGGCTCCATTTCAACTTGATAAAAACCACTAGCCAAGTCTAGGGTACTGAAATACTGACACTTCCCTAATTTATCAAGAACATCGGTTATGTTCGGAATAGGGTATTTATCATCGATAGTCTTTTCATTTAATTTACGGAAATCGACTACGAGACGCCACTTTTGGCGACCTGAGGCATCTGCCTTTTTGGGGACAACCCAGATTGGAGAGCTCCAAGCTGAATCGGAAGGTCTTACTATACCCTGTTCCAACATTTTAGAGATTTGATCACTAACTTCCTGTCTGTGTACAAATGGATAACGGTAGCTTTTGGTGTAAATCGGTAGTTCATCGGTTGTCTTAATACTGTGTTTAATTCTGTTAGTGAATGTTAATGGTTCTCCATCAATATAAAATACTTCGGCGTAATTAGAACAAAGAGATAATAAATTTGCTCGTTCCTCATCATTTAAATGATCTGTACGGAGGCGGGAAAGTACTTCCTTAACACGCGTACTCGATTGTTCAGTGCCCGTGCACTCGATATTGAACAAAGTAGCACTGGCGGGACGGTCTAAAGAAAATATAATATCATTCTGTGTAGGGTTCTCTAATTCAACAATACCTCGACTGTTACGTACTACGGTTATGCACTCGTGAATGTGACAATTGCACATAACTTGTTCCTCTACAAGTACCTCACCGTCAGGTACATTGATAGGGATCCTAATTAACTTCGAACTATTGGCCGGAATGATGTCTTCATATAAATTAACGTTTCGGGAATTATACATTCTTATAGGATTTACTGCTAATTTAGTATTCAACGTTAAATCTTTAAAATTTATTTGTGCTTCCCATTTATGTAGTAAGTCTGTACCTATAAGTCCGTCAAAGTGATTATGGAAGTTATAAATAAGTAATGTCACATTGTCAGGGTCATTAAACTCAGGGAAACTGGGGACAGTTATCGAATAATCGTTTTGACTCGTTGCGTGCACGTTCGTAACCTCGAATGGATCATAGTTCAAAGGATAGTTAGAAAAATATTTCTCAACAGCTTCTGGACTGATAAATGATTGATTCGCGCCGGTATCAATTAAAATATTTAATGGTGGATTTGAAATACTAATATACGGTAACTGACGTTGGGTTTGAAGATTCAATTCTATTTTAACTTTTTTGAATTCTGAACTTTCTGAAAATCCTCACTAGTGGAAGGCTGGGGTTGATGTTCAACCTCAGTATTATAATTTTCAGGGTCCTGCAAATCATTATTAAAATCAGATTCGGGACACTCGTAATATTCGTTATAATCATTATATTGATCTGATTCGAAGCACTCAGGATAGTAATAGTTATTATAATAGTCATCATAATAATCATCATAATAATCAGTTTCATTAAAATTAACATCTTTGGCCTTAAAATAATTATTCGGCGGCGGATTGCCTGTTTTACGCCAATCATGACCAGATGGTGGTAAAGTCTTGGTGACGTAATGACTAACGCCGCTCATCGGCTTCGGGCCGGTATTGTATGGGGTTTGATTCCGAGGTTGTAACCGGAATATATTACTTTGCGGATTATAATTCGGTGGAAGAGACTTAAACATTTGCTGCGTACGGCTGGGCATTTTAAATAGTGGGTTAAATCTAAATTGCGGCGGCGGCGGTGGCGGCATGTGACGCTGCCAATTAGGGTGCTGTGCTACAGGAGGGAACACAAATGGTTTAGGTGCAGGTGCATGCAAAGAAGGCATAGGCATAATTTTAGTATTAGTAGGCTGCTGTTGCTGCAATCTAGGAAAACTATCATTTCTATGTTGTAAGTAAATAACATTTAACTCCTCCTGAACAAATTCCAACGCTTTCTCTATACTAGCAGGACGCATGCATCTAATTCTAGAGCCTAATGGTTCCTTAAGGCCTCGTACAAATGCCTGCATAGTTAATTTCTTATAGAGAGTACGTTTCGCTTCTACAGTTGTAGAAACTTCGTCATGTAACGTAACGTACGTCATGATAGTACTAAAAAGCGTTTGGCAACGTTCAAAAAATTCCTGGGGCGTACTAGACCCTTGGGTCTGCAATGCCAAATCATTATACAGAGCAGTTTCATCTCGCTGGTCTGAAAAGTTGTTAATTAGTACATTCCTAATTCCTGTCCAATTCTCCGGAATGCCATTCGAGTTGATGGTTCGAGCAGCAGATCCCGATACCTTGTTAAGTATTCCGTTTAATAGTGAACTATTATCTAATTCAAATCTTTGATCATCCTTAACATATTTCGCGACTAACTGATCGCAAATGCGAATGAATCTAGTTAAGACGTTCGGGTTCCCGTCAAATTCGGGGACTAGGCGTAAGGCCTTGAATATGGTGTCCGGATTATGCTCGTAATTAATAGCCATGATATCAAAATCTAAATTCCTATTTGAGTCTACTAATAAATCCCGCTGAGACTGTCTGGGACTAGCCTTAGGGGAACCTAACCTTCGAGGGTGAAAAATCTTGAACACAATTAAATTAAATTTAAATAAAAATATAGGGATCACTAAGGACTAAAGGAGAGCAACACGAGAGAAAAATCTTGTGCAACTCACAGTTTCATTTTTGACTTTTTATCTTCAATGTTTGGAAGTCCTCCAGCGGTGTTCCTCAGGTTCTTCTTCGGATACTCGTCGATGGCTTGAAAACCAGTCAGCCACGCGGGGCTCGGCCCGATTTCGATGTCGGAAATCTTCGTATAGTTCGCGCCACGCACTGACTCGAGTATCCTACCGACTGCGCCAATTATGGAGGCCACAGCCGAAGGATGTAAAAAAAATCAAAACTGAATTTATAATATTAATTTAATGTATAAAAATTACATTAATGAACTATAATTAAAATGTAGTGTCTTCGGACGAAGTTGGTACCGAAGTGAAGATCCCTTCCGCGTCGCTTGGTCGGGCGGGCCGCTTGGCTTGATGCAGGTGCAACGTCGCGGCGTCAGCAATATAGATTCACATGGGAACCGCGTCGACTCAGCATTGCGCAATATCGTCATCGATGATGTTAAGGCTATGTGTACATTGGCTTCACTTAAGGGTCTGTACACATAACATGCCTAATAATATCAACATTATGGAATAGCATTGCAAATAAAGCAAACAGATTTTTTTCTTTAAAAATGACTGTGGCGTTGGCATGAAAAAGTCCTATCTCCTATCGATCAATTGGCCCTAATTCCCTTGCACGATATGTTCGTATTTTTTTGTTTGAAAAAAGAAATAAATACTTGTCTAATATTTTTAAATCGAATTTTTCAGTCTTCCAGCCTATTCTAATCTTTGATAAAATATTCAATAGAAAAACATAAAATTAATAATTGTGTGTTCTTCTTTTCAGATGCTGGCCATGCGTATGCGTGCCTTACTGCATGGACTCATGCCAAAATGCTGACCACTACTGCCCAAATTGTAATTCATACTTGGGCACTTACCAGCGTTAGTCAAACCTCTACACTACCTCAATCTAACCGAATTAATTCTTCGTAATTTAAAGTTAGGGTGGTTTCTATTTTGAATTTCGAATGTACAATCGAGAACCTTTAAGCATGATCGCTATAAGGCAACATTTCGTGTGACTGAGCCAATATAGGCAAACAATGCGCGTGTCATAAAATATATCAAATTCAAAATGGAAACCATCCACCTTAATTGATACTTCTTACGCATATTTTGTGAATATATTCACACATTGAGATTGATATTTTACACCATGCTTATCACTGGATTGTAAGATTGTTTTTATGACGTGTATGTGTAGTGCAATAGAATATTTCAACGTGGAAAACCCGCGCAATATTGAGTGAAGTACCTTCTTATCCACGCTATGATCAGTTTGAAGTCGCCTACTGCTGTAATTTAGGTCTTTTCTAATAGACAGATAAGCGGCAACTGGCTGTCAATCTGAAATTAGAACTGTCCAAAAACTGTTCCAATTTCAAATAACAAAAACAGTTTTTGTATAAACTTCATAGAGGAATAAGAAACAAGGAACAGCTTGACCAAGGTTTATGTAGCGACTGAAAAACCGGGCGTTCGTATAAATCATACGAGTATAATACTTACTTTTTTCATGTGGCGGGTCGTATAATTTATTTATGTTTTTTAAGCATTAGAAATGAAATGTTCTATAGATGTCATCACAGTATTATTTGGCAAATGGCGCGTGAGAATTTCTCCATTATATAAATAATTTGAGTCACATAAAATCTGTGATCCAGACTTTTTTGGTAAATTATTTCATTTGCATTTTTTAGATTTACCAAATAAAGTCGCTGTTCACGCGCTATGCTATTTGAAAAACACTCTAATGCTCTATTTCTCAATTTAATGAAGTAATTATTAGGATGTGTCTGAAAGTTATTTTGAAATATATCTTAATTTTAAATCAACTGTGAAAAACTGTTTTGTTCTTCAAATCTTCCACAAGTTTTCCAATGATGTTTTGTAATTTGTATTTTATTAGTTTAATTTAAAGGTTCACCAGTAAAAAAAATGCCTAATAAGATTGAGAATGATTACTAAAGAAAACTTGCCAAATAGGATATATCCTAATGTCGCTAATTATAATAATAGATTATTGTGTTCCACCGAAAGGCATTTCATGCAATTTCACAACAAAGAAGTTATATTCTTGAATAATTCTTCCGATATATTTGCATTAAATTATAATAATTGCATTTAAATAATAATTAAATGAATATTTGTTTTTGTATTTCCTTGAAAACTTTTTGTGAATACCTAATTCATTTTAATTCTGGGCTTGCATTATGTGGTCCAAAGTAATGTTATGTTTAAGTAAACGTGTAAAGCGAGTGATTTAAATTTATTTTGATATATTGTAATAAATAAATATCTTTGTAAGTATAACTATGGTTTTATTTAACGTTTGTTTTTCCGTGCTCACATCGATATTACAAAGGGGAAGACTAAAGTATGACTAATAATTAATTAAATGTTTCAATATTCCAGTGTATATTATGATAGTTAACGATGAGTGTATGTTTGTGCGTCATCTCAATACTCGAAAAAGAAGCTGTGCAATAGTAGTGCAGTAGAATTAGATAATCAATTTACATTAATTGTGGTACGAATGATTTTCGGTATATCGATGGAATTATGTATGGATATGATTACCTTAAATTCGCAACCGATTTGGAAGTACGGAACATGGTGAAAATTGAGAAAAACTTTGATATTGAATAATTCCTAAACAAAAATTGTGGTACTAGTTGCGAGAATACCATGTCTTTAGAGAACCATTACCTACCTTCTCAACAAATTTGGACTGGTTGCGACATACGGAACATACCTAAACTTAAAAAAGTGATTTTTCGCCTTTATCTCCTAGGCAAAATTTGTGGTACTAGTTGCGAACTCATTGGTAACTTGTATTAGCCTATTACACTTAGTTTTAAGTTTGCAGCCGGTTGCGATCTACGGAACCCTAAGAAAATGACTTTTTGCTAAATTCTACTTCTAGCAAAATTAGCGTAGTCTGTATTATTGCTGATATCATATTTGTAGGTCGACTTCTACCTACTTTGTGATCGCAACCGAAGAGAACATTACGGAACATAGTTTATTTTGCAAGTAAAATGTGCGCGTATTCGCGTGTTACGAGGGGAATGCGGAAGGTGCGGGAGGCAGGACTAGCGTTGAGGAATCTACAAAAATTCCTGCGTCTATCGAATTCTGTCATCTTTTTTGCACTGCTAAGTAAGAACGTTCTTTATTTTTATAGGTATCAATGTAAAATGTATCGAAAAAATACAATATCGTCGTATCCTACAAATAAGGCCGTGTGTGTTGCTTGGTATCCTATGTAGGGCTTGCAATCCGGATATCCGAATTATCCGTATATATAGCGTTTTTAATATCCGGACTTGAGCAACATTATTATCCGGAATTTTCAGATTTTTCGGATAATGTATAGTGGATTTCAGTTTACGCTCAAACAAATTGATAGCTTTAAGCTTAATTTTAAGAGTAAACTTTTTTTTTTTTTTATACCACTTAGGTGGCAAACAAGCATACGGCCCGCCTGATGGTAAGCGGTTACCGTAGCCTATGGACGCTTGCAACACCAGGGGTATCACGCGCGTTGCCGACCCTGCAGAAATCTCTTCACATCCCTTTTGAAGAACCCCATGCTGTACTCCATTGGGAAAACCACGGCGGGGAGCTCATTCTACAGTCTGAGCGTCCGTGGAAGGAAGCTCCTTTGAGCCCGCACAGTACGAAACAATTCAGGTTTCAATATGAATGATGAAGATGGTAGAAAGTAGCCGTGGGCATCATCTTAAACAATTCTTCAGAACACCGTCCGTTGTACAAGCGGTAGAACACACATAAGGAGGCAAAGTCTCTCCTTTAAATTTTTTAGTTAAACATCAATTAGTATCAATTATGATTAAAATTCGAAAAAACCGGATTTTATTCTCAATATTCGGATTTATAATAGGCCCCTAAAATCCGGATTTTTCAGTCATTTTCGAATTTCGAAGTATCCGGATTGCAATCCCTAGTCACAGGTAGGGATTGCAATCCGGATACTTCGAAATTCGATATTATGAAAAAATTATTTCAAACAGTGTATTTCTATAAAAAAAAGATATAAGGTAAACACTTTTTCTTGATAAAGTTAAATTTTATAAATATTTCAGCTTTTGCTAGTTATCACAAACTTTTTTGATGCGTGTACATAATTGGATACTAACTAATATTAACTATATGTTTTTTTTTTACAAACCTCCTGATTTATAGCTGTTTTGCAGTTACGCCCCTTTTCGTAGGATACGTCAATATTGTATCTTTTCGATATTTTTTACAATGATACCTATAAAAATAAAGAACGTTCTTACTTAGCAGTGCAAAAAAGATGACAGATTTCGATAGACGCAGGAATTTTTGTAGATTCCTCAACGCTAGTCCTGCCTCCCGCACCTTCCGCATTCCCCTCGTAACACGCGAATACGCGCACATTTTACTTGCAAAATAAACTATGTTCCGTAATGTTCTCTTCGGTTGCGATCACAAAGTAGGTAGAAGTCGACCTACAAATATAATATAAGCAATAATAGAGACTACGCTAATTTTGCTAGAAGTAGAATTTAGCAAAAAGTATTTTCTTAGGGTTCCGTAGATCGCAACCGACTGCAAACTTAAAACTAAGTGTAATAGGCTAATACAAGTTACCAATGAGTTCGCAACTAGTACCACAAATTTTGCCTAGGAGATAAAGGCGAAAAATCACTTTTTTAAGTTTAGGTATGTTCCGTATGTCGCAACCAGTCCAAATTTGTTGAGAAGGTAGGTAATGGTTCTCTAAAGACATGGTATTCTCGCAACTAGTACCACAATTTTTGTTTAGGAATGATTCAATATCAAAGTTTTTCTCAATTTTCACCATGTTCCGTACTTCCAAATCGGTTGCGAATTTAAGGTAATCATATCCATACATAACTCTATCGATATACCGAAAATCATTCGTACCACAATTAATGTAAAATGTTGCTTAATTTTGAGCTAATTCTACTGGACTATAGGTATTTACGCGCGAACCATTATCTCCCTATTTTTTAATGAAGCGGTAGATTAGGTTAGGTTACCAGTCATCTGATGTAAAATGTATGTAATAATATTGCCTTAAATCTACAATTAAATGAACAATACAAGAGCATAGCATATAAAAAAATTATGATATGTTACATCACGAAGACGGCAACAGTGTGTAGAGGATCCGCAATAAACTGCGCTGAGTGTTTCCGCACATAAAAATATCTGTCACGCCCCGTGACGCCGGTCGCGGTGGCGTGGTGGCGCGGCGCTTACGGTTGTGTGCCGGAAAACTGCGGTTTATGTAAACGATCCCGGGCCTGGCAGGGCTGCCTACTATCTGTTACCGGTGGGCTATCAAATATTTTAGCCCTGGTGACTGCAGTACTTTTCCAATATGTTTGAAAAAATAAATACACCATTATTATGACCAAGCCCTTTTAGTAGCAAGTTTATGCTTCAAATTAAAAGTATGAATGTGCGGTGAATATTTATAGGATTAATGCAATAAAACTAGTCATAACTACGAATTTTTAATATTTTATCATATTTTTTTTGACATTTCTGAAAATTATTTAAGCTGTATATGGTATTGGAGACTGTTCTAAAATAAAATCGAATCGAAATCTAAACCCTGAAGTGAAGAGGAGCATACGAAGGTACACTCAATTGAGGCGAAGTTTCAGAAGCCATTTCAATTTCACAAATATTTCCTAATATCATCACATCATATTGAAATATATTGTCAGTATTAACAATACTAATACCTGATGTCCCTATAACTGATAGACAAGGTAGTGACACCCTTTATATAAAACCATACGTTGATTCACCTATTCAGAGACAGAAATGGTAGCATGTGATCAAGTCGTATTCGAGGCATCGGAAGGCTGGAAATGCAAATAGGCCGTTTGATAGGTGGATCACGCTTGGCTTTGTTGTGATTTCCTACCTACTGAAGAATTTAGGAAAGAACTATAATAGATAGGGCCGAACGGAAAAATACATTATTTTCTTATATTTTTTTACTTATTATTTATTTCAGTAGTTTCCAGGTGTAGAATGAGCTCCTCGTCGTGGTTTCCCCAAAGAAGTAGAGCATGGGATTCGTCAAGAAGGGTGTGAAGAACAACGAAAGCTTAGGATTATTGTACTACTTATTAAAAAAAGGCCTCGCTGAGTTTCTTGCCGGAGTCTTCTCAGTGTAAGTGTATTTCGAACCGGTGCCACGGTGGTAAATTCAACTATTAGTGCGTTCGAATTGGAGTGATGTCATTTTTAACAGTTTCAAAATGGGCATTTTTGTTTATGCGTTCGAATTGGAAAATTTCAACAATTTTGCAACTTTTGCCACAAACGATATTTCCCAAATCGAACGATTAGGTACAAAAATGACATTTCCATGCTGATCGCCTGCTTGTCACTTGTCTCAACCTACCTTTTTCTTTCAGTTAATCATTAAACAAAGTTAATCTAACAAATTATTCTCTTGCCTGTTAGTATTTCTATCAAATTTTACAATAAAAATTAAAATTTTCGCTTCCAGTTTGAATTTTCCAAAACTTATCTGTCAGATTCAAAGATGTCAAAATATGATCACAAACGACCCTGCCTCGGAGGTGGGTCAAAATTTGCAGTTCACGATGTCGTTTTTAACTGTTTCCAAGTAAAACGAACGGTGAACGAAAACAGTTCAAAACGCCAATTTCACCCACAACTTTCCAAATCGAACGCCAGATGTGATCGTTTTTGGCATTTTTGACTGTTATTTTTGCTACCATACCCCAATTCGAACGCACCTTATATATAACAACTTAACGTTCATAAGTGCCTCTAAACTGAATAAATGACTTTTTGACTTTGACTTTGAAATAATTTATGGTAAAAACTACATCTTTCTCAAACCATGATAAGTGTGATGACGTTAAAAGCTGAATTTATTTTTAAGATTCTGTACCCTACGGGACCCTATAACGCGCTATTACTAAGCCTATACTCTACGCCGTCTGTCCGTGTATCACAGGTCTTATTAGTAAAATAGTATAGTCTATTCACTTTATCATGGCAAATAATTTAAACTAGTCAGCAATGAGTTATAGTATAATGGATTTTAGTGAATGCTCTATAGTTAGTAATTTTTTTGTTAACTGACTAAATAAAAGGTTGTATTATTATTGTGCGAAACCGCCAGAGTGCGAGTTCGCTCGATTTTAAAATAAGCACAACATTTTTTTTTTAATATATTTATTTGTATCAAAAATGTATAACTAATGAATGTCTGTGGGCAGTATGCCCATCATATTTACTCATTAACTGGTTCAGAACCAATATAATTAAAATAAAGTATCAACAATTTGTAGGCACAGATAATTATATACCTAGGTATTTACTTTATACCTACACATACTGAATCAGCCGACACAACAAGATTGCGCAAGTAAATCCATCATACAGTGTTTTCAGTAGACGTTTGCATTGACGCAGCGAGATCTTAAGTCGGTTAGACATAAAGTTTGTCCATCCAAGTCAGGCGCGGCCGAAACTTGGCGTAACCAGCTCAAGAGATAGGAAACGGTTCAATTAAATTATTGCCGGTTCAAAGGCAGAATGCATAACGGCCGATGCGCCAGATATGGATATGGAAATGATTTTAGCATGTCTCGCAACAGCTCTGTGGTCCGGACAATGATGTTAGTTAGATGGCCCGTTTGTTACGTAAATTCTATTTTGAATTGTAGTTAAGGTCTTTTATGTTGGTAAAGTCTTTGGGACATTTATCAACGGATACCTCTACAGTTGATAGTTTGGTATTTATTAAAAAAATGGCAAGAGTGTAGGAAAAGAATCAATGCGAAAAATAATTAGGCTATACTACTAATATTATAAATGTGAAATTTATTTTGTTTGACAGCAACGGATCATGACGAGGGGGAGTAGGAGATAGGCTACTTTTTATCCTAAACCTCTAATACCTATCGGGATCATTCTGGGGGAAGAGACTAGTCTAAAAATAAATTATTTAATTATTTCAGACTTTTGTAAAATAGTAATATCCATAAGTATTTTGATCGGCTAATGTGTGTTTTGTAACGCCTCTTAATTTTTTTTCATTGTCAAAAACCTTCCCCTGTCTGCACACTACAACTCACAAATGTTCAATATAAACACGTTACAAACAGACACACAATATTATTATTATATACCTAGATCGTAGTATTATATAACAATACAAAAACTTTGAAAAGTTTGTATAGAAATGTTGACAATATGCCTGCGCAAAACAAAGCATGATTGAACGGTGATGTTTTCGATGATAGTATTCGTGGAAAATCTGAAGCCATGTGAAGTATTTGGCAAATTGACTGAGTACGTGGCAGTCTGCCTGTTGGTATTTTTGCTGCTATTCGCTAAATTGAATCGCAATCGAGTGTGTTCGGGTTAGTTCAGCTATGACGGAGAAAGTTTTTACATGTAGAAATATATTTAGATATATTTGTTGAACGGGTTATCATATTACTGATATAAATGGTATTTGCTGCTATACTATATGTATATATACGTTACAAGGTATAAAGATAATTGGTTTTATAACAGTGAAAATACAATTTAAATGGTCAAATTATTTAAACTGTATTTCGGATCAACATAAATAGGTAGATAATAATCTTTTTTGAAAACCACATCTTTGCTACCAGATCTTTGCTTACTTTCTTAGATAATCTTATAAAGTTGATAAAGACAAACTTATATTTATATATCGGCATATTTTATATTTTTTGCTATTATGGAATAGTGTTTTTTTTTTAATAGTAAGTAACAAAAATTGAAATATTTGTCGTTAATGAACATGACAAAATGAAGAACAAACAAAATGAAAAATAAAAGGTAAAACCACGGTAAAACAATGTAGGCTGCCTTATCACTCAAGTGATTTATTCCAGGCAACCTAGGGTAAGTACACTTATGCTGACGTAGAAACTAGACATATTATTATCTATCGATTATTACATCATTTACTAATAATATATTACAAAGTGTCAAGAAGCATTGTTTTTTTTTGTCCTAATTATTTACTATATGTAGATTGCGCCTCGCGGTTTCACCCACTTTCCCAAGGGATCTTATGTGTTCCCGGGATGCACAGTATCCTATATATGTTATTCATGAGTCTTATCTATCTATGTACCAAATTTCATCGAAAACCGTTTCCGCGTTTATGCGTGATTGATACACAAACATTCATACATCTAACCTTCACATTTATAATGTTAGAGAGATGAGAGGCATATCATGACACATTAACACATATAAAACCCCGTTTCCTGTCTTTATTTATATGCCACTAGTTGCGCCCCGCGGTTTCACCCGCGTAACCGAGGGATATACTGCTTTCCCGGGATAAAAGTTTCCTATGTGTTAATCCAAAACCAAAGAAAGAAAGTGCCAAATTTCATCCAAATCCGTTGCGTTGTTGAAGCGTGATTGAGTAACAAACATCCATACATACAAACTTTTGCGTCTATAGTATTAGTATACTAGCTGTCTCCCGCGGTATCACATGCGCTCCCGGGATATAAAGCCATGTCTTTCTCCATACTATAGGATATCTGCATGCTACATTTCATGATGATCCGTTGAGTAGTTGAGGCATGAAGGCGTAACAAACAAACAAACAAACTCACTTTCGCATTTAAAATATTAGTTAGTATAAGATGGTATGATATAATGTATTATATTATTATTATATATAGTGACATGAGATGAGATAGTGAGATGAGATTAAATTTCTGAGAGGTGAAGATCTGGTGACAACATAGGTTTTCTCAAACTACAATAGCCACCAGCGTCCATTGCTAAAACTTTTTTTTTTATATTATATAGGTTTGCGCTTGACCGCAATCCCGCCTGATGGTAAGCGAAGATGTAGTCTAGGGTGGACCGCGCGTACCCATAAGATGCCTGTTCACTCTGGCCTTGAATAAACCCATGTTATAATAGTCTGGAAACACGTTGTCCGGGAGAGCATTCCACAACTTGGCCGTGCGTATAAGGTAAGAGGAAGCGAAACGCTTGGTACGGCAAGATGGATTGTGGACGACGAAGCGATGGAGACCCCCCCCGACGCCTAGTGGTCCGATAGAAGAACGGGGATGGAGGGACAAGATTATGGAGTTCTTTATCGCATTCTCCGTGGAACAATCTGTAGAATACCGTCAAACTTGCAACCTGACGCCGATGATCCAGGTTTTGCAGTTTCTTGCTCGTCAGTATAGTCCGTGGTATATGGCAATGTAATTTCTGTATTTTGGTCTGTGGTGACAAATAAATATTATTATTTATTTCTTTTCTGTTGCTGTTATTTTATGTTTTTTTTTAATTGTCTGCGTCGTTATTTTTCCTGAAACAAAATTTCACTACTAAACAAAAATTTGGTATGATCGTAAAAAAAACCTTTTTCAAACAAAAAGTACTGTATTAAAAGTAGTATTGTATCTAAAGGTTACCTGAAATAATTATCTTTAGCGATTAGACCGTTTGCTTTGCGTCCGTCGATGATTTGGATTGAGGGACACCAGTACGTGGATTACGTAACTTTATTGCAATGAAATTCAGATTGAAATAACTTCTGGATCGGTAGAAATATTACAAAATCGGAAATGTTCCATTTCTAATGAACCATTGGTTGTATTTGCAATTATCAGAACTTAAAAAAGTTATCATAAAACCGATATATTGAACCGATTTCAATTCGAAAATGATTGAAATTAAGTTACGTAATCACCCCGCTGAAACGCAATAACACTTTTTTTTTGTAAATATCTTGTGCAGGCACACTTCAGCCAGATGAGTAATCCTACAAAAATGTTAATTAATATTGTTTCATATCTGTGTACGTGATTCATATCTTCTGTCAGTTATTGAAAACAATGATAAAACACTTATCCTACGCGAAAAACCGGTTTGTATAAATTGATATAATTTATTACAAGTATTTTTTAAATTTAATTACAATCAGCATACCTTCAAACATATTTTTTTTTTTTGTACTAAAAAGTACCCTACCACTGTGCTATGGGTTCCTCACGATGTTTTGCTTCACCGAAAGCTCAAGCTCATTGTAGGATTCAAACCTTCGTCTCGTATCCGACGTCCCTACCACTCAGGTATAGCGCTTTCGATATTCATCATCAAGATGATTCATCTTATAAAAGTTCAAAATTACTTTTACTTCCTTGTGTAAATCTTTTTAAAACGGAACCAACCCTAGCCGTAGCCCTAGACTAGGGCCCCCCTAGTTAAGACTATAGTTTTGTATTTGACTGTAAAAACCGAACTATTTAATATTGTTGTAAGAAATTTTATTTTGACTGAATGGTGACGGAACAAATATTTTCAAAAATATATCAAAAACATCTTCTAAAAAAGAACACCAGTTTTGATTAAAGAAACTATAAAATAAGGCTGCATAACAACATCACTATTAAATAGTTCGGTTTTTACAGTCAAATACAAAACTATAGTCTTAACTAGGGGGTCTGGAGGGGATTTATCCCCAATACAAAGTAAACGCAGTTAAATCAGGTATTATACGATATAATATAAAATAATTTGATACACATGTCATGCGGTAGAAAATAAGACAGACATCTTTACTTTTTACATTTTGAATAAAGTACCACTCGGTTGCCAGTAGTTTAACTTGCATATATAACCTTTTACACGCCCCCTCAATTAACTACTGAAGCCCCAAACCATTAATAAACTTATTATGTTTACCCACAGGTAATGCTTTCGTTAAAACGTCAGCCAGCATCAAATCTGTCGGCACATGCTTTAACTCTATGACATTATCCCTGAGTACGTCCCTGATAAAATGAAACTTTATGTCTATATGTTTACTACGAGCATGATAAACGGGATCTTTAGCAAGATAGATCGCCCCCTGATTGTCAGCATAGACAGTTGTTTTAGATAACTGTAAAC
Organism: Achlya flavicornis; assembly: GCA_947623365.1. Classification (NCBI taxonomy): domain Eukaryota; kingdom Metazoa; phylum Arthropoda; class Insecta; order Lepidoptera; family Drepanidae; genus Achlya; species Achlya flavicornis. The sequence goes on along the minus strand of OX392473.1, from coordinate 12,267,460 downwards.
AACCTATCTCCTTTAACAAACTACTTAGGTAGAGAGCTTCTTTCATTGCCTCACTAGTACTAATATATTCAGCTTCAGTAGAAGACGTAGCTACTGTTCGCTGCTTCTGAGATCTCCATGTAATAGCTGCTCCTCCTAAAATAAAAACATAACCAGAATACGATCGTCTATCTAATAGACAATTCCCCCAATCCGCATCTGAATAGCCTATCAACGAATGACCACCCTTTTTAAAAGTCAAACGATAGTCAATTGTTTTCTTTAAATATCGAAGAACCCTTTTTGCCGATATCCAATGAATGTGAGTAGGACAAGTCACAAATTGAGCCAATTTTGAAATTGTATTGCTTATGTCAGGTCTCGTACCTACGCTCAAATACATTAACGTACCTATCAATTCACGATATGGCCATCGTTCTTGATTTATATCATCTAGGCTTTCTTCCTTTGGTTTTGCAAACTTCAACCCAACTTCGAATGGAGTGGATACAGTCTTGCACTCTTCCATACCATACTTCTTTATTGCATCTTTAATATACTTCTGCTGTGATAGACTTATAACTCCGTCCTTTTTCTCAATTTCGATACCTAAACAGTATTTAGCCGGACCAAAATCTTTAAGCTCAAATTCTTCAGCTAAATCCTTCTTAAATATCTCTATCCACTTGATATTCTGGGACGCCACTAATATATCATCAACATATATAATAACAATCAGAATAGTTCCATCTCCCCTTCGCTGAAAATATAAACATGGTTCGTTTATAGTAGGCAATAAATTCATACTTCGTAATTTCTCATCCAATCTCAAATACCACTGCCGCCCTGCCACAAAAGACAAGCATCTCCTCCAGCATTGATAAGCACAGCACCAAATATGATTTGCCTAGCACGTTTCACAACTATTGATTGTTTATCTTCTCTTTGAATAAGCATATTAAGACTATCTTTCAGTACCTTTGGTACCTGCATATAAACTTCTTCATCAAGTCGGCCATTTAAGTATGCTGTATTGATATCCAGCTGATGAATTTGTAGATTCAGCTCTACAGCAAGTGCCATCAACAATCTAACTGTTTCTAGTCTTGCTACTGGGGCATACGTTCGGTGATAATCAATCCCATACCGTTGACTAAAACCTTTTGCAACTAAACGAGCCTTTTTCTTGAATGTTTTATCAACATTAAACTTGGTCGTTAGTACATATCGACAGCCTACAATGTCTCTATTTTTAGGTCTTTTCACAATATCCCAAGTATCATTCTTAACTAAACTTCTTACTTCAGAAAAGATTGCCTCTCGCCATTCCTTGTGTTCATCGCTTGATAGCGCTTCTTCGAGGGATATTTCAGCAATTGCAGAAAAATATTCTTCATTTTCTTTAGAATGGTTTCCTTCTTCAACCATATTATACACCTTTCTAGGACGCCCACGATTCCCTTTGACAAGCTTGGGTCTTCCAGGAGCTCGTTTCAACATCACTTGTTGATCTTCTCGTTCTTGAGTTTGCTCGACATCATTTGGGTTTATATTAAAACCTAAACCTTCCCCTCTACTAGAACGCTCGACAGTACCCGAATGCTCTCCTCCTCCCGAGTGTTCGCCTTCATCAGTATGGTCGACATCGTCTGTAGGTTGTCGCAGAATAATTTCATTATCCATCTCAAACTCGACTTCTTGAACATTTGGTCCTTCCTTTGATTGTGTATTTTCGACTCTTGGTTGAAAAATATTTTCTGGCTCTATTCGAATGTTCTTCTGATCCCTTGATACATTTTCTTCTTTTTGGAATTTAACATCTCGTGCTTCTATGACTCTATGTTCATTAGGTATCCATATAAGATATCCTTTGGTTGATCTAGGGTATCCTACGAATATTCCTTCTTTGGCACGTGCATCAAACTTACCCTTTCCTGGTGTCTTATCTAATACATATGACTTAGTTCCAAAGCTAACCATATTATTAAGGTCTACAATATTTCTAGTCCATTTCTCGAACGGAATATCACCTTTTAAGCTGCTAGTTGGACATCGGTTGCGCACATAGCATGCGGTCACAACAGCGTCCGCCCAAAAGCCTAAAGACAGACCAGAGGATAATAACATGCATCTTGCCATTTCCTGCAAAGTTCTGTTCATACGTTCACTAACGCCATTCATTTGAGGTGTATGAGGGATAGTCAGTCTTCTTTGAATACCTTCACTCTGTAGGAATTCATCGAATTCATAGTTACAATATTCGCCACCGTTGTCACTCTGAAGAAATTTAATTTTCTTCCCAGTAAACTTTTCTGCGAAATTTTTATACGCCTTAAATGCACTGAACACTGCACTTTTCTTCCCTAATAAATAAACTTCACACCATCGAGAACTGTCGTCAATGAAAGTAACAAAATATTTCGCACCACCCATTGATGCTGTTTTCATCGGACCTACCACATCTGAATGTACAATTCTTAATATTTCATTACACGGACCGTTCGACCTTGAAAATTGCAATGAACTCATTTTGCCCTTAGAATATATATCGCAATTATCTAAAACACGTAAATCTATCTCTTTTATGTTATGACCACAATGGTTTAGTAATTTTGAGAGATCTCTACCATTTAAATGTCCCATACGTTCATGCCACGTACGGATATCAACTGAATTGTAAGCTATATTAACCTGTTCATTCAAGTCCCTAACATGATAAAGATTCCCAATACGTTCAGCTGTCATCACGGTTTTACCTACCTCATCATTTATATAGGCTTTATCTTTAGTAAAAGTTACTTCATACCCATTATTAGTAATTTTGGCCACAGATAACAAATTACTACGAAGATCTGGTACATACAAAGTATTTCCAAAAGTTATTCGCCTTTTGCCTGATGCTGACAACCTTACATCACCCTTGCCCTTCACATCAGTCGACAGATTTGACGCTAGATTCAACTTATCCTGAAAAGCACAGAAATTATTAGTAAATTTATCTCTATCATTACATAAATGTGATGTAGAGCCACTATCGAGGATCCAGTTATTTTTCATAGATTCACAAATATTTGTAAAATTAGAATTACAATTAAAAAGAATATCAAAATTACTGTCCTCCTCGTCCTTTATTTCTGTTGCACATCTGGATTCAGGATTGTCACGCTTCGTTCTGCATTCTGAAGCTTTATGTCCTAGTTTATGACATTTGAAGCATTTGTAAATTTTGCTCGGTCGTGCCTTTTGAACCTGAGTCGGTTGGTTCCTTTTTGGTCCTTGATGTTTCGCATACATTGCTCCTTCTACCTTCTTAGTTTCATCTGATTTCAAAATATTACCTTTTTCTAATATTTTAATCTTGAGTATCTCTATATTCGGTAACTCATCTCTGCTTTCCATTGCGCATCTAAAATTCTCATAGTTTTCCGGAAGGCTATATAGTAGCAAAATTGACAGCATGTCCTCGTGTATCGTAACACCCATATCGCTTAGGATATTTGCGGCTTCAAAGAAATCTCCAAGATGTCTTTTCACATCATCAGTCTCTTTCATACGGCTCAATATCAATTTTTTAAGTAAATTTGCCTTCCTCACGGGACCTTTAGAAGCATATACGCTTTCTAACTTCATCCAAATTTCGTGCGACGTCACGCACCCACGAGTATGTTTCAACTCACCTGGATTCATCGCCATGATTAGGTCAGCCTTTGCCATTTCGTCCTTATCTGACCAGGTCTCCGCTGCCTCATTAGATGTTGGCCTTTTAATGGTACCGTTTACGTATTTCCATACCTGATTTTTGACAAGTAAAGCTTGTACTTGAATTTTCCAAGTTTCATAGTTTTGCCCATTCAGCAATTCTATTTTTATGTTGCCCATAACCTCTGGAGGGGATTTATCCCTAATACAAAGTAAACGCAGTTAAATCAGGTATTATACGATATAATATAAAATAATTTGATACAACCGTCATGCGGTAGAAAATAAGACCGACATTTTTACTTTTTACATTTTGAATAAAGTACCACTCGGTTGCCAGTAGTTTAACTTGCATATATAACCTTTTACAGGGGGGCCCTAGTCTGAAATGAAATGAGGGTTCACACCCTCATTTCATTTATGGCAATTCATTGGCAAATGAGATAGGAGGTTATTTCTAGGCTGTGTTAACAACGCGAAGCCGTCCGCTGAAACGGAGACGCCGTTTCAGCTTGGGCGAAAATGCTATCTGTCCAGCAGATGTCCGGCTGTTCCCTATATGCTCCTCTATAGGTCGAATTTCTCAACCGATTCGCTTGAAATTTTGAGAGCTGGTTCGGATAATGGAATTCCATATAATTAACGAGACTTGCGAGCTCTAGAACTCACAGAGAGACTCGACACAGAGACACTATCTATTGTATAATAATATAAATATGTATAAACACAGTTAATCATTAATACCTTGTCAAGACTTGCATGAAAGCCACAAGGGCGTATTCAGTAATCAAATCTCGTGAGCAAATACGTGCTTGAACTTGTACAAACATTCTGATGTACAGATTGCTTCAACATATTCGCGTATTACAAATCGATACGTTACTTTGTCAGAAATTGCGTGGATGTTGTGTTTAATTAAGGATATTTGAATTAGTTTCAACAGTTTGAGGAAAATGTTTGTAAACCTACTATCTCATAGTTGTAACATGATTTATAATCTTAATTCAATGGGGATGGTCTATGTTCAGCTGTGGACATCTATGGGCTGATATGATGATGATGATGAGTAGAATACATAAAAGCTTGGCACGTGAAATTTTACATCAAAATGATTAGTGGTAATTTAAAATGCGAAACAAAATGTATTTACCTGAGAGATGTATGTTAGTTACCTACTACCTTTTTTCATAGTTTTTGTGACTGTTGATTTCATCTTTGTGAACAATAAGGATCCTTCCTTATTGTTCAGTACAATTTTGTCCTCAAAATTGACTGAAATTTTCCAAAAAGGACAACTGTAAGTCACCTACCTGTGTATAGCTAAATAAGTAAAGCAAGTAAACGACCATACATACGACTTACATCTATATGCGTTTAACAATATATATACAGCCTATGTGATGACGGCTTTTAGCTGAATTCAAGTCATTAGTGTTAGGCACTACCAGGCTTGATTACTCGCCATTTGGCATCGAGTGCATCCACGACAAAGCGGACGTATTAGTGCATGATATCCGATCAATTCTGCACTATACTAACCCTCTATTGAATTTTAAAGCTATTAGCTTGGGTTTTATTGGATCGCAAGCTGCATAGTGGTGTTGACGTAAAACTTTGGTGTTGTTTGCGTCGTTGTAATAAGGGAGAACTGGATTAAAACACAGTAGGAGTAAAGTAATCTGTTTTAGTATAATTTGAAGTAAGAATAGAACTAAATAAAATATTAGTCTGTTCTAGTAAAATATTATCAATTTTGTAAATAAATACCGTTTACCACCATATGCTAGTTAATCGACTTAGTCGTAGAAAAAAAGAACTTCATGATAATTCAGATAAAAATTAAAAGCACATCAAATATTTATAAAGCAGTACCTAATCTGAATGATAGACAGCATAGCCTAAACCTAGAAATTCATAAGAAAAATTTCTTGAATGAGGTACCCTCAGAGTGCACACTCAGATATGTTTTGTATTGAAATTCCATCCCAAAAGGGTAAGGATGGTAAAATAGGCAATCGCGCGGCCGACAGCCAGTTGAAAAATATTTAATTGCGAGTCCATAGGTATTATAAAATTTACAACCTAGACAACCGGAATTTCAAAGATAATCTAACTAAAATAATGCGAATCCCACAAGAACGCACGCAGTTATCACCTAACTAATCAATTAGTAATCAACGCAGCTACCTATTGACTTTACAATAGTGTGCACGTATAATGAGGAGAATGTTCAACATTAATTGGTTTGCAAATCCAATTAGGTTAGCTTCGATACGCATTAAGCACGTACGGCTTATTATTGATTACTAATGACCTATCGTCTGAAATCTGCTGTTGTTTAACAAAACTTGCTGTGATTTATCATATTATCCTACTCAATTAAATAAGTGAGAAAGTTTGTATGGATGTTACACAATTATGCTCTAGTTACACAGATAGATTATACAGTGTGGTCGTCGAGTATAATGTATTTCTGATAGCTGTAAATTATGGGTTAATCACGGAAATGAGTAATCCGATTTCGATACGCCTTTCAAAATTACACAGGGCACTGTATTTTCTACGGTATAATAGTTTAGTTTAATTTCTGTTAAAATGCGATAAACCGTTACCAAAATGGTATCAAAAACTCATTCTGTCGGCGGCTGCACTCTAGGAATAAAACATGGAATGTAAGTAATGCCGGCCCATAACCTGACTCTATGCATAAAACTACTTCGCTCTATTGCTCCTGCGTGCAAGGACAAACTAACAAATTCACTTAGGCATTTACAATATGAGTAGGAAGCATATACACTATTATAAACAATTTGGAGATGCTTGTAAGCAAGTAACTAATTTAGGTTTAGTTCAAGTTTGTACTGGTCTATCTAGCAGAATACATGCAATAACAAAATAATATTGTCTGTAGCAGTCTGTGTAAGATTCCGAAATTAATACAGCGTAAAGTGTTTTATTACTGTAAATATGCTACGTCGTAGCATTCCCGTAGAGCTGGAGCTTCGTAGCCAGTAGTTCACAGTAGACACAGCGGACCGCGTTGCACGATAGAATAACTTGTGCTACCATCGACAAATATTATTGTTGGCTAACCAAACAGGCGTGCTTTGCCTGCTTACATACGCGCAAGCTTCCATGTTACTTATATGATTGGAAAATTAATTAAAACTTTATGTATAATGGTATTAGCACGTTTTGCGTCGTGTTACCGCAATATTTTTAATTAATTTTGTTCAGTGGGTTTTATTCAAAAAGTTTTATTGTTAATTATTGAACAATATATGTGTTGTCTGTTTTTAATAAGATAACTCCACCCTCAATTTTATGTTACTAAAATGTATGTGTTTATATGTGAATATGATAATTTTGTCTGATAATACTTGGATCGAATATTGTCATTATAATAAGAATAAAACAACATGAGTATGCATTGAACTAGTAATAGTAACATAAGAATGTCATAAAAGCGAAAGTGAGCCGCCACGCGCATGGAATGTTCTAATAAAATAAAAGATGCTTATTGTTGGATCCACGTTGGATCCCCACTATTTACTACTTATAAAATATATGAGATAAATAGTTAAGTTATTGCATCTTTTGTAAATCTTCTTTTTGGTATGTCGGTTGTTGTTTTACCTTCTCGCATATTTACGAAGGATTATAAGTATGTATATGTAAATTGAATAGGACACGAATTAATTCAAAAACCAATAGAAATAATCAATACCCTTTTTTACAACCTTTTCCAAACTCATCTCATTGCGTTTTTTGAATTCTCAGCAGTGGTGTAGCTACCTAGGGGCTAGACGGGGCCCCCAAGATCAGGGGCCCCTCGGACTCTCACTTACAAACTATATGTAGAGTTATTGAAAAAAAAATTAAACGCAGAACTCTGAACGAGAAACTCTAGAACTCTCTCTGTGGTATCGGCGCCTATTATTATTAATATTTCGCATAAAAACAAACAGTTTCATGACGGACAAGATGGCGGAACATGCTACGGTATGTATTTTTGTATAGATATGTATTTTATTTGTAAGTTTTATTTTATTTTTGTATTTTTATAAGTGTGAGTGTAGTTTTTCTCCAGGTGTAAAAACGAGATGGCTTGATATGAAAGTTTTAAATAGTTGGGGCCCTACATGGGCCCTAGTTTATTTTTTGCCCCAGGGCCTTTGGTTATCTATCTATGCCACTGACTCTCAGTTCAAAAAACGCAACTTGCAATCATAAATAAAAATATTCTTGCAAATCTCTAGGTCCACCGGTTTAAATTGCGCGTTGTCTGTCAAGGAAGTTTAGATTTCATTCAGAAACATGTCTTAGTTTGTCTTCCATCTTGTTTTCTCGAACCAAGACTCGTAAAGTTACCCTCATAATAAAACGGCACTCGCACTTGACATTTACAAGTGCCTAGCATCTTGAAGACAATAAACGTGTATTACGATTCTGCGATCAAGAAGGGAGCTTTAGATTGTCGGATCAATGTGGTCAAGTAATTTTACCGCGGTTAATGGTTGGATAGGATAGTCAACCTCTGTTATTACTAACATGCTGGTCTGCTTATGTTTGCTATTTACTTATTAAATATCGATTCAGTCTACTTTATAGTTTTGCCGCCGCGCTGGGGCACGCAATTGTTGTCAGTGCGATTAGAATGTAGGTAAATATTATGTAATGAGTCTAAGCTTGTTTGAGAGACTTATTGCTGAGTTTATTGCCGGCTCTTCTCAGCAAATGCAACCTTCCGAACCGGTATCAGAGTATTAGAGTCAGACTTTTCATAAGTTCCTTCTTGTTCTTAGGGGTTGAATTTTGAAAGTGCTTTTGAATGAATTAATGAATGTATGATTTATTTCGCTCGTATTGTGACAAGACATAATAATTAATAATAAACTATAATGTTTTTTTGATATTTTGCTGTGTGTAATGATAATCTTAGAACTATTTCTTAGTTCACATACTTCAATGGATGCCATCGAGAAAAAATCTAATTAGTAGTAATACTGAGTAATCTAATTCCACAACTATTAAGTGCACTTGCACTGAATAATAATAGTACCGACCAATCACTTCATCTAAATGTTTAGTGTGTCCTTGACTTAGCCAACCAGAGCGCATTATTGGTGGTGAACAACTTATTACGCTTCTTTGGGTTAATTATTTTGCCAGATCCCGTGCTGCTAATATCAATCAGTCTGTTTCTTCTTTTATTTATACAAATTAAAAGATTGTTTTAAATAATTAAATACAGGTACTTTTTAACCTACCGGTTATTGTTATGCAAATTGTAATTTTAATCATGTTGAAAACTGAATTATGGTAAAAATCGTGTTATATTGAAATAAAAGTTTTAAAATATCTTGATAAAATTGTTAACCAATGAAAAGTTTACCGAAACAAAGTGAAGGTAATGACAAACCGACCTTATTCATGGTATTTGTGACACGGGCCGACGTGGGTAGTGTGGTCATCCTTGCAGGCGTTAATGAAAATTCTTTTCACAAATATTTGGACACTGAGTTGTCACAAGTTTGGTTAACGGTTTTGAACTTTCTATGTATTGTTTCTAATATTTAATTAGGTGGGTCAAATTTCAAAGTACAAATATTTAATGAACGAGGGTAATACCTCAGTAATACCGTGGTAATACTTAAGACAAGTATCAAGAAGATGAAAATGTTAATCGTATATTTTTTTTTTTTTTTTTTTTTTTTTTAATTTATTTTGGCACATACAGTCATTTAGTTACAAAATGTATAATTATAAACAATAACTAGTATAAAGACAAAGAGTGCCCAATAGTTGTTGAGATAAACAGCCTATGGAGAAAGACTAAATGATAAAAAAAAAGCAGTCAAAATGAAGATACAAACAATATAAAAACAACAAAACAGAAAAACACAAATAAAATAAGAAAACAATACGTGATATAGAACAGCAGAAACATATAAATACATACATTAAAAAGGATGCGAGTCACATCCAGATTACTGTAGTTGTTTAACAATTTTAGTTTTAAGTGTATTCAAAGAGTTATTAAAGAGATCTAAGTTATGGAAATCTTTATTATACATATTGATACAACGTGAGAAGAAATTATTGCATGTGTAGTTTTTTCGCAGTCGGGGTGGTACAAAAGTATTTAATTTGCGTGAGGGGCGAACGGGTAATCGGGCTTTAGTTATAAAGTTAATCTTAGAAAGAAGTACGGGGGAGTCAATTTTATTACAGAGAATTTTGTGTAATGTAACGAGGTCGAATTGTTTACGGCGATTTGCAAGAGACAGTAGATTATATCGAATAAGCAACTCATCATAAGACATTTGATCACTATTATTACAACGGTATTTCAAGATTTTGGCAAATGCCTTTTGTACCCTTTCTATACGATCAATATGTGACTTATAAATAGGATTCCATATAGAACAACCAAAGTCTAACACGGATCGAACGTAGCTAAAGTACAAAATTTTAATGGTAATTATATTTTTAAATGGTTTGGTGATTCTATTAATGAAGCCCAGACTTCTAAAAGCTCTTTTTATTATGCTATCAATGTGTGGATTAAAAGAAACCTTGTCATCCATAATTACGCCTAAATCCCTTATAGTTTTAACTCTTTTGAGATTGCTACCGTTGAGTTCATAATTATACAGTATAGGGGAGGTTTTACGGGTGTATGACATTAAATTGCACTTCTCTGCGTTTAGAAAAAGTTGATTGTCAGCACAATACCTGTTTAAGGAGTCAAGATCAGATTGTAATCTTGAACAGTCTTCTACTCGTGTTATAACTCTGAACAATTTTGTGTCGTCTGCATAGAGTAAGTAGTTAGCATCCTCAAGAGCATAATTTATATCATTAATATATAATGAAAATAGCACTGGGCCGAGATGGGAACCCTGCGGTACACCAGATGGTATTGGCAGATAACTGGATATGTAACCTTTCAGACAAACAGCCTGGCTGCGATTACGAATATAGGACTCCATCCATCTCAGTAGATTCCCGTGTATACCGACTCTCTCCAGCTTTTTTATCAATAAATTATGACTTATTTTATCAAATGCTTTAGAGAAGTCGGTATACACGACATCCACCTGGTGATTGGAGTCCATAGCGCTCAGCAAAAAGTCGACAAATGTTAGTAGATTTGATTCGACACTACGCGACTTAATGAAGCCATGCTGTCTATCCGATATGTAATGACGTACAGCAAAAGATAACTGGGCTGTTACAATTTTTTCTAGAATTTTACCAAATATACATAGTTTTGATATTGGTCTATATTGCGTTATTTGCTCTCTTTGTTTATTTTTCGGTATTGGTGTTATAAGTGCCTTTTTCCAAATTGCAGGAAAAACTCCTGAGGAAATAGATAATAAGGGATATAGGTTTAAGTAGCTCTTTGGCACATTTAGCGATAATAATAGGGTGGATACCATCCGGACCGGCCCCTTTATGAGTATTTACTTATATTAACCTTATGACATTACTCATTGGGTTCATGTTCTAAAATTAATTGTTTCAATATTAAATAAATAAATATCCTGGGACATTCCTCACACACGGTCATCTGATCCCAAACTAAGCAGAGCTTGTACTATGGAAACCAGATAACTGATATAATACATATACTACTTTTTGTTTGTAAATACATACTTAATATACATCATTACACCCAGACTCAGGACATACAGACATGTTCATGCACACAAATGCATGTCCTGTGCGGGAATCGAACCCACAACCTGCGGCGCAATAGGTGGAATCTTTACCAGACTCTTAACCAACTGCGCCAACTGGACCGTCAAATTAAAAAATTTACCGTAAAAATATTGACTTATATTTTGATGGACGACGATAGATTATTTATATTACTTATCATATTTTAGGTGTCTCGTATATAGCGCTATTTAGTACGTACCAGATTTCAGGAATTAGTTTTTTCAGCAACAATATTACCATAGAGTTAGAATAAAAATAGAGCGACTGTACCAGAGTATGGTCTATGAGCACGGGTACCCGCAAATATAGCACAAATAGAATCTATCCAATGGGCTTTATACCTTTATATTTTGGGCCAAAGTGATAAAAAATATATATGCATAGATCAATGAATTAGATTTTTTTTATATCTTTGTAGATATTTTCTTCTTAAACTAACTACCAACTATTATTACAATTTATTTTATATTTTAGTGTGTAAATATATTATAATCTTTGAACTATTTCTTAGTTCACAAACTTTTTCAAGACAGGCTATTGGATTCCAATATATAAAATTCACCCCTATCCTAAATTCTGTAGAAGGGTCCACTGTGACGCCCCCTCGATCGCGTTTTGCTGACACGGCAAGTACAGCCTGCACTCTTGCCTGACAGATGATCCCTTAACGGTATTCAAGTGATTCGTATGGGCTATGAGGCAGGTTTAGTCGATGTCGTTTGAATTTTAAGTTAGCAGACAAAAAATTGATGTAATTAGATGTGATACTATAGCTATAGATGTAACTCAATTACAAGTCAATTAAGAGGCTGCAGTAATTAAATAATGGTTTTTTGTTACATACAACTAAAATTGAGATGTAGTTTTGCATTCTTTTTTGTGTTTTGTATAATGTTATCATATCTCTTCTCTTCCTCCAAAAGGTACTATAAAATCCCTGCCTTAGTTATTTAGGGATGTTTCCTGGGTAAAAAATAATAATTATAATTAGTCCGTCAGTTAGATTATCAAAAAATATTGGACACGTATTTTATTGCTTTACCAAATCATTAACAATTGACGAAGATAAAGCGCGACTAGGTTCAGGAGTTCGGGCTCGTGACGTCACATGTTACTAAAAAGTGTACCACATCGTGACGTCACGCGGTACTTCAACAAACCATAGCCTCGTATTTTTTTGTACAGTTGACAAAAGAAAAAATACGTGTCTAATGTTTTTTGATAATGTATATGAACGACTAAATAGATTATTTCAGAAAAGAAGCCTATTGTGTAAAGAATGTTTGATGGTTGTTCCCATAATTTATAGAATCTATTCATGAAGGCTTTTTTTTTCATAGGCAAGAAAATCGTAGTACAATAACTTTGCCCTCTACGAGTCTACACCTACGCCTGCAACGACAAAATGGCCTCCAATATCTACGATAAATGTAACAAAATAAGTAAACTAACGAAATAAGTGAGCTTATGTACACTATGTCAACATTATCAAAGGCTCTGTAAAACGGTGTCCCTTCAGCTGCCGTTGACAGATAAAAACGGTTGGCAATGCTAAGCGGTGAGGTGTACCCGTGTCTTCGTCAGCGTATTTGCGTACCCTGGAGCTGTTTGCTCCTTTACCCTTAACCTAACCTTTACTGGGTTAGGTTTAAGTTATGAGGTTGTAGCGAGAATTGAACTACAAGGAACTCCGAAGGTTTCCTTTAAACTGATTGTCTGAAGGAAGCTACAAGAAGGCAGGCGGTCCACCTGATGATAAGTGTCCTATATAGACATTAGTAACACCAGTACCAGGGAGACGTCAAAGGACATCTACGCTTGACTTGTTACCATCACATTGCGTTTAATTTGTTAACGCATTTTTGTTTATCGGTAATTAATTGTTGTCTTTGAACATTAGTCATGTAGAAACGACAAATTCATTCATTATTGAGATTTTAATTTGCATCAACAAATTTTTATTAATTTCTTTGTTACTCACCGCTTTCGACCATGTTTACAAACATAATTTTGAATTCATTGTGGTCTACAGTACAGCCGCCGAGAGAATGCGTTTCTGACACCTGTTAATATTGGCTAAATCTCGGAAACGGCTAATCCGATTGCGATGGGACTTTCACGGGATGGTTCAGTATTTTCTAAGGTATAGTATAGGGAAAGCTCCATGTTAATTAGATCACAGCCTTTTCCGTGATTTAACCAATATTAATATGTGTGAGAAACGTATTCTACCGGGCGGCCGCAATGTAACATAAGTCAACACAACAAAATGCACTTTATTTTATTGAACCGACTTCAAAAAAAGGAGGAGGTCCTCAATTCGGTAGTATGTTTTTTTTTTTTTTTTGTTACCGCATAACTCCGTCATTTATTTAACCGATTTGGAAAATTCTTATTTCTTTTGACTGGAAGGGTACACTTCCTGTTTGGTCTCATTGTCATCAGATCAGGATTTGATTACTTCTTAGTTTACTTTGAAGTCGGTTTAAGTTTTTTGTAAAATCCAATTATTATGTCAACGCATCTTTCTTTTGACTTTCTTTTTGAACCCTCTTCTCTTTACTTATACCAAATCCTATATTGATTTGGTACTCCTCTTCCAACACTTTACATATTGCTTATTTAGCATTATTTCATTTCGGCGTGCCGCTATTTGTCTTTTCAGTTTGCTGATATTGTTATTATACTAACGATTCCAATTCGAAACTTGGCAATACTAAATTTTAGTAGTAATTTGATTCTACTTAAATATTGAGGCATAAGCAGTATAGCGCAATGGCTTTTGCAATAAGTATCATTCATTTTATGTGGTTTATTATTATAAATTATGTAAAATATCATAGAATTCTAAACAGTAATTTATCCAACAAACTTTTAACGCAGGGTATCTTGAAAAAAATCTTTTTACCGAGGCTATTCATGAAAGTGAAGGAAAGCGAAACTTTTCCTGGGTCGGTGGCGAGGGGGGAGCACCATCGCTTTTCCATGGAAGGCTCAAGGGATTCGGCGCGTCCCCGTCACGTAAAGCCGAAACCGCGAAATCTTCTCACTGTTCGGATTTCATCTGTCATAATTTAGCCAGCGTCGAAAAAGCCTCAGCTTTTAAATAATGCCGACCTCCGAATATCGGCGGTCGTGAATTTTTACAACGCAGCGGCAAACATGGGTGCTCTCTTACAAGATTTTATGACAACATTTTTTATGTCGCCGAACACAGTTACCGTCGAGCGATATTTGTATTTACGGTGTTACACCTTCCGTTTTAAATCATATTTTGGTGATCGACCCCTTTATCGGCTCAGATGCTTTTAACAAGTTATTTATGGATATCACAGCTCTGCTGAAATACGACGGCAATAATTTTATGACTAATAAAAATATTGTCGCCCCCGTATGAATAAAGGTGCAAAGAGATAAATGTTTATTACTACAACCACAAAACAACATGCAAATCTAAAAATATTATATTAAGTTCTGGTTCTAGGGCCTTGGGGATGGAAAGCCAATCGATTGTTTAAAGAAATTGTTGGTCATTGCCATTCAGCGTGGCAATGCTGCCAGCTTTATTGGCATGCTTCTGCGGGCCAGTGATTTGAAATAAATTTTCATTTATATTTAAATTAAAACTCTTTTTTTTTGGATTTAATGTTTTTGTAAGATATGCTTAGAATTTATCGAATGAAGATAATATGAAGTATTGTTTTTTATCATTACACATGATATTCCTATAAAATTCAAGCTTACATGGTAGTGGGATATAACACAAAATTACACATGTGATATTAACTTTAAAACGAACGAACGTACTCCAGGCCCTATGTGACAGCTTTAACTGATTACCCTGTACTGAGTCTTGAATTATAGCTCCCATTTCGACCTAACGGTAGCACAAGTATTTTTATCCTTTGCTTGCAAAAGGGTAGCACATACTACCGATGTAACGATCAATCAATGAATATATTCAGTTTTTTTTATTTTGCATATACTTACCTAATCTAAATTTAAATTTGTGTTCAATATTGGGCCATAAGTGTTCAGAATACGATTGAAACTTTATCAACGTCAGTTCATGAAGATCAAAGTTACCGAGAAGAACCGCAAGAAACTCGGCAAGGTTACATTTTAGGGTTCCGTAGCCAAATGGCAAAAAACGGAACCCTTATAGATTCGTCATGCCTGTCTGTCTGTCTGTCCGTATGTCACAGCCATTTATTTCCGAAACTATAAGAACTATAATGTTGAAACTTGGTAAGTAGATATATTCTGTGAACGCAATTAAGATTTTCACACAAAAATAGAAAAAAAACATTAAATTTTGGGGGTTCCCCATACTTAGAACTGAAACTCAAATTTTTTTTTTCATCAAACCCATAAGTGTGGGGTGTCTATGGATAGGTCTTCAAAAATGATATTGAGGTTTCTAATATCATTTTTTTCTAAACTGAATAGTTTGAACGAGAGACACTTCCAAAGTGGTAAAATGTGTGTAATTGTAACTTCTAAAATAAGAGAATGATAAATCTATAAAAAATATATGATGTACATTACGATGCAAACTACCAACGAAAACTGGTTTGAACGAGATCTAGTAAGTAGTTTTTTTTAATACGTCATAAATTGAAATTCATATCAAATACTCAGGTCTATACTACCATTTACTTATATACCTATAGGTTTGTACGGAACCCTCGGTGCGCGTGTCTGACTCGGACTTGGCCGGTTTTTTATGATCTATTTCAGACTTTTTTTACCTATTCAAAATATACATAGGTAAAAAATAATAAAAGAACGCAGTATGGAGATATAAATTTTTCAGAGTAATCATAAGAATAATTAAATAACATACACGACCGCATTATTAATAATAAGATGAATTCCGTAACGAGCATGAGCTAGTAAAATGCAAAATATTTTCTACTTCCAGGTAGTAAAACAATTTTAATAATGAACCTGAAAGCATTGTGAAGGTACTCAACGTACTTATCTATTAAAAATTCAGCCACGTATGCTGTGCAAAATTAAATACTTCACCCCTTGTGTAAGGAATACAAAATGTCCGAAGTCTAGTGGGGCTACTTTGCTGTGGCTATTTGCAAATATTCAGATATTCTTATACGAATACGTATTGCATATTAATTTAATGTCAATAAGGTTAAAAATCACGCAGACGGTCCATCATATGTAGTAGACATCCCTGTCTATGGACTTTTGTAATACCAGGAGATTGTCAATCAATTATCGACCTTGACCTCTTCCCTATGTCGTAGCGCTATGGGAAAACAATAATGTCTAAAGGTCTACTCTTTACAATATTACTTGTACCGTAGAATTTTATGTGCATATACACCCGGCAGGAGGCGCATCAAAAAAAAGAACACAAAGAGGCGCTACTGGGTAAAAATTACCCATCACTCAATGTACCTCATAAATGTAGACATATATTTTTTTTAGTGATTCTATTTGTTTTATTTATAGGTTTTCTTTATTTTTTTGTAAATAAGACTGGCATTTACTGTAAAATACAAGTACTTACTAAAAAAATAAGGGCTGTTACAATTTCTGCTCAAAATAATATTATTTAATCCATCATAAATCAAAACCCTGTTTTATCTTAGTTTTTCCTAGAAATTATTTTTAAAAAACATTTTAAATGTACAAGTGTGGCACGAAATATAAGATATACAACAAAATAGACTCTTTGCTTTAAAACGGACAAAATAAAAACGATACGAACTTAGTGTATCGAAAATCAGTTAAAAAACTCGCATCGAAATGTAAGAACTATCTAATTATCCACATTTATTTGCGTTCTTGGTGGTTCTTGGCAACAATTGTCACGAATGGGTATTATATACTTTTTAAAGATCATAACAGAGCATAATCTGCAAGAAGTTTTTGTTTTTCGGTCTTTCTTCCAAGTACAGACTGAGCAACGCGACGCTGACGAAGCTGACTGAATAGATCGTTATGACGCCCTCGTCACTGGTCCCTCATTTCCAAAAACAAATTCTATGCTTATTTATTTTCATTCGCAAGTTGGTAACTAGCTGCCTCTGCCTGAAGAGTTAAAATAAGCACTAAGGGATGTTCTGTTTTGTAGTCCCTTTGAGGATTACAGCTTTGGCCAGAGTTCTCTTCGTTTTGTTTGATGATGGCAAGCATTGATGCCTGCAATATTCATGAAACCATAAAATATCACCAAGAGCCATCTTTTTGTGATTCTTGATACGGAATACGTACCACAAAACTCATCGACCACGTCCACTCCACACTTGTATCTATTGTAGTCGGTAATTATTTCGGGTTTTCTTTTTTCGCCAGTTCATGGTTTATTTTTGCATCATGATGCATATTTGATACTAAAAGTACCACATTACCTTTTCTTGGCACATAAAAAACCAGCGAACAATCATTTAAAACGCAAAATATGGAACTGATTGATGAAAAAAAAGTGCAACACAAAGCGTCGCTACCGGGTAAAAAATACCCATAATCACTTTGGAGGTCCATCCTGGTCGCACCACATGGGCTAACACCTCGACGCTCCGCGCACACCTTGCCACATCCCCCCCCGAGAGGTACCTAGGCTGCCGTAAACGTGGGACAACTTGGCCAAGAAATATTAGCCTATGAACCACGGTCTGGGTATTTTTTACCCGGTAGCGCCTCCTGCCGGGTTAATACATTTGGCCACAAATCTGAAGGCTCATTAAAGGATGAAGAAGGTTTTCTTATTTAAATAGGCTTACAATATTATTATTCATCAATATTATACCGCACATCCTCACGAATTTTAACCATTCTCTTGTTAGTATTCAAGTCTCACACACATGCCCGTGTACAAATTAGTATCTGCCAAACCTTGCTAAGGTCGTGCATTCATTACGAGTGAATGCAGCCCATGTTTCACCCAGCAGGCCGTAAGGGAAGGGACATTTGCAATTTTCCTTTTTTTATGTTGTCCCAAAGGCTTTTGATAGCATCCGGTGGAATTTTATGAATATTTGCGTTTCTGTGTATTGCAAATTGTTAGTAAAAAAAAAATGATAGGAGACCGTTGCAGAGATTTTCATCCAACATATTGATTCAGTCCTATCCGTTGGTTACTGAGCGTTAATAAATCAGTGTTAGTGACGTAGAATGCCGTGATGAAGGAAGCAGGAAGCGGGATTAAAATCCTACACTGACCATGAGTTTTCGGTACAGGAAAACATAGTAAGAAAACCATAGCACGGTGGTATAGGACTTTTTAGTAGCCCCAGCTACTATTGGGACCCCAGTTTCCTTCTAGATACTTGCTTGTCACGTTCGGCCGTATTATAACTTGCCATGGTGATATTGTGGAAATAAAATCATCACTAAATATTATAACATTTAAATAATAAGAATTATACGAAAATCTTTTTATTTTAAAGCAGTTAAATATCAAATAGATGTGACATAACCCTGGATCTATTATCCGTTACCAAGTTTATGGAAAAGCGCCTACTAGAAAATTAGTAGCAATATCTTACCTTTACGCAATATTGTTTGAAATTCACGAGTGTAATCGAAACCAAAGTGGATTATAAGAATTTTGTATTTTTATATTATTTGTATATGGATGCTAACTATCCTAACTATAATATTATAAATGCGAAAGTGAGTTTGTTTGTTTGTTACGACTTCACGCCTCAACTACTCAACCGATCATCATGAAATTTGGTATGCAGATAGCAGATGGTATGGAGAAGAACATAATATTTTTTACCCGGGAACGCGGGTGAAACCGCGGGGGACAGCTAGTTTAATATAATTAACCTACAAATAACTGTAACAAATCTCAACTCATTGTATGAATAAAAAAACATTTTGAATTACAAAATTCACTCAGCAAGAAAAACAAACTAACTTTATTTTCAATATTTATCTGGTAACAGGAATATTTGTTTTTATATTTCAAAACGGCGAACGGTTGCGTCTACAAACTTGGAAAAGAAAAAAGCTGAAAGTTTGTGGTTGCATTGAGTAACTAGGGAAGTTTATTTTCTTCGTCAAACACTGAGTAACTGCGCAATCAGACTCCGTCATTTTAAAGGCTTGTTAAGGCCAGTTGGAGTTGTTTGGGGTGCTTGTTTGCATGAAATGAATTTATCGTTTTACAGTTGATTTAAAGACAAACAGTAAGTACAGAAGGGTTGAATGTATAATTTTGATGTTTTACTTGGTTACTTTGGCGTTAATACCTATAGTTAAGATTTTAGATGAAAAGCCGCCGCAGCAGTTTATTTTGATAGCAAAGTGATAACAACTTTACTGACACTAGACAAGGTACTGCTAAATTAGTATAATAATTACTCACCCTTAAACAAATTTTAAAAATTTTATTTGAAAAATAAATAGACACACATTATTTAAAATAAAGCAGGTTAAAAAAATAAACCTCTTATTCATGCTTATGAATCTACTAATCTAAACATAGACTAAGGATTTCGCTACGCTAACTCTAACTAGACGAAATATGACAATCCTTATGACACTTTGCGAGAGAGAATGAGACGCATAGACATTTAGTCGTAAGTCAATGTTATTTTCGAAGATCAAACCAAATCAACCAACTACATATATTTTCAACTATATTTTATCACAATATAAACATTAATCGGCTTCAAAATCAGTTTTTACAATAGTATATCCATTTATCTATATCTAAAAATATAAGTATGTAACTCAAGACTAGTTTTAATTTTTGCCATACAAATCCCTAGCATTCATTTTCGTCTCGTCTTATACCTGGCTATGTTTTTCTTGCACATACAATTTCTATTTTTCAAAATGATCTGAGAAACCTATTATAGCTACCAGGCTCACATGATGTTGAACACATTATTAATATGTATACGAAAATGAAATACCTCACCGGCAAGCTGTTGAAGCAGTAAATAAGTTCCGGAACAAATATCCGGTTCCAACTGAACCTGTTATATAACTCTATCTCTCTCTATCCACTTAATGTGTGAGAGAGATGCAAATATATGTATAGTTATATGCTGAAGGTTGATGACGAACCGTGATAGTCCCTAAGGCTTCCCATGTGGAGTTGATTGACAGTGCAATCGACGCACAGTGGTGTTCATCAAACAATCCGTGGAAAATTTAATATATTTTAAACTAGCTGTCAAAAAGTAGTTAAAAAGTTTAAAAGTAGCCAATATCTGTCTCTACATCATAGGCTATCTGCGTGCTAAATTTCATTGTGATCGTTGAAGTAATTAAGGCGTGAAAGCGTGACAAACAAATAAACTCACGTTCGCATTTATAATATTAGTAAGGAACACAGAAGAAAAAAGACAGGTAAAATGCATGGATAGTGTTTTGAAGAATTGAATGGGGATCATCAAGAATGGTGTGAAGAGTGTCGGTAACACAAACTCCTGGTGTTGCAAGCGTCTATAGGCTATGGGAACCGTTTACCATCAGACTGGCTGTTTGCTTGTTTGCTACCCTAGAAGTATTTTAACACTATAGTTTACATGTATTTTTGTATGAGAAAAGGTGGCAGACCTCGGACTGGGTTAGAGACTTGGTATGGACTAACCAGGTCAGAACGTTCGTGAATCTAGTCCTCTAGATAACCACAACATAATGGAAATTAGCAAGACTCATAATAATCCATTCAAAACATTCCCAATTTTATTTTATTCCAAACAAAAATTATTTTGCACCAACGTGCAAAGTAAAGCCCCGATGCAACGGAAATAGAAATGTTAAATTCACCAATACGGATTGAGATTTTGTAACTGAAAGGTCTGAATTTTAGTAATTTGAACTGCAACGGACGGATGGACTGTATACTATTACTGGGATGATGAAGGGAAATATTTGTTTATGTTCGCCCCACGGTATCACTCGCGTTCCCCAGGGATATATTGTTTTACCAGGATAAAAAGTTAATCTAGAACATATTCTATCTATGTACCCAGCAAATTTCATCCAAATGAGTTCAGCTGTTAAAGCGTGATTGAGGCACAAACATCTTTACATCCAAACATGATATTATCTATAACTAATATACTAATAATAATAAAGCGGAAAAGATTTCAGTATGTTTAAACGGGCTAATCTCTGAAACTACCAGTCGGATTCGAAAAATTATTTCACTAATAGGATGCTACATTATCCTTGAGTATTATAGGCTATTTTTTATCACGGGAACGCGGGTGAAACCTTGCGAGACAGTTAGTAGTGGGATAATGTTTTTTTTAAGGTCTTTACAAGTATAATCCTTCTCTTTGTAGGTCTATCTACGCCTTATCCCACACCAGTAGAAACATCAGTTATAAGGATGAACTGACACAGTGATCTTATGGCTGCTATTATCCAATTATTTTTTAAAGTATGTTTCATAAATTTCCTTATTGTAAGTCCACTCTCAATCTAAGATATAATAATTGAGGTATTTGTGTTATTTCGTTCATTATGCGTTGAATCTTTATATAGTCGTTATTGGTATTTGGATGTTTTTTTTCTGCCATAGTAAAAAAGACATTACAACGCAATCGGTGCATTACCTACTATGGTATGAAAGATAAGGCACGTATTATGTTAATATTCTACTTCTTTAGGCAGGTATTTAAAGCTACATTAAATGTATCAGGGATGTAATATTCTAAGTAAAGGAATTTCTCAACCTACGTGAGGAACTTGTACTTACAACCGCGCCGAAGGCGTTATCTCAAACTAATTAATTTTATTAATATCAGAGCCTAGGTGTCGTGCCACCAATTTATCTAGATCCCTCGCTCCCTATATTTTATGTCATAGTTAAGTGTTGGAAGTAATTTTCCAAATAGCTCTACGTTTACTGGTCCAATGTTTCAGGTGACGTATTATGATTTAGTTGCAAGCAATAAATTGGTTCCGTTCGTTTATAATTCAAAATCAAACTAACTAGATAATGCTAAATTGCTTTAATTTTCCAGTACTTTATATTGAAAATTTGAATAGAATGTATATTCTAATAGGCTTCTGAGCATAATAAATTCCATAAAAGGATACAAAAACAGAACTCTTAAGTATTCTTATTATAGAGATCCTTCAAAAAATCCCTTAGAGTGACAATATGCTTAAAGTGATTTTTCAGGACGAGAAATATCACGGCCTGCCACATCATCACGTGAAAAGAGGGTTGGAAAATTGCGCTTGCACTCACGTTCATTCTCATAAGTTTGTAACATGAATGCATGAAGAGAGTCTTGTTTAGTTTTGTGTACTTTATATTTTCAGTGGTTAATTTCTAAACATTATCGGAATTCATAAAAACTAATTAACTACTAAGGCTTAGTAATAAACTAACCCCCTTATTCATGATGATTGACTGATTTAGTTTAAAAGCGATGGCTTTTAAACTAAATCAGTGTAATAGTGTGCCCCGTCTCACTCTTTCGATCACCAAATGTCACGTGTCCGATAAAGACTTCGGAATATTAGCTAATCAACGTTTGATAATTTCATTATGAATAAGGTGGTAAAGATTTATGTGTATAAATCCTAACAGGTGTAAATAAAAACCTGCGATATAGTATTAAACTTCTTTTTTAGTTTTTTTTTTGGTTCATCCTATTCTAACCTACTATATTCCTCTAATAAATGATTCTGGAAGAACAAGTTTTCATAATCACCAATTTATTTTTATTGCAAAACCAGCTTAAAAATTCGTCCCAAGCAAAACTTAATTGTCCATTGGCATGTATAAAGTCTCGAAAATCATAAAGTCTGAGAGAAGTAAAAAGTTAAACGTCTTAGTACATCAGTGAACATCTTGTGAGCAGCAGGTGTCGCGAGGGGGACTAGGGGGCCCTAAATAAGGGGACGCAACACTTGCGCTTGGATTTTTTGTCGATTTAGACATAAACACCGCTTAAGGCTTTGATGTAAGTGATGGATATCATTATCATTGTATAGCGTTATAATCAGAAGAACTTTTTAATATCATAATTTTAAATGACACAATTTTAATAAAAAGATTAAATTAACCTTAAAAAAATATTGTGTGCTAATTTCTTTTAGTAAACATAATCATTATTAGAATTCATTCCAGTAAAAATATTGTTTTTGAAGAGATTCGCGTAGTTTTCTAATTTTCGTAGCAGTACGAAGCTACGAATCTACGGCGTAGCGAAGACTACGGCAATTGATCACGAACATGAACAAAGAATATACGAGTATTTTGATGCCGATTATTTTATTATAAAGCAAAATGATAGCTGAGTGGTAATGACGTTGAATGCTGCTATAAAGGTCATGGGGTGAATCCTAGAATTATGCGTTAAGTCATGGATTGCGGGAAAATCGTAGCACGGTGGTAGGATATGTTTAATTAGTTGGTTAGTTGGCTACTCTCAAGTTGAAAATCAAATAATAAAGTCGACAACAGATTGACTATAATAATGATTGCATAGGTACGACGTTTATTGCGTAGTTTGGACTGACAGCCCCCGTAACTGCGGGGTACACAGTTTATCAGTGTGTATTGTCGTTTTCTGCGAATATCCGGCATCAGTGGGAAGGACTGACATTGAATTAAAGCTTCTAGAAGGTGTGTAAAGCTTCTTGGCGTGGTTGGTTAGACCCTGCGTATCACGCGGTAGGATATTATTATTTTGTGTGCATTCTCTATGCTTATCTGCATCCTATAGTTCTGCCTGCTATATATACCTACCTATCGTTGAAAAGCCAGTGGTTACAGGTTATACAATAAACCCTATTTCAATGTCTGGAAGCTAAATTATCCTTCATTATAAAAATGACCAACCCAAAACCGTCAACCGTTCTTTCAAACCACACACTATTTTGAACCTATCTTTAATTAATGATGCTTTCATAGTACATAATATGCGCTTATCCAGCGCACTTATGCTGTGTATAACAAGATTTACGCGCACGTTCGAATTACGACACGCTACCTTCGGCGTGCGAAGCGTACGACGAATAAATCAAGCGGTCCGCTTGGTCCTGTCTCATTCTCCCCTATAAAAGCCTGACTGGGACGTGACGGGAGAAATTTAAACATCGATGTCCGCGAATCTGTTTGCGATTGTATCCGATTTTTGTTTATTGGTTTAGTTTTTTGGTGAATAGTTTTGAAAAGTATATGTAGTTAAATATAAAAAAATCTAGCTTTCCGCCTGCGGTCAGGCGCGCGCCCCGTTTTTACACCTTAGGAATGGAAATTCCAAAAATGGAACCAATGATGATTCACACAATTATTCCTTTAGGGGCGATTTTCGAAAGCTACAAAATCGTGATGCTTTATTTTCTCGATATTAACCGAGTTAAGTTAATGGGAACGCGCGTTAGGTTTCTTCCATACATATTTTAAAATCCCTTAAACACCCTATTAGGGGTAGTTTTGAAAACGAATAATGAGTATTTTTTATTATTAAGGTAAGGAATTGTGCTATGTTTCAAGTTTATAAACCCAAGGAATACGACTTTTCATACAAACAAAATCCCACCTTTTCACCTCTAGTGGATGCCTACGAGTACCTTATAAAAGGAACTTGTGTGCAAAATTTCAGGCTTGTAGCCCCAGCGGTTTAGGCTCTGCGTTGATGAGTCAGTCAGTCAGTGAGGACAGTACCTACCTAAGTATAATGTTTAGATGACTGGGCTGTAACATAAGGTCACTAAGGCGCCGATCCCACAGAGACAGTTCTAGAGTTCTGCGTGTAGAGTTCAGCGTTTCTAGTACAGTCTCTACTACAGTATCTAGCCTGCTCTAAATCTTTACGCTTAAAAGAAAATTAAACCAGAAATTATGTATTTATAAAATAATTATCATAACCCAAAACCAGAGACGCTCGCTCAACGGAATCTTGATGTAATAAACAGCTATAATTTATTAAAATGCGGTCTGAACCCTTTTAAGAAGCAAACGTTATTATATTATTCAACACTCCATAATCCAGGCTTTCCGATACGAACTGCAACGCGCGGTTGTTGAGCGAGCAAAGTTTCATCTTAACCTGTCCGCCATTATGATTTCGTGCTCAAATTAATCCTGCGGCATGTCCAGCACTGAAATTATTTAGACTGACGAAAGCCGTAAATAAAGGATTAAATGGGTACGCTTAATGCCCGTACATTCGGGATTTCAAAAGGCTTTCATACACCTAGCAACACAGGTTTCACCATAACCGCTTTCTTTAATTTCTTTTACCGTTTAAAATGTTATTGTCAGCAAAGTTTTACCCCCTTATCGTGAGATGGTTTAAAGTATGTTTTGCAAAATCCGGGTTTAATATATCCGTCACTTTCTAACGTTATATAACCCAAAGAAACGGGATTATTTTAAAATCTGGGTTTCACTAGACTTGGCTTAAACAATTTAATGTAATAAGACATTAGTTTATTATGTTAAATTATGGAAATCGCTATTTGGGAAACTTATGGCCTTACTTATGAAACGATATTTAGCTAAATACTGTTTAAGTAGCCACATATTTATCGATCATCAAACAATGTGACATTATTTAAATGACCATTTAATCAGTATATATTTAAATAGGGTTTATAAGTATGGATACGGTTAGTGACTTCGTTTATCATCGAAAACCTGAATTGTTGTAATAAATTCCTTAATTCGCGAGTTTCTGCATCATGTAGCATTCATAACTACATTCCGGAAACGTTTTACTTTTAAATTACGTCATATTTCTAAAACAATGGGAAACCTACGTCAGAAATTGCGTTGTGATACAATTTGACGATGTAGACTGTTGAAATTGTTGGACTGTACGTTTAACCCTTTTATTTGAACGTTCGTTATTCAAGCAGAGTGTACACAGATATTTATGCATTCACGAACAATAAAATACGGCTGATTACACACTGAGTTTGAACAGAGATTAAATACTTTGCTACGTCTGTGTACTTTGCCTGGTGAAATGAATGTCAAGGTTAGTGACCTCTGAAGGGTGAGGATGAAGAGTTTTGGCATCGTGCCAAATGTTGTGCCATCTGATACCTTTTAAATCAGAAATCGATGGGGTATTTCTTTTTACTGATGATGTTGTTTTGGCAGGCTTTTCCAGACGTTGTAATAACTAGATGTGTCAACTTCTCGATTTAATCGTATAATTATACTTACAATGCTATTTTATAAAGAAAAGATACATTATTTTTGCTGAAAATCATGTTTAAAATTAACAAAACCACGAAGATACTCGTAATAACACTGTAAATTATATTTTCATATAAAATGTTTTTAATTAGTATCAGCATAAAATAAAAAGGCAAAATCCAAGGAAATAGTTTCTATTAGAGAAAAAACAATTTTCTGGAAAGTGGTATACATTGCCCTTGTATAGCGTAATTTGACAACTGGTTCAATATCTACATAATTTTATTTTAACACTGACTGATATACAATGCATTTTAAACTGATGGACCAAGAGCTTTGAAATAGTAAAAAATATTCCTTTGGTGCTAAGGAACGTCTTTTGTAAAATTTTACCCGTAATTAAAATAGGGGAATGCGGGTGAACCCGTAATGCGGTAAGCTTTTATGACCATAACATTGGCCATTATATTGGAATGCCGTTAATAAAACTGAATGTATTTATCAATTGCCGCGACACCCGAGTCGCATATATATATATATATATATAGATAGAGAATGGAATATTATGTTCAATTTGCAGTTTCTCTCTGTACAAAATGGAAATTCCTAGGAGAAATTATTTGAATTTGTTCATTCATTGTATTAAAACTGTTTAACTTATAAATGAAAATCCTAGGAAATTCTTGTGATATGGCCACCTGATTCCAAAATAAGCAGAACTTGCACTATTAAATGAAATCCTGACTGAATGTGAGTTTGTATGTTTGTTTGTTACGCTTAGCGATCACGATGAAATTTGGCACGCAGGTAATATGTTTTTATCCCTTGAAAGCGGGTGAAACCGCGGGAGACAGCTATGATCATCTATTTTAAACTACTAACCAAACTTACTGCGTAAAACAAAAAATAACTGAAAAGAGATAAACAAGCTCTGCAATATTACTTGAATGTTATAAGGTATTGCAGTCGGGGACAAACCAATAACCTAGGTATGTGTTTTTTTTTTAATATTTGTTTATCCCCGACTGCAATACCTTATAACATTCAAGTAATATTCCAGAGCTTGTTTATCTCTTTTCAGTTAATTATTGTTTTACGCAGTCGGGTTTTTTGTTTCTTTTAATAATTTAATTTATTTCAGACTTTTTAGTTCTATACAGAATGAGTTGTAAGTATTAGTAAGTAAATGAGTGGTACGGTAAAGTAACGCTAACAACCATTGCAACTGTTGAGTTACGTACGGTACCGCTCATAGTAAGTACCTACTGTCCTTGCATTAAACATGTTTTTTTGCAGTTTACGTCAAAATGGTAGCACAAAAGTATTGCAATATATACATATATGGAATGGGCTGTTCACAAGCTTTCATTTCAAAATCAAAATCAAAATCAAAATTCATTTATTCAAATTTGGCCCCACTTGATACCCATATTGCTATAATAACGACATTTTTGTTTTTAATACCCCCCCTCTTTTCTTATCCGTAGACGCCATATAAAAACAATATACCCTATGACACTCCCGCAGTCAAGGCAAATCTAACGACGCCTCATATGCTTAAATCCATCAAGCCGTTTAGGCTGCAGAGCGTGCCAAAGAAATAGACATACATACATACATACATACATACACTCGAAAAACATAACCCTCCTTCCGCGTTAGACGGGTTAAAATAGAGTCAAAATTGAATAAGAAATTGGAAGCATTAGTTCTTTATTTAATTAAAATCTAATGTTTGTCGATAATAATACTCGGAGGGATATTTTCAGTAACGACAATTCTTATTTCACAGAATGATGAATAAGTTAAACAGTCATCTTGTCCCAAAAAGCCTGTTCCCTTATATTGCCACTCAGTGGCGGCTATTCAAACACTCGTCACACATTCGTCATAGCAAGAAGAGTATCTAGAAGGGAGCCAACACCGGAGGCGAAAGAAGATTTGGTTCCGTCGTGAATGGAATACACCCGAAAATCCCTTGAGCTGTCACGTATGATAAATGGTGTTATTCTTTTCACTCGTTGTGATCTGCGAAGAGATCACGAGTTGGTAATATTTTGGATGGTTTTTGTTGGAGGTCTGTGTCATGTTCTGATAAATATTGTTTGCTATTTTATTATGTGACTTATAAAATACCTGTATAATGTTTGAAACTATACTAGACGACTTGTAATTTTGGAATGTTAAAACAATCGTATTTTTTTACTACTCACAGTTTTACAATCATAATAGGTAAGCCTAACTACCTACCTAACTACGTCCCTGTAAAGGAATCAGCCTCCGTATAATAAACGATAATTTAGCAAGTCTTGCACAATCCAGGTTTTAATAGATCCGTCACTTTCTAACAAGATAATAATAACACTTTTTTTTACAAAAAGTGCTTTTGATTCTTGATTGTAATAAAATAGAGTTTAATTTAGATGTACTCGGTTATAACTCAATTTTTATGTGACTGTATATAAAATTGTCATATCATTGAAAAATCAGAAGCCCAGCGGGGCGATTACGTAACTTAATTTCAATCATTTTCGAATTGAAATCGGTTCAATATATCGGTTTTCTGATGACTTTTTTACGTTCTGACTGCAAATACAAACAGTGGATCATTAGAAATGGAATCATTTCTGATTTTGTAATATTTCTACCGATTACGAGGTAATTTCAATCTGAATTTAATTGCAATAAAGTTACGTAATCCACGTACTGTTGTTTGATCGTTCAAGAAAAACCCATAGTCAGCAATGGTACGTGATTTGAAAAAATCTTGGCTATAAATATCGCAGCATGGCGCCTACCCTCTGTCCTCACTATCCCGGGGGAACCCATCGATTGTCTATAATTATATTATCCAACCCTAAGGTACCTACCTGTGTCTGCTCTTGTATTAAAAAATGCTGTGGCCTTTAGCCTATCTTGTGTTAGAAGTGAAAAAGGCAAGAAAAAATTTAAATAAATTAAGTAAACCTTCACATAAATTAAGTATTTTTTAATAGTTATATAGTGACTCGAAAGGTGTTAAAGTTAGCTCCCGAAATATGCATAACTGTGCCATTATTAGAAGCGATGCTTACTGAGCGAGCCAAGCGAAAATTTATTTTCATATAGAGAAGGTTTTAACTTTCATTATTAATTTTAAGAAAATATGGAAAAATATATAATAAGTATCTTTTCCCCCCTTATTTTACAACCTGAAGGTTTACTTTCAGGAAATCCTTTTTGAGTGTACCCCTAGCTGGGGTACTTAAGAAATATTTCCTACAAAAAGCCTTTGGTATCCTGGGTCTCTAGTTAATTTAAGGTGTGTTCGTTGTATATCAGTCAGAAATAGTTTTAAATACAAACGTTAGCACATCATGTTATCTCACATGTTTATATTTCTGGTAGCGCTTAAAACCGATTTAAGAGCATAAGCCTCTACTTTGTAGTTATTTTAGTTCAATTCAATCGAGGACGCATAAATTAATTCATGAAACGCAAAAACAAAGTCGTATAATCCATTTAAACGTACACTCGTGCTTTTGTCCAAGGGTTTATCTACCCGCTACCCGCTTACTACCCACTACCTACCCGCTACCTACCGCTACCTTGAACAGAGGGATCATTCCGCATTAGAGGTCCGGCAGAGGCAGGGGGCCCCGAGGTACATTAATATTCTAACTTTGTCGAACGTGTTTTGTTTCTGTTTCGGGGTCCGATTTTGTTTTTGGTTTGTAATCACTTTCTTTATACTTTATGTCATCAAATGAATTAGGATTTAAATTGTGTTTAGTTTTAGTGTTTGAGATCTAATCATTTTAGTTGGAGTTTTGCGCCAATATTATATGAAAATCAGCAATGTACAAAAATATTGCATCGACTAGAGTCATATAACCATCAAATTAGTATTTGCAGAATAATGCGGTGTACAAAGAAGGGATTTAACAAAATTCCTCCGTTAGGGAGTAAAATATGATATAGCGGGTGAAGCCGCGCGGTGGAAGCTAGATCAGAAATAATCTGGGTCAAGAAAAATATGGACTTTTATGTTCAAGAGTTATTCGGAAGAAAATTTTAAAAGAAGATTTATTTCAGGCTCCACAAAAAACAGACAATGGACTACATCAAAATAATAGCACTTTTCCTCACGCTTTACTATCAACAATTTGTTCCATAAAAGAACGAGCGCCATTAAAAAAACGAAAACACTCAAACGATTTAAAAAGCTTTGCGTATTTAAACAGAGCGAGAGAAATCCTCTAATTGCGGTGTCCTACAGGCAGGCACTGGCAGGCAGTGAGCCGATAAACATGAATAATGTCGTCCGATGTCCAAGGATGGCGTACCAACTTTATTTTCTTACTTTGTCACCTGCTTGAGTGAGATAACGCTCGTTCAGAGAATGCTCGGCAATTTTCGCGTTGGATTCGTCTTTCGAATGGTCGTGCTCCAAATTCGGGACATTTTGATTCATTGTGATTAATATGAGTTTTGCAGTTAAAGGGGAACTAAGTTTCTATGATTTATAGCTTGAAATGGTTCCTAGAACGGGGTTATAGTTGTAACTACGAAAGATGATCGGCGAGTTAGCTAACAGAACAAGTTTTACTTCTAGTAAATCCTTTTAAACATATATTGATATTGTACTTCGAGATATCCTCTTTTCGTAAAATTAATCCATATCTTATCATGTGGAACATCTGCTGGCTGGCTGGCTCAATTCGACTAATATTAAATATTTTTGCTTATTTTTTGCCAATAAAAACATCTTTGCGTTAGACAACAGAGGCCTTAGCACGAAAATCTATCGCAAGCGTAACGTATTCGTATCGAGAGAGTTAACTCAAATTTGTATGGGAATGTGTCATTCGAATGCTGTCAAACGTTTAAATCGGTAGCACGAACAACTACGTTAACCTCACGTCACGCTACGTAAACGTGGTTTGGTATATAATTTGAAATTGGAACTTATTCTGACGTATAGTATCGTCTACTCGCAAGCCAGCTAACGTGAACCTTCTCACCGTATTTTTTTCAGTGAGAGCCCACGTAACGTGGTATTTGTTTTTTTTTCGAAAATTTATAATGTCCTAGCCGGGAATCGAACCCATTGATTCCGAAAAAATCACACCCTCTATTATAGCGCCATCCCATAGTGTCACTTAAAAGTATCAAATTCTGGGAAGTAATGTTAAATGGTAAACTAAAGAGAAGGTCAAATATTTAAGAAAACCCATTTTATTTTGCTTACATTTAAACTTTGATAATTATGTAAATTGATCGAAATTACCTATATCAATTGTTTACAATATTAAACTACTACGACGTGTACTACTTCGACGTAGAATTCTACATTCTCAAAAGTACGTGCCTATACCTATTGAAATTAATGACTAAAAGATCTTTCGAAAATATTCCAATCGGAATTAATAATCTTGTGATGCAAAAACATGATTTAATTGAATTCGTAACATCCTCTATATACTTAATTATAATAAGCGTTTAAATGGAATTTCGATAGTTCAAGTTCAGCCACTCTTTAAATGAAATCCCGTAAAACTGCTAAAACACAAATCTAGTATTGAAAATCGACGAATTTATTTCTATTGGAGTATCGGAGTCACAAGACTCTTGTAGTATTGTTCTAAATTCAAACCTTAATATTCATGAACTCTTTGCTGAAATAAAAAAAACACTACCTACGCGCTGTTTTTGGTTCGGCAGTTAAGAATGGTTTTCGTTCAAAAATATTTTCAAATTCATCACATTTAAATGGTGAAAAAGAAAAGATTTACACATGAATGATGCTAATTATATAAGATTAGCAGATTATTTAATTTAGTTTATGTTATTGGAAATATATTTTTTTATATTGTGTACCAATAAAATCAAAAATGTATGTTTCAAAATTTCTAGACGAATTTAACGTAGCTCGCAAGCTAGGTTTCGAGTAGACGATAGAACTTCTGTCAAAAATGACATCTACTCGATACGATGACGCTACGAAGGCGATACGAAAGTGGTTCGTGCTAAGGCCTCAGATCGCGACTGCACCGCGTCACACTTGGAAGGCAAGTCGCTCAACAAAAAGTGTAAGGAAACTCCTAACGCCTATTTAATGGGCACCCGACGCGACTCCCGACGCAATAATCCCTGTAATTGCGAGCCAGCCTTCTGCATACAGATCAGACGCAGATGTTTCCAAATTAGCATTGTTTAGCCACTCCCCAGGAAATTTGTAATAATTATAGCGATTTGTCGCACTTCGTTGTTTTGCTAAAAAACTGTTCATTACAAATTCTGTAACAGTTTTAGGTGGAATGTAAACATTTCAAGATTAAGAAAAATTTTAGGAGTTTCATGTTGTTTTGCTCTAAAATATGTAAAGTAGGCAAAGTACTCTTTCAATTGGAGATACCTAATTATCTATCAAAGAATACATGGTATCTACCAGCATGTTTATATTATATTATTTGATCACCATAAAGAAATTAGTATTATTATGCAGATTATTGTAATAGACTTTCAGCAAGTTAATTTGTTCAAGAGCAGTCAGGCCCTGCCGTCCGCGATATTGCTAGACACAGTCTGTACATTCAGTTTATTTACCACTTTCATTGGCCAACAACACGCTTCTTTCGCCTCTTCTGTAAATAATCCAAAATTAATGAGCTTGTAATCAAACCGTGCGTTTAGACAAACATGGCGACCCCCGCTTACATCAAAGGCTGGGGATGAAAATTAAACAGAGCTGCGTACGCGCCACGTGCAAGCATTAGAGAGCTTTCTTAAACCAACATAACTTTTCTATCCACCAAAATACTTTTAAGTCATACGTGTTCTAACATAGAGCTGATAATCGATTGACATTGCATTTTAATATCGGCAAATGAAACGTTGTTTGTTGTGAGAGTTGACAATGAAACTAGTCCCAACTATCATGGGATTTGCCGTGTAATGGGGTATCTTAGTAGCGAACGTTTAAACGCAGAGATAAGGTTTTGTAATGTCGTGTCGAAATTGGGTTTTTGTAATTTAACCAAGATTTTGTCAGCACACAGTGTAAGAGATGTGCAAGGGTGCTTTGTGGTTTCTAGAATAAACTGTACAAAGGTTGATAATGATTTTATAAGAAAGGAACTATGAAACTGTTATTTTAATTTTGAACTCGTATATTTCGATATTATTAAAAATAATAATATACTACCAAATCTAATGGTGCGTCCATGCTACGCGAATCGAGCACGAGCCGAGCCAGGAACGAACCTACAACGAGCACGGTGCGAATCCCTTTGTTCGTGAAAAAGCTAACAATCGCGCTCGTTCGAGGCTCGCAAGCCCTTCCACGCTACGCGAATCGTGCTCGTTCTAGGCTTGGCTCGTGCTCGGTTCGCCAAGCATGGACGCACGATCACAAATATACTCTTTTACTAGTTTCATTAATTTGGTTTTTTACCTATTTGTAAGATAGATAGGTAGTTATACATATACCTATCTAGTCATGTAGTACCTATCGTTTATAATTCTTGTTTTTCCATCTGAATTGACCTAAAAAATAAAATCACCGTATACGCAGGCTTACACAACACTGTTATTGCACAGCATCATGAAACAACATATTCATATTCTCATTCCAGTGCAAAACCGCTTCCATTTGGCAGGGGCCCATTGTTTTTCTATTCACTCGCAAAAACCAGATTTCCATTTACGCAATCTGCGGTAAAAGTGTGCGATATCGTATATCAACATATCGATTTCCATACCGTTATAGCACAATAACCTAGACGCGTAAGCACTTAAGGATATAGCGGTAAAGTAGGTCACTTCCCAAGAGGTTGGCAGACTCCAGATAATGCTCGGAAGACACGCGAACAATGGAGGATGCATTCGTATTTAGAGCAGTCCTCACACTTAGCCACATTGCAATAATGTCCCGCGTATTTTTAATACAGGGTACCTATGTAATAATGAGAACATTCATCAGTACTAGCTCTTCATACAAACGGCCGGAACGCGAGTCATACCTACGCGCCACGATTTCGGTTCGCTTTCGGTTGGCAAACAGTCGCGAATGCGCTGCAGTGACGAACGAACGGTGTGATGGGTTTGTAAGCAGTAAGCGTGCGATTTATGACAAATATTTATTGAAATAATTAAAATAATTACAAGTAAGTACAATTACTTAATATGACAAAGAGAAATTATAGTAGACTATATTGTGCTTTTTTGGTTGCTTGACTTCGTCAATAACATAATACCTACCTGAATTCATAAATAAATAAGTGGATGGCTGGCTTGGGTGAAAAAAGTGACTACCTACGGTCAGGTTAAAAAAAAGTAGTAGTTCCTAGGCTAGGCTTTCTACTTACTACTTATGTATGTACTTAGCTATTTACATATATTTATTGAATTAGACGAAATATTATTATAAAATGATTGTGAGAGTAATAAATGGTAGGTACCTAGTAAGATTTACATAATAATTTACTTTTTAAGTAAGATTTTGCAGTAGGTAGTTAGAGGTTTTGATTGCTGTAGGTAACGCACACGCGATGTAATGGTTGATATTAAGTAACGTTTGCAACGGTTCGACATCGGATGGGTGACCAAAAAAATTGTTATTTCGATTTAGAGTATAGAGTATTCGAGTATCTCCGTACTGTAGGTAATGGGGTCATAAAAAAATATATATTACTCGTCTGTTTCTTGCATTTTATTGAACACTTCCTATTTCATTCACAAAAAAAAAATCATTTTATCAAATAAAAAATATGATTAAAATCACAAAACTAGACAAGTAGGTAGATGAAATTAAAATACTATAGGTGGGCAGCCCTATCGCGTGTTCACGTATCGTGCTGCTGTAGGCAATTATAATCAAGAAAAGGGTCGAGTCACTTTACTGTTTGATATATCTACTGTGACATGGCTATGCCAGTTATTACCTTCTTTTGTGATTATATATTAGTATATATGTGATTATATGTGACTATATTTTAGCGCATTTCTTATGCATTATTATTGTTATTCTTTCTTGACATAACTGTTTAACTACTCGTCAGACTTTTAACTCATTGGCTCCCGTTTAAAAATATAACAATGACATCAATTGTTATAATAGGACGCGCGTCCCTAGCGAGAACCGACGCGGCGCCGGGTTAAATAGTATCTTACCGATTTCAGTAAACTCCGGAAGTGGCGACCGCTATCAATGGGTATCAAAACTTTTTCAGTGCAGGTACGAATTTTCCGCATTAGTATTCAACGCAGGTCGTTTTGCGTCCACCTCTGTCTGGACAGGTCCGATTATATTAATCCTACGTGCGTTTTGTGGGTGTACCGTTCTGAAATCACTCTGTTGGCGAGCACCCTGTGGTTCATTTGAATAGCCTGTTTGACATGATTGTACAAGTTTCAATACGTCTGTTTTTAATGAACGAAATCGATCGATGAAATGTCGATGAGTGATGGTGTAATCGGAATCCTAACTATCCTAACTAATATTATAAACGCGAAAGTGAGTTTGTTTGTTTTTTACGCCTTCACGCCTCAACTACTCAACAGATCATCATGAAATTTGCCATGCAGATAGCCTAAGACGTGAACGCGGGTGGAACCGCGCGGAACATTCTGTAATCTGGAGGTACTTCCCCAGTCAAGCCGGTCTTTGAGAGAAAAAACGCTACGCTCTACCTTTCTTAAAATCTGCCCTGGCACATAATAATTAATGAAAAATGAAAGTTTCTAATTTTCATTCATTTTGTTTTTTTTTATTTACTTTACATTGCATTCATTATTTGAATTCAATTCAAATTCAGTAACATTGCGTAAACACATTAATTACTTACTTCGTCAATTGCTTCATGCAGATCTGAAAGCCATTGGATTCGATTCAAAGTTAAAAAATAACACATACTCGTAAAACTGACGAGTAATCACTATCAGGCTATTTGAAAAGTTCCCATTCATCCCAGAGTTAACGTCCAACTAAGTTTCATTCGACTTTTTTTAACCAGTCCGATCGAATTCGCGAAAACTGCTTTATTTCATGCAGTTTTTTTACGTGTCCAATTTTCATTGACCCTTCCAACTTCTCGCGATTTGCGAGGCGGGGATGGAAAGTCACGGGTTATCGAGGGTCTAGCTCCAATGGGTGATGTAGTAGGGAAGTCGAGAGTGCTGTTGAAGCCGACAATGTGTATAAATAGGCAATCCCAATTGCGATCACGTAGCTGTAACGAGCCGTCGCGACTATACGGCAGGCAGTAGCGATCGATCCCAACTGCATGATGGAATTTACTGACAAGCTACGTGTATACACGGTATTGAGGTGATAGGAAAATAAGCTGAGTAAGCAGAGTATATGCGAGAAGTACTTAGTTGAGATGTTTATCATGTTGATTTGTACATGATGTGAAAATTGAGTATTTTAAAATAATATATTGTATATTTACTACTTACTAAGACACTGGAACGAGATCCACGTATTTGACTCAAGTAATAATAATGGGGTCAAGTAATAATAATAATAATAATTGTATAATTACTTAAGTGCTAACTAAGTATCTAATTCGATCATCTAATAACTAGATCAGCCGTTGAGAAGCTCACAAAAATATGTAAAGATCGCAAAATTACAAAAAACACAAAGTTTTGTCTGATGAATTGCTTGATCTTTCCAAATTTCCAAAGTTGCAAGACCGAAGAAAAATCGATGCCTTGGAAATGTGGTACTGGCGACGGATGCTGAGAATAAGCTGGACTGCGCATTGTACCAACGTCTCCATATTAAAATAACTCCGGATTAAACAAAGACTTTCTTCGATTGTTCAGATAAGAATCCTAAAAATTTTCGGACAAATTTTCTATGGAGAGGTTGGTCCTCCAAGGTCGAGTTGAAGGCAAACGTTCACGTGGTCGGTCTCCAACCAGGTGGCTTGACCTCATAAAATCTGCCACGCAATGTACCATAACCGAATGTTTCCGAAACGCCACAAATAGACAAAAATGGAGGAACATTGCAGCGGTCATGCGCGAAAGAGACAATCCACGACCACGACCACTCTGCCAAGACTGCACGACTAAGAAGAAGTATCTAATTAATTTTATGTTTCGTGTTGTGTCATTATTGATTTATAATTATTTATTGGATTTACTACTAAATGAATTGTATTACACTAGCATATTATTATAAGTCTAAATAACAAATAATATAGAACAAGTTTTCTGGAATAAATAAGTAAATTGAATTGAATATTTATTTTGTCCTATATACGTCGTGTTTTTTGTCCAAGTCGCTACAAAACTTAAATAGGAATGGGCAGGACACGTAATTAGATGTACGGATAACCGATGTACCCAAATAAGTACTGCCTGGTGTCCAAGATATCTGAAAGGAGCGAAGGGACGACCGAAGATAAGATGGCAAGACGAACTGGAAAAGAGTGCAGGAAAGACCTGGAATAGACTTGTCAAGGACAAAACAATTTGAATAGGATGGGGGAGGCCTTTGCCCAACAATGGGATGATTTGTAATTTATAAATTAGTAAAATTGAAGCATGTTATTATTACATAAACTATATTATGTACCTATTGCAAGGCTTAAATAAGTAATAAATAAATAAAATATACGTCGTTTTAGCCTCTGTTTCTGAGTACGTAAATTACACTCTTGACTTCATTGTTTGGAGGTGACTTTGTGGTTAATTACAAACTAATAATAAAAAGTGTGAAAAAATAACCCTTCGCTTTCTCCAAAATCTCTACTGTTATGAGGAGTCTAAAGCAAAACCATGCGTCTATTTAAACTGGACGTACCTATAATGTATTGGCGTTTTTCATCCTTTAACCATAATAAATGGACGTCCAGTATCGGACTAGCATTGATTTATTGAGGATCGAGGAGCTAGTTAAAATTGCTTAATAAATTGTGGTAGTCGCGTGTGCGCACTATGCCACGGGTCTATTAACTATAGATGGGTGCATAAAATATTACACTACATAGTCGAGCTTTCATAGTCCAACAAAATCTACTAAAATACTGCTTAAATTATTTATCAACGGCAATGTTAGTAAGTATCTACTGAAATTAAACTGAAGAGCATTTCTGATATATTTATTTATATTTTAGTACTTCAGATGACAGTGATTTTAACGACACGATGCTATATGGTACAACAAGCATTTTTGATCTCATCCTACTGTTTCCCTCATACCAACAAAGATGCTGAAAATCACAGGCTATAACCATGTATATAGACTTCTTCCTGATTTCATTAATCTCGTTGAAGAAAATATAATATTACTCTTCAGAAATAATCTTCTAGATCAGTTGGGGACATGGAATTGTCTGCATGTGAAAGACTAAAGATTATTTAAGAAACTTTTAAATTAACTAATCCTCTTAACTTTTTATACACAATACAAGCTAATAAATAGACTTTACTTATGTTACATCCAGTTCAAAATATAAAGAAGTATTTACGTAGGAAACATTAAATTTTTAGCACGTTTTCCCATTACGTCGTGGAAAACACAGCGCGGAAGTTAGTGACGCTGCGTCGTTTTTATTACTGTCTCAGTCTCAACAGGCACTCATCCGTACAATTTGTAATGATAGCTACTTGAACTTTAATATACATTTTTTGCTCATCGAGCATTATGAAACAGTTTCTTAGGTACATTTTTTGCCTGATTCCAATCTTACCATAGTAAGAGATTCCGTGCCGGAACGTGGCATTCTGTTACCTCTATTTGTACGTAGTATTTATCTACTCTGAGCCTCTATAGTACCACATACCACATAAAGCTGATTAATAACACAAGTATCTTTTTTTAAACAATACAAACATTCTGTTTTGGGTTTTGTTCAAATTAAAGAGCTAAACAGTTCAACTGATTTTCGCGCGATATTTATCAAAAGTTTTCTTTAGAACGTGAGGCAATATGAAATATACAAAATCAGTTGTCGTATAGGGTACTAGACTGCTTTAAGCTATATAAGCATGTAAGCTGCACAAAGCAGGTAGTGATAGATTCACAAGTGTTTTCCATTAGTGGGACATTCCAGTACATGCCATCGGTAATTTGCTTCGGGCATGCCGTTGTTTAATCGTTTTACAGATCTATTATACGTTTGAGATTTTCAGTATTATTGTAAGGATATTATTAAAATCAATATAGAATTTTAAAAGTAACAAAATATTTGAAATACCTATGTGTGTACAAGTGTGTGAAGCGCTCGTGGTGTAGCATGATTAGCCGTTCTTAATCGATCGGCAAAGTTAAGCTACGTCTGTCTTGGTCGGTACCTGGATGGGTGACCGCCTAGTGGTATTTCAAATCGAGCGTTTCCGTGCTTCGGAAGGCACGTAAAGCCACACAATCACTATCACAATCACAATTAAGTGATAGTCGTTAAGCTGGTTGGATGCCTCCTAGGCGGCTTGAAAAACTCCAACAGTAGGTTGGCCACTAGCCTACCTCCACCGATCCGCAGTGGGCACGCGTGGTGGAGTATCTGCCCATTCCCTTTCACCCTGATTTGTGAAAGGAGGCCTGTGCTCAGCAGTGGGACATTATAGGCTGATGATGATGATGATGATGTGTGTACAAAAAATACCCATTTTTTAAATAAATATTAATGCCACTTTTATTTTCATCAAAATACAGCACATGGTTCCTTTCAGCGTATTTATTTAAGATCTGTAGATCAGAACTTACCCATACTGGCTAGAAAAAAAAAACATTCTGTTATATATGTATATGTCTGTTCTATGTACGTACACTTATCTATATATATATATATATGTATGTTTTATGTATCAGTGCTGATATAGAGTGGCCTTATAACAGTTAAACAAAGGAAATTTTACTCGTGTATCGAACACACTATATCTCTAAAATTTACTTGAAAACTTGTTACAATATGTGGGATAACGCGCTGCAAAGCGGTTAAACTCCGACATTTCATTACAAGAATTTGATTTATCGAATGAGCTCTGAAATACTGAGCACGTAACACTGCTGCACTGGGAACATAATTTGCACTGCAATCCGAGCAATGTGGATGAAATAAATGAACTACGTGTGTTTTTATTTTAGTAAATCAGATTTGGTTCTCTCCCGTCATTATTATATCATCCGATTTTATGTTTATTTGTACCTGCTTCTGGTGTAAATTCTTCGAAACATTAATTGGTTTTTCAACCGACTCGGACAAAAAGGACGAGGTTCTCAATTCGCTGTATGTATTTTTATGTTTGTTACCTCATAACTCTGTCATTTATTAACCGAATTGGATAAAAAATATTGGAAAATAAAAGTTTGGTCCCATTGTCATCAGATCATGGTATGATTACTTTTTAGTGTACAGTCGCGAAATGAAAAGTCAAACAACTTTAATCTGAATAATTTTGAACTTTGATAACGAACAGTTAAATCTTTTTGAACTTTGATAACGAACAGTTAAATCTTTTTGTTTCAATTCAGCATATTCTGTCTATTCAGTTTCAAAAGGTAATATGTGCTCGTGATACGTTGAATGAATCAAGTTGACAACTGACGAACCTTTTCATTCCGCTACTGTACTTTGAAGTCGGTTTAAGTTTTTTGTAAAACAGTTTTTTTTATGTTAAGCTTGTAATAGGGCGTAGTTTATATAAAATAAGGTCGATATATTATACTATCACATTATCATAAAAGTTTCCAAAGACATCATCATCAAGAACCATCTTGTCTCGATCTCTCAAAACTCTTCCAGTCCTTTAGTGACGGGACACGCTGATATGAGATTCAAACTAGGGTTGTAACAAACTCGACTTAACATTATGTAGGTATTATTAATCAATTTTCATTAGAATAAAAAAGAAAGAGACAGCAAAATTAACTTAAATTAATAGGTACAATATAAAATTAAAATAGTATACGCTTAATGTACTGCAGGCAATTAAAGCAAAATAAATAGAGGCATTAAATCATAAAAAGCACTTAAGCATTTTTAACGGAACGAAACAAAACGGAACATAAGCAAAATAAAAACAGAAGAGACACGAGTATTGCCAGCATATCGCTCTTAGCCGCTTTAAATTGAAACAAATTATTAACTGGCAATAAATAAGGGTTCGAGAAGCTGCCATGATAACTGGCACGCTTCCAGGAAACGCTTTAGATAGGAAAAAGTCTTGTTTCCTGAACTAGGAAAAAGCTATATACGTTGGCTATAGAACTACTGGTGTTCCGCGATTAAGGTCGACTGAATAATTATGATTTTATGCTGTTAACAGGTATCTAGCATAGACATATCTGTAATATCTATTGCTACATACGAACCTACTGTTAACATTCTTGAATATCCCTAAGTTTATATTATAGAAAGCTCGATTGAAAAAAAATACTATTCTTGTAAATACATTATCCATGAAGAAAGGAAACAGATATTGCAGAAACAATACAGTAAAGAAACAAAATGGATTAGGGCAGCATCTAATGGGCAGTGAAAACACGAAGAGAGTAATTATTGTCTTGAATTTAAAATGTTGCTCGGATAATAAAAGTAAATGTCGCAATAAGATTAAAGTTAGATGTTGCCTGAAAAATAGAGTTGTTTCGAGACAAATCTACTAGCTCCGCAACTCGAAATGCTGCTTTTAAAAGCACTTAAGTTTCTTATCTTAAATTCGATGTTTAAATAAATTAGAAATAAAAATGTGTTTCTCTATATAAATCTTTAGTTTATTCTGTGTATGTAAAATTACCAAATTACGTACGGGTCTACGCTAGACGAACCGAGCACGAGCGGTGCCACTCTTCACTCATCGCTCGCGATGTCAAGTGTGGTCCTACAACGAGCCTACAACACTAGCGCGATGCGAATTATCAGTCGCCCTGTGTTCGTCAAAAAATCGACAGCGCAGTCGAGCGCGAGCCGAACACACGTTCGAAGCTCCCAAGTTCATCTTCATTACACGAATTCTTGCTCAGCTTGTGCTCGGCTCGCTTAGCTAGCGTAGACCCACTTTTACATAACATAATGGGGGGGATAACACCAGTGTAATAAGATAAATTAGAATTGGCTTCAACCATGCTCCTTAGCTCCAGTAGAAATTACAGACATTTAAAAGAAAATCACCCCTACTAAAACAGGGTTGGATTTTAGAACTCAAGACATGTCAAGTGTCAAAAAGTATATACCACAAAATAAGATAAGTCGCTGAATTCAGAAAGCACTATCTAGCAGCTTTTCCGGGCTATTGGATCTGACGTCTGACGCGGCAACCACGATGACGTGTGAAAAACGTCTCCCTCCTGACAACCTGTGTAGCTTTATTACGTAAAAGATGCTTTGAATTTAAAAGATTTTATGAATCATCGTTGAGTGGAGAAGGCTCAAAGGTGAAGTAGTTACCTACAGAGGTTTTCGTATGGTTCGTTTTGGTATAGTTTAAAAGGTTGGTGTTAATAGGCAAAAGATTATTAAATGGTATGATAATTATTTTAGTAAATTGATTATTTATTAGTTAACTTACACCATCATTTCAAGTATTAGGACTCAGGTTCATATCTTGGTTTCCCAGTAACATTACTTATTATCGTGTATACAGTTATGACAAAAGTAGTCAAAATGATCAACTGAATAAGATTCGTGGGAGCAGTAAATAATTAATCATACATATAAAATATTTTTTTATAGAAGTTTATAAAATACGCATTTCAGTAGGTATGTACAATGAAATGTATGGTGCAGCATCAGTGCTTCCTAAAACTCGTTACTAGCTACAAGCTCGTTCATTTCATTAAAGTAGCTTATTGTATGTTATTAAAATTACTGTAATAGATTTTCCAAGAATGTTCTATCACTAAAATTCTATTCTTATCTAATCCAAAACGAATGAAACATCATATAGATAATGTAGGCCTCACATCCAGTCTTTTCTAGGCTTACCCTGTGACATGGGGACCAAAACTAATCTCCTCACTATGTCGGATCGGACCAGTTTGGACCCACTTATCCGTGAAGGTTGTCGACGGATCGCTATGCGGGTAGAATAATTCCTATTCTGTCTTTGTTAGAAGATAAAGTGCTTGTAGTTTTTCTTACTGTAGCTTAGAAACGCTTGAGATTGTAGTTACCTATCTGTGGCTCGATTATCGTAACAAAAGTTCACCGGTGTCGTAGCGACATCAACGTTAAACTGAGTTTTTTTACTATTATAAAGTCAAATAAACGATTGAAAAAAGATCCTATCCTGTTTTTTACACAGAATATTTCACGAAACACTATTTAAATAGTTGATGTCGCTGCGGCACCGTTGAAATTTTGTTACATCTGGTAAAGTTGTGTTATGTTCGAAATCTGTCTTTTAAGTTATATCAT
Source organism: Achlya flavicornis (assembly GCA_947623365.1). Classification (NCBI taxonomy): domain Eukaryota; kingdom Metazoa; phylum Arthropoda; class Insecta; order Lepidoptera; family Drepanidae; genus Achlya; species Achlya flavicornis. Next base: position 12,223,594 of record OX392473.1, on the reverse strand, counting down.
ACATTCAATTGAAGATTTAGGAATGTTAAAAAGTAATCCCATAATTATATTTTACTAGATGTCACACGCAGTTTCACCCGAATTCCTGAGGGATCAAATGTTTTCCCGAGATAAATGGTATCCTATGTGTTAATTGAGAACAAATTCTATCTGTGTGCCAAATTTCATCCAAATCTGTTCAGTAGTTTTTGCGTGAAAGTGTAACAAACATACATCCATACTCACAAACTTTCGCATTTATAATATTAATAGGATCCTATACTACTTTTATTTAAGTTGGTTGAGAGACTATTTGTGCAGTTTCAAAAATCAAAAACTGTATTTCACCTATCTTATTAATTGTAAATTAGGTTGTCCATTATAGGTCAATGTTAGTGAAATCAACAGTGTCGGCGAAAGCTTTGTATTACACTTATAAAAAATTTAAGGACAGCAAATCCTATATCAGCTTTACCATTCCTAATTTTAAAAGCAGATAAAGCAATCTATTTAATTATTAATAATTAAGCCCACAGAAATCTCCGAATCTCTCTCCCTTGGAGCACTAAATCTGTGGATCCCCATCGATTGCCAATAATGCCTGTAATTACTGCCCCCGCCGCCTCAAGCTGTTAATCTTACTTAGGCTTATGCTCTAGCCCGTGCCAAGTTTAGTTAAAAATTATTGGTAGCACAGGTATATTCATTGAATGTCATTACGTACTACGGACGGTAATGCTCCTCCTTATTTAATTCACTATTATAAATGAAACGGTTAATTTAATGTACCAGTTGCTATTTATTATTGTGCTTTGTTAGCACTTTACTTGTCATAGTGGTATTATACCTCTATCTAGTCTAATCTAATCAGAGATATGCACTCTTTTATCCATACCGCCAACTCTATTAGTGCATAACGCGAACCCAATTCAAATGGAATGAAGGTAACCAAAATTACGCAAACCCTTATCAAATAAACGAACCATAAAACCACCTTTATCCGATTTAAATCATGATATATACGTAGAACAAAACCGTTCCTCATGGTACAGAGTTGGTGAGGCTGGTCACGTGGTGGCGTTCAGTTATCCTCGCCCCAGTCGCGTCCCGCGGTGCGCCGCGAGGTTGATACCATTCTACAGGGAATAACGTATACTGAGCTATGCTGAGAAATTGTGAAGTTTCCACAATTGAATTACTTCAAAGTAATTCTCAGTTTCGTGTTTTGTTTTTTATTTCAATAGGCAGACGTCTAGTTAACGGAAAGTGCTCCACTGACGACAATGTATCTTTCCCCCATCAGTACCCGAAAATGCGGTGCCGACTTTGACCTTCTACCTTTTTAGTTGTAACTTCTAAACGCCTCCTCTAGGCCTAGTTTTCTGTCGTCATAAGGTAATACCGGCTCGTAACGATTCCTACTTAATTATTATAAATGCTAAAGAGAGTTGTTGTTTGCCCTTCCTTCTCGTAACGAATAACTAACAACAAAGAAGGCTACCTACATTTTGTCCTGAACACTTGTATTTTGCACATGTGAATGAAATTAACCTTATTAAAAAAAATATATAACGCAGTTAACAATTAATGTAATCGTCAAACTGAATTGAATACAAACCACTACTAAACTATTTTTATACGAATAGTATTTGATCAACAATAACAATAATGTAACTGATAATTTTTTTTTTACAGGCCTTGCCTGACCTCAATCTCACCGTGATAAGTAATAATGTGGCCGAAGGTAGTAATCTCAAAAAGCCTAGAAGGAACTTAATTTAAATTATAGATCAATTTATTTGACTAAATGTTACACCATATTATCCGCTGCGCCTAAATCCCTTCGTAACGTAGTCAAGTCTACTAGAAACCAGATATAACTGTCGAGACGTCCTGGGAGCTGCATTAGTAGTCAGGAACAACTCTGCACCGTCACGGCTCTGGCCGAACGCCCTCGCAATTGTTTGGGGAAATTCGCTTCAGGCTTGCGATGGTTATCAGATAATGTTCAGGGTATTTTCATGCTTGTTGAAGATTTTATAAATAATGTTTTATTGCTTTTTGGGGGCAAAGTTATGGTAAAATGATCTATTTTGAATAGTTCTAATACCACATTAAAGTATATTTTTCGAATAAAGCTTTATTCATTGATTTGTTACACATCTGTAACATATTTATATTATTAGTTCGACTTGCGAGACGTCACACGTCATTTTTTGTCGCAAGGCAAAATAAAATATTCACACGATACGTCATTCACAGTATCTATTACAAGATATCGTCATTTATGTACCCTAATAGGCTAAGATGAGACGGTCAATGTGACACGCGACACCCCTAGTTTCCACCCCAATGAAATCAAATAAAAGCATTATATTGCGGACATTTATCAGAGACATCCAAAACATATATAAGACCGGGGATCAAAATTGGAGACAGAGAGATATAAATAAGCAACTCATCTTGTATGCCAAGGGGATCTTGAAAACATGTCGCTAATTTGCTGTGTTTAAGATTTTTTTCTGTGAAAATTATAAGGAAAATAGTAATAAAGAAAATAAACAGCGAATTTAATATAATTTTCTTATTGCTGCTTTTCTATAAAGTAAAACGTTACTTTATATTAGGTAAGAAGATCGATAATTGTTCGGAATTTTACGCCTGTTTTTAATCTATCTATCTATCTTCTATCTATATATATAAAAATGAATTGCTGTTCGTTAGTCTCGCTAAAATTTGAGAATGGCTGGACCGATTTGGCTAATTTTGGGTTTGAAATATTCGTGGAAGTCCGGGGAAGGTTTAAAATGAAGGGTAGGGTAGGGTATTACGCGAACGAAGTCGCGCCGGGCAGCTAGTAATTAAATAAAAATTCGATATGACAAAGCTCATTGCAATTTGATCACGAACAATATTTTTACGATTCGTGGAAATTTTCGTCTAAATCTTATTCCAAATTGCGGCTGCACTATTTCAAACAAACAAAAACATCCATACCAGGAAAAAATACACCACCAGAATCATTGTGCTGCACATCAAAGAGTTTGCGATGTGGGGTGATGGATTAGTCCGGTATCGGTGTTTATGCCACGTGCCGACAGAGATAAGAGCGGGATGGGATATATGTAATACTAAATGATAGTTTAGCCCAGGGGCCTGCTCGTGTAGTTTATTGTCTCCCTTGTAGATTTGCGCAACGATAAAATGCAGATGTAAAGACTGCATATTAATCGGTTTGCCTTATTAATAGATCAATGGAGAAATTTCGATGTGAATTTGACGTTTTAATACACAAGGATTGATAAATGGCTTTGTCAGTGATATGTTTTTAACTTTTACAGGAAAATATTTCTTGATACATAAGTACAAAATGCATGAATTAAATTACATTATCTTATGTGTAAAATTGCTATTTTGTTGTAATTTACAGATTTTAATACTGATAATTTCTCATTCATTAGTAAAAATATAATACTTCATCTTACTTTTTATCATAATACTAGGTCTTGTCTTATGCTGAGGGGCAAGACATCATTTCTAAGGAGACCTTACTTCAAAATACCGTAGATATACCGTTATTAAATTATTTTAAAGTGATTCATGAAAAAATACAGTAATACGAATTTTCACGTTCATTTGTTTGCAATTTATTTTTGAAAAACGCTAAGATACGGACCACAATCATAGATATCGTACTTGGCCTATGTTTTGATTCTCGTTCTATGGATTCAATGCTATAGGTGCATAATATTCCAATAACATAAACATTGTCATATATTTTCGTATTATAAAGCAATTTTATTTATTACTAAATTAAAGTTCTCTTCCATAAACATTCAACGTAATAAACCTTTGTTTACAAGGAAGCGATCCAATTTATATTTACAATTTGGTAATATCCAGTAAGCTATTAATATAAAGCAGAGCGCACAGTAAGACGCAATCTGTAATATGATAAAATGCCCCCGACCCTTGCTCTCCCTCTCACTCCAAGCCATTTCCCTCAAAAATTGAATTAATTTCTGGCAAACAATCGATACTGGCATTAATATTAATCACTGATGATATAAGGGCCTGTTCTGTTCATCTTTTTATGTTTGTACAATTTTGGTGTATCTGAATTATTGATGTTTTTTATTTCTGAGTATCAAGCTATCGATCTGAGGGAGAAGCTTCTGGGATGATTTTTCGATTTAGGATAATAAGCCAAGAAGCGAATCCATATTAATAAAAAGCTTCTTATTTTTAGTATGGATAAACTGTATTTGATCACGATCTGGATCTGGGGGCCTACCACAAGCTCTTAAAACAATATTATACCTTATTATACCTTATTTGTCTTTTGTCCTGTTTTGACGCCGGATGTCAAATAGGGACAAAAGACAAATAAGGTTATTTTAACCTTGTTTTAAGAGCTTCTGGTAGGCCCCCTGAAATGCAGCATTGGGAAGGCATAAGATTAGTATGTTGAGATAGATTTTAACTTGGGAGCCAGCTGGGTACTTCAAGGAACCGTACCTCCGTTCTATGCTTTCCTCACGTTTAATTTTCATAATCGAAATCTAAAACTTTTGTCGGCACTACCCCTGTACTATCATCGTCTTCCTTAGTATAAAAAGTCGACCTAGATAAACGTAAACAAAATTTAAACAATAATGTCATTATGTTCACAAATTTCAGAGTGCTACGAATCGTAATTATGGTGAAAAAGTTTTCTAATTACGATCGTAAAACCGCAAAGTTACGATGTCAATATTTGAGCGGTCGCGGGCGGGTCGCTTAATTTTGAGCAATAAATGAAACATGCAAATAAACTGATTTAATTAAAGAATTAACTTGAACATTAAATTATTAAGTAGCTTTTTATGAGTTCGATAAGTGAAGGTAAAACCCGTCAATATAAACAGCTGTTGTAAAGTTAACTTTTGGTGAATTAGCCAAGTAATTTACATAGGTAATATTTAATTGACAGTTCTTATATTTAAAATGTAAATACGAGTAAATATCTCACAGCTTGTGAAATGATAGATAGAAAGGTAACCCTTGAATGTACACCAGAATGAATGAAACTAACATTAACTTACAAAATCAAGAATACAACTTACGGACCGCCGCCTTATCGATAAAAAGCGATCTTCCAGTCACTTTTCTTACTAACAACTTTTTATTTACATACTTACAAATAAAAGAAAATATAGGTACATTTTTCTTGCGGCAAGAAAAAGATAGCACCCGAACTTTCTTCATAAAGGGAACTAATACATTTGTGAAACAACTTTTTCTTCTATTTAATATTGTTGAAAGGGTTCAGTCGAGAAGTGTGTAAGTAGGTACCAAGTGACTGATGTGTTTTGTTTGCATAATGTAATAGCTTGTACGGAAAAGTCGATTTTCCCATTTCTCCTTTAAGTTGTTTCGAAGGTAATATCAATAATAAGGTTGAATGTATCAATTTTGTTTTGCATGACTGAAAATTACTTTTTAGGATTCCGTATTCAAACTCCAAACGGGACTCTATTACTAAGTCCGTCCATCCGTCCGTCTGTCTGTCTGTTAGTGGGCTGTATCACGGTATTAGGTAGATAGCTGAAATTTTCACAGAATATGTTCTTGTGGTGATATAACAACAAATAATAAAATTGAAATAAAATTAAAGGGACGTCAATACTAGAAAAGTCTTTTAAAAATAAAACAGCAAATTTGATTTATTTAATATTGTACGGAAACCACGGAGTACGACTCGCACATGGCCGGTTTTTTTATCTTTAGATCATACTGTGTAAAGTGGAACTAACTTAGATTCTTTCGCATTCATTTCGTTATTCATTAAGTCTTGATTTCAAGTTAATAATCTGTAACCTAATTTACCGAACACATCAACAGAGTCAATACCTATTCAAATCACGTTACCATCGATTCTCGCTCGGTAATGAAGAACAAATGAACTCGCATCAATCACGCCTCGCAATGTTTTAATGAGATTATTTCCTAATACTGAAGGACAATTTCCCGGATAACCATATTACGTAGGCGCATGTTGAGACGAATTTTCGATCGCGGATGTTCCCCAAGCGTCGTGGTAGGGGATTAATTTGAATACGGGATTATAATCGAGGCAGGTGACTTTGAGTGATTGTAAGAACTACGTGTATAGGAATTCAAAATAAGTTTTAAATTTAAAAAGTCTTCATATTAACTGAAATAATCTTTTATTTATTGTGTACATTAGTTGAATTTTCATTTGACCAATAATCCGGAGCCAAATGTCAGTTAAGTATAAGAGTTCACTATGTCAGCAAGCTCCATCGCAGCAACGGCCTGGCACCGCCTCCACTCAATCCAACCACTATGCATGCCACCTCACAGGCGGCGCGATGGCAGCTCGTGGGCGGCGCGGTGCCGGTGACGGTACCGCTTGCTGGCGTCACGCAGCAAGGAAGCGGACTGCTTGCTGGAAGATTGTGATCAGCAGGACTAGTGGCTTGTAGCGGCAAGCGCGCTTGCCGCGAGGCATCAACTATTTTATCTAGTCATTGTAAAATTTACTTTAACTCATACGATCGAAAGGCCTCACTTGCATGGCAAGGTAAATGCCGAGGCGTAGCCGTGCTGTTATAGTGATCGGTGACCCTAAGTCCTATGTGTTAAAAGTTGACAGAAACCGGTATTTTACTTTCTGAAATAAAGCCCTCATGGAGATGTAGCCAATAAAATTTAAATCCACTTGAATTTAAAATATTTTTCATTACACTCAAATATTAAACTTTTAGTTCTTTTGCATGCCTTGCGTTTTTTTTCAGATTTGATAATTTCAACAAAATATAAAATACTTGGAGTACCTAATTATAAAGCTTTTCATTTTACTGCTATCTAAGTATTGGTAACATTTACTGAGTTTTTTTTTCATGCATAGGCTTGTATCTCACCATACTAGTGATGACGTAGCTGAAAGTGGTAAGCCTGGAACCGGGCTGAGGGGTACTGGCTCTAAATAACATCTGTAGCCGGGACTCACCAATATTTTATTTGTCTTTTTTCTCATAAAAGTATCTTTTAGTATGACTTCCTCATAAGTAATTGTTGGAAACCAACAAGACCTATGTTACTTTTTTTTTATTAGTATAACTGTTATAAGAATAATAAGCAAAACAAGAGCATTCAATATTGGTATTATTTGCCATAAAAAAGCAATTCAATGTCTCACTGGATTATTTTACCAGCAGAGCCCTCTCAAGGCTAGACTTTATGAGGAGTAGGAATAATTTTAGCTTATTATGATCATCATTTCGGGCTTATGTGATATATGTACTTACATTGACAACCTATTAGTTGACAACCCTATACAATTTTAAAATAAATCCAGATTGCATAGCATAAATATTCCTTTAATGGCTTTTGAGATCAATATTCCTTGTGGAATGTGAATAAAGTACCTCTTTAGCTTCAAAAATTACTGCATTATTCCCGCACAAGATCTAAGACCGTGAACTCGGCAGCCACTCAAATTAGCTGGGCAACCACTCATGAATACCGCTGTCTTGTGCAACGAAAACGGCATGTAAACTGGCTGCGTCTTCATTTCATTAGGGTGAGCCTTGCGCCAACTTAAGTCACCCCTGCTGGAGGTAAGTCTTAGAAACGCGAAGGGAGAAATGTGGTAAGTAAATTTTTCTTTTTTCGTATTTTTTTAACCTTAGTTTTGAAGATCCTATTGATTTTTTATTTATGTTAGTTGGGTAAGATTTTTGCTAATAATTATTACTAACTTAATATCGCATTATCAATGGTCGTTATAGCTATATACTTTTTAATAGAGTTGGGGGCCAAGTCTGCTATTTTAACTAAAAATGTCATTCTGGCACTATCTCATTGCAAATCCTCATTGCCATTGAGCCAATGCGCGTTGCGTAGTCCAGGGCTTCCCAAACTGTGCGTCGTGACGCCCTGAGGCGCCGTGATGCGGCGCGAGCGGGCGGCCAGTAATTTTTCTTTTTTGAAAATGTAGATGCTATTTGCAGTTTTTCTAACAAATTATTATTAGACTAGAACTACATCTAGTAGGTAAAAGTATGGCAAGAAGGCCAGGGCGTCGCTAAAATATGGTAACATTCCAAGGGCGTCACAGTTAAAATAAGTTTGGGAAGCCCTGGCCTAGTCTATTATTAAATTGTATAATGTTTTTGGTACTTTTGAATTAGTACACTACCAAAACTTTAAATGACACCTCTAATAGTTAATTCGAATACAATTGCAATAGCAGAGTTGGATCCCTGACCTCTTGAACATCACGAGTTTTTTTTTGTTGATTTTTTGTTTTTAGGTTTTAGGAAGTGTGTGTTGCTAAATAAACTTCAAAATTTTCTTTCTCATATAAAATCAGAAACTAAATACAATTCCAAAAAAACACAAAACAAACTTGTACTAGTTTACTACACAGCTTCTAACCTCATCGAGTGGCTTATGTTTGCTCCGCACATTGCATTAGGGTATTTCTCTGTACGCGACGAAAGATTCTCTTCTCGAATTGTTGTTCCGACTTAATACAATTTGTTGAACCCAGTTTAAACATCGGAATAAAAGTTACAAAACTAACGTCTATTGCAGTTTATTTTAAGGAATATAAACCAAATTTCTTAAATACAAGCTACCTGCTACAATCCGAAGAAAACCAGAACATATAAGCTACAAGTCAGTGATTTCGGCTTTGCGGGTCTTTATTTAAGTATTAATATATGTTGTTTATTCAATTAATTTAGGTACTTAAATTCAAATAGCTTGTTCCGTATATTTGTTTATATAATGTGTAATAATTATATGTCTTAACACACTAATCTCATTTCATTTCTGTCTTTGTAATATTATAAATGCGTAAGTTTTGATGTTTGTATGTTGTGGCTCACTCACACATGAACGGTTGAACAGTATGAAATTTAGCACACACATATAATATATTCTGGATCAACACATTGGATACTATGTATTCCGGGAAAACAAATTTGACATTAATAATAAGAAAAGTAATGTCAAATATCAATCCAAAATCACATAATCATCGATAGATAAATTGAAATCAGCCGTAAGTCTTCATATACGAGAAAACTTTCATGAATCAGTACTTAATAAACCAACAGCCAAATAAAAACTCGGTTTATGTAGACTTAAAAATTACTTACGTATACCTATGACAGTAATACATTAAGTTCATTACGCTAGGAGTATCATAACGCATATACTTGCGTAGGCATGCAGTAACATACATCATAATATATTTATGCTTATTATGTAAAATAAAACGACCTACTTTGGTATGTACAGGGAAAAAACATCTGCTAAGCAACATTATACCAAGCATGAAACATACTTCTGAACGATGTTTTTTCTCCAACTATACAGGGTTATATTTTGATGTATACCATATCAATTTATTATTTTTATTACCTAGTTGTTATGCAGGTGCTTCACATTGTGGATCAATAAATATTTTTTCTTTCTTTCTAATTCAGAAATTAGTTTGCACATTATCACCATTAAAATTAATCTCAATGAGTTGAATCAGAAATTAATTAATTTTAAACATTTCTAACAATATGTTCATCTATATATATAAAATTCAAAGTCTTGACTGACTGATCAACGCACAGCCTAAACCGCTGGTCCTAGAGACATAACATTTAGAAGGTATATTCTTTGTGAAGAGTAGGTATCCACTAAGAAAAGGTTTTTCGAAATACCGCACCTAAGGGGGTAAAATAGGGGATGAAAGTTTGTATGAAAGTCCGTGAGTTTCGAAGTTAGGGTCTTCAAATTTTGTGTTTAGGCTGACGATTGAAACTTGAAATTCCAACCTCGAAGCGAGATGGAGTTGTTTTACTTTCTTTTATTTTTGTAGAAAAAAAAAATCATTTGTTTCCTGTAAGCCCCGCGGGCAAAGCCGCGAGCATAGCTAAAGCTAGTTTCATAATAATTAAGTACGTTCTTCTAAATATTTTTATGATTTTCTTCTTACAATATTTTTGTAGTGTATCGGGTTCTTTATGAAAATGTTATACACTTTTAATAATAATATTGTAAGCTTATTTTCACAATGTCACAAAATGTTGTAAGGACGTGCTACAAAAATGTTTTACATTGTGCTACGAAATTGTGCTTCCTCCAACTTTGTCGTAGAGCCCTCTACGATCTCACTTGAAAGTTGATAATGATACTAATTTGATTTTAACTCAGTATGAAACGAATCCAATTGTGCTTGGGTCTCAATTAAAAAGCGATGTTACTTGAACTTGTGATATTCTCTTAATGATGGTATTTTTGTCCCATTATTTAAAAGCGCTGTTTTAAAACGTGTTAAAACATAGCTTTTGTTACCAACTTGCATTATTTAACAGTTACATTAATTCAAAGTAATATTAATACAAAGCTGTCGCAAAAAAGTCAGGACTTCTTGTTAAAATAACAAAGGAGCACCCATTAGTATTTTCTTCTTGACCCCAAATATTATCAAGGCACTTTCGCAAGCTGTTAAATAAAGGGGTGGTTACAAAAACGTTATCCGAGGACAAGCGCTAAAAGTTGTCAGTGCGTGACTGGACTTTCCATTATATTTGCCACTATACCGTGGTGGCAAAAACTTAGGTACTCGTATATTTTACAGCGAAAGGGTAAAAAGCCACAAGCCTCCGTCCCACTTGCTTGCAGGACTTGTCGGGTCGCAAAAAGTTAAATTGAAACATCCCACGGTTCTATACTAACGGTTATACATACATGCTAACGTAGCGCTTGTATATGATATAAACATGCTGTAGATGTTATCTAGTAAGAAGTTTCATTTCGTTATGAGAGTTTTTGAATGTAAGTGGAAACTAGAACTTTGTAATGGTGCATCCATGCTTCGCGAACCGAGCATGAGCTTGTGCTCGTTTCGCGTAGCATGGAAGCACGTGGACATTTTTCTGATTTTAGAATATATGCTGAAAATATTTGTGTAATTTTATATGTAATAAATTTGGACTAAAGGATCTTTAAGATGGAATAAATATCAAAAAAATATCTTACAGTAAATAGACAAATTATTGATCTTAATTCTGATGTTGGAGAAAAAATCCAATTGAAACGAGATTTGAGAACAATTTAAAGTTTGTTGAATTGCGGGAAAGAAGCTGAGAGTTTCTCTAAGTGCTTTGTTTGATGTGTTTGACTTTTGGGAATCAATATTAAGTTTGGAGATCAATTTGAAGAACGATTTGATTGCTCTTCGTTCATCCAACAATGAGTGGGTCACAACAAGGAGGATATTTGGGGCCTTTTGAGTTGTTTCCAAATTGGATGAATTTCGACGACCTTGGACAAAAATCCATAATTTGGTTTAAATAACTAGTCTTGAAATAGTATAATTTTATCATTGTTGCCTTCATATAACCGATAAAAACCAAATTCTTCAATAGTTAGCCTTCCAGCAAAATTAAAACCGTAATAAACTGATAATTTTCTAAATTTATTTAAATTATACGTAAACTTTTTACCCCATTAGAATCTGATTAATTAAGCTTACCTTTAAAAATTGCCGTTCGAAAGTTTTCTGGCTGAATCTTTGAAGTGACTTTAGTATCTTTGTTAATTTTGAAGTTGGTTGCAGCCAATAAATCGACTCTCCATTAGAATTTGAATTAACTGTGTTACACACAGAATTTTAATTCAGTCAATACTTGGGTATGACAATATGCACTATTTAAAAACAAAATAGAACCAATAACTCGCCAAATGCGACGGTTACCATATTTGTACGAAGATTCGTGCAGTCCGTATTTCTGAACATAGCCTGTTAACGTTCAAGGCCTGAGTGAAAGGTAATTTCTTGGTAAGCGTACTTACTATACATTCTCGGCACCTTCATATTTTCGTCCAGAATAAATTGTCGGTCAAACGTAAACTCATAGAAAAATCTCTAGAAAATCAGAGATTATTCCATTTAAATCGTTTATATTATAGTTAAGCTAATGGATATCGATTATATTACCTAAACAAACTTATGATGGTACAACTTCTATTGCTTTTATTGAATGAATGCAGAGAGATAGTATTTTTTAATCGACTTAAAAAAAAGGAGATTATCAATTCGACACGTATGTATGTAATACATATTATGATAATCTATTAGGGCTTCCAAGCAAATGTATTTCATAGGTGTATGTATGTATGTTTGTATGTATGTATCTTTGTCCACGCATATCTCCGAGGATATTAATCGCATAGTAAACATATTTTTTTTATTGTTTTACATTTACTTCAATTTAGAGAACAGTGCATGTTTCATCGCAATCGGTTCAGTAGTATTCAAGATAAGGACAAAAATGTGTGACGGCCTGGTTTATTGATACGAGCTACGGGTGTGGTGTCAAAGGAAAAACATCCCAAAACCTTGGACAAATTCTAGTGCATTTAAGAAAAACTTAAAATAACGAAATAAAAAAGTAATTTTAAAAAAAATTATCGACTTCAACATCACTAAAAAGTATGAAATTACTCTAATCTAACACTGATTTGAAGTCAGCGAAATATTTTCAATGGAATACGTCGCGCTCTTTCGCTGACTTCAAATTATTATGCTTTGGTATTAATTATTGTTGTACAATCGCACCACCAGTGAGTTTTGAAACGTTAAGAAGCATTAGTCAAGTGTAATGGCGACCTCGTAATTCCGCAACTTTAAGTGTTCCGCGACTTTCGTCTCTATAAATTAAGGTGATTTATAGCCTCAACTCAGAAGACTTGCAGAAACTTTTGTCGTTGTGTCGCAAAAGAAAAAATAACAGATTTAGAACGAATACTAATGAATAAAGCTTTTTGTCTAATACCCGCAGCGCATTTTACGCCTGTACTGAATGGGTCACGATAAAATAAACGCTCGGGTATGAATTTTATTTTCGTACTCCCGAATATGCCTGAATTTTAGTGAGATGGAACCGCGGAGTGTACAGAATTACACTCAAGGTACGCATACTTTCGAGTTTGAGCTAACTATACATTTGTATGGGAGAAATTAGTACCATAATGGTAAAAACGTAATATTATCACATTCTATGTCTTCACACCTTTCGGATATACCCCGTATACAGCTTGTATATTTCTCGTCCTTTAAGTCATTTAAACAACTCTTTTGTTAATGATACATTATTTTATTAACAACAAATATGTACAAAATACAATCTATATTTACAAAATATAATCTATATATAGAAAATTTCCTCAAGCCTGCCGCTGCTTCCGATTAACGGCAAGGTTCCCAGAAGGCTGGCAGCGTTTCCTCTTTGGATAGCCAAGCTGACGCGTTGGCGGAAAAAGCTCCCCGCCCGCTGGTCTCCAGAGGTCTCGATCAATTTTAGTTAATTGTTTTTTTTGTTAATTGTTTTAAAGCCATAAAATTGTAGTACCGAATAATAAAGATATCATAATGGCTTATTTACTTATACATAATGTCGTAATGACTTATATATACAAATAAGCCTAGCCACAGTAGCTACTAGACGATAATAATGGAGTTTTCAAAGATCATAAATCTCCCGTGAGAATAATGAAACGACTCCGTGATCCGGACCTCGAGCTTACGGTTACTTATGAAACCATTTAAGCTTTGGCACTGTATAAACGCTGCTATATAGATGGTAATTTGGTACATTATTCTTCTTCTCAAATATCTGATCGAACCATATTGATTATCCAATAATTTCGCCTCCAACTTAACCATGTAATCTTATACGGAAACCTGTTGGGAATTGAATCTGCCCTCAAAGCGGGAGCTTGTATCCTTGACCTTGCATATATTTCGAAAGCATATGTATAATTGTATAAGCAAAAAATAAAAATCTTGTAATTTTCGGTAATTATATTTTTTTGTTTGCGTTTGGTTCGTACTGAGGATGGTCACTGACAACCATTATTTCATGACAAATGGAGGGTGATTCTTTAATGTTATGAAGTCATTTTATGAATGACTTCATAACATTAAATAAAGATGTGCCCTATAAAATTTCTGAATTTAATTTCTATGTTACAAATTACTTGTATATACCTGTTACTTATGTACCTAAATACACATCGTGATTTTAAATAGAGTACATAAAAAAGAACCTTGACTTTAAGAAAAAAAAACGAAAATAGCATATAATATGTTGTTATACGTTATGCATGTACATTACACTTGTATTTCATCATTATATCAGAAAATATCGATGCCCCCACTCTAGAAATTATCCACAATAAAAAAAGGTTTTAAATAAATGTGGGACCTTAATACCTAAAACCATAAAAAAACAAAAATAATAATGATTGATTAGGCTATTGAGTAGGAATTAATATCTAATGCTGAAAAACAGGAGCATAAAAACTAAGAGTAACTAACATTGCCTGATATGTTTTTGCCTTCCGAAATGGATATTGACATCAAAGTCACCCCAAAGAAATGGGTTATGTGAATTAAGGTCAGTGCGATATTTGATCTAGGAAAAATTGCTTTTAGATGGACATTTTATCAAATGATGCATACTTATATATCTACTCGTAGTGATACAGTAAGTATATTACTCTTCCATCGTTATTTGACTAACAACAGTCTTGATTAATAAAACGATAAAACGATAAAACATAACAATGCTGATTCGTGTTTTGTAGCGTTTAAATTAAGAATACCTAAGTTATATTTAGAGATGTCATTAAAAAGCATATTGTTAACCGTACACTAAAAAAATACAAGCTTTTCATCGTGACTGTACTTTTTCGTGTCTATAATTTTTGTTGTCTGTACTAGCGTTGTTTTGTCGTGGTGTAGCATGATTAGCCGTTCTTAATCGATCGGCAAAGTTAAGCTACGTCTGTCGTGGTCGGTACCTGGATGGGTGACCGTCTAGTGGTATTTCAAATCGAGCGTTTCTGTGCTTTGGAAGGCACGTAAAGACATTGGTCCCAGTTATCACTCAATTATGATAGTCGTTAAGCTAGTTGGATGCGATAAAATATAATGTTTTGTAGTTTTTAGTTTCCAAATTTGTAAATACGGGTAGAAATATGAAAACCATGATAAATGAATTCTCAAAACAAATATAAATATTGTTTGTCTGTACTGGTGTTAAAACCAGAGTCCACATTAAAATAAACATTCGTGTAAAAACGCCCATCTACGTTCCCTTTTAATGTATCCTAAGGCAATATTCATACTCACCTGCCAAGTAGTGTTCGATGTCAACGGATCTCACAGATAAATAGAATAATCAGACTAAACAAGCACGAAGGTTGTCGATAAAGTGTCTTCGGAAACTTACAATGGTAAGTTTTGTCAGGAGCAGCGAGAGTGCTCCATAGCAAAGGCAGGCTGCTCTTCTCAGATAAGGGTTTCGTGAACTTTACATGAGTGTATTAAATAACTTGGCAAAGCTAATATTTTTCATACCTGTTTGGATTCTGTTAGCTTTTCTGTGAAATTAGTTTAGAAACTTTGTAGTATATTTAAGCATTCTTACGTAGATTTTTATTACTCTTCGTGAACTCTTTTCGCTGAATAAGTTACACATAAAATACAAAGTATAATAAAAAAATAACACGCATGATAATGATTAAATTTAAAAAATATTGAATTGCGAAAATTAATATAAAATTAAAAAGAATAAAATAATTACAAGAAAAAAATAAAACATAGTTTTGTCACATTACCCGGCACTACAAGTGACATATTTATCACAGCATTGCCGGATATAGGGACAATCTAACCTACTAGCAATCTTCTCCTTGTCTAATATTATGAGTAATAAAATAATCATACAAATACAGCTGTTTATTATTATAGAACTCTTACCAAACCTTTTCATACCACCTATTTACGTTTCGGTTACCTACTTGAATACCGAAAAGTACTAACATTTTCATAATAACGCCAAAGAAAATATAGTAAAGACTCTCAAATGTAATAAAAACATGCTTCCTCCTACGACATTACTGGCAACTGTGCACACAATGTCATAGTACGAGTTAAAATCTGAATAAATATTATAGTCAAGCATCTGCATATGGCAGCTAAGTGGCCATTAGCTCCCAAGAAGCATACTTAAGAATTATTACAACTGCATTGTAGGTACCTAGGTATATTTAATTATTTAAAATATGACTATTTGTGATTATAAAGTTTATTGATGTGTAAGATGTGGTTATGGCAGCGACTGTACAACATGAATACAAGATATCTGTACACGATATAGGTATTTAGCTAATCATTAACTATAGTTTTATAAAAAATATTATAAGAGCTTTAGAAATCGCAACTCACGCCATCGACGGGGAAACCATCCTCACACATTGAAACCAGAATTGTTTCGAACTGTGCGGGCTCAAAGGAGCTTTCTTCCGCGGACGCTCAGGTTGTGGAATGAGCTCCCCGCCGTGGTTTTCCCAATGGAGTACAGCATGGGGTTCTTCAAAAAGGGCGTGAAGAGATTTCTTCAGGGTCGGCAGCGCGCGAGTGATACCCCTGGTGTTGCAAGCGTCCATAGGCTACGGTAACTGCAATGCTTACCATCAGGCGGGCCGTATGCTTGTTTGCCACCTTAGTGGTATAAAAAAAAAAAAAAAAGAAATGTGGCTTTTAATGCGAGCTTTTGATGAAGTAGCTTCTTTGGGGCCAGCAATGTGTGAGTGATACCCCTGATATTGCAGAAGTCCATAGGTGTCAAGCGTCAAATAAACACTCGCGAGTGACGCGCGTCCAGTAATAACAATTGACGTCATTGTTATTATTTTAACCACGAGCCAAAGTGTTAAGGTGGGTACTGACCGGCGGTACAGGTACAGGTCAGTATGGGGAAACAAGGCGCTCTCAACGAGCGTGTTACACAGATTTTAGCACACGGCTTAACAATCATGCTCGTTGCTAATGGTACATTATGCCCAGTAACACTACTGTCAGTACCCACCTTAAAATTTGCGTATTTGATACGTACCACAAATTTTCATAAATGAAAAGAAGTTACTTCAATGGAACAGCTATGATTAATTATGTAAACTTGAACTATGTCATTATACCTAGCCCATATGCTTCGCATTTGTCGATTCTATTTCTGATGTGCATTACCGTTCACTTATAAACGAAGTAAACGAAGATCAAATCAATTCCTGTAATAGGGCAATTTATACATTTTCTCGATAAATATCGGTTAATATCGGCTGTGTTATCATTTGGTATCTTCTAGGAAATACTTCTATCAAATATTTAACAAGATGGAAACGCTACCTTGAAGAAATATATTTAGCTTTGATAGAGTTTGAATGTTTGTGTTGTTGCTCTCTAAGGGTTCTAATCCTTCTATCTATTCTCTCTTATATATCCTTTGATCATTATTATCCAATTAATCATCGTGTATTTTAATCCTGTTTTTTTACATATTACCAAGTCTATAAATGATGGTAGGTGGTTACCATAGCCATATCGACGCTTAAAACACACGAGGCATCACTCACGCGTTTCCCGACCCTTCCCCCTCCTCAATGAGCTCCGGTGATCTTACTCACGCACAGGAACACAACATAAAGTTATTTGCCTGCCGTATTCTGTAAGGTAAAGGTACTTCTCCAGACGAGCTGCTCTTTGAACGAATAAACGCTTTGCTCTACCTCTATTTGGACTAACAAGTATCACTCTTCATTAATCTCTTCTTTATTTAAAACGATAACTTTTAAATCACATAAACAACAAGCAAAACGAACCTCCTTGTATAATGTAGAAAAACGTTTACCAGTATATCTTCTGTTGACTCCCAACTCTCAAAAGCAAATGCCTTTTCTGCCTTAATAATATCACCGTATTATGCTAAACATGCCGGGCCAATTGCAGCGCGCTTCCGTGCCTGCATTCATGGGCTATTTTCACTTCAATGGTAAATTACTGTCGTTTATATCGGGGACTAAATTGAACGATGGAATTCTGTATGTATAAGTAGGATATGACACGAAGTTGGAGAAAATTGGAGTGATTCTAGACGGCATAATTATTATTGCATGGAAATGCTGAATTGTGCAGCGTTTTTTGTTTTATTTGTATATATATGTATTACTTTATTCTCTATATTCAAGTCGAGTACAGTCGATTTCAATCCCACCAAGACTCAAGCCAGCGCGCTTACCGCAAAAAAAACCCCATGGTCTGTGGCCCCCCAATTCCAGAACACTTCCTTGAACATCAGTCAAAGCATCGGGATCCTTGGCGTCGACATTTCTAGCGACGTTTTGTTCCAAAGTCATTTGGAGGACAAGCTTAAGCTGGCATCCAAAAAGCTTGGAGTGTTCAACAGAGCGAGGCAGTACTTCACATCGGGCCAAAGGCTGCAACTTTATAAGTCGCAGGTCCGGCCTCATATGGAGTACTGTTGTCATCTATGGGCGGGAGCACCTGGATACTAGCTTAGGCCTTTAGACTCGGTTCAGCGACGTGCCATCAGAACTGTGCGGGCTAAAAGGAATTTTCTTACGCTCGGTCTGTGAAATGAGCTCCCCGCCGTCGTTTTCCCAATAGAGTACAGCATGGGGTTCTTCAAAAAGGGCGTAAAGAGATTTCTTTAGGGTCGGCATTGCGCGAGTGATACCCCTAGTGTTGCAATCGTCCATAGGCTACGGTAACTGCTTACCATCAGGCGGGCCGTATGCTTGTTTGCCACCTTAGTGGTATAAAAAAAATACAATTACATTATAAAATCACTATGAACTGAAAATGATCAGTACATCAGTGTCCATTGACGGTTTTCCTTTCTTTTTATCACCCTGGTTGAAATATTATTCATTCAAAGCGTACTAATTTATGGGCAAAGGCCTCTTGCATTTTCTTCTCCTGCAACTATGCTGATGTTGCTCTTCTATGTCATGGTAGTCTCTTTTTTTCGAATCTGATGTCTTTTAGGCCTATATTTTGATCAAAGCTAGTTTTCTCGTGGATACCTGTGAGGAACGCGTTGCATTGTTTATGATATTTTTGGTTTTTGCTACGTGGCGTGTAATTTTAACTCACATGATAATAAAATTGCTTATTTTTTTGTTCTAGTTTCTTTCCGTGGCTTGATATTAGAAATCTTGAAATTTTCGTATAATATCGCCCAGTATACACAAAAATCTCCCAAGTGGATGTGAGTTTTGTATTATTGTGGGAAATATTGTTAAATCTAATTATGTTTAAGCGCTCAGTACTCATCCATTCACTTTAACATCTTTTATAGTTTCTTCTTCAATGACATACTTTAAATTAATAATAATAAATAACTAATTAGTCTGTATTTCTTCATACCTTTTAAAAGCCGACAAATCAACAACACCCACATCACATAGCTCAACATAAAAACGGGTGTTCAAATTACACTACAATTTTTTAATTCGCTCCATATCTATAAAATAAGTAATTCCACTTATCATAAAATGTGAGATAGATGAGGTTTTATTTCCGTTCAATTAGTCAACCAATTAGCTGAGTTACGACCGTGGATGCATAGAGTAATATAGATAAGACAAACATATAAAAGTACTAAATTTACACAGCGGGAGCTTGAAGAAATGTGTTTGTTTTTACTTAAAACGACATTTACAACGTATGTAGCATGCTGCCACAATTTAACCCTAAATGCACTGTACTGCCATTTGAACTGGCGTTTTCATTACAGCGGGTCTAGATTTATTTTCACTGGGGTCATCTTAGAAAATGAGAATGGGTGTGAGCCAAGCCGGGGTCAGTCTTGTGCAATTTACAATTTCTATTTGGACGATGCCAAGATCTCGTATGGCTGGTGGATTCAGCGATGCATAACAATTTTGCGAATTCATTTTGATACTCACTTGATATTCAAGCAGTTTAAAGGTGTATTCATACTAGTGGAGTTTGTAGTGTGGTTAAGTGCTTACGGTATTTACGGTTGTTTGTTTTATACACTTGAGTTTCTCTCCTCTCAATTTCAAATTAAATTCAAATTTAAAATCATTTATTCAAATAGACCTTCGCAGGCTTATGAAAAGTCTGACTCTAATACTCTAATACCGGTTCGGAAGGTTGCATTTGCTGAGACGAGCCTGCAATAAACTCAGCAATTACTCTTTTCAAAAGTAGCTTAGATTCATTAGATAATATTCATCTGATAATCGCACAGAAAACAATTGCGTGCCCCGGCGCGGCGGCAAAATTACAAAGTAGACTGAATAAATATTTAATAAGTAAATAAATAGCAACCAGCCCCCACAAGCTGCATCTGTTCACAAGTATGAGTATGGACTAATATCACAAACAACAACTTTTATGACTGTTAATATAATTCATCAGATAACAAAAAAACAAATGCAACGCTCCAAATGTTACGAACTCTACGCGCAAAAGAGTGAGAGCCGTAGATACAAATGTGTTAAATAGAACGTTTAGAAAAAAAGTTTAATTTTGGTAAATGTATAATGTTTTGTAATTAGTCATAGAACAAAATGTGTTGTTTATACGCATCTGTTTGATATATTTAAATATGCATTTATGAAAAATTACCTTTATAATATTTTTTGCTAATAAGCTTGTTTTGAAAAACATCTTCAGTATTCTCAGCAAA
The DNA here is from genome assembly GCA_947623365.1 of Achlya flavicornis. Taxonomy (NCBI): domain Eukaryota; kingdom Metazoa; phylum Arthropoda; class Insecta; order Lepidoptera; family Drepanidae; genus Achlya; species Achlya flavicornis. The sequence goes on along the minus strand of OX392473.1, from coordinate 12,203,015 downwards.
TGCAACCTTCCGAAGAGTCAGACTAATCAAAAGTTCCTGCGTAAGTTTATTTTTACTAAATAATTTTGAATTTAAAGGTAGGTAGCTTGCAGAGTTAATTTACTACATGAAAAATCAAGCAAGCTTAATACCTATGCATTATAAATTACGGGAGCTAAGCCTCTTGTAGACATTTTCCCCTACACCTCATGTTTTGAGGTTATTGGCCGCAAAAATAAATACTAAGGTACCTCGTGAAAAATTCGCGGCGAATTGTCGGCACTGTTGTCTTCCCAACTTATAATTCGTTTCAAACAGAGGGTGCCTCGAACACACCACTTAGACACCAAACAAGGGTGTATTAAGTGTGAGTTAAAATTTAAATTGATTCTACCCTCCCTTAGGAGAAAATTCAAATAGTGTATGGTGTGTTCTCGAGCGAGAGACACTGTTTGTGGGATTCTTTTCTGCAAATTGGACGCCTCGGGGCGTTTAGTCACAAAAAGAACGGGGATATGGACATAGTAAGTATATATTTTACGCACACATGTGCACAGTGATTACACGCTTCATTTGTAAGGGTGATGCATAGCTTTCCATTGCATGCTTAAATATTTCCACTGCTTTTTATTCAACATATGTGGTTAACAGTTCAAAAAAATCTTAACGGCGTTCTCATTTTGACGACTACGCTTGAATAAAACAAGAAGGTTGGTTAAATTAAAACTTGTTTAACATTAATGTTCATCGAGCTCCAAAAAGGAGAATTTCATGTTTACCGAAAATACACCAATCTAATTAGCAATTCTCGGTAATTCAAAAGAAAAATTCAAATTTCTTGTTGCTGATCGTTTACCGTACGAGAGCCGAGAGGCAGATGAGCTGTAATATCATGTAAATGTAGCCTGCTTTAAGTATGGATTCCATTTTTTATTTTTCCTTTCATTTTCTACGGGTCGCGTTGTGTCGTAAAAGCTTTTACATTCGTCTCGCTTACAAAGTTAACAAAGGCGCGACTATTTACCATACAGCATACTAAATTGGCTAAGAATTTCTAATTTTTATGTGAAATTCAAGGCTGTAATGGACTCTGGTGGTTTTTGATTTGAGAAATGACCAATATTTGCATGTTATCAGAACATAACATTTAAGACAATTCTTCCCTTGCTGTTTTATCTGCATTCCCGAGATCAAAAGTATACTATGCTCATCCTTTGGATACGAGCAACCAGTCTGGATTATCAACAAAATCGTTTAATGCACCAATCAGACAAACTTTCGCTCATCTTTCGCTACCATTATTGTATACTTTTCAGTTAGAAGTAAGGATTATTTGAGTCCGAATTATGAAACAAAAAATAGGTAGGTTCGTCACATATTCCCATATAGGTGTGTAGGAAAGGGGAGTGTTGCCCTTTTCGCAAGATGTCGGCGATGCCCTTCAAACATCTGCCCAAATCAATCTTAAATATTGAATTTGCGTCGTAATCTGATAGAAACTTTTACGGGAAACGAGTTTCTATTACGTTTTAACACAATTTGTTTCGAGTTTTCACCTTCCCCGATTTCGGAGGTGGCACTTGAAACTTGTAAGGGGAGGAATTTTCAAATTTTAATTGCTGACGTGAGGATGAGCAAAATGAGATTCTGTGTAGATGCCTCGACTTTAGAAATATAATAACCTGAACAACGGTTAACTCACGAACGAAACATTTTAGGAACCTAGGTAGGTACATTAAAATTGTTTGCAGATTATCTTATAGCTTTAATCAATATCATTATGTAGACTTTATTTAGACGTATCCAAAAAACAAATAAAGCTATTATTATTATTATAGTTCGAAAAACGATATAACAGTCCTTCAACATAATAAATGAGGAAACCACGTTTTCGTTCCATGGTTCATTTATTATGGCTATACATATTATTTACTTTAACATATCATACATCATTTAAAACCGATTTAACAGCTTAAATCCCTCATTGATGCCAACGTTTTCAATGACACTACAGTATAGACTCCTGCATAATTCCCAGATTACAGATGTAATCCCAATTTTCAACGGTCTATACACTTTTTCAGGCTTCGACGGTCCATAGCGGGATTAAGAGCGCGTCAATGCTTGTTCGTTACGGAGAACTTCCCTCTTAAGCCTTTTTACACGAGATTCTGTTTTAAGTGCACACCTTATTAATTAATTAATCCCCCAGTTTAATAATCAAAGTTTTAAAGGGTTAACTTTGTTACATAAAGTGCTCTTTGCTGGCTATTTTATTTCTTAATTAATGCCTTTATTTTGGCTCGTATATTAAATATCGTAATTTATTATTTTTACCACAAATTAATGAGGTTCCGCTTATTTTTTGTTAAAGGCCAGGTATTTTTTTATTTTTGGAAATAATTTTTTGATACCTCTAAGGAATAACTTTTTAGACGTCTAAAAAGGTGTTTCAAAAAGCATAAGACAAAAGGTTTTTAATAATGTACTCATTTAAACATACTTTATCGAATAGTTAAGGAAAACAACTTTGCTATGCAGAACATTTAATTCCATTGCTTTGGTTAAATGTATTCACGCCAAATCCATGGCAGCATCATTCTTATTGTGCCTGTTTGGCTTCCATAAATCTCACGTTATCTCTGCACGGCTTTCCATTAACATTTTCCTATTTGGAATTTAGCTTGAATGCAGTTTTCGGAGAAATGTTATTATTTTATATTCGTTTTTTTCGGAAATGATTTCAATAGTAACGAGTTCTTATTACACATATATCGAGTACATATACTTGACTGTCAAAATCACCTGAAAGTCCATCTGGTGTAATTTCACGTAGTGTTTTGTACAGTAAGCCTTATTTGTGTTGCACAAAAAGATTATAATTGTAGCATGCAGAGCGGATCGGTACTGCGCGAGCTGCGTGCAGAGGAAAGTTATTAGATTCTATGATTACTTTCAGCTGCTTATTTAAGATTCAGTTGTCAAACAAGGAACCCATGTAGCTTCTGTACCTATACTTGAATTTTTTTGTGAAATAAAGAAAATGTGTAACAAAAATTTAAAAACATTGCTTTTTGTTCGGAATTCAAAATAATTATGAAGCCATTAACGTTAAAACAACTTGACATCGTTATCATATCCGTTTAAAGGTTATTGTTTTATATTTTCGGAGTAATCGCCTAGCCACACTTGTCAATTACACCTTAAACCTAGAACCTTAACTAAAGAGCCTAATACGGGTGTTAAGTTAAGTTTGTAATCAATATAATCAAATTTAGTTAATCAAAGTCAATATAAATATCTATCATGAACTTTCGATCAAACAACATTAAATGAAGAGTACATAAATGGTTGCCGTATTAGTAGAGCAAAGTAACAAACGAAGGCAAATGCAACGACTAGTTGATAAATAAAACAAGAAAATCCATTCATCCAATTCAGTGTTTGTGCCGAGAACAATACAGAGTCGCGGGAAATAAAGGTGATAGCAGAGCTTTTTGTGTTCTGTTTTTACTGTAGCGATTGTAGCGGCGGGCACCTCTCGGCGTCGAGCAATGTTATGTCAGATATCATAATAGAGATGGGCTTACCCTTCTCATCCCTCGGCCAGAGAGTGTATCTACGTGTTATTTTAGGATTGTTCTATGTTTCAGTATTATTGTTCAGTTGCAGTTTACAAAATAGAGCAGACAGATCAATTTTGATATAGAAATTAAAATAGGCTGTAGGGTTTCAACACCGTGTATTTTTCTGCGCTCTCTTTGTTGGGCACTAATAAATAGAATAAATACACGGGTTCATAACATTTTACTTGAGTGGTATTTTAACGTTTTACATAAATAAAATCGAGAAAACGAATTAAATAATTACTGTGAATAAAGTCAATATAACTTTGATTGACAAGTGGTTTCTCTGCGCACTCCAACATCAAAGACAATTCAAATGTACTAACTAAGTACTACTAGGCCCGTACAGGTACTACTAGCTTCCAACCCGTGTTCCCGGGATAAAAAGAAGCCTATATGACTATTTGGACCATAAACTGTCTATATGAAAAAAAACACGTCGATCCATCGCTAAATGAAAGAAAGAAAATTCAAAAAGCACACATTAGATTCATACAATAGTTGTACGTAGTATTTATTTACTCTGAGCTAATAGTAGGGATAGAGATTAAGTTTTTCCAAGTAAATTAAATCTAAAGTTTCTTTCTTTGAAATGAAAAGATAAATTTTACACTGAGCTTTACTACGTATAGGGAAGACGACACACACACATCACAACTATGTTCCGTTCATTGTTGAACAACGATGAACGAAACGCGTAAGTGCCGCGAAAATCACGGTGTTTGCGAGAAAAATACTCCTAAAAGCGTTCTGATAGCCCTACGTGTTTCTACTGTCTGCTTAGACGACTAATTATTGATTTAGCCCCCCTAAACAAGATGGTTGTCGACAATCGTTATCGTTAGTAAACGATCTACCTTTGTATGGGATTGACATTTCAAATCGAAATATCACGTGATTTTTAACAATCTCTTATGTCAATCCCATACAAAGGTTCATCGTTTACTAACGATAACGATTGTCGATAACCATCTTGTCTACTGCCCCAGCACTAAAGAGAATTTCAGTGTCTAGAAAAATGGGAATAGCCTTAGCTTATGATAAAGCTATCATAAGCAAAGGCTATATCCCATTTTTATAGATATAGAGAGAGAAGCCATAGAGAAGCCTCTATACGTAGTAATGATAGCTCAATGAAATTTTACTTTATATTGTTTCTCAACGTATCCTAACAAAATCCATATAAATAATGTGAATTTAAAAGATATTAAAGGCATATTAACGTAAAAAATTAAGTAAGTACGTAGCTTAAGTGTAGTGTAAAAATAGTACAGTGTGCGATTCCAGACAGGTATTCAGTAACAGTCAGGAGCAAATGGATTGGCTGTCATATTTTCAGCGTTATACATGCATGCGTTATACATACATCATTTATATTGATTGAACAACTACGATTAATGCTTTGTGCTTACGTCATTATTGAAACTATAAAGGTTGTTATGCTTCTCACGCATTACTAAATTTACTTTACATTATTTTGATGTCTGTTTATATAGAGAGAGATAGAGGTAGAGCATAGCATTTATTCGCTCAAAGAGCAGCTCGACTAGGGAAGTACCTCCACCGTACAGAATACCGCAGCCAAATAACTTTATGTTGTGTAAAGTTGTGTTCCTGCGCGTGAGTAAGGTCGCCAGAGCTCATAGGGGAGGGGGGAAAGGTCGGTAACGTGTGAGCAATGCTTCTTGTGTTGCAAGCGTCCATATAGCTACGGTAACCGCTTACCATCAGGCGGGCCATATGCTTGATTAGCGACTTAGGTGTATAAAAAAAAATGCCTGGTTTCTTCCCCGGAGTTTTATCATTTTCGAGGGACCATATGTTTTTCCGGGATCAAACACGTGAATGACGAACTCAATGTAAAATTGTATTCAGTTATGCAATACACACACTCATAATAATCTATTCCATGTATTAGAGATTAAAATTATTCAACAAAATTTTCTCAAAAAATATCATAAACTCAATCAATTTCATAAATCTAAATAAAATACTAACATTTAATTCAACGAAGTCCAATATGTAATGGCACAGCCTTAATATTTTGTATAGCACAGAGGCTTTTAGGGGACATTGATTAATAGACCAACAAACGTGTATCTTTTTGTAAATGTTCACCAGCTAAATAGACCCATCGTCTCCCCTAAACATGAATAAACATTACAAAAAAAGGAAAGTTTGTCACAGGATCATAGGTCTAGTTAAATTGGACTTAGGGTTGTTTTAAAATGTGTTGACTGAAAACGTTTCTGAAAAGAAACCACTCGTAATCATTGCTACTTTAGGTTGAGTGTTTCACGTGTGAGTGATCCAATTAACGATTATTAATGTGAATGTTTGTGTGTATATCTGTTACTCATCACGCCGTAATAACGAACTGCATTTGGATAACAATGATAATAATTATATTGATATAAACTGGCCAAGAAATGAGTATCGGATATCTTATATGAACTTCATCATCATCATCATCAGCCTATAATGTCCGACTGCTGAGCACAGGCCACCTTTCACAAATCAGGGTAAAAGGGAATGGGAAAATGCTCCACCACGCGTGCCCACTGCGGATCGGTGAAGGTAGGCTAGTGGTCAACCTACTGTTGGAGTTTTCAAGCTGCCTACAAAGCCTCCAACTAGCTTAACAACTAATAACCAGTACCAACGGCTTTACGTACCTTCTGAAGCACGGAACGCTCGATTTGAAATACCACTAGGCGGTCACCCATCCAGGTACCGACCACGACGGTGGTAGCTTAACTTGCCGATCGATTAAGAACGGCTTATCATGCTACACCACGAGCGCTGAACACGAACTTATTCCAGTTCAATCTCTACCAATTTTTTTTATACTACGATATTGTCACTTTCAACATACGAGGCTTCTCACGCATTACTGACCCTTCCCTCCTCCCCAATAAGATCTGACAACCATACTCACGCGCAGGAACACAACAAGGAACACACATTTTATCTAAATGCAGATGACTCATCCAAGCTATCTTGGTGGAAAAGTGTGGTTGAGCAACAGGCATAAATATTTGGTTCAAAGAGTCACGTCATTGGACATCCCAGAAGAAACCTACGCATCTGGAGGGTCTTGGGCTGGAAGGTGATTTTCTTTAAACAAAAAGCTGCACTAAAGCGGTCTCCTTGCAAAAAAGAAGAACCACAAGTACAACAAGTAATAAGTAAATAAATTATCTTAGCAAGTATACACCTCGTTATAACTCACCTACAAAATGTGTTAAAAACGAACAACAAAAGAATTAAACACTGGAAAGCGTTTCATTGCCGAAAAAGAAAATGCAGTTAATGCCCTCCATACAAAAAGGGATCCATAGTCCCTGGCCATTAAAACCGTAGATAAGCCCCGACAGACCTGTCAACCCGTACATCGTTAATTTCTCGGAAACTCAAGTTTTTATTGTGCGTAATTTTTTTAGCACACGAAAATATATCGCTGCCGTCGACATGTGACTCAATGAATGCATTTATCTCCCTGAATGTAATAAAAACTTCAGGTTCGTTGGTTTTCCACAATGTAATTAATTATGGTACGTCTTAGATACGGGCACTTTAGTTTAACCTTCTATGTACGCAATGATATGTAACAAAAACATGGATAGTTAAGTGACTGTCTTTGTATAAAGAAAGACTTTTTTTGTAAACTACTACTACAATAGAGACTACAATACTGGGATAAATATAATGACCTGCAAAAATAATTTTGTGACCAATAACCTCTATTACGTAAAATTGTACTATGAAACCAAATTTAGTACATAATCGGTAAATTTTTATGATATAATTGTTACACTATTAACACTAACTAAATACACAGTTAGCTCGTATAGCTCGTAGAGTTAGTAAGCTGAAGTGGCAATGGGCAGGCCACATCGCTCGAAGAACTGATAGCCGATGGGGAAGGAAGGTTCTCGAGTGGCGACCACGTTCTGGAAAGCGCCGAGCGTGACGACCTCCCACCAGGTGGACCGACGATCTGGTCAAGATCGCTGGGCACCGCTGGATGCAAGCGGCCCAAAACCGTTCGAAGTGAAAGTTAATGGGGGAGGCCTATGTTCAGCAGTGGACATCCCTAGGCTGATATGATGAAATACACAGTTTGATCACCATTAAAAGTTGCTATATTTTAATTATTAGGTTAGGTTAAAACTGTGACAATACTAGATCCAAGTTTGTGTTTTGTGTAAATTTTTGGTGGTCATTAACTATTTTTGGATGAAACAATCATATTTAGGAGTTGGTTGCTTTAAGTAGGATCTCAAGTTGTACAATTTTTGGTTCTAATTTTGCGCTAAATTGGGTATTTAATTTTGGTGATAATTTACTAGTGATGAAGTGATTTTATCTGATGGTTCATTAAACATAAGCTAATATTTCATTGGTTAAGAATTGATTTATGAAAATGCCTACAGTCGATTGTACCATTTCAAAACATCACAAATTACAACCTTACCAACCCTTGAAATAGCAAGGCTTTCATTGCACATTATACCCTCCTTAAGTCAGGGGTATGAAACATTTCTTACCTGCTTCCGATATTGCAACAGCTAACATACGGCCACCCTTGCTATTTAAGCATATATAGAGTGCTTAAGGTAGAGATGCGCGCGTCTGTTTCAGGGAAGCCTCCGGGAAGCTATCACCCTCCCCTCAGTAACGTTTTGACTGCCAGGGAGGGTGCACGCGCTAGGGCGGGAAATCCGATATTCTGCCCACGGCGTTACGTACGTAAGATTTGCAAGCGATGCTACTTTCAAGTCGTTTTTCAGTGTTCTGAAGTGTTGTGCTTAAATGACTTTGTGATTGGACTTGTTGATTGCTTTCAATGGAATTGTGAGGTAAGTTTGTTTTATAGACTTTTTTAATTGAGATTGTCTTTTGATTTTATTTGTAGAATAAGATTCTTATGAGCATATTTTTTCTTATTTGACCATGTTGATGGTAGGTTTGTTTATTTCTAGATTATAAAAAAAAAATCCAAAAGAATATGTTACTTATATTGGTAACTTATATAGGTTGACTGGTAATTAGTAAACGATACTTAGATTAACGTGATTAACTTATAATAACAAAAAACTTTCCCAAAGAAACAAATAGGGATAAATAACTAAATTAAATAATAGCTGACGGTGTATCCTTATTCTTGTTAGGTACTAAATATTAAATTATGGGCACATGTGCTAAGTAAATTAAAAAAATGTTTCATTGGGAAAGTTGTTTATTATCATGAGTACAATCATGTGCCTAAGTATCGTTTACTAATTATCAGTCACCCTATATAACTTGGTTGACCAAGTTGACTAATACTTTAGTCTATACTAGAATGTTCTATTGGGGATTATCTCGGGACCATTAGCTATCTCAAACCTAGAGGTGACATACACATTTAGTAAAATATTGTTGAAATTTAGTAGGACACTATTATGAAGACTTTTACAATGGTACTACGCACAGGTGAGGTGACACATAGAATTGATACATCATGGCAAGGCTAGTTGTATATCAATGCTTTTGCAATACTCTTCTCTTCATTCATTCATACTGAATGATCTACTACATCACTGTCGCGGGGTAGAAGCCTGGTAATCTGTGGTACAGGTTCCTAGTACAGACACCAGTGTCTCACAAATTGTATCTTTAAAAAACTATATGATGTGAATATTATTTTATCCCAATTCTGAAGTATTTTTTTTCAATATTTGAAAGCTTTAATTAATCCTTCCCTACAAACGAATTTATTTGTATTTTTAACCGACTTCAAAAAAAGGAGGAGGTTCTCAATTCGGTTGTGTTTTTTTTTTTTTTTTTTATGTTTGTTACCTCGTAACTCCGTCATTTATGAACCGATTTGGAAAATTCTTTTTTTATCTGGAAGTCCCGTTTGGTCCTATTGTCATCAGATCAGGATTTGATTACTTCTTCGCGTACTTTGAAGTCGGTTTAAGTTTTTGTAAAACAGTCCAATTATCCTTCTACTAAATTGCATGTGGTCGATTAAAATTATCATCTAATTCGATAGTAATATAAGTTGGTTAGACAGTATTTTTGATATAAAAAATATTTTTCAGACTACAGTGGAGCCTCTTTAACTTGAACGTCAAGGGAATGGTTACAAATTTCGAGTTAACGAATATTCGAAGACTTCGAGATAGAAAGTTTTTAAACTATCAATTATAGAGACAATTTCAATGACAATTTCAAATAAGGAAATAAACATTTGGTGAACAAATGTACACAAAAATATAAAAAATAGTTGTTACTAAGTCAGAACTTCCGCAGGATACAAAAAACCACCCAGTGAGCAAAATATTTTTTTGGAATTGGCTATTAACGAACGCGACGATGAATCGCGATGATGATTCAAATGTCATTACTTCGAGATAAAGAGTCTTACGGACAGAATTTCGATTTACAGAGGCCGCAAAGTTATCATATTGCTTCTTCGACCTAAAGTCTGCTAGATTTGTAATTCGACTAATTAGTAATTCATTTTTTTTTGTAATTTGTATTCGAGCGTGATATGTATGAATAGTACAGTCATGGAATTAAAAGGTTCGTCACCTTAGAGTTGGTTTTCACTTGCACCAGATTGAAGAATCAATTTTATTATATGTACATTACCAGTGTCCTAACAGGAAGAAACAGTGGTGCTAACATTTACATAAATGTGACGTTTGCTATCGAATCAGGTTTTGCTTGTTTTTACATCACGTCAAACACAATTTATGGCTTTTGCGGAATAAAATATAAGTATTATTTTTTTCAATGATGACATTGCCCTATTTTCAATTTTAATTTGACATAAATAACAATAGCAGGTTAAACCAACGAGGTTTTATTTTATCAAAACATAAAATAAAATAAAACTTGTTGACAAGATAAACAGTTGAACAACTGTGATCTGAATAATTTTGAACTTAGATAACGAACAGTTAAATCATTGTTGTATCTAATTCAGTGTATTCTGTCTATTCAGTTTCAAAAGGTAATATGTGCGCGTGATACGTTGAATGAATCAAGTTGAAAACTGACGAATCTTTTCATTCCGCCACTGTACGAGTACTTCACAGGGAAATCATATTCAGTTCGAGTTATAGCGTCTAAATACTTCGAGTTATAGGGTTTTTTGTACTTCAATGGAAGGGAATAATTAATTTCTTTGTCTTAGAGAGGATTTCGAGTAAACGGGGTTCGAGTAAAAGTGGTTCCACTGTAGTAGAGAATAATGAGGATCATTATAATTGTTGTGTTGTGATGGATTATTATAATCAATAGTTTAGAATTAGTATATAAAATACATTGTTTTGAGGGTTCAGATTCCCAACCCGTTTTAAAACTTATTTCTTATTTTAATAATTATCAATCCATCAATTCTTGATCAAGTTGCTTAGTAATTGTTTTAATGTTTGTGCTGTTGATGTACCTTTTTGAAATTAAATAAATAAATTTGGTAATTTTACTAATTATATCTATAAAAAAAAATTTTCGGTTGGATTCTAAAGCTTAAACTTTTTTTTTACAAATAAGATATGCAGGTTTTGAAAAATGCTTTTTCTTATTTAAATGTGACTTTCATTTAAAACTAATATATATTATTTTTGAGGACTTTTAAATGATATGATACGGATTCTATTTCATTCCACATATGAAAAAGTCGAGTTTGTTATCATAAGGTGAACGCAAACAGGGTCATCTTCAAACATCCTTATGATCCAACTCTCGATTATTATTTAAATATTATTCTTAGTCCCTTGCACCACTTGTATCAACATATCGAAACACGAAATTCTCAAAAAAGACCAACATAAATTACTCCAAAGTATTTTGGACATGACAATGTCGGACAGAGACGTAAAGGATAAAGTCATTTAAATCCATTGTCATCTTTGGGATATCGTCGTGAACTGTATTGAGAAAACAATACAAAAATTCGGTCACAAGAACTCTGAGTTAAACGAAAATTAACCTTATTATTAAAGCAGTAGAAAGAAACGGGGTAAATGTTATGGGTGAAGTTATGTTTGTCGTATAATACAAAGAGGTAGCGATAAAACAGATAGGAGCAGGCGTTACAAAAGGCTGTAACAAAAGGTATTATTACGTATAAACACACGCGGCCCACGCTCGTGTCGGTACAGGTATTGCCTGCTTTATATGAAAACCTTGAAAGATTTTTCATATGTGGATTACTACCCATGATGTTAAACCATGATAATAAAAAATATATTTTTATAAGTCTGTTTCAAAATGTAGTATGCCTGCCTAGTGTGGTTCATCCGTGTTTCGGGAAGCAACATTTATTTCCGGAATCTTTTTTAAAACCACAAAACGTTATATAAAATCTAAGATTATTTAATTTGTTCTGGACAGAACGTTTACATCTGACATCTATAACAAATTATGTTTAAAAATAAAAGTCCTCTTAATGAAACACTAATTTGTTGTATCAAGGTATTCGCAATTATTTTAGACACTTACAAATTGACTACCTAGCAATTTCAATTCCAACAAAATAATAGGCCAATAATTTATACGTTTTATCATCTGTCGCATCAAGGGAGTATCTATTCGAAATTGCGATTTGATAAATCGCCAAACATTATTATGGGCGGTGAAAGAAATGGACTCACTTAACTTGAAACGACACTGAGACTGGCTGAAAACTTTAAGCAATATAGAACTTTAGTTGCTTCACCATAAAGTACACTTTTATTTATAGTATTACAACACGTTAAATAAATATTATGAACGTAATAGGAAAACATAATGCCTTAGACTGATGAAAGGGAGTCTTTTAGTAAATTGGGCAGAGGTTGAACGTTATTGATACTTGGAGAAGTTACGAGTTGTAATATACATTGAAATTACTATGCATGACTAAAAATAAATGAATATTGAGTGAGTTTCAAAGAACTATCAATCAAATGCTGTTAATAATATAAAAAAAACGCAAAAGACTCTTAGAATGGATGTATGGATTTTTGTTACTCTTTTGTGCATAAACTACTGAACTGATTTGGATATAATTTGGCACACAGATAGAATATATTTTGGACACATACATAGGATACTTTTTATCCCGGGAAATAAATAGTTCCTGAGGGTAAGCAGCTGAAACCGTGGGACGGAAACTAGTCAATGATAAAATTATAATTGATTAAATATAATTCATTCATTTAATATAGGATAAGTACACACGGCTACTCATCAGCTATACATTTCCAGTTTAAGCTGATATCGCATTGTATAGGATTTCCGTACAATGAGAGGTCAGCTTATATTAGAAAAGTATAGCTTGATTTATAGCCGTGTGTACATGCTTTTGCTATAATGCATAATATGCTACATTGCTCCTTGCAGGAGTCAGAAGCCTGTACCTTAGCGTGCCCCATAAGACATTATTGAGTAGGTACTACTAGTTGCCCCCTTGGTTTACATCGCGTAACCAAGGGATATATAGCTTTCCCGGGATTAAAATAATATATGTGTTAATCCAGAACATATTCTATCAGCGAGCCAAATTTCATCCAAATCCGTTCAGATGTTGAAGCGTGATTGAGTAACAAACATCCATCTAAACTTTCGCATTAATAATATTAGTGAGAATGAGATGAGATATATATTACTTCAGTAGTTTGTATGACTTTTGCATAAAAATAAAAAATGGTTTTGATATTAGCCCCCTTACACATAAAACACTATTTAACCAATACACTGGTTAAATGTTCATGTAAATAATGTCACATTGTTTCATCAGTGTATTAGTTGAATAGCGTAAAAAGAACAATGTTGTTGTAATAACTCCCAACAGAAACGCACATTCAGTTGTTATCTATCATCCAACGAGTAAATTGTGTGATAGACCAATAAAATAACTTGGCTCCCATTTCACTTCGAACAATACAAAATATTACGACACAATACTGTTATTTTTGCCAGTGTAAAGCGTGCCAGTAAATTATAAGCTCGATTTTCTCCGTTTCGCCACCCGGGCACCCGTAAAGAAAATATGATCGCGTGTGTAAGGTACCCCGTGTCTGTCGGGGCCGCCCTTAGCACGCGATACGAAAATTTTCTAATACTTCGCAGATTACGTCGCAACAATTATTCTCACGAAGCCGATGGGATCACGATATCCTCTCGTCATTGCATTTCATATAGGTTATGGCCTTTGATGACTGCTAAGTCACTTGTGTTTATTGCCGGCTTTCTCAGCAAATTCAACCTTCCGAACCGGTATTAGAGTCAGACTTTTCATTTGTGCCTGCGAAGGTCTATTTGAAAAAATGATTTTGAATTTTGTGATATGAAAACTTAAGACGCAGTCTTGACTTTTGGTATTCTAGAACATAAAAAACGAGAAAAACATCATTAGGTCCCATTGAGCTAATTACTACGCATAGAGAAGACGCCACACATCACATCTATGTTCCATTCAAGTGAGGCCATCCGACCACACTTGTTTTTGTAGAACGATGAACGAAACGCGTAAGTGCCGTGAAAATAACGGTGTTTGCGAGAAAAATACTCCTACAAGCGTTCTGATAGCGCTACGCGCTACGCTACGCCGTACTCCGTAGAATATTGAAGGAATTGCTTATAATCGTGTTATTCCGATTTTTGTGCATAAGACTTCATATTTTTTTTAGAAAGATGATAGATATATCGCGTGCCTATCGTTTTTCAGATACCAAGGTTTAGAGTTGAGGATTTATCTATCAAACTTCAAAGACAGTATAGGAGTGCTTACCTAAATAAATGTCTTCATCCAGATTTATAATATACAGACAAACACAATGTTACTTACTATACCTGTCTTATTTAACAAGCTTTTATTTAACTTGCAATGTATGTACTTAACTACATTATGTTTGTTCGGGTGGAATCTTGCAAGTCGAATTTAACCCACTTCCAGCTTCCAGTGGTTGGATTGACACATCGAGGAACAATCCCTTAGAGTAGTAATACCGAGCAATTCGATTCCGAAACTAGCCAGTGATTTATCACTGATTTTGAACAGTAAGGACCAATCACTGCATCGTGTGTTCTTGACTTGATCTGAGCGCATGTGTCCTTGTCTTAGCCAATCAGAGCGCATTGTCGATGGTGGCAAATTGGCGGAATAGATTGCAAGCAAAATCGACGTCATTACGCTTCTTTGGGTTAATTGTTCGATCGATTGACATGATATTTGGTAAGCATTATTATATTGGAAGACAATGCAAGTACAATCAACATAAAGTACACTCACCAAAAAAGCTTGTATTAAAAATGTTTTTTTTCTCAAAAACTTATTAATACAATGGTTTACAGTTAAAATTAATTTATAAGTGAAATGGTACGTTTAAGTAATTCTGAAATAAATCTCTTTTCTGTTATAGGAAAGGATTTATCTTTTTCAAATGTCTCAGTAATAAACCACTACATATTTGAGTCAGGTTATTTCAGAGTTATATCGCAGACGGACTGAAAGATTTACGATCTAAGTTTCAGTCTCATGTACCGTCAAAAACGGAAACCAGGAGCGTGAAGTTCTAGAAATCTAGACTTCAGATACCTATGTTAAGAAAGTTTTATCTGGTTTATTTATTTAGGTTCATACTTCTGCTATATCATGCTTATAATAGGCAAAGTGTAAAATGTTTTAAACCCAGACAGTTTTTATCTTTAATAAAATAAAATATAAATTTTTATTCTTTTTAAACAAACAAAGGCGAAATAGAACATAAAAAAATACATAAAATTAACCCATTAAAAATTACGATGATGAGATTATCTCGCAAATAAGGAAATCATGTGGCCAAACTTTACAAAGACACCCTAAACGAGAATTTCCTGGGATTTCTCTATTCTGAGTATTTGTTTGCAAGTTGGAAAACACATTCACGTAATTATCATTAGGTGTACAAACGTAAGGGCCGGGGGTTGGATGTGTTAATTTGACCTGTCATGCGATGAGTAACAATGTTCGAATTGCGAGGGTCGGGCACAAAAGAAATCCAAGCAAGAAATTACCTCGAGATAATCTCGCGTGCACAAAAAGCAACCATCGGTAATCACTTTTGTATCGATGAGCTTAATGTTTTCTTTTGATGTATCAAAAATGTTAATGATAACATAAGAAAAAGCTCTATTGCTTGAAAGTTCTGATAGAATAATAGGTGCATTAAAATGTACTCGAAAAAATAAAGTTGTCGGGGCTGTCCAACCTTCATGGCTGTGACATGACTGGTTGACTAGACAAGACATACCAGTACTTTTTAATTTGAATAAGACTGACGTTGAAGAAAAACAATAAATGACATCAAAGAGAATATAACGCTACGCTAAGAAATGACATAACGAGACGGAGACCCTACGCGGAGACCAGACCCTGGTAAAGAAGCATTAGAAAGTATCTATACGAAGACATACCGAACAGAACGTTTCAAAAGTCTTTGACAAGCACTTGAAAAAGAACAATAAATATAATCTTTACTTTAAAATCAGCTACAGTATCGTAGTGCAAGGAAATGTACAGGTACTGAGAAATATATAGTCTTAAACAACAACTAGAGAAACAACTCCGCACTTAACAACAAATATACCTTGACACCTACTAATATAGAACCATTATAGAACACGATAATAACATTTGTCTTTCACAGAAAGTCTTTCCCGTCAGAAAGCAACAACTTGAAACATACAAAATGCATTTACGAAGGTCAAGGCAACACCGAACTAAACGTGAAAGCGCCAATTAGATTAACAGGAACGCTCCTCGCCCGTAAATTGTCCAGAAGGGGTGTCTATTCTGTCTATCTAACTTTCCCTACCCTGTCTATTGCTTAATGTTGGAGTGAGACAGTCGTTTTGGGTAATTAAGGCTGTGGGCAAGTTTACGAGTTTATTTTCTATGCCTGAAAATAGGCATCCTTAGATAAACGAGTTTCATGGTCGCCGTAGTTTCAAAGTCTATTGTATTTGTGATTCATTTAATTGATATGTTAGTAGTTTTAATATTATTACACCCTTATTCATAATCGCTTTTTAACTAAATCAGTGTTGTAACAGTGTCCTCCGTCTCACTCTTTCGATCACCAAATGTCACGTGTCAGATAAAGACTTCAGAATTTTAGCTAATCATCGTTTGATAACTCGATAATATAACCTAGATACCGACTGCAGCGCCATCTGCCGGGCTGATTTGTAAATCTAAACCATCCAGGGCGCCACCCAAACGCATACAAATAAAGTAATTCAAATCGGTCCAGCCGTTTAGGAGGAATTCAGTGACATACACACGTACAGTAGAATTTTATATATACTGTATTATTATTAGTATTGTATTAAAGGTGCATTTATCTTTCTATAGCATTTAAGTAAAACTTTACAAATAGAAGCACAATGTTCATGCTATTATTACTCTTATGTTAGAGCAAAAAGTTCATCCCGTCATAAATAAATTTACAGACAAACGATTCGTCACGTGTCGCGGTAAAAATATTTTGTCCGTTTTCCTCAAAGTCCACCCGTATTGAGTATTTAAGACCCCGTGATGCAGCTTTTAAGAATATTCCAATTGACAATCGTCCAATGATTATGTTACAGTGGTCATAAAGTAATAAAGCTAACATTGTACTAAGCGTCTATTGTTTACGTGGAAGTGGTTACTATTATGCGCTGCAACTTTAACTTAACGCTCTGCAACTACATAGTTTTCGACATAAGGTCGTTATTGCATCGATTTAAGGTTTAGTATTTAATGGGTATTTACATCGTTGACAGAAAATGTGTCGATTTGCATTCGGACGCGTGGGGTATAGGGTGTGATTTATATTCCTCTTTTG
This sequence comes from Achlya flavicornis, assembly GCA_947623365.1. Taxonomy (NCBI): domain Eukaryota; kingdom Metazoa; phylum Arthropoda; class Insecta; order Lepidoptera; family Drepanidae; genus Achlya; species Achlya flavicornis. The sequence goes on along the minus strand of OX392473.1, from coordinate 12,185,557 downwards.
TTTTTGACTGTTTAGCTAGTACAGTATCAATGGCACACGGTCTCGGAAGGTCGTTATTCCTGCATTGTGCCACTTGTATTGTCTACAAAACGACATCGTTAGTATGATGGCGGGTGGTCGAGCGCATTGAAATTCTATTGGTGACATGATAAATCATCAATATTCGTGTTATAACTGGAGAGCGTTCTTGTAATTGTTTCGATTACAACTGGCAACACTTTTATGTGAATCATGACGTCGTAGGATGATAGTAAAATACAATGATATCGAAAATATGGGTGGTTACAACTTTATACGTTCCCAAAAATCCCATTCACACAAACCGTTTTTTATTTTATTCTCAGTATTTTATGTCAGCTGTTGATTTATAGTGTTAAAGACAACAAAGAGATTTCACGTCCGTATGTGTCAAAATAAAACGGCATCGACCTACGCGTAACATGGGATATACCGGTCCAAATATACAAAGCATCAATGGTTCGATACCGAATAAATCTCCAGTGTTTAAAACCGATACTACGGAATGATTTTACACTATGACTCTTCAAAGAGTTTTGGAAAAAATAAATGCATTGTTCGAAATACATAAAGTTGTGATCGATTCTATAGCTTATTACACCAAAGTTGTATTGTTGCATAGAGATGGGTGATCTGTGATGTCGCCTATTGTAAATGTTAGATGTTGAACAATAAGTGACCATCAGAAATAGGGTCTTTGTTATAGCCAGCTGAATATTTTATAGAGGCCCATCGGACCGAAATGAGGTATGAGTTTTAATAAAGAGGAGAGTATAAATGATTTTGTGAGCTTTTGGGTTGAGTATTTGGAGGTTGGCAGTTTTTAGACTTCAGTCTATTATGAGCTTTGTTGGAACCTGTTTTGTTGAAAACTGTCACTTTGAAAATTAAATATCATGCTACTAGGTTGCATATTTTTTATGATGTATTTTAAAGATCTGAGTTGTGTATATTATGATGTTTTTACATAGGTACAACAGTTTTAACACCAATTTTGAAATTACGGAAAACAATATTGAAAACCTTTGCTTGAAAATATAATCTCTTTCTCAATATGTTTTCCATATTTTTTCTTTTTTATTTCAGACTCATAATTATTATAATTTATTTTTAGAAGAGCAGGATCCCATTTCTTGCACTTTTGGCATTAATAGACATTTGGCGAAAACATGAAGACGCGAGAATCGGGCCCCACATACCAGAAAACAATCTTCATTTATGTCGGTAATAGGTGTCCCGCGCGGTTTTACCCGCATTCCCAAGGATCGTATGTTTCCCTGGGATAAAAAGTATGCTATGTGCTAATCCAGAATATATTCTATCTGTGTGCCAAATTTCATACAAATCCGTTCAGTAGTTTTTGCGTGAAAGAGTAACAAACATCCATACATACAAACTTTCGCGTTAATAATTTAGTAAGGATTAGTGTCTTATAATAAAACATTTAAAATACAATGTCCACATCTAGACAAAACATCTGCCAAGCGACCACTCAAATTTAACGAAGCAGACCGTAGGACAGATGAATTAAAGCTCCAAAGTGAAGTGGCTCCTAAAAATTTTCACGGGCATCCAGCATTAACACTACTACGATAATGAGTTAGGTAGTGAAGTGAGGCTTTGGAACGGTTCCAGAATGTCTTGTAAACATTCGGGGTAGGCGCCGGGTGGTGGTCAACCAGGGTGGGAAATAAAAATTAATGGTGCTGCTGACGCGATCGATTTTATACCATCCGGATTGCTTTTGTTATATGAGATTTTGTTTATGTTTCTATTAACCGTCGGTTTCTGAAAACCGAATGCTTTATCATTCTGAAAAGGTATAGTACGTTTACTAGAAATTAATTTGATTTAACACAATGTGATTAATGTAATTTGACACAATAAATATTTTCTTCTGATATTAATATTACAAAGCAAACAAGATTTTTTATATATATTTGCTTGACTTATCTAAATCGATTAACTTATGTATGACCACCATACACAATAGATGCTTGGATTTAATTCTGGGTGAAAAACATTTTTTGGGAGATCAAATCATGAAACAAATAAGCATTGAATACCAACTTCAGGTTTTATTGAACGAACACGAGTATAAATATTAATTTTTACAAAATTTCTTGCGTCACGGGATGAGTCTACTACCTACTGCCTCAGTTTTACTTAGACACAGCTATGCAAGATTTGAACCTTGATAAATAGTCATATAGGCTCGTTAAAAATCTAATAGGTGTACGCAAAACTTTTGTTTTCAATTTATGGTCGTTCTAAACTGTAATACCTATTCATTGGAAATATGCTAACACTCACGGCCATAATTGCTATGTTAGCAGTGACTCAAATGCGTCGGTGAAGGCCATGGATTAAAATCAATGAGTTTGAACTTTCTGTGAAATAATAATTTATTTATTGTGCATAAAGATAAATATTGATAAACACAAACATAAGGTTCAAGTAAATTTTTTAATTCTGATTTTTTGATGAACTCAGCTACCCAAATTAACATTTTATACCATTGCTCTGAAATGTAGAACAATATAAGTGCAGGTAGTAAACTATTTTGCAGAGCGAACCTGGCTGGCCGTAATCAGTTTACTCGTAAGTAGTTCCTGTTTTGTTTTGTTTTCTTGATGTACTTAGTTCTGGGACGCGCGTCCCATCCGTGAGTCAACAGAATAAGCCTGTGGCCAAACACTTACGGGCAACATGATCGCTGTTTACATATTTTAATAAAAAAAAGCCTAAGTTTAGTTAACTAACAATATTTTCATTTGTTTTTTTAGCTCAACATACCATAGTAATAAAATAAACTTAATAAAGAAAACATATTTAACTTACGGATTTCAATAAAACATTACTCAGAATAAACAATACCTAGGTACTTATCACATAAAAAGAAATCGTTTGCGTGCTTATCACATTTCTTCGTGACTTCTTCAAACTGTGTTTGTCATCACCGCACACAACCTTGGACCAACGGATGGATGTAAAGTTGGGTATTAAGCTTTGAAATAATGTCTGTCCTACATCTAATGGCTACTGAAATTGTAAACACATGAAAGCCACGGATGACCTGTCACTTTATGTAGGTAACCGTAACTCCGGCGCCCATTTATTATGTAAATACAAAATTCATGTATGCACACAAGAGATAATAAAAGCTCTATGCTTAGCCGGCGCCGGGCAAGCAAACAGCCGAAAGCTCTATCTCGTCGGAAGATTTTGTGAGCTTAACTCGGCGTTTGGGATTAACTAGTACTCAGTACTTTGTTCACGCAAAGTTCACGATTATCGTGTCTTTTTGACATTACAGAGGACCAAAAATAAATGTATGTACGTGTTAAGTAGGCGTTGTATAATAGAAAAATAGAAGGACAAAGACTTCATAAATATTAAGGTTTCTTAGAAATAATAACGACATTATGGTGCGTTCATTAAATTAGTCGGACACGAATACATTACTTATCTATTCCTATAATTCCTCACTGTAATAGTTATTGTAGGTGACTCTGTGGCTAAACGCAATCATCCAATTAATTTCCATATCAGTTTTTATTATATTTCATGTTTATTAATTTATCAGAGCAGTATATTATGTATACTGCTGATCTAATTCTGTACTATTGCTAAGATTACGTACGCAAGTAAAGGTCAATAAGTTCAATGACCGTGTTAATCTCGTACTACATAATCAAGCCAATTACATAGCAGGTAACTGACACTAATGGTGCGTCCATGCTACGCGAAGCGAGCACGAGCCGAGCCTCGAACGAACAGGATTCGTTCGTTGCGAGCCTTCAACGAGCCAACAACGAGCGCGATGCGAATCCCTGTGGTCGTGAAAAACTGACAATCGGGCTGAGCGCAGTCAAGCACGCTACGAATGCTCGTTCGAGGCTCGCAAACCCGTCCACGCTACGCGAATCGTGCTCGTTCGTGGCTCGGCTCGTGCTCGGTTCGCCAAGCATGGAAGCACCATGATGATAATAAATTTTGCATAATACACTTTACAGCTTATAATAGCACAAATAGGAAATAATTTTAACATAACATCAATATTTCGCATTATTGAGGGTAGCATCATGATAAAAATAAAGAAATAATACAAAATAGGAATTCCTTTAGTAGGTATACAATACCAACAATACCTACAAGTCAGTACTCAGTGCCATTTCAAAATACTTGGACCACACACCACAACGTTGGCATAGCGTAATTTCATTGAATGTGTAGTGTGTACAGAGTACACTGATATATCCTATAGGCTATAGATATAGTACCTAGTACAACAGATTTACTTTTAGCACAGTGAACATCCACGACATAAAACTCAAACTTACATTAAAGTACATGGCATATTTGCTGCATCATCGCAACTCTATTATTCAATTCAGTGCCGGTTTAAACATTGCCACATATTAAAATGATGTGTCATATACGCATCAATTTGTCATTTCACCCGCATCTCATATTTTGAGATGGATTACATTGGATTCATGTACTTAATCCCACTTCAAGTTATATTACTAATGTAGTCATACATACTGTAATTCTTAGCTGCGTATCAGAAATTTTATTATTCCTACTTAAGCCTGTTTTTGTATTGCATTCTTGAAGGCGGCTATTCTGAGAATGAAAGGATTTGACGTTGTTTCAGAACCCGTAGTTCATTAACTCCATTATTCAGTAACTGCAGTGAACTCAATCTAGATAATACAATGATTAGAGCTTCGTTACTGCTGATTCGATATGAAAATAAAAGAAAGAGCTAAATAACTGTTTATTCACATAAACAAACATACATATTTACAATAAATATTAAAAATACCATGAATGTAGAAATTTTCCTACATACACAGATTATTAATAAGAAACTAAACAAGGACTATATTTTTGGGATAAAACATCTTCTCGAAAATCTAAGAAAAATCTTTAAAGGGAAGAATTTGACTATGTCTCGATTAACTCAAAAGTTAGAATACATTGGTTCCTTTCATAGCCAAAGAAAGAATTGGGTTAAATAGGGTGCGGGTGAAACCGCAGGGCGGAAGGCTAGTGTGTTTATAACGTCGATAAGCTAATCTGGGCCTACACTAGCTTTAGTCCACTGTATAGATTAGTGCCGGCCAGTCGAGTGACCGAGCACATGACCTTATGATCTGGGTTAAGAGGATATTAAATAACGCAGGTGTACCTTTTAATGAAATTAATTAGGAATTGATGGGGTTAAACCTTAGTAGATCAGTGGTAAATCACGCAATGAGTGCAGGTGCAAATTACCATGGCTTAATTGTAAGCATAGCTTTTTGGTGCAGCTTTCTTGGGGAAACCTCCACGACCAAAAGCAAACCCGTATCGGGAGTTTATTTTTATCAAAACTGTAGTGTGTCGAGATTAAAACATTGAAAACGGCAATTTGTATGTACATACCGGCTTCGGAGTCCATTCGCTCAGATGGGAATAGCTAATAGATTGAAATTCTATTAATAAAATGTCTGCATCGCCAGTTCGGTGAATGCAGAGAATAATCCGAATCGATCTAGTTTAAATTTAGTTCAGCACCGTCCGTAAAAGGAGTTTATTCTCAGATGTGCTCACTCAATCTGATTTAACTTGACGTCACGTTTAAGAACAATTTCATTTCGGGGCTTGCAGATTAGTGCATGGCTAGGGAAGTTAATTTATTTAGCTATTTCATAGCTACATCTGCATGCAAGCAGTAAACAGTACTTTTTATTACTCTCCAAGACTTACATCTGTGAAACCACTTGCCTAATTCTATCCATGAAGTATACTACTTATGTCACCATAAAGTAAGGGAAGTCTACCGTCGCCTACAGACATTAGCAATATCTCGGGGATAGCCAGTGTGTTGCCAATCTGTGCAAGCGTAGCAGGCAACTAATTGTCAAGTGAAATTGCCGGAACATACGGACAGATTTTTGACTCCAGACAGGCTAGTCATATGAGGTTCCTCTTCCACCATTCCACCATGCTATGATTTCCTCATCGAGCTCGTAGTAGCATACAAGCACGATATCCGTCTCAGTTGACGTTACATCCTAGTGGTATTATAGTTCGATTCTAAACCTACTTTTGGTTATATTGGTCAAAATAAATTCGAAAGCATAACCCATAAAAAATTAAATCTCAATCGCATTAAAATGGTAACTGTGGCTTATCCGACGGATATAGACACATCGCGGACTTTATTGATACACAATTCCATAGTACATCATTTTGAAATATCTCGTTAAGTTTAGTCAGTAATGAAAGCGAACAAAATTCTATGCTTTTCGAAACATACACTTTTTTATATTTTCTGCATGTATAAAATACATTAGGTATAAACCATCCGGAAGAAATTATCTAACTGATGGTGAAAACCGCATGAATATTCGGAGTTAGCGGATATACACGAAAACAAAAGGACATACGCGGAATGCGACTTGGATTTATACTATGTAGAGATTTGCAAAATAATACTTATTAAAAAGTATACATAAAACGAAAAGGGTGAAACAAAAAACGACTAGTAAGGAATACTGATTCACCTCGTTTTAATGAAAAAAAAAACAGAACCATATTCTAAAATATGATAAAGCCAAAAAAATTAAATTATAAAAGTTAAAATATAATAAGGTTAAAGCGCCCAAGCGCAAAAATGTTCAAAGACAAAGCATTTCCGAATTTCTCTTGGCCTGAAGATAATTTTATCCAAGCAAACTTCTCATAACACACAGGCTAATCTTTGAAAGTTTTCAATTTCAAAGTGCCTTTAATTATTTTCACTCACCGAATCATCATAATCGCCTGAAGCGGTTGAATCTGTATCTGTTTTGGATATTAGATCAAATGATTTTATCTAATTGGAGTACAAAGTCAGTGGTTATTAATACTTAATCGGATACTTCCTTATTGATGTTGGAGCTTGGCCGTTTTCTGGGCAAACGTTGGCGGGGGTTGATTTGCCATATCCCCACCTCGGGACTCTTCCTTTCCTACCCTTGTCTAGACTGTTGGGTTGGCCCATGAGCCAGGCCAAGTTAGTCGCTTCTGAGCGTTCGTGCGGGAAGGGTGTCGCTCATTTTGTGCGTTTGGCGCGAAATTTAAACGCGTTTACGAGTGTGTGACTTTTAATACGGAATTTGAATTTTTTGTGGATTTTTTGTGTTTTTGTGAAACGGTTTCGAGGACTTTTATTGTTGGAGTTGGATGTATCAATCATGTGAGTAAGTTTGGTTTGTTTTCATTATTAATGATTATTTATCATGTTTATTCATTGAAGAGAGATAACATATCTCTTCAATTAATAAAAATTAAAAATATTCATAAAAAAAAAGCAATATTCAAATTACTGAGATAAGTACTTAAAAATATACACAGTATCGGTAGTAAGTTAAGTTATTGAATAATGCTATTTAATGTTTTTGACTATAACAACACTATGTAAAAAAACATATTACATTAACTATGATAAAAAAATGCTAAATTAAAATACGAATCAATTGTGAGTTGTAAAATTTTGAAAAAATAATAATAAACTGTTTATTTGCAAAAAAAAAAAACATTTCAGTTGATGTGAATGACAAATACAAACAACGAGCGCATCACTACGGTCGGCTTAAGTGCTCCCATTGTAAAAATACGAGAAAAAATGTACTTAAAGGGAGGAAAAGTAATTTTGAAGACATTTTGCGAGGCTCTCAAGAGTTTGCGATGAAAAAAGCGACTTCCGGGCGAACCGTCCGCCACTTATCGTCGCCTGAGAGCGCCGCAATGAATTAGCGTAAAATATACCTGTGTGTGTTAGCTTATAAATAACTTTAAATAATATCATCCGTCCCATATATTTATTTATCAAAATGCATAAGATAAGTATCCAAAAACTAGCTTTTAAATTAAGTTTTTAAAAAATGCAATTAGATTTCCGCAATTCTTAGTAACCATTATTTTTAAATTTACAGTAGGTATTGTGAGTACTAAATAGATACCTAAAGATGATTTTGTGTGTGTAGATAGTCATATTATTGGAATGATACTTTAGGATTCATCTTAGAAACATTGAGCAGGAATAGTGAAAGCTAGTGCATAATTACTACCGTAACTTCACCTACGCTAAAGTACACAACATAGTTTTCTATTGAATTTATCAAACTCACATCCAAGTAAGGCACCGACAAAGCATCAACAAAAAATAACCTATGCAGCCAGATCACAAATCCTTCTAATTGCTCATCTCCAAATTGGGAAAGCAAAAGCCGGAAACATTCGACGTTACAAATAGATACATTAGTTTCATATTGGTGCGCCACCTGATACATTCTGTTAATATTACGTTTACACCGGACATGCGTAAAAAGTAGAGAGAGAATTTAGAAATTATGTAGAGACATTTTTTTATTTTTTCTGTTGAATTTTTGTTCTCATCGCTAAGGAATTAAAAAGTTACATAAAAGTATTTTCTATCAGTTTAGTTAGGTAGGTAAATAAAATCTAATATACTGATGCTAAGTTCAGTCACTGATTAATAAATACGATCAAATTACTAAGGTAAGTTAACTTATAACCTTAAGTAGGTAGGTAGCTACTTTTGAGATTCCCGAATACGCTTAGATTGTGTGCATCAGGTGTTGCTAACTCCGCTATAGCCTGAGTCAATGTCAAAGCCAACAAAACGGCTGTTCTATGACACTTTATGCCCAAAACATCTTAAAACACAAAAAAAAAAAAAAAAAACCTATTTATATGTAGTTACATTGTATTCAACGGGAGACAACAGCTAATGCTTTGAATCCTGTCGCTTTAATGCGGTGTCGGCAGAGGTCAACGGTTACCGAACGGATGCATCCCATCTCGTACACTATGAGTCCGTGTTTACCATACAATACCTACAGAATATGCGCATATTTACTGTATTGTCGCGCCCCACTTAGACACTGCCTCTCAGGATATCTGTTTGCAAAATGAATGGAAACTTTATAAAAAGTCACCGTTACTTTTTTATGAATATTTATATGCCACCCGTGTGCAATTTTTTGTATTGTTGTATTTATTTTAGCATCTTTATAATTATCATGTTTTATTTATTTAGTAGTTTTAAAAAATCTTTACTACATTTTGAAATAGGTACCTATGTACCTACTTACCCAACACCTTTCAAACTGATTTTAGTTATTTCCTTTCCAAATGCTTACCATGCGTAAGTATATGCATGCTAAGTATATAATAAATGGGGTGTGAAAGTATTTTCACTTCATCAAACGATACCTCTATCACCACTTTACGATGACCCAAAAGCAATAAAATAGTCTCCTATCAGCTATTGTCATCTAATCCTCGATTATCGGAACGAATAACTTAGGATATAACATTCACGAAATCCGATATAGCGCCTCAAAAGTTAACTCTCTAACAAATAGATCAGTGGGCCGAATACGCTTCAACAATTTCCAATCCGAAGAGGTCACGTAATGACTCCCCCCCTTCGCTATCAGACGCGCCCTCTCCTTTAAAAGCCTATTCTTGTTACTCAGATAAAGCGAAGATATCTCGTGACCTCGGTATATCTTTCTTTTTCAGGATAAGAGAAACAATGAATTTTAATTCTTGTGAACCGACCGCCGAGGATCATAAATAAGTCCCTTATCGAATAGGTAATTGGTAATGTGGGCGACCGCTTCCAACCACTCGTATGGAACGCTATCTAATATGTGACTATAAATTAAATTACATAGTCTTAACTCAATCGAGGTTTTTGAGCGACAAAGTGATACAAATTACACCCTGATGTAAATTGTTCCTTTGGAATTATTCATTACTCAGAAATTACTGCTCTTAAAAAACAATTTAAGCTAGCTAATATAAATCTTTATACTCAAGCTTATCAGAAAGATAAATATATCAAAATGCTTCTTCAGTAGTTCTTTTTGTGTGACCAAGATAAGGTCGTTCTAAAAAAATATTATAAACTTTTATGGATGCAGAGAGAACACCCAGCTCGTAACAAACGCGTAACAGTAACACATATATGTTATTAAGCTTATGAAGTAAAGAAAATATGCCTGATAAAATGAGAGTAGCTCATCAAACCCTTGAGTGACAGCGGGACCTAAATCCACCATCAAGTCTATCAAAATCGAATAAAGTACAATTTTCCCCCATTACCGCCCTTCATATCTTCCGTCATTTTACGTATCGCTTCCGAGCCCAAAAGAGGGTAAGATGTAAAGATGAAAATATTAAATCCGTATCGAATATGCACGGTTGGAGCGAATGAAAAAATTCTTTACCAAAAATATGATATTCGCCCGTGAAATTCGTCTGTCGGGGATTCGCGGCGATCCATCAACAATTAAATATACGGTTGTTGGCGATACATTATCAGACTTATTGCGAACTCTGATTGATGGTACTGGTGCTATGAAACCATAGTCGGTTCCCGCACCATTGCTCCTCAATCCGTGGAGACTTCTGTCAGTGTGACCGATCACCCTTCAACTTCCCTCAACATTCAATTCAATGCAGTATGAATACTATTGCCATCCGTTCATTAGTTATAATTCCAATACTTTCATTACATACTTAAAGACATGCAATTCTATTGTACGCCAGGGTTACGTAGTATAGTAACTATTCAGTAATCTGTGGCCGGGGGCTCTAATTCATGTGATATATTTACGTGAAGCAAGCAGATAATTACCTCTTTTATACAAGCAAACAATATGCACCTGATATTATTTTAGAATACGCTTTAATCACGGCTCATATTCGAGTTTAATTATTCCATCCGTTGGATAATTAATTAAACAAAGACGGCATGCAGCTAGGTGAGTATTGAAGCTGACTTCCATTGTTGGATATAGCAGGGAAAAATCCGCGATGCTTCCGGCTGTGTCCCTACTCTTCATTGTTCAACCTTCCGCCTCATTCCAATTTACGCAGCATTCACGGCATGACTGATGCATTTATCATTTGTATTTGAATTTCTTCGGCCCCTAATAAATTGTTTATTGAGCGGGCGTCTCTAATCGTAGTTGGAACGTCTCTGTAGATGTCTTTTTGATTTGAGCTCGATCGCCGGATTTGTAAGCATTTAGCGCGAGTGGGGTTTGGTTAGGCCTCCGTTCCCATGGTGTTAGGGTGTTACGCTATTTTAGTGCGTCGTCGCAGGGTAATTTATGAGCGCAATGCACACAAGCAGCCCTTGCTTTTGGGGTGATGTCTGGCGCAAAGATTTTCCTTGAATTTATGTTCTATAGATGATATGGTATATTAGATGAAGCGAATAGGTAATCTTCTTTTAAGACGGCAGAAAATAACAGTCTGTCGATGTTTATGATTGCCGGAGGCAACGATATGGATCAAAATATTGATTCAAATTATAGTTTCTAAGTTGTTGGAGAGCGTGTGGATAGTTATTATATTCAGGCAATTAACACTAATACCTGTAATTAATCATTTCATTCATACATTCAAATTGAAGTTATTTATGTTTCAACATACCATTAGTCACAAACGATAGGGATACGCCATAATTTCAAAAATGAAAATCGAAATGCGTCGTTTGAATTTCAGTGTAAAACTGTTGGACTGTCAAATATTTAATGACTTAAACAAACCCATTTATTGGTGAACTGTTTGGACCAATTTGTACTTCAATTATTTGTCAAGCTAGTCCATTCCGAAAATCGTTTCCAGATTTAGCGTCGAAGGGGTTTGTCGTGGGTACGCCTCCCATGTTACGATTTGAGACAATACCGACAATCATAGCTGTAAGAATTTATTAGAGGTGATTATTATTATTTTACTTGTATAACATTCTAGAAAATTCTAAAATTTGTTTACAAAACGTACTACTAATTATTACCAGACCTAATTAAAGAAGTAGTATTTAGTAGAATAAAGATCCACATACCAACCAAAATCAGTATTTAAGATATTCATGAATATTTTTATCTTAAACATAAAGCTTCAATAAAACACCATAAATCAATCGAGATACTCCACTATTATTGCAAAACTCAATATCTTTATGGAATCGGGCAATGTCACGGAAAAAGCAATGAGCTGTAAGAGTCGTGCAGCTGCCGGTATTCTACTCATAATGATCCTGTTTGTTGCATACAACTCAATGTTTTTAGCCAAATTTTATTCACGACGACGATAGTTGTTATGATTATCACCAAATATATGATAATGCCCAGAATATACCATTTATTTTGATAATACACATGGTTTTAAATAAACATGATTTTTTTACTGTATTTTTAGTAATGTTGCTTTTTCCAAATTATCATAAACATTAAAATCAATTTTTATATTTACAACACCATGATTATTTATTCATGTAACTGTTTTCATGCCACATCTGTATTTTTGAATGTCTATGGGGCATCCCTCCGGGAATAGAACAGTAAGTTGAGTATATAAATTAGCTGTCAGGACGCTAATCGCTCAGACAGGCCGCGATGAAACTTTAGAGTCCATCAGTGGTTGTCTAAAAGGCCAACGTGTGTTTCCACCAAAATAGATACACAATAAACGCAGTTATTTATCTTGTTATCCTTTTAGCAAAAGCCCCTGAGAGTAGCTCGTTATTTTTAACGAACATTGCATTTGCAGTTGTTTTCTCAAGACTTTCTTTCTGACTATTATAGTATCTTGGGCTTTTAAATCGATCGAGAGGATTACATACTTGAAAAATAAACTTCTAGAGAATTTGTAGTCGCTAGCGCAATTATTTTGAAAAGTCAGCACAAATTTCACAGGAATTATAGTGTCCCCTCGTTCCAGATTCACACGGTTTGGGGAAAAATGGTCGTCTGCGGACTGGAATACAATGGGGCACAATTACGTTGGCCGGAGTAATGAGCGCGCCAATGAGATAGCAATAAAATTTCGCCTCACAATACGGCCATAATTAGAATTAACTGTCTCATTCCCGCCTACATCCGATGGCTATCTCTATTTTGCCCATTGATGTTGGCCAGAGTTTTCTGTAGACTTACGTCACGATCCATTATTTAAATCGGTTCGCACTCGAGTCCTTAGGGTATAACAACCTTAATGGTGACATATAGTCTTTTCATTGGAGTGTCTTTGGTTGATACATAATTTTGTAAATCATTTTATATTCGGTATAGGGTAATTTATTTCTATTAAGATAATACGTAGAAGATCGAGATTATCATATTTTCAACTTTATAAGGATAATACTAGTACCTACCTTGAAATCCAAAATAAATACAAACACTACTACTACTACTACTACTACTATTACTACTGACTACAAGGTGCCAAAATAGTCGCTTTGAGCTCTATTTAATATTGAATATTCAACAGTGCTTTTGAAATTGTATACTTAGTTTCAATAAAATAAAAATAATGAACGACAAAAAATAAAGCAAAGTGCATCCTCTAGAACATCTGTTGTTTTAGTTGAAGGAATACCTTTATACTAAACTTTTCTGGAGAGCTCGTGAGGAGTTTTTGTTAAGCCAATTAAGATACTGTTGCGTTGGGAGCGTTTGTTATTGAAATTCACGGATTGCCACTCAGACGGCCCTTCATTTAGAGGATTTAGTGGGAATTAAGAGAGGCACGGGAGAACAGTGCACGTACTGTGGCCGCTTTTCGGGAACAATGCACTATTGTGTCTTAGGACCTAGCGCTCAAATGTAGCGGCTTTCTCTTTGTTCGTTATTCATACAAGCAACGTTACTCGAATTTAATATTTTGTGTTAAATTGTTTGAATGGAATATATTATTATGGGCTTAAAGTTTTCTCAGTGTTTGTAAATAAAAACAATATTTATTCTATACTAGCTGCCCGACGCGGCTTCGTTCGCGTGGTGCTACCCTACCCTATGGTGCTACCCTACCCTACCCTACCGTACCGTACCGTACCCTACCCTACCCTACCCTACCCTACGCTACTCTCCTACCCTACCCTATCTCTGTCCGGAATGAAAAAAGTTTCAATTTGACAGCACAATCCCCATCTGAAAAAGTTTAAATTTGACAGCAAAATCCCCATTAACAAAATGATCCGCCATTTATTGAATACATTTGTTACAAAAAATGTGATAAATGAAGAACCGCTCGACCGATTTTGTGCAAACTTCACATAAACCATCTACTAAATAGTCCGAACAAAGCCTAAACATTTGGTTTGGATAGGTGAGCCCGTTCTTGAGTTATAAGATTACAACGAAAAGTGGCATTGTTTTTTATATTTATTCTATATGGATTAAAATTAAAATGTAAAGTTCAAATCAATATTATTTATTGTTATTGAAAATGGTTTTTATTTCATATGTAATTAAATGCTTTTCTAAAAAAAGGAAAGTAATGGAAATATATAACTAATATACTTATGAAATTTTTGTTTTCTACTTTCTATTTACCTAACTTTGAAACTCTTTTACTCAGAAACGTAAGTATACCTATGTCAGTTAGGCGCTATAGACAGGGGTAGGCGGGCCACAGATGTCTGAAGGTCTATGTTAATAATGTATTGGTGTTCTGCTAGTTGCTTTTACTTTTCTATGGGGCGTCAATATTTAGAGGGAAGCATAGCTTTTTAACCCTACACCGTCTACGAACTTTTCTATGTGTACAATATATGTTAGTAGTTATATTTATGTTTTAGTAATAATAACGGGTAAGTATTTTAATAAATTTGCTAGGAAACCTTGTTCAAAGACATACATGAAAGTATAGAGTGCGCCCGTAACGCGTGCAAGAATAAGCCTTTACCTAATTTAAAAGAAAAAAACATATAACTTAAATTTTAATTTTATTATATGGAATAACAAACCTTCATGATTCAATAATATTCAACTTTTCAATTCGCTTTATAATAGCCAATAAACAGTTAAATTCAATCTTCGTAATTACCTCGTATCGTAAGTAACGCTGCGTAGATTTTGGCTCCAATAAATAACAAAATGGTACTTATATTATAGATAGAGCATTGCTCGTGAAAACCTGACCCAACCCGAGTTGTGTGTGAAGTGACCCAACCCGAGGTATTACTGCATGCTTAAATGTGGATAAAATTTTGACAGTTGAAAAAGAGAAATAAAACCTAAGTGCTATGAAAAAATACTGTAGGTACTTACTTATCTTTCAAATTTCGATTTCAATTTGAGAAAAAGCTTATATTTTTTTAAATCTCCACCTCGTAACCGAATTTAATCCAGTAAAGATATTGTATGCTTTCGGGTTTCGTTCCAAATGGTGCTAACCAGTGATTTGTTCAATGGTGCCAACGGGACCCTATTACGTACGTAGTATTTATATACTCTGAGCTATTACTAAACCTCCGCTACGCGGCCGTTCGTCTGTCTGTCAGTAAACAGTACTTCTAGCAACTTGTGAGCAAGATTGTCATACATAATTTTGTTCATTTGTTCAAGCAGAATTATACTTTTTTTTAATTCCATATCTCCGAAAATACTATTCTTTTTAAATAAACTTAAAGTTTATTTCATCCTGTATACCAATTTATACTATCATTTATTCACTGAATGTTGGTTTGTCCTTAAATATTTGTTTAATTAATAGCATCAAGAAAATATACTTACGTAATAAAATAACATAGAAATGTATCTTAATAAAAATAGATATAATTGTATATATTTCTATCAATATCAAAAAAATTTATATGCCTCTTGATGGTCAGTTATCGTAACCCAGCTTATGATAATTAGGCTAATAAATATTGGAATTTTCAAATCAACCATTATCGAAAACACTACGCCAACGTAAAGCTATCAATCAAAGCGTTTGAAATTCAATCTGTACTTTTAGACCCTTCAATTAAGCATAATTTAAGATAAGCCTTTAATTTTTACGTCTCCGGTGGGCTCAAGGAAAGTGTAAGGCAGTCATTAGGCAGTTTTTTTTAATAACTTCTTTTTACCTTTTGTCTTAAAGCACGTCATATTTCTCGAGCATAATCCATAATACATGAGATCCCGTGCACCTCATAGCAATTACGTGTAATAAATCATAACGTAGATCAACAGCTGATGCCTAAATTTACTTTTATTTTATTTAACATAAATTTCCCTCTAACATTGTTTGACAAAAATGATGAGTAATTTTTTGGAATTAAATTATATTTGTTATTTCATTAGAAGTGGCACTTCAGTAACCTAAAATCACTCGACATTCAGTGACCGGCGTTATCTTCCAAAATAAATGACCAATTATACAATCTAATTCATTTCGGTCGGGTCCCAGTCCTCGATGGGGTGGAAACATAAATCAACATGCCGTCGAGTGGCGATAAACATTTTGTGACTTCCAAACCAGGTGATAAAAAGTGTCCACTTTTTTGGACTCTGCACACGCAAAGTGCCTTTGAAAGGGTGACATTTTTTAACTCTAAGGGCTCCTTAATTGTTACAGGCCACCCTTTATGTTTAAACGCATACCTTTTTAACAAAAAATGTTCTTAAATAAATGACCTTAACGAGCTATTTACAACTCCGGTAGGTAGCCTTAATTGGTCATAATGTGAGTTTGATAAGATTGAATTCCTTGCACTTACCAAATATTATTTTTAGTGCCGAACGTCTGCACATTGAGTGCTAGCTAATGGGGTAAGCAAATAAAAAGGTGCATACACTTGTATGTATTAAAGTGCCACAATGCAACCTCGATGCGGATAAGAGCGTCAATATTTTGATAGCGCGCGTGTCCGATGGTAGAAACATGTGGTCAAACATTGTGCAACGTCGGTGTGGCGGTTCATTCGCTGTGGTTGGTTAACTGCTCGTAGCAAAACAAATGTAACCAGCCTTTCGCCACGCTCGTTGTAAGTCACACGCGTAAGGAACAGGCGCCAAAAATAACCACTGGAATGAATCAACCGCTAACTTGAGAAATTCCATCACATCAAAGGCGAGTTCGCGGAACACGATTTAATTTTTTTGCCTTATCGTATATTCGGAATGTTTTTGATTGAGATTACGGTTAGTGTATAATCAACCGTTTTTTGTTGTATAAAATATAAATTCGAGCGTAGATTGCATAAAGTGTTATGAATCTAAAACGCTTGTAAATTTTTAAGGGCAATTTGGAAGTTAAAGGAAGGTTTAATGATGTGGAAAATTTGACACTTCGCCCACGGCGTGCTCGGCTCAAATTATTCAGAGTTTTATTGACGGGCGGTGAGATTTACAAGCGCAGCTGCCTCAGCCTGCTTCACGCCTCATGGCAACATATATGTTCACAACACAACGCTTTATACATACGTGCTTGCAAATATTTTCTTCACTGTCAAATTCAAAATATATTTATGCTTCAACTCCAGTACTCGCATGCATATTGCCATTTATTTTGCCATCTTATATTTTTGTCACTTAATTTGAACTGGTACAGAAACTTTCCACTCATTGGTCTGGTTGGATATTATTAAATTTACTTGTGTATTTTTTTCTATTTTGTTTCCTAATTATTTATTATCTGTCTCCGTAACAATTCCGTTTTATGAAAGCAAAGTGAATTCTTAAGCTCATGCTTTTTGCAGTGTTTTCATTCATTATTGAGTCTGCAGTATTACAAGTTGGACGCAAAATAAGAAATAGTACTACTTTAGGTAATTTCACTGCAATTAATTATGATTATTATTATTAACAAAATAAAACAGTGTTTACCTAAAACGCTGTACCACTAGAAGTATGGACTTAGTTTATTTTGTAATTTAATTGGATAGGTCTTCTACTTTTTGCAACAATAATTCATTATTGTACATTGATGTTATTTATGTCGTGAACCCACAATAGAAGTCGGTCTCAGAATTCTAGAAGGATAAGGTAGATAATCCCCTTGTCTTAGGTTATCAATACTCAATTAATTGAGCTTATCGCTTTGTAGGTTAATGAAACAAAGATATCTTAGGGTGTGAATTAATTGAAATTGTTGTTGGGAATAGTTGTTCTTTATAGTTGAACAATGTTTATAATATAGCGGTTATCTACTGATATAACACTTGATGTTCTATAAATAGTTACGTTAACAAATTCATGGGTTGAAGATTTAATTAAACAACATGCAGAAAGCAATTCTTTCTTCAACCAAAAAGTAGGATGAGTGTTGGTACTACCTGGGAATTATAGTCTTTTTATTTGTTTCTGTTTATTCAGCTTTATCGGCTCGTTTTCTCACAAATTTAATGTACATATAGAAGCGAGTGGTACAAAGACACATCGGTGTAGTATCAAGGATGATATAAACCATTTTCATAAGTTTTTCTTACTACATCTCCTGATATTGAAATAAAAAATCATCAAATATGATATATCCAACAAATGCATCAAAATAACGCAACACTGCCTGACATTCCAGTCGAATTCACAGCTGATCAAAGGGTCATAAATATATGTTTAATGTCATCGCAGTCAATAACACAAGGTAGTAAACTGCTGCAAAGGAATGCACAACTTTGATCGGCGAATGCGACCGGGACCATATAAACTTTAGCAGTTCTTTTGACCGTTTTGACATGTCTATTTTGGACAACTTCAAAGTTGGTGGCATGCATTATTTATAAATAAAATTTTGTTTCGTCTGAACCACCATGGCGCGACATGGCTAAATGCTAAACAAACTTATTTATTTTATAAAACTATTTGCTCTTTTGCACGTACAACCCCGATTTTCCATCTTCACTGAGAAAATGGATATTAACAACACCTAGTAGAATTTAGACATTTTTCTACTCATTGTTAACGATAATTTTTGCACTAATCATATGGTGTTATCTCATAATTTTATCGCCATAAATTATTATTATCACCAGAATGTAATAGAGCCTTAAAAACAATATAAACGTGGCATTTATTTAATTATTATTAGCTTTACTATAACTAAGTTTAAAATAAGAATTTCGTCCTAATTAAAACAAATGACCAGCTTATGATTCGCTCTTTATATTGTATTTCAAATCCCCAATCATTCATGAGCCAAAACTCTCCCTCAACAATAATCTCTGGGTCGCTTTGTAAAGCCGCTTCCGCTGCTCACAATAGATGCACGCAAACTTTGTGAAATGGGTAAAAATAATCCTCTACCAGAGCCCAATACATCACAAACTGTCAGTAGAGACCGCACGAACAAAAATATACCATTGTGAGACGAGCAACGCTTTGTGCAAAACTTTAGCAAAAACTTGTGCAATTTTTGCGACGCACGCACCGACGCAATCAACAGAAAAAAGTGTAAAGTCGCTCTAATCCTCAACTGTCAAACATATTTTCACACGTCACATCTATTAAAAAAAAACCTTTTCAATTGTCCATTAAAACGTACAGATCGTTAAATAGTAAATCAACGTCGGCCGTCAACGGTTGATGATTCCAACAATTAAAAAACTAGCTTCTCCATCGACAAATAAGCGTCTGGAACGGTTCTAAATTGGACCAAAGAACGAGTCCCATCTTAGCGTCACAACTCACAATTAATCAATTCCAAAAGTGGATCACCGTTCATATTTTACAAGATTGTAGCGATCAATCCCTCTTTGTGTGGGTCTAACATACGTCAACACTCGCTCCTGTAGTGCACCGTCTTTATGGTAGCCCTCGTCAAAACAAACATTATTCAAAAAGTATGTTTTCATTTATTTTTGTAATAACACCCACGGTTAAAAACGCAGCCGCGTGTGATCGCGCCCGCGGCGGAGGTTTCGTGAGACTCTCCTATAAACTTTTAAGGCTGCAGTCAAAATATTTTCATATGCTTGTGCTCAGTGGTTATAGTAATCGTTACAATACGCCGCGATAGGAGTAGTTGTGAAGCGGTAGAGCTGGTGACGGTAAACATCACACATCCAAAATATCAGCAACATTTCACCTACATTCTCAGGAATCCGTACGTTGGCGTAACTATTACAAAGCTTTACCATTAAACTAGGAATAATATTAAACAGTATGTATACAATCTTCAAACGTTAATAATCTATGTTGACGCACGGGTATGTGAAGAATCAACACCATGGAGCTCAACGCGTTTAGTGCGTTTGCTAAACTTATCTCTAACCGCGCCTTGAAAGTTTAAAAAGTCAACAGTCGCATTGTGTCTTCAAGTGTCGCTACAACACTAACGACGTTTGCTGTCATAAAAAATACCTCTCACTTGTTTATATACCTATGTGTACTACATAAGAACCATATAAGAACCCTGTCAGAGTATCAACTTGTTTCTTTTATAGTAACATTCCTTTTTCAAAACTAAGTGCGCTTAAATCATTTGTACAGCCACCAGCAAACTCCGTCTGGCCCAATTAAGTAGCACTTCATATGCACCATAATACACCTAGCTTTACAGCACTGCACTGGTGTTCCAATGGCTACAGAAAGAGGCTATTGTTTGTATACATTCCGATACATTTTTTTCACTAACTGTTGCCTTGTCATCGTTCAAGTGGCAATAAATTATAAACTTAACCTTGTACACGTTTGTTTTGGTTAACCATATCGTGGCTAGACGCATATGTGCATCGTGAGAACCCTTTTCCATGTTAGAGAGGTTAGTTCCACTTTGAACTGTTCAAATTGTTTAAACCAAACATAAACACTTATGTAAAATATAGATAGCGCCAGTAATGTGCTCTTGTAATATTTGTAAATTGAAAATCAATTTTGATATGGAAATGTAATCGGAATCGCAATAATTTCGAATTTAGATCGTATTTCAGAAACGGATGTGATCATCCGGACCGGTAATGAGCAAATTGAATATTATACGGAAAATTCACGTAAGCTTTTCCTGTTTATCTATTTTGACACCATTAGCTTTATTAGTTGTTAATAATCTCCCTTTGCAACGTTGTGTATCATTAAACAGTGATACATCCGTTATCACAAAGATATTTCTGACTTTATTGGCTGTCCTATAATCCGCTGATATTTATAACACGTGTCATGGATACCTTATCTCCTGCCGGCTACCGCAACATCTTATTACAGGCTATATGTTTTTATATCGTAAAGTAAGATAATATTTAAAGGAGAGAGTAAAATATGACCTCAATAACAATCTCTGCAATGCGGGCCTGGGTTTAAGGGAATTGATTACAACAGGAAGATAATTTTAATACAGTAACTTATAGTAAGGTGAGAGTAGCAGTTTCCTTTAGGTATCTGCGTTCTTATAATTTTATTCAATTGATTTTCGGTACCTATACAAATGCCTATTCTTCTGGTTTTGAATTATAGGTTTTTAAAATAGTATCAAAATATATCTAGATTTCATAAATAGAGATAAGGTACCTGGAAGCGCTCGTGGTGTAGCATGATTAGCCGTTCTTAATCGATCGGCAAAGTTAAGCTATGTCTGTCGTGGTCGGTACCTGGATGGGTGACCGTCTAGTGGTATTTCATATAGAGCGTTTCCGTGCTTCGGAAGGCACGTTAAGCCGTTGGTCCCGGTTATCACTTAATTGTGATAGTCGTTAAGCTAGTTGGATGCCTCCTAGGCGGCTTGAAAAATTCCGACAGTAGGTTGACCACTAGCCTACCTCCACCAATCCGCAGTGGGCACGCGTGGTGGAGTATCTGCCCGTTCCCTTTCACCCTCATTTGTAAAAGGAGGCCTGTGCTCAGCAGTGGGACATTATAAGCTGATGATGATGATGATGATGACCTGAAAGCCGAGCCAAAAGAAACCAAACTAATGATAAAATACACAGGGATCAAACTCTATCAAGCACTTGACAAAAGCGGAAGTTGTCAAGAGCATTTGAGTTTAGAAACTAATTTGAACCAGTCAAAAGTTATATTAGGGTTGCACTTACTGTTACTAACCCAATTATCTCTTCAGATTTAAATGATATTACCCGCAGATTTTTTATTCCCTAAGTAGTTGAACATAGAGTTCAAAATTGATCGTTTATTTATGGTAAATTATTGCCAAACGCATTTCATTTTAACAAGGGTATTTGTTTTCAATCAGGCATATCAATTATTTATTGGATCAATGAAGGAACTGTCAATTCTAATTGAACCATCCTTGTCAATCTGTTTGGGTTTGACGTTTGGTGATCGCAGACTATGTGTGGACCCGATTGTTGGCCCGACTCGAGACCGGACTTTTAAATGAACAGATTTTTTGTAGGACTGCACTTTGATTAAATGGGGTCACGTTATCAGTACTATTCTCCGAAGATTCATTTACATATTTTATTCTCCGATTAAAACTAGGTCAACCAATAGTCTGATGACGTATGCGTTGCATGAAAGTGTTACAGAAATAATACTAATGTTTATTATGAAATAAAAAATATTTATATATTCTGATGCAATAAAATACCGAAATAACCACCCCGTTAAGTAGGTTTCTCCGCCAATTTGTTATAAGAGACTGGGCATAATGATTTTTATATCTTTCAACACGTGTATCTTTCCGTGTAAATTTTATAAACATGACAGTTTATTTCAAAAGAGCTTCTGAATCGAATTGAATTAAACCGGTTACCAAAATTGACATGTATAATAAAGGATAATAAAGTTGAATTTCGAATGTTATTTATCGGTGTATTTTCAATAGTCGTTAGCAAGACAAGTTTAAGAGTTTCAAATCTCAATTTGACAGATGTTTACGATGCTCATAATAATCCAAATAAATAGAAAGTTGTTTACACAAATGCAGAAGTCCGGGGAAGTGTCGTTAGTTACTAAACGTTTGTTATTTGTTTGTATAATTTGATTATGTAGGCTCGTTAGTTTACTGACACATATGTGGCTATCCCATACTACAGAACCGTATGGCATACTTAAACTGCTATAATATTTTGCACGGATAATTTAAAAATTCTTCTATAAACTTTAACATACTACTTTAAAATATTAATCCACCTACATGTAAAGTTATAAAGCTTTATTAAAACAACTGTATATACATTATTGTCATAATTGCATTGGCATTGTCTATTCAAACGACATACGACATGTGGTTTGACATCGCATATAAACTGCTTTGAATGATTACCAAAATAAAACGAACAAGCTGCGATTAGGACTATAAAAACACTTTTGGCATTTACGGCACCAGTCATAAAGCAACTTTGACATCGCACCGTTATTTTGTGATACTTGTGAAATAAGCAAAGTAAGTTTACTGATGTATGTCTTGAAATAGGGTCATGTCGCTTCCCATGGGTGTCGTAATAAGCAACTAATTCTTAAAGGCAGAACTCACTAAGTGAGGGGTAGTTTAATGATTCCACGAGTGAAGAGTCAGGTACAGGTAATAACTATTTCTATCCCTCGCTCTTCTTGGTTTTCGATCTTATATGAGTGTTTAGTTATTTATGACACTTTAACATAACTTGAAGTTACATAATTGTATATTATTCAGCTATACATTCATCTGTTTGGATCTCCGGATGATTATGGTGAAGAGATTTGTGGGCGCTATCTTTGATGTGATCAAACTATCGAAACTAAGGTACCTACAATCTTATTTCAAGCACCTGGGTGGAGTTATAAGTCAAATCGGTTCGAGTTCCAATAGTAGTAGTAGGTATTTGTAAGATTACAGTTCTCCATCCCTATAACTGTGGTAATGTTAGGCCTGCAGGGCTCGTTAACTCGTAACATTTTATTAAATAAAGGACAAGGGTATTATGAAATTCAACGACACACGAAACCTGAATTACAATGTGGTTCTGAAACAGATTAATTTGACAAAAGGTTTTATTACAAAAGTGATTTTGATAACACGAACAACTTTTTTTTAAACTGTATTATAATGTACAGTTTATGTTTATGACTATGTAAAAGGTTGACTTGAAATTAAAAGTTGTAACGCTTTGCCCACTGGACTATTGCTTATGTACATGCTGCAGTGAAATTACCATCTTACCCGTTCCTGACCGAGCTTTGCTCGGGAAAATTCGTTTTCCCAGAGATGAGACCTAACTCGATCGAATTTTTTGACAAACTACCTACTTAAGTAAAATCAATATTATGGTTGTGGTACGACATCCTTAGATACTGAGGTTGGAAACACTTGGTTGGTTTTATAATATTTTAATCTATATTTTGGCTAATTAACTGAGTAAATCGACATAATAAATAACAACTTAAACTAAACTAATTAATAGATAAATAACAAGATAATAGATAATTAATAAATAAATAAATATTGGTTTTATTAAAATATGTTATTATAAGTAAAAGTAAAATATTGTCCTATAACACGTTCTTTTTATTTTCAGATGATAAGTGACAATGGTAAGAAGTGCCATCAAGAAAGAAGTAGGAACATTACGCTGAAGATGTGGTAGTGGTCTCCATAATGGATACCCTGGCTGTAGTGACCTCTTTATTAGGCCTCATTTGCTTGTATACTGGTAAGTTACCTCCTTTCGATTTACTTTTACGCTCTGATTCTAAAACTCATTTTTTACATCAAAATTGCATAAAGGAGGCAATCGCGCGCTCCATCTGAATTATTCTGTAATCTGTGAAAGGAGGTTATGGTTCTAGAACGTCAATTAATGCTCAGGTCATGCTTTGAGTTGAGATTAAAACAATTGAATTTGGAACCTGTACCAATGATATTAGGTTTATTTTCGATTAACACGATCACCTCAACAGACTTATAGAAAAATACCCAATTACTACCCTCAATAATAGACAAACATTATTGAAAAGAAAAATGGGGGTACTTATGAATTTACTTAAAATAAAATTACCCAATTTTGAAGTCAGAGTTCAGACCAGCGCTAATGGCTTGGCATTCGCCCTCCCTAGGGGGCATTCCCCCACACTATTTGATATTTAGTGCCATGCCGTACCATCTTAGATTTGTGGCACCACTTAGTGACGAAAATAAATGTGTCACTTTTACAGTATTGCCGTCTTTTGTCACAGATTGGCCTAAAATGGGGTAGTAGATTTTGGAAAATTGAATCCAAATACAATATGTTTGTCTTGTGCTATATAATAAATAGCACTGATTTTAACTAAAACCTTAAACTCACCGTCTAGTGTCCGCTATATTATCTATGAATGTATCTATATGCAAAAAACTGCTCACGCTTTGCCAAAGGTAATGTTGTTAGAGCACACGAAAGTTGAGCTTGGTTGTAATTGAAACTCTTTACATGGCAACATTCTATTCTATACTATATATATTATATTCTATATACTAAATTTGAATTTTTACGGTCGCTAACTGTACTGTGTAGGTATCACTGAAACTTCTATCTACTTAATAACTTGAACTAGTTTATGTAAAATTTTAACTCATTTAAATGCAAATATTACTTAGGAAAATCAAACATAACTTAATATTTATATATTTTTTTTGTAAAGTATCAAAACAATTTATTCCTACTACTATACTTAGTGATACCACATATAGTTTTTTTTTAATTTGCCGCGCTTTTTCAGGCTCAACTTTCGTGTGCCAGACAACAATGCTATCACTATCAATATTCTTACTCTCTGAGTAAAACACTTAACAAAGTATAAAAATATAATAAAAAACCATTCCTTGCAGTAAAAACCGTGTAAAACACATAAACGTGAGGTAATGATCCTCCTGAGACTAACACGAAGAGGAAAGCGTAACTTATTGACGAAGCCCATTAGGTTAACAAAACACACATGCGTAAATTCTGTCTCACATCTGTCTATTGCATATATTTTACAATCAATAGACTATAAAAATTCCGGGCCTGGATACTGTCGAACCCTCAGTGAAACGGTGTCATCGTGATTTAATTATTTAGTCTGTGTCGGCAACAGACTGAAAAAAAAGCGCCCCAAGCGGCTATCAAAGCGTAAAGAAGTTAAGCTAATGTTAAACGACGCCTATCTTTTGTATATAATGCGTGATGGATGCAGCGTAAAATGCGGTAAAAAAGAATAATAAAAATAAACAGAGTCAATCGGGGCGACTGACAATGGGCATACTCTTATAGTGCCTGTCATTGTACACGGAAAGAAAAATGGTTCCTATCTCAAATCTACTCTAAACAAAACTTTGACTTTTATGAATATTGACGCGTGTGTGACCCCTATAAAACGAACGGACTCGTATTTATACTTTTGAAATACAAAACGTGTAAACTTTTGTTGGGAATAACCATGAACGGAGGCGGTAATTGAAATAAACCTATGCATAAGCAATAAATATGTAGGATTTATGAGTACATAATAACATAGGCAGTAGCCTGAATCATAGTTCTAAGTTGTATGATTAAAATAAGACATAATAATACGGCTAATCCTACTAATATTATAAATGCGAAAGTTTGTGAGTATGGATGTATGTTACTCTTTCTCGCAAAAACTACTGAACGGATTTGGATGAACTTTGGCACACAGGAAGAATATGTTCTGGATTAATACATAGGATACTATTTATCCTGAGAAAACATACGATCCCTCGGGAATGCGGGTGAAACCGCGTGGGACAGCTAGTTAAAGAATAATGATTATAATTATTTAACGATTATTCTTAACATTGAATTATTACCCAAAATATACAATCGAATTTGAATCTTAAACCTATTACTTGGCTTACCTATTTGTTGGCTACAATCATAGAAGCTACAATCCTTTAAGTATTGATTGTCCTTAGGCTGCTTTTCCACCAGAGATGTACTATGCTACGTTGCTGTGGATGCGTTTGATATCCACCAATCATATTCATTGGAGCACATAACTTAGCACTGGTGGAAACGGATTCAACTAAGATATGTTTTTTATATGGAAGAATGCGTGCTATGGATGGTCGTTTATGTGGTTTACCTATGTGTAGAGCAGAGTAGGTACCTACAGTAGGCCCACGTTTGTCGCTGAAAGTAGACATGCCACCATGGAAGCAAAAAGTTATACATCGCATAGCCCGAGCTGCGCATTTTCCTCGCGCAGCTACTTTGCAGCGGCGCATCTTCATAGTACATTTTACTCGCACCGCTACATAGCTTAGTATCAGTGGAAACCGTCACATAGTTTCACAGCTTAGCTATTACATCCTCGCAGCATAGCTGCATAGCACATTTCTGGTGGAAAAGCAGCCTTAGTGTGTAAAGAAGATGTTGCAATAACCACACAAAACGAAAATGATATATACCTACTACGTGGTCTACGTGTGTATAACTTGTCACCTTTTGGCAATGTTTCAGCTTCTGTAGACGACAGGTTCAAAATAGGGAAAACTGCTGAATTGCTTGAACTTAGGTCTTTATATCGATATTGCAATGCACCTACATTCACAATTTCAGAACTGTCCTGTCCAGCAATTCCAGTAGAAATAAATATATTTAACTCGTATAGTAAAGCAAATAGAGCACAGTATTATCGCTAGCAAGTCTATAGCTTGATCTTTCTCTATTAATAGCAGTATTCATAACATATATACAAAAGGTTTGTTATCGAAACATTTCAAAGGCATTAATCTAAATATAGATGTCAGGCTAATCTGATAAAGTTATCGCGATGCGACATCGCCAAAAAACTTTTTGGGTAGCAACTACTGTCTTAAGAGCACGATCAGATAGCTTTCAGTTCGCAAACTATGCCTTTTTACTTTTATTTATGCGTCTTTTTTGTGCGGCGATGTCTTGTTAGCGGATGTAAAAAATTAATAGATGTTTTGCTTACTTAGAGAATTAGTAGAATTATATTACCTACACAGATTTGTTAAGTTTGGATCCAATTATGATCTTTTATATTAAGGTATGTTTCAATTGCTAGATAATAGAGATAATAGAGAGAGGTAGAGCATAGCGTTTATTCGCTCTAAGAGCAGCTCGACTGGGGAAGTACCTTCACCTTACAGAATACCGCAGCCAAATAACTTTACGTTGTGTAAAGTTGTGTTCCTGCGCGCGAGTAAGTTCACCAGAGCTCATAGGGGAGGGGGGAATGGTCGGTAACGCGTGAGCGATGCTTCTTGTGTTGCAAGCGTCCATATGGCTACGGTAACCGCCTACCATCAGGTGGGCCGTATGCTGTATGTAAGTTGTATAAAAAAAAAACATCTGATAAGTGTATACAAAAACTATTCTCTTAGCCCTTAATAAGAACATCTAAAAAGTTTTTGTGTATCTCTAACGTAATGTATTTGTTCTACTCACTAGAATTTTTAGAAAGTTCCGTTGTTAACGTTGTGTTGTGACACGGTATTTATTTATTTTTCTGACATCAAAAGACTACGCTTATCTACAATACATTTTTGGGTATCAAAATCTGTAATTTCATATGCCCACGCGCCGAAGCGCTACAACAACAAGACGAAAGTGAGAACAGTCACAACTGTCACCGATGGCGACGCATTTCCGTAAACTACGCCGTTGAATTGGCTACAAACATAAAACAAAATAAGATGTATTATTTCCTAAAATGTATCTTATGTTTTTAGTTTAGAGTCTCAATTAGCATGAGAGAAACAAAATTGCCAAATGGCGTATCTTCAGATGTCGCCGGGCGGGTGCCCTGGTTCCTTGCAGGTATATCGGACCCTATGAAAGATGACACTGTGTCAACAATTTGTCCCTGCGTGCATTAGAAGAACGCCTTACAAGACAAACATTGTAACTCACGAAACTCATATTAAACTAATCCGTCCATCCGTCTAGTCGAGGCGGCTAATTCTCAGCACATGTGCTAAAGGAGCGTGTCCCGTTTTTTGCACCGTAAAATATGAGTGCTATTTCATTAACCGTGATATTTCATTGGATGTTTGTTTCTCTTCGAACGGCTGTTACTGCCCGTTCGTGAAATTCATTTAATATGCAGTCTCAGTTTCACGTGTGAGTGTGAAGTTTGTGTTTTAATGGTTGTGTTAAAAATATAAAGCTGCGTAAATATTACTTACGTATTTAGACACACTATTTGGTTAATGAGCCCTTTCAGTATACTTGAATGCGTAATTAAGATGGAAAAGTGTCAACTAGACGCAATTACGCCTTTGGCTTCAAATTGCAAAAAGGGGTCCCAAAATTGAACACGTGTTCGAAATTCGAAAAATCATGATTACCTCCTGAGGGAGCCAATCACTGCCATTAGAATTAGATATTCGACATTCAAACGGCTATCGAGTTACTTGGGGTGACAGTTATGAGCTCTTGAAAATGTTCACTGCATTTCTTAATTAGATCTCAGTAGGTAGCTTTTATCGCCATTTAGATTTTCAGTGATCAAAGGTAAAAAACACGCTCTGATGTTATTGATATCTTGATATATTATTTATTTACGATATTAGTGGCAAAATTAAAATCAAAGAAGGCCCGATTTTACACACCCATAAACCTAAATTATTACCACACGAGCGCAATCGTATGTTCACGTGAAAGGTTTTATAACTTTATAGTTCACAAGCATCTGAGAGCGATCAATTCCAAACCGACAAAAACATTAACGACTTAGTTCAAACGGACTCGCAACATTCGGATGGCCACGCGGCCGACATGAAATGCGAAAACCATGTCACTGTAACCGATTTTTTATTTATTTTTTCTTGCATCACGTGTCGACATGTGCTAGTAGTTTAAATTAGCAAGGGGATAGTCACCCTCGCAATTTTTTTTAACAAAGATATTTAGACAATAGAACGTAACTACTAGCGTGTGAGTTGAAAAGTCACTCCCTTTTGCGTTTCGATGTCGTCCATCGCGTGTAGGCGGCTATGTAGGGATTGCAAAATCCGGATTTTTTTCAAATCCGGATTCAAATTTTATCATCACCTATAAATCCGGATTATCCGGATTTTTCGAATTTTTGTATTTTTTTTGTAATCTTTTGTAATTTTAAATTGTACGCGTAGTTTATGCTTAATTATTAGTAGTTTGAAGAGAGGTGTTCTATTTTATTGTATTTCCATTGCTTGCTTTTGAAAAAAAATTGGATCTTGTTAAAACAACTGTATTTTTAGGTATTACATTAGACGATAAGTTACAATGGGGTCCACACATACATAATCTAGTGAATAGACTTAGTTCTGCAGCGTATGCAGTGAAGAAAATCCGTTCTCGCACTGACGAATTTACGGCAAGATTAGTTTATTTTAGTTATTTTCATAGTTTAATGTCTTACGGCATCCTCCTTTGGGGCAGCGGTGCAGACATCAATAGAATTTTTATCCTGCAGAAGAAGGCTATTCGCGCAATATATAACTTAAAGCCAAGAGATTCCCATAGGGATAAGTTTAAAACCATAAATGTAATGACAGTGTCGTCTCAGTACATATATGAAAACTTAATTTATGTTCAAAAAAATATACTTAACTTTCCTAAAAATAGCGACACTCATAGTTTAAACACTAGAAATAAGGACAAACTTGCTGTACCTGTAACACGGCTCAGCAAAGTTAGGGATTATTTTAAGAGGCAATGTATAAGCTTCTATAACAAAGTACCCAAATCAATTCAAGAACTATCTGTGTATAGATTTAAAAAGTTAGTTAAATAAAAATTGTGTAATAAAGGGTACTATAAAGTTTCCGACTTTGTAGAAGACAAGAACGCATTTGAATGAAGTGTTCGCTTTACAGGCTATTTTAATTTAATTATCTAATATTGTCAAATTTATTATAAGATAATTAAAAAAAAAAAATCCTTGCTGAGTTTCTTGCCGGGAGTCTTCTCAGTTTATGTGTATTACGAACCGGTGGTAAAATCAATTGTAACGTTCGTAAGTGCCTTATTAAGGGCTATATTGAATATACAATTTTTGAATTTGAATTTGAATTAAACTGCAAGTAATATTTTATGGGCTTGTATTTGGATACTGAGCCGTCCATAAAGGATAATGACGAAGCCTAAGGTGGAGCACGCTAACCCAAATGGAACCTATTCATTCTGGCCGTGAAAGTCCCTAGATTCTAAGAGTCAGGAAATACAGTCGCCGGAAGCAAGTTCCACTCACTTGCTGTCCGTATTATAATTGAGGATACAAAAGAAAAATTTCCCCGTGTCTTGTGGTTCGGAGTAAAAATAGGGATGGTGGTTGGAATAAGGTTGAGCAATTCCTGCACACACTCTCAAAACATATCCTGTACAAAACCGATAAGGCAAGCAACCTTTCTTCGATGGTCGAGCCTCGTGAGTTTCGTCATAATTAGTCTCATATTGGATGAGTCTTCTGGCTCGGCGGTTTATTGAGTCGAGGGCGGAAGCCTGGTGGAAAGGGCTCCGTTTGGTGATGAAAAGACACACCTGCGTCTTGGTAGCATTAAAAGTGACCAGATTGGCATTGCCCCAATCGGAGACTGCCTGTAAAGTTACGTTCAAACGCTCTACCATGGCCTCTCGCAACAATTGGATCTATGACAACGGTGCTATCGTCTACGTACCCAAAGATGCCGGGCTTCACCAGATCGTTAATATGCAGCAGAAATAAGGTTGCAGAGAGAACTGAATCTGATCTCTGTGGAATTGATTGCGAAAAGGTCCGACGGACACCCGTCTATGACTACATGAATAGACCGTTCGCTCAGGAAATTGGAAATCCAAGCGCACAGACCACCAGACATTTCATATTAAGGAAGCTTGCTTAGAAGGCTGGTGTGTCAGACCCTTTCAAAAGTAACAATTTTCTGAGATCAGCCGATGTACAAAATGCTTTCAGCGGTAACCCGACTATATAGAACTATCATTCTTGATATTACGTTGTGCAAAGAGTTGTTACTCGCGCCGCACGCACATTGCCTCCATCTAAGACTCACTGGCCGACTTAACTATTAGCTAGATGGATGAGCGGTAGCAGCTAGCCGCGTGTGAGCCGAGCGGTGTATAGATTTCAGAGTAATACTGACCTAAATCTACTGGATATTTAATGAATTTTTTTAGTTAAACATCCACAATAATCAATTATGATTAAAATCCGAAAAAACCGGATTTTATTCTCAATATTCGGATTTATAATAGGCCCCTAAAATCCGGATTTTTCAGTCATTTTCGGATTTCGAAGTATCCGGATTGCAATCCCTACGGCTATGGCTTGTTCGTACACTAGGATTTGTTTTATTGGTAATGTACTGTCGATAATTTATAGCAGTGCTTTGTATTCTTCAAGTTGGAGATAAAACATTGTATTACCCCAAATATATTATTACTAAGTGGATAAAAATAATGGTTTAGTGGTATTCCTGAACTAAATTTAAAAGGGATTATATATAGGTACCTATATTTTAGGGATCCGTGTGTCCGTACCCTAGGGTGCATACGGTATGTTCTGTCTGTCACCGAGTTGTTTTTTAAACCATAATTGGTATTCTACAAATACTTCGTTCTATTCTACAAAGAATTCGACAGAGATAATATGTCGCCAAGTGCAAAATTTTCGGGTAGACTAAGAAATACGTAGGTATCTATCTGCAATAAAGACCGAGTTAGAGAGGTAAGAGGTAGTAAATTTACGTAATCTCAGTTACATAGGTCAATACTTGTAAAATACACTCGCTGTCTCAATTATAGAGGTTTTTATGATGATAAAATCGAAAGAACTAATCCCAGATGTAGAGCTTTATTTTGTCCCACTAACAGAGGTAAATCAGTGCTCAAGTGTCGGGACCTCAGTATGAGGCCTACCTATCGAGGTTTTTCGATTATCCACGTACCAATTAACCAAGTTTTAGTGTAGTTATAGGTCGCGAGTACCTACTATCTGCCAACCAGTTAAAATGCTGTATAAAAACTATATAATGTGGTGGCACGGTTTCCATTTATTGGGTGCCGACTCACTCTTGGTCGTTTTTTTTATTTTCACATTCAGCTGTTAAAATAGCTACTCTTTTTGTAACATCGAACATTATTCAATCATATTCTATTCATTCACAGAATACTGTTTTTTTCTCGTATGTTTAAAACATATCCAATAAATCAACTTCTAACGTTCAAACTATGCAATAAAGTTTTATGCGCAATAAAGTAGTCGTATATCGAGAGTCCAGATCAACATGAGCAATATTTTATGTTCTTCGCAATCAACTGAATCTCATTTTTATCTTCTATACAGAATTATTCAATGTATACCATATATTCCCGAGATTAGTTTTCGTATCAATAGCAGAATCTATATCCATATAATTTTGTTTCCAAAATGATCAAAAACCACTGTTATTTTTAATCGACTTCAAAAAAAGGGAGATTATCAATTCGACGCGTATGTATGTAATATTATTGGAACTGCATTATATTCACATATGATAATCTATTATAATAGAATACATAATTTAAATAAATATTTTTTTAAAACAATATTTCATATAGGCGTATGTATGTATGTTTGTCCACGCATATCTCCTAAGATATTAATCAGATTGTAAGCATTCTTTTTTTATTGGTATACATTTACTTCAACGTAGATAACAGTGTAAGTTTCATCAAAATCGGTTCAGTAGTTTTCAAGATATGGACAAATATGTGTGACGGCCTGGCTTATTGATACCAGCTACGGGTGTGGTGTCAAAGGAAAAACATCTCAAAACCATGGTCAAATTCTAGTGCATTTAAGAGAAATTAAAAATGATTCAGTAGTTTTTAAGATATGGACAAAATATGTGTGATGGCCTGGCTTATTGATACGAGCTACGGGTGTGGTGTCAAAGGAAAAACATCTCAAAACATTGGTCAAATTCTAAT
Organism: Achlya flavicornis; assembly: GCA_947623365.1. Classification (NCBI taxonomy): domain Eukaryota; kingdom Metazoa; phylum Arthropoda; class Insecta; order Lepidoptera; family Drepanidae; genus Achlya; species Achlya flavicornis. The sequence continues at coordinate 12,151,923 of OX392473.1, read as the reverse complement.
GCATTTAGGAAAAACTAAAAATGACGAAATAAAAAAGTAATTTAAAGACTTCAAATCAGTGTCAGATTAGAGTTATTTCATACTTTTTAGTGTATTTTGTAGTCGATTTAGTTTTTTTTAATTATGTTTTCTTATACATTTTAGTTTGTATATTTGGAAAAAATTGCCAATATGGTTACATCTCGCATAAATATATAAAAAAGTTAATTTTGCTGAGTTTTTTGCCGGTTCTTTTGTTGAAGGCTGACTTGCGTACTGGTGGTAACAATTCTGGTGGTTCAGTTGCTTTGGCCTTCATATGTGCCCTTTTAGGGCCACATTGAATAAAGGCATTGACTTTGGACTTTGAATATATTATATGAAAAAAGATCAGAAATAAGGTCATGTACAAGAAGAGATAGACCATAATATCTTCGTTATTAAGATAATTGTTGATAATTATAATTCCTTATTTAAAAGTCTCCGACAAATATATTGAAAATCAATCAATCAATGAAAATTTTACCAATTATAAACGAAAGTGAAAGTTTGTTTATATTTGTTACTCAGTATCTAACGCGGTAGGTGGCTGAACGCATTTGGATAGAATTACGGCACGTAGATAGATTATAAATGGGGATACATTAGATCCATCAGGGATTGAAACTAAACCGTTAGCAAATATTTTACAAAGCGTTCTTTCAGTTCATACCGTCTTTGCAAAACCGTAATCTCTAAAATATTTACCGCGGCTCACACGTCTCCATACTAATGGGCCACTTGTGTGGCAAATTTCATCGCAATCGGTTCAGTGGTTTAGGCATGAAAGAGTAACAGACAGATATAATTTCGCATTTATAATATTTATAAACAATGAATAACCTATACAACTGTAGATGCACATAATAATTTATCTGATACCACGCTCGGGATGGCTTCGGATCCTTTATGTTGACAGTTATTTATTGCTGTCATGACTATTGTATGGTGTATATTTTTTTGCCGTCTCTTCTGGCGATATCCATTCATATGAGAACGCATGGGTGTTATCTATTTGATCTTTGTCATGAGACGTGTTAAATAAAAAAAAATATATGGTTACAGCTACTGTTTAAAAAAATCTCTTCATTAGAATATGAGAAATAATTATTTTTAGTATAGTTTTTTTTTCTTTTTATAATGTTAAACTCAAATTACAGAACAATGAAGTATATTATTATTATGACTAGCTCTATCCCACGGTTAAATCCTTCTCGAGGGACATCATATTTTTCCGGGATGGAAAGTATTATCATGGTTTATCCCAGGGTGTGGTTTAGATGGGTGCCAATTTTTATCTAATTAAAATACTTACCCTCTTATTACAAAACACGGTTTAGAGCAAACCCAGGTTTTACTGTCATTCGGTCACTTTCTAACGTCATATAATAAAAAGAGACGAGGCTATTTTAAAACCTGGTTTTCCTTTAAACCATGTTTTGTAATAAGGGGGATAAAGTTTTAGGTTCAAAAATAATGTAATTTTTTCAAGTAAATTTTCCCAGACCTTGCGAAATTGTGTCAAATATATTATTATTAACTAAAATGAATAATAGCAAAAATAAGGGAACACAAAATCAAACGATAGCAAATCGAATGGAGATTCAATTATAGATTAGCCCTTGTATTGTACCGCATTGGCTTCGTTGGGACACGTGAATAAATAAACACAATTACTTTGCACAAAGAGTAGGTAATCCCTATTGATTTCGTTCATAAAATACAACCAAGTCTCTAAAATCGCAAACCGTCCCCAGAGGTTCATTCTGCAGATAATCGGACACCGAATCGTTTTTTTTTTTTTCATCGATCGATATTTTACTCCGCTACAATAATAGTGAGGCGTAACAATGAACATACATCAATTCGAGTGTCAAAAACTAACATCTGCGCGTTCGTTGTAAACAGAGTAAAATAGTGGAAGGGTCCCGAACCCAGCATCTATGGGGACCCGAGTTTTAGCAAGCCTGTGTTTATGGCTCATTATTATTGTGCGACGCTTTAAAGTAGCTGCAAATGACATACTCCACCTATTATTAAAATAAACCGTAGCTGAGGCAGGGCTTTTGTTACGTAAATTTAAAATAAAGCTCGTGTATGGGAAATTGCAGTGGGTGGGACCATGCGAGACTTGGCGGCGGCGTCGCCTTTTATTAAACTTGGCTCAACACGCTAACTGCAATGTGTACTCGACCTCAAGTGTTTACATGGTAATCAATATAGTGCAGGGGGTAATGAATAAACATGCATTGTTAACAGGTCCAGTGAGAGGAGGACTCAGTGATGATTATGTTGGGACTGGAGAGGCGCCATACATCATTGAACAGCCATTAGACGTAACTGTGGCTCGTCATCAGCCCGCCACATTGAACTGTCGAGCTGGAGGATCACCGAATCCCACTATAAGATGGTACAAGGGTGGTGTGATTGTGGTATCTGATACCCATAGAAGTCTTCTGCCGGCTGGAGGGCTGTTCTTCCTGAGAGCGACACATGGTAGAGCGCACTCGGATGCAGGCGTGTATTGGTGTGAAGCAACCAACCCTTATGGAACTGCGAGGAGTAGGAATGCAACTCTACATGTTGCTGGTTAGTTTATTAATAATACATTATACATATTTTTGCGAAAACTTTATTAGATTCTGGTTAATTTTTTGTGTTGTTAGCTTTTTTAAATCAAGGGCACGAGTCGTGAGCACAGATTGACAGCTGCGCAGTAGTTAATTTTTCGGTCTGTTTGGCGGAATGAAGAAGGGGTGAGCGCCGAGCGCACACGATTGGTTCGTCAGTCGATGCTCGTCGTCTATTGGATTCTTGCGTGTCATTTGGCTACTGTGATTTGGCCAAAAGTTTAAATGCGCGAACTTGCCCCCACTACTGCCTATCTGTGCTCACCATTCGTGCCTCGTAGTGTACTTACTTACTCATTATTTCATCACAATCATTTCTTACGTTTACTTTTTGTACAGTTCTTCGTGAAGAATTCAGACTGGAGCCAGTCTCAACGCAGTCTGCACAGGGCGAAACGGTTATATTAGAATGTTCACCTCCACGAGGTTCACCTGAACCAACTGTATACTGGAAGAAAAATGGACAAATGCTCCATTTCGATGCAGATTCCAGGTAATTCATAATTTATATTACGTAGTCAAATAATTTTTAAATATCTTTAATATGGTAACAATTAATTTCCATTAGGTATCAGTAAGACATCGACAAAATGTTTTCATATAATTGTATTTCTCGCTATCTAAGAGAAAACTGGTTTTTAGTGTTCCGTACCCAAATGATGCCAACGGAACCCTATTATTAAAGTTGTCGAGATCTAAAAGGTCCGTTTTGACAAAAGGGTTTTTTTTTTTTTTTTTTATTATATATAGGCCTGTGTTTTGACCACAATCTCACCATGGTAAGTGATGATGTGGCCGAAGGTGGTAAGCACACAAAGCCTAGAAGGAACTGGCTCTCAAGTGCAGCTGTCGGAACACACCGATAGGTGCTTGGCGACTGATTTTCAAATTGAGGGTGTCTCTTCTTGTCGCAATATGTTTGTCTCTTTTTCACACATTGATGTACAAAACTGGCCTATTAGATCTCGCCGACTTTAAGCCTTCGCTGTTTATTCCTGCGTCCGTCTATCAGTAAGGTGTAATCATGAACTAAATAAATAAGTAGATAGATTAAATATTCACAGAATGTGTATTTCTATAACCGCTATAATAACAAATAAAAAAATGAAAAAATTAAATTCATTTTTTAATTCCATACAATAAAACGTCTTTTCGGAACTATTCGTGTGTGAGTCCGAATCGTACTTAGCTGGTTTTTATTATTCCAGTATACTCTATTTGGCTGAAACAAAACTCATATCACGAATATACAAAGTTTTGGGGAGCTGGAATGTACCTACTCAACTTCGCAGTTACGATATTAAAATAAGAACTTTGGTATTCAACAAAAGTTACGAGTGAACCGGTAGCCGATTTGATAAAGCGTAGTTTGAAGCCAATTCGAGGGTAGTCTGTGAGTGCTCTCACGGACCCAAGTGGGATGGTGGAAACGAGATAGTCTTGTGAATAGCTTTTCCGAATAGAGCCGTTTGATATTCGATATCTCGCTCTCTGCTATTTTAATCACAACGCGATTTCATGAGCAATCAAAGTATTTCGGTTATTCAGACAGCCATACCACATCCTTTTATGAACTTGTCACTTTGTCGCGGTTACAATAAACTGTCTGGCGTGAATATTTATGGTACTTACAGGACCCTCATTAACTTGGGTAAACAATAATTAAAAGTTAATTTTAGTAGCGCTCTCCACAAATATTTGACGAAGACTCTTTGTTTACAAACTCAACGTAATGTTAAAACAGGCGACAAATTGAATTTCGCTTAAAAGTTTTATTGCCTATTTATTTCTCTTCACTCTATGAATTTTTATGAGTTAGGTTATATCTTGAGGGCGCATGTTGTTACGTATGGTGAAGCATAAAAATAATTAACAGTTGAAGGGAGGGTACATCAAAGTTATAAAAGAAGGGGATATTTGAAGAGCTCGACAAGCAATCAAGTAAAAATCTCAATAGTTCTGACTCACCAGACCCCTTATTAAATGTTAATTTCCTATTGAATTATTCCGCCCTACATTTGAATGACTTTGTTACATTTTGCTTTGTTCAAAGTAATGAAAAACTTTCATGATTATTACTTAGTAGAGATTTATTAATATTGAGGTTAAATATCCTGACTGAAACACGGTCATGGGTTCGATTCCCATCTAGAATAAACAACATCTGTGTGTCTGTTATTTACAAGTAGATTATCGGAAATTCTGGTTTCAATACGTCTGCTTAGTTTGGATCAGATAGCTATCTGTGAAAAAGTCTCAGGATATTTATTACCTTATATTGTATTACTAGCTGTCTCGCGCGGTTTCACCCACGTTACCGCGATAAAAAGAAATAATTTTTCGAATCCGACTTGTAGTTTCAGTGATTAGCCCGTTTAAACAAACAAACAAACAAACAAAAAATCTCTTCCGCTTTATTATATTATTAGTATAGATTTCGACATGATCACGTAAAATATACCATTTTATTTCTACAGAATGCATCTAGTCGATGGTGGCAATCTTGTAATTCAAGATGCCAGGCAAACAGACGCCGGCAGATATCAATGTATTGCGAGAAATGCAGCGGGCACCAGAGAATCAGCTATTGCTACGCTCAGAATACACAGTGAGTGCCTCCACATTAATTCATTTCATACCTCGAATTTCTACACCAAATGCTTTGCAAAGATTTGTCGTATTCAATTCATTACTCTAAGCTCGAGTTCTACGAATTTCTGGTTGTAACTCGACGTTTGCAAGCCATTTCTCGCGGACGCCTCTTTTGTTATGTAATTCTGAGCGACATTTCTCATTGCACAGTTAAGCCGTACTTAATCACGGGCCCCGAGGATGTCGTGGCACAGACCGGTGGTAGCGTGACGTTCCAATGCCGGGTGGGTGGGGATCCTCCCCCTGACGTGCTCTGGCGAAGGACAGCTGGAGGTGGAAACATGCCACTCGTTCGCGTCAAAGTTTTGGATGATAGAAGTCTCCGCCTCGATAACGTTATTTTAGGGGATGAAGGAGAGTACACTTGCGAAGCGGATAACTCAGTTGGCGCTGTGAGTGCTAGTGGCTATTTGACTGTATATGGTAAGTTTCCAATATTATTTCAATTGGGTATTACTTTATTTATACCTACATGATTTCTGAAATAACCTTAAAATTAAAATACGTCAAAAGAAATTTTAATACTAGCGGTTTTACTATTTTGAAAATATTAAACACACATTCATATTTTTACGTGTTTACAGATCCTCCCACAATAACAATGAAACCGAATTCAGTTAATATTGAGAGTGGTACCATAGCAACGTTTACATGTACAGCTTCAGGCAGACCAGACCCAACCATGTTCTGGAGTATAGAAGGGAACCGAACAATTATTTTTCCCGGAACTACAAGAAACAAATACCATGCTTCAACTGTACTCGATGGAGTCACTGTGCTAACAATCAACGATACCAATAAAAATGATAGTGGAAACACGATAGTTTGTTCGGCGGTAAACTTCGCTGGCAGTTCGTTTGTTAGAGGGAAACTAACCGTGACGTCAGACGATGACCGCCCACCGCCAATCATAACAAACGGGCCCTCTAACCAAACGTTACCTATAAAATCGATGGCAGTTTTCCCCTGTACAGCAGTCGGCACACCTGAACCAATCATCGCATGGTATTTTGAAGGGGAAGCTTTAATACAAAATCATAGAAGGAATGTAACTAATGAAGGAACTCTCATATTGAAGGATTTGGACAAAAGTGATAGTGGAACCTACACGTGCGTCGCCTCTTCACAACACGGGAAATACGTATGGAATGGAGTATTATTGGTAGATAGTCCAATAAATCCAAACATCCATTTTTTTCGAGCAGCCGATGTATCGTCCTTACCGGGACAACCTACAAAGCCTCAAGTGTACAACGCAACAGACAACAGTGTTACTATAACGTGGAATCAAAACAATAAGATTGGATCTTCATCTATTTTGGGGTATCAAGTTGAGGTATTTTCTAGAGAAACACTTTCTGGAAATAATACACCTAGAAATTCTCGAGGATGGGTTGTTTTAGCGAGACGAATACATCAAACTTACTATACAGCCAAGTCTCTTATTCCCGGAATTACTTACATGTTTATGGTTCGAGCAGAAAATTCACATGGTCTCTCCGGTCCCAGTGCCGTCTCCGATTCCATAAATGTTGGAGAAAACTACAATTCCCTTTGGGATAGTGGAGTGTACTCAAATAATACAGAATTTAGAAATAACATCCTGACCGATAACATCATAGAGTTGATTGAAGCTACACCCATAGATGCTAAAACTATTAAATTAATGTGGGAAATATTGAATTTTTACTACTTGGAAGGATTATTTATTTATTTCCGACCCTTAGATAACATGACGACGGAGTATGAGATGAAAACTATTTTGCATTCCAACGATGTCTCGGGATATGAAATAACATCTTTGAGAAAATATACAAAATATGAGTTTTTCCTCATTCCATTCTATAAGAAATTCGAGGGTAAACCTTCGAATTCCAGAATGGCACAAACATTAGATGATGGTAAATATCTGTCAGAAAATGTTATACTTCTTACAACATTATTTACCGATATTAAACTATTATTTTTCCACAGTACCCGATGGTCCGCCAATAAACATTGAAATGTTTATTTTGAACGTCACCACAGTGCATCTAAAATGGTCCCCTCCAGAACTACATTTGCAAAATGGTATTATAACCGGTTACAACGTCGTGGTCAACTGGTTAGATATACCAGCAAATAAATCAATGGTTGCCATAAATACGACAGTCCATCAAGCTACAAGTCTTATAATGACAAACTTGACCTCTGGGGTTAGTTATTCAGTACAAATCGCAGCCGAAACTATCGTCGGTTTGGGTCCATTTAGTCAAAAAGTCTACTTAAATATTGATTCCCGGTCCGTTGGCCTCGACCCTCTCTCCAGGTAAATATGAAAATAAACGCTACAAACTTTCATTATAAATAACGTATACTGTTGAATGTAATATGAGATCAACATTTCTGATAAAAAATGTTTCAGATACCCAGTAAATGGGGAAGTGTCTATCGTAGCTGGGGACTTCGTGATGGAAACATGGTTTTACGTTTTGATCGGAGCGATTGTTCTGTTCAAAATAATTGTGATTGGCGGCATTATTTACGTACGGAAACACAACATTTTCGCCAAAAAGTCTGCGCTTCCAAACATTTATGGTGAGTATCATTTGTGAAATAATATTTACTGTCATGATAATAAAGACAATAATGGTATGCTTGCATTCGTCAATTCGTCGTTCATTCCGAGCGCATTCACCGAGTACATAACTCGAAAATAAACAGTTATTCAGCTTATCTCGAAACGCTTACATTTTTTCCGTGGAATCAGCATCAGAATTTCAAAATTAAAAACATTCCACGGGTGTCGTGGGGTGGTGCAGGGCGCCGAGCATTTGTTTGATGGAGGCTTTGCCATGCGACGGGCAGGGAGGGGTGCTAGATTACTTTCGAGTTGAAAGGTAGCACAAGCCCTCTTTCGTGAGCGCAGTGGATCTCTTTCACTTTGCATTCACGTTCGGGGCACAAAGGAATGATACAAATCCGAGAAATAAAGACCCAGTAAATGTAAATGTTTTCTATTTTGTTTTCTCGAGGCGATTCGTTTGTTGACTCACCCAGTTACCTTTAAGCCAATTTTCTTTCGCTTTGATTGTTCCTTACTGCGTTTACATTTTTCAAAGCTTTTGGTAAACGAGATCGTTAGCATTTGATTTGTGTAATTGATTACAAAGATTATAAATGAACATCTATTTGTATTTGTTTTAGATTCTAACGGCTTAGTTTAGTTACTGAAATGAACGCATTTGATTTGTGTAATTGATTACAAAGATTATAAATGAACATCTATTTGTATTTGTTTTAGATTCTAACGGCTTAGTTTAGTTACTCAAATGAACGCATTTGATTTGTGTTATTGATTACAAAGATTATAAATGAACATCTATTTGTATTTGTTTTAGATTCTAACGGCTTAGTTTAGTAACTCAAATGAACGCATTTGATTTGTGTAATTGATCACAAAGATTATAAATGAACATCTATATGTATTTGTTTTAGATTCTAACGGGACAAGTTTAGTTACTCAAATGAACATAAAAGCAGCAGTGTCGTTGTCACATCCACTCAGCAGTTGTTACAACAAAAACACTGTAACCAAAACTGAGTCATTGCTATGGATGGAAAATCAGCCAGGCTTATGTATGTCTAGTACTCAAACTAGTCAGAGTAAGGAGAAAGCTAATTCTGAATATGATAAAGTGGCTCAGCCATTGCCTGAATATGCTGAAGTGACATCTTCACGAGCCAATGGAAATGAATGGAACACGAATAAAACCGCAAATTCGCCGGCTGCGTACGCTTCGGTGACACTAGTTGCAAATACGAGACAGTGTGTTAGCTCTTTGGTAAGTGGATAGTTTTAATTTCCAAAGTTTATGATAACTTTACAACACCAATAAAATGTTCGAAGTTTAATTTATAATGGATTATAAAATATTGAGATAGTATGTATACCTATAAGTACTCCTATTAGAAATCATTAGTTAATAAAAAGTTTTCAAACATTATAACGGCCAATTTGGTGGGTTTCTTAAAAGCATCATAGCATATTACATGTTTGAAAAGTTGTTTAACGCCATTATCCAAATCCATTAGTTTGCTGCTAAAATGCTTGTTGTTTATGATTGTCCATTAAGATAGATAAACAATATCAATATTTTATAGGTCATCGACAAATTATACGCTGATAAAGCTTGGGTAAAGTTGGTTTATACGGTGAATGGAAAAATAATATTTTCAAACTAGTGATGGTTTATTTATCTATACTACGCTGCGTTCAAACTTTTGTCATTATTACTTTTTGACACATAACACATGTTTTTTTATTCTAGGGGTGGTTCCCTCCTACTGGAAAAAATGTCGATTCGTTCGATAATCGCTACGCACCAGATGAAGAATTATATCCAGCTAGCAATGGTGGATACTACAATCGAAACGTATACAGCGAAAAATATTTCCAAGGACATCCAAACGTATTGAAATTTTACGATTTACCATCAATGGATAAAACTCAAAAAGCTCAATTGAGATACAATCAGAGCTTAGACGAGAGAAAATGCGATAAGAGTTCTAAGATTGACGCAACACAATCGCTCATAGGTCGAACATACGGAATAAGTTCAAGAAAAAATTCCGAAACTGAAACGACGTATAGAGCGTTTGGTGAAGATGAATCAGATGAGGAGAATTACCCGGAAGACACTGGTTATGACGAGTTACAGGCCATGCAGCCTCAGAGGCAAAGGCCACAGCATCAGTATGAAAGGCCTCATTTTGATAGTGATGGGGCAAGAACGCTGGCTCGGCTGACGTCGTTTAGACACGGACAAGGGGTGTTAAGTACTGCTTCAAAGCCGTCCAGTGCTCCGAGCCACCCACCTCCCGCGCCACACCCCCGGGTGGATTCCGTCACGCGGTAGTATCACGCCTTGCCGGTTTTCGGCGACCTGTGCCAAACGGACGTATAGACCGATGTTGTTTCCTATTCTAGTGTATAGTGACGTCACAAAAGATCGCAGTTCTTCCTGACTGTACAGAATTGGTGTATCGTGCTATTTGACTAATAACTACGTTTTTTGAAGTGACAGTGTTTTTTTTTTGGGACAGACTGTGGCCTAATAATATGTGACGAATAGAAATTGTGGCCTAGTTTTTATTTATGCAGCGCACAATAAGTAAATCTACATTATTATTTTATTGTATTATACCTAATATATTTTTATTTAAAAAAAGTATTCCTAGTCTCTTGTATAGTATTTTATAAGATGTAAATGTTGTAAATAGAATATGAAAAATCTGACTATGAATTATTAAGTAATATCGGTTAAAAGTTAAACATCAATTCTGATAAATGTTTATAATGTTATTATTGGAGTTGATAGAATTCAATTGATATATCCGTCTCGAGTATCAATAAACGAATTTGTAACCGTAATATCATTAGAGTAGGTATTAAAATAGAAACTGAAACAAATTAACGCTTGGCAATAAAATAACCATAACTCACTATTCACTATAGTATAAATAAATAGATAGCATAGCCTTTAAACTCGATACAAAATGACTAGTTAGTTTCCTTCGTCAAATATTTTATCAAATAATTAAATGTAGTTACTGAACTTTTTTTTAAATTAAGTTAAGTTTTATTTTACGTGCCATAAATAGCTTTTTATAGCTGAATACTTAAATTATATGATAAAGTAACCAATGGAGTTGTGAAATGAAATTCAAATGAAGTTTTACAAAACTTAAGCTATAATCTACGTAAGACATTGTGATATATGAGTTATAAATGATGGCCACTCGTTATAATAAATTAAATAGCACATTGTATGATTGCATATCAACTGTATTAGACGTGTAATAGTTAAACAAAAATGTTATAAATTAGGACGCTTCCATATTTCACCGGTATCACACATCTTGGCCGTTTGTAATCGTCCTTAAAATATACAATTATTTTGTAAATAAATTATGTAAATTTAAAAGTATCGCCTTTTGTACTTCGAGTGTAACTACAATATGTTGTGGCTCTTTCTTATTGATTTCCGTTTGATTCTGGATACCTTGCTCGTTATAAAGTATACATTTTGCTTCAATAAATTATGTTGGAGTTTCGGTATGTCTCCATTATAATATGCTGAATCAAAATATTTTTTTTTGCAAAAACAATACTTCAACATTCAACAATATACAATTAAAAATAATAGGTACCTAATTAGATACTAGATGTTACAATAATTATTGTAGTTCCTATTTTCACACTTCGCACAAATATTAAAATGCGTGGGACAATTCGCGTTTTTCACACTATTAATATTACCAGCCTCCTTTATTCACTTATCGACATGGAAATATCGTTATGTTTATAGAGATTTCTGGAATATGATTCATTTTATTATTGTCATGAAATCAATATTTAATAAAATATGTAGCAACTTTAGCGTTATATGCCAAAGATACTGCAAATCGTAGTATCGTAAACGTTCATAAAATATAATATTTATGCGTTCACCGTATGCTAGCGAAGGCAATATCAAAATAAAAGAATAAAGCAAGGTGTCTGTTTATTTTTCTTATAATTTAAGTTAATCGAATGTACTGGAAAACAAAAATACCTATTTTTGTGTGTTGATATCATTCGATCAAATATGTTAATGCAACAATAAAATGTAAAACTTTTAAAACGGATCTTAATTTTTGTATTAGTCTTGAATACCTATTTTTAATATAATAATTTAAATTACTAATGAAACTGTCTTTTTAATAAAAAATTCCTCCCTTTTACAGGATGGAAACATAGAGAATATTTTTGGGAAAGCAAATCATCAGTAAAATTACCTATCAGTATAATACCTTTCTAATGGCACTTCTTCTTCTTCCTTCTCGACCTGGTCCCATTTACTTGGTATCGACCCTCCTTATCCGCATCTTCCATTTAGCACGGTTTTGCGCCATGTCTCCGTCTTTTTCAACCTTTCGTCAGCCAAGTGGCGGGTGGTCTTCCGCGCGAGCGTTTCGTCACTAGCAGGTCGAGGGCAAGCTTCACCAATGGTCGTCTGGGCGTCTTTATATATGACCATACCATCGCAATCTTCTCTCTTTAACCTTTTCGGCCTCTTTAACGTTTCTAATGGCACTTACCAAATCAATTACAGTTTTTTTTTATCCTAGAAGGATAGCCTTCTATCAAACAGATAGTCCATCTGATAGTAAGAGCTCACATCCACTCATGAGCATAAACAATACCAGGATTGCCAACGTATTTGATAATATATTAATATCTTGAAAGTAACATAGATTATTTTTCATGTCAAATACATGAATCAAGAGTACTGCAAGTTTTGCCTACATGAACAACCACGAATACCTATACGTAATAATAAATCAACGTAAACACAAAACCAAGTTCACCATAGAATCAAAAATATTAATCACGTGATTCGAGGCAATATATTTTAGCGAATATAGAATACATTGAACAAAATGAAAGCGAAATTTTAATCGCATCCAGTACACGTCACTATTGTTGAAACATCGCATTCAATTTGCGAGGTCGCATTTAATAAAGCAAATCTCGACTCTACACTCACCATAAGTACATCATTGGCTGGTATTTAGCATCGGCTTGCGGTCCGGTTGGCTCGTCTGAAACTGCCTGATAACCGTATATTCATCCCACATTAAGGCATACATACCGATCGCGGATGCCATTCCGCTTTGTCTTGCTAACCGTAGGGTAATGTCCAACCAGATTTTCCGACGTGAAGTGTCATTGTTAGATAAATTGAGCGCTTCCCCATCCGACTGTCGATAGAAAAATGTACACCACATGTATAAATTGTCGCGAATACGGTGCACTAGTGGAATGTGAAATGGCATTAAAAAACAAATAAAATCCGTTAAACCCGTATACGCGAGACCGATAAACTTTTTCAGTGAAGTAAACGTATGAAAACACGCGAAGTTTTTCTCTTCGCTCCAGTTTTGCATATTTTTACAATGGACGGTGTATGGGAGTTGTGTGGAGGACGCGCTCGCCGCGGGTATCGTTTTAATTTTCCGCTGGCCTGAAAATTTACAGCAACTGAATGAACCATCTATTTTAATGAGCTTTAAAAGATAACTGATCGAAGCAACGTTGCGAACGCTGGTCATAGAGAAAACTCTGTCTCTGAGTAAATAATCTACGAAGAAGAGTGAATAGGTTCCATCTGGGTAAGCGTGTCCCATCTTAGGCTTCGTCTTCGTCCCTTATGGGCGGGCGGGTCAGTGGCCAAACTCAAGCACATTTATAAAAAAAAAAAGTTATTAATTATTTCAGTTTTTTGGTTTCTGTAGTGCTTTGGGTTCAGAGAGTAACGTTTTAAGAATAGGATAATGAATAATAAACACTGTTTTATAAGCAATATTTTGTAAAAAATGATGAACAGGTGGGTGACTCTAAAAACGAGAAATAAAAAAAAACTGTTGTGCAAGAAAAAAACCGACTTCAAATACCTACACTAGAAAGTATGAAAAAAAAAACAGTCATATCTGACACTGTAGGTGCAGAACTATTTTCTATGGAATACGTCGTTCTTTCGCTGACTTCAAATCATTGTCAGATAGAATTATTTTTTTGTTTAAAAGAAAGGTAAATATGACATGTCTTGCCAATCGCTATGAAACTAAACAATTGGCGAGCATAATAAATTATACATACAATTGAATAAAAAAACACAAACATGACAAAGAAGTCAGCATTCAATGGAGTTCCATTTCCAAATCAATTTAGCGACCCACTCATGAGTGACGGGCATAATTCAATTAGAAATTAATTGTGGAATTGAGTTGAATCGGCCGTCAATGGGCCTATCTATAGCTCCAAATATGATTTCATAGAGTAGTTAGTACTGTCCTGTATCTACCTCCTTCTAGGCAAATTACGTTAATGGAAATTATTAGTGTAGCATAAATTAAGTGACGGAAAATAGATATACATTGAACTTACGTTAATAGACTGGTACATTATTAAATGTAAACTTAAACTGGTATATTGCTTTATGTATTTTCTTACTTCTTTGATATTTTTCTGATAGATATGACTATTTATAAATAATCTAGCTATCCCCTGCGGTTTCACCCGCGTTCCCGGAATGAAGAGTTTTATATTTTATAGCACTCGGGGACAATGTTGTAGATGATTTTTTTGAATTGGATCAGGAGATCCGAAGATCGCCTCCTGCATCCAAACTTACACACTCTACCTCTTTATAACATTAAATATAAGAGGAAAAAATAATAATGTAGGATTTAGACTAGTTTAAATTAAGTATTGGAACGCATGATGGAGTGAGTGAAAGGGAACGGTGTGCGAGAGAGAAAGAGGACGAATGGACGGATATCTTAAGACGGATTAGCAAGTAAAAGTGTAAAAAGATATTATAAAATTCTTAAATAAAATAAAATTAAAATATTCCGAGTTTTACTAAATCTCACAATAATAACGCAAAAGAGAAGAAAATATATTCATGATCATGAAAATATATTCATGATCATGAACATCATGACCCAAAAAGTATTTATAGCATTTCAACAGGACACGACACCAACAATAGCTCCATGTTACATCCAGTACAAGATCTCATTTACAAAATATAAAAGCTCATAAAATTTTCCACTCGGCGGGTAGAAAAAGGCCGCGATAATATACGGTTGCCCCTAAGCTCAAAGTGCCCTTAATACAGTGCTTAAGTGGGCGAGGTTCAGAGATGTTCAGAGGCTTTTCAGGCCTAACACTTCTAAGCCTTTTAATATCGCCCTTCGTAGACGCATGCTCTTATCGGTCTCTTGTAGGTATAATGTTACCTTTTTAAATAGTATTTGCAGTAACACACATTTAAGTGATGGTGGGTAATTTTTACTTTAGACATGTTTCTCATAATATTTTTTATGAAAAAAGAAATGTGTAACGTTTATTTTGACACACAAATAGAATAAACAAACATTACAGAGATAAACAAATATTATAGACACAGCAGACTCTACAATAATGTGTGATGATTCAGTATTACCTTATGGTAAGCAAGTAGTATATATACCTCAGAACCGATTTTCAGGCAAACCCTTTGCTGTCGCAACATGAAACTGTATAAGTATGTGAGTCGAGTATAAAACAATATATTTTATTTGGAACCTGCACCATTGATATTAGATTTATTTTTGATTAACATAATCTAGTCTTGAGTCTTCTATAATACAGGCATGAGTTTATTTTATAATATCACCATACACCTCTGTCGTGGCTGCAACTATAAGAGTGTGCCGGACTATAAACTAAATTTTATTAAATTCAATTACTCAGTTTTTTTTTACTTCTTTCATAAACAACGTTATTTTTAGCATTATATTAACGCATTTATGTATCTTAAGGGTATTTATTATACATACATATATTGAACGTTCCAAGTATGGAAATACTTAATGTAGTTTAAATAAAGACCAACTCACGCCTGCATCACGCGATAACCTCATCGTCCAAACGTGATTCAACTTAATTCACTTAATTCTAACATTCGGGGTCATTGTCAACTGTAACGTCCTTATAAACTAACGATGACGATTGCCTAAATTTAATTATACCACTGCATCTCAACCCTTTCGATGCGATGGGGCAAAATGGGCTGTAAAGTGTGGATCGTTCGGCACATGGGGCCAGACTTTTGTAATTTTATTAATGATGTAATAACAGTTCTGTCAAATGCATGTGTGTGCCCATGAGCGATAGTGAAGTCGTTAGTTGCGACAGGTTAATATTGGAGGGTTGAATTGGGGATTATCTATGTATTCCATGGTGTCATTTAGAATTGAATGCGCTATGATATTTTTTTTATTATATGGGCAATATCTGAGTGAAATGGTGATTTGCGAGGAAATAATAAACTACGTCAAGCAATCAAGAAAGTCGAGCCGGAATTTCTAAACTAGCTGCAACACTTATTGAAACATTCTAGCCTTTTTATCTAAACTAAAATACCCAAAGTCCTGTATAACAAAATGGCAAATTGCTACAATTTGCAAGTTTGAAACTAGCGCCATCACAATAACGGGAAGGTTTTGTCGCCGTCACCAGATTAAGCCGGTGCGTTGTCTACAACAAGGCCCTATTACTCATGAAGTTGACGGCATTCAAAGTTTTACGACGGCTGAAATATGAGCATGGGCTCACTGAGTCCGCTCGAGTTTAACTTTGTTTTAAATCACAAGAATTGAGTAGGTAATTTTGGAACATTAGGTGAATTTAATTCGCGCTCCAGTGGTAATACATTGTCGTTGTAATTTAATGGGAGTTCTATTCTGGTTACTTCAAGCTTTAATGTTCATTTGTGTTCATGTTATGTAGGTATGAGTATATGTTGTTAAATTTTAATAGTGTAATTTGAATATCTCTATTTATAAAACTAGAAGGATGGTAACTCCGAAGTATTCCCATTTGAGCACCATTTTTTTGAGCACCGATCCGTATTTTGATTCGGTGCTCAAATGGGAACAAAAATTTAATTTCTCTCTTAACTTCGTAACTCAATAATGTCGCTTCTAATATAACCGTACAAAACAATTGTCAATGTCAATAAACAAAATTAATATAAAACGTACATAGATTCTTGTCCGTCTAGTATTTTTGTTTTGTAGTATGATGGCGATATCTGGCATCGCAATGACGAAATTTAGACAACGATCTGCATACAATATCAACACGCTATATACAAATCTTCAACATCCAAAGATGAACCGCTGTCCCCAGACACAATGACCAAGCCTGGTGGAAGAAGGATTCGAGTCATCCAACTTTGCTTCTTCATATTACAACAGCTGTTTGGCAATGGTAGTTCCACAATTCTAATTAATCAAATCATTTTATCAATTTTGAAAGTAGCTGGCGTGCCTACTATCAATAAATATAGGCACAATATATCTTCTATGTGCAGTGCAACTTATGGGACAAGTTTGTCACGGGACCGCGTCTCCCTTCACTACGTCTAGACACGTAAACATCGCATATGTTATTTATTAGTTATTAAAATCCATGATAACAAACTTTGGAAGGGATTTGATTATTTAGTATTCTAATAAATTACATAAAATGTAATAACTTTTGGAACTTGCCATCTACTTTTATATTACACCGTCTTTGTATCGTAATCTATATGTGTATGTACTTATCAATACCTTTCTAACCACGGAATTTTGATATCAGCTTTTTTACTTTTATCTCTTACAATTAATTTTTTTTTTGGGGTGGGAAGTCGGGCTACGTTATTGGTGGGAATTGCCGACTGTGTAGTGAAACCAGCATTTTCCAAGTGAAAACCCAATGAAAACTATCTGCGTGTTTGAGAGCAGAGCCCCGACCAGTCCTAGTCCTCCACGTCCTCGTCGTCCATGTGGGCACTGCTGCGACCTCTCAGCCGCGTCACTACTACCTCAGGGTCGCAGCTTAGATGAAGAGGCAGGGCAAAGGCGACCAGAATCTCGTCACTAAAGGAGGATACCCGAACATAACAAAACCGAGCATGTTTGTAGGCTCTCTGATCGATTAAAGAAACCGAAACAGAAGTAAGTCACACAATACTAAATCAATTGATGTATTTTGAAGTACATGAAGAAAGTGAAGCTTTCGATTGACTTGCGTTCATAATACATACCTACAACCTTTTTCAAAAAATATGTATGTATAGATGTTATAAACAGCTGTTGAGGATCTGTATGTATAGAACACTTACTTAAAAAAAAATACAGATTTGGCTTTCTTACGATTTTATTATTATGTGTAGATAAAAATAAAATAGCAACGTTTCAATATATCATAAAAAAGCTCTACCTACATCTGCGTAGTTTTCAACAACTTTACCCCGAATCACAACCAAATGTAGGTAAATAACTTGGTGGGGTAGGTACAGCCACAACAAAAGAGCCGAAAGCCGATGAAAATAACTGTTTACAGTGCGAACAGCGATGTCGCCGACAGATAAGTGTAGTACGATCCATCATTGCATTAGGGGACAGTTTATTTATTGATTTTCTACAGAATTTTTGCTTAGCCAGCACTGATAGAACACTCGTTCTTTGTAATGTGATTAAATCAAAGTTGGTTCTATAGAGAAGGGTAAAGAATAACAATTTTTGTTGTTGCTCATAAATCGCCGAAAAAAACATTGAATGATATTAATTATGTAACTAAGTGGTTATTTAGTTTACTTTTTACTGATTTGCATTTTCTTCTAACATCTAGGTTTAGGTAGCTTTATTAGTAGGTAAGTAAGTAGTTGATAGCATGCAACATATACTTTTAGCATACTATGTTATATTTTACCCTTTTATGATATTTTGCGATTCACCAGAATTACGCGCAAAAAAATGGTCACAAAATAATTTCTGAGAAACCATTCAGTGCAACACTTAATTTATATGTGAAATTGAAGCAATAATAAACGAGAAATAACCTAAAATAACTCGGCCGCACATGTCGGTGTTCATTTAAATTAAACTCAAATCGAATGCCTCCTAAAATACTCCAGTATATTTTAAGCCCAGCTGCTAATTCTTAATAGTTTATGCAAATCTGTGTCAAACAGCTCCAGAGGCTGTCTCTTTCTATCTTCATCTAATACCAAGATGAAAACAAAATGCTGATTTGCATGTGCAAATAACTGTGTAGTGAAATCCAAACAGCAATTTGGCAGACAATTGTATGCCAGCTGCGTCAGCGTCCTAAAAACAGGGACAATAATTAAACAATAATTTGTTGTCGTTTCGTTACTTTGAGAAATGGCATGTTTTGACTGTTGTTAAGATCTGTCAGATCCCTTTGTTTTTGTTATAATGATGATGAATTTTTTTCTCGTTTGAGATTATTTTCTTGAGATATCTTTATGTGCTAGTGAGTGATTCATGAGTTGCAGTTTTACAGACGCACACGCCCATTTAATATGAAAATGTACACCGTATTACTGATGCCATAAAGATTGAAATAGATAGATGTGGGTCTCAAAACCACAGATCGATTTTTATGCGGTTTTTATTAGCCCTGAAGAAGACCTTCGACATTCAGTCTAATTGAAAAAAAATATTAATGCCGCAGGGTGTTTTGTAAGGTTAAATATATATATATATAGAACGTTTCAACTAGAAAATACGTAAAAAAAAAAAACTATAACTTTTCCGGGAAATAAATGAAGCACAGCAAAATACAATACAACAAACGCAATGCAGAAAACATAAATGTGTCATGTGCATAATGCACCCCATAAATATTATTCCCTATAGATATCGCTAATGCTGTTTAGTCTCTCTCTAGAGATGTAGGTCACCATGTTATCTATCCGCATTATGATAAAATCACACTTTATGCTTTCGACTCCCTCTCATAAAGTCTAATTTTCATATTCCCAAAAACCGAAACATCAAACTGGATAAAAGTAAACTTTATGGCATTAGCAATAGAACTCTAAATATGTTTCGAATTCGCTAGAAAAAAGATTTTCCATATCTGGGGTTACGGATTTGTTACATGTATTGCATTGGGGTTTCTAATGGTTGCAGCATGCGTTCGTCTGCAAAGTACACGACTGCACTTAATTTATGGTTGTAAGAAAGGGTGCAGTACCCATTGTCAACATTATCTTAAATATTCTATGTCCAATTAAGTCTCCTTTTATTTCGCTAGCTATAAATTTTGCTGCGGCTCAAGATATTGCGTTTGGGGCTCACACGTGTATGCAAACTGTACCCTTTGCAGTTCTTTGTTCTCTATAATATATGACTTCACATTATTTAATTAGTTGAGGCTATCGCAAACATGAGATTGTATATCAAATATAATATTCAATTTTATGTATATTTTATCACAATATAGGTACAAGCTTATCCATACCTATTTATATACTCTGAGTCCATACTAAACATACTGGCCAAGTGAGAGTGGACTCGCACTTGGAGGGTTCCGTACAATAATAATAAACAAACTTACCTAACTTTGCTATGAAATGAATAGAAATTAAATGAATGCGCTACAAAAAAAAAACGCCAATAAAGACGATTTTTGTATTTTATCTTTTTTATTATTTGTTGGTATAGTAGCAATAGAAATACATTTATGTAAAAATTTCAAGTATCTCCCTATTACGGTTTATGAGATACAGCACACTAACAGACAGAGAGACGGACAGACAGAGGCTTAGTAATAGGGTACATTTTTAGCTAACCTTATAGGCAATAATAACATTTGTTTTAAAGTAAATTTCCATTATTGCAGCTTATAAAAAGACATCTATTTTACTTCCTTATAAAGATAGCATCACCTAATTTACCTCAAATAAGCGGGTAATTAAAACAGACATAAAACTTTATCCGCCTAGCCGCACGTCTTTAACCGTTCAAGTTGATGGCGGGTCTCAAAGGCCATCCACCCCCATATCTGTTTGCACAGTAACCTACATAACAGCGTCGCATGAGGGATGGCATCATTAATGATCAACAAGGGTCATGATTGGGGGACCATACCCTTCGTGACTGTGAATGCATTGGCGACATCTCGTAGATTTGAAGAATGCGGAAATTTGACTTAACATATTATAAATGGGTTTTGAAACTAAAACAAAACATGCGGTTAATCCAGTTATTACCCCAGGTTTGAAATTGATTGCTTTGGAATTAACCCTTTAAGGCGCAGACTTGGGCAAAATACACTACATTGCTGCCCAAATTATATGAAACCTGCTAACTCTACGGTGTTGAAATTTAAATATATGATACTTAAGGATATAACAAACACATCGCCCGAGCCGAAAACACGATTTCAATTAAAAGCCTCGATAAAAAAAAATGTCAAACATACCTCTGAAAATCAAGAAATTCCCAAATATATCCAACGCCTGAAGGTATTTTGATACGATTTTTTTCATCGATATAGTACATATCATAAGAAAATAAACGCCCGATTTAGTTTTTTGAATTAGCTATTCAGTTTTTCATAATAATGATTTTAAAAAAAGTCGCTTACGTCAAATTCAATCCGAGCACCATCAACCTCATACCGCACTCTATTGTCCTGCAACTCGCGTATTTTGCTTCGCGCTCACTCGCATTCCGCGGCGATCCGCGTTGCTAGATGGACCTGTGTCATTTTCTTTCAGAATTTTCACAAAAATAAAACCCTCTCAAATGAGTAAAAAATCATATCAAATATCTTCAGAAGGCACTGGAAATGCATGCTAGTCAAATGAAGGCAATTGAGCCTTTTATTTGCTTGTTATGAATAAAAATATATAAAATAAAATCTGTTATGATTGATACTTTTGAAAATTGTCATCGAGCCATGTCGTGGTACTGACAGAGACTAATACTTATTTTCGTCTATGAAGGGTATGGCTTGGGTAGTCTAGGGGGCTAAAGTGCGGGTTATTAATGTAGGCTCCGACTGAAGGAAGTGATGATTCAAATCCCGGAAAGTTTTTTTTTTATTTCAAATCATACAAAATGAAAAATCAGCAATATATATTATTTTTAATGAGCAATTATCTATTTAGTTCCTTACCTGATTAAATAACACCTCATTCAATGTTGTTTATTTTGAGATCAAAGAAAAGGTATTGAAGGTAGGTTGACTGATACTGGTAACAGTAGGTGCCCCGAAGTCGGGGCGGGCGTGCCAGTCACTACTGCGGTCATCGAGTCATCTGTAGTCATCGAGTCGAGCCGATATACCTTTATATTCATTGTATTATTGTGGTCCAGTCGCTTAGTCGTGAAGTGTCAATGGCACAGTAAAATTAGTACCAGTAAGGAAAATATTACACATCTTACGTTGACTAAGTTTCTACTACATCGAGGAACAACCCTTAAAGAATTTATACCGAGCAATCTGATTCCGAAACTAGTCGTGATTTGTCACTGATTTTGAACTGTAAGGATCAATCACTTCATCGTGTGTTCTTGACTTGGCCAATCAGAGCGCATTGTCAATGGTGGCAAATTGGCGGAATATATTGCAAGCAAAATCAACGTCATTACGCTTCTTTGGGTTAATTGTTCGATGTTCTACTACTTACTGAATCGGTTAGTTGGAATGTGAACCCATCGTAAATTTACAATTACTATTAGTGAGCTCGGCTATCATTGTGCCGATTGTCGTATCGGCCAATGGCCTGATGGCCGAAAGCCTCGAGCCTCTCGGCAGTCATCCTCGATACGGCTCGCATTGGGAGGAGGTTCCTATTTCTGCAGCCCTAACCACCGGTAGCTTAGCTTTTTCAGCCAATCAGCGGCCAGGCACAGTTTTGTAGTAATAAAATTAGAATAACTTTTGTTGTCATTCTTTAACAGTTGATAGGAAATGTTCAGATTTAGTTATAAACGCGATATTTTTACTATTTGAAAGATAATACGATGTAGAATAACGAAGTAGTAAAATCGGAAATACAACAGATTTTCTGAAAGCGGATGGAAACCCGTGACTTGTAGTCCTCCAGAAGCTATTTAATTCCGTTATACAGGAAGGTACAACTAGGGTATGTGTATGTAATATCGGTAGGTTTTTAATTCCGATATTGATTTTCAATATTGGATCTCAATAGCAGAATTAGAAATGTTCATTATAAATTGCACATATTCCTTATAAACTGCACATAATTATAATTAATAAATAGCTCAATAGCTTTATTTTAAAACCCAAATAGATTTCTTTTTACTGATTCCGATATTACGATATAATTGGATCACTCAGTATCGGATTGTAAATTATAATATCAGAATTCCGATATAGCGATGATCCGATATACCGAGATTCATGCCCTGTAGTTATAACACCAGAAGTATGGAGAGGAAATATGGTGGTGCTCTTCTTCAAAAAAGGCGATAAGGCCCTATTGAAGAACTACCGCCCGATATCCTTCCTAAGCCACGTTTATAAGTTGTTTTCGGGAGTCATTACGAATGGTCTTGCACGTAGGTTTGAATACTTCCAGCCTCCCGAACAAGCTGGTTTCCGTGAAGGCTTTAGTACCATAGATCACCTACATATACTTCGCCAAATTATACAGAAGACTGAGGAGTATAATCGGCCGTTATGCCTGGTGTATGTGGACTATGAAAAAGCCTTCGATTTAGTTGAGACATTGGCGATATTACAGAGTCTACAGCGGTGCTAAATCGACTATCGCTATAATCGAATTGTTGAAGGTCTTTGTACAGCAAAGCCACTATGTCAATCAGAGTACAGGACGAGAGTACGAGACCAATCCAGTTGCAGAAGGATGAAAGACAGGGTGACGTAATTTCCCCGAAACTCTTTACCACTGCAATGGAGGATGTGTTCAATCTCTTGAACTGGAAGGGTTATGATGGTTAAGGTTAAGGGCCTGATCGGAGGCCGCCTCTTCGTCGACGGCAGAGACCGGAGCTCTTGTCTCCTCCTGAGTAGCTCCACTACTCGGGCGCGATGTTGATGGGCGGCAAGACTCCCCCGATTCCGCCACCCTTGGGCCCAGGGTTGGGGGAAGGTGGCTTAAAAAAGCCGCCCTCCGACGCCCGGTCCTCCTGCGGCGGATAGCCAGGGTGGTAGTGTCCTCCCTGTCACGTTCCGCCGCCTCCTTAGCGAGCATAACTCGCTCGCAAAAGGAGTGGAGTGCGTCCCACGATCTCTCGCTTTCAACCACAGCGCTAACCATGCTCGGCAGCGAGAGATCAGTCCCCACTTCGGCGCAGAGCTCGCTGCTAGGCCCCCTCTTCGAGGCACAATTATGCTTGTTTACCGACTAAGTTGTATAAAATAAAAAAAACAGCGTTCGGGAAGCTACGCCATATCTTCAAGTCCAGAATACCTCAGAGGTTTACAATCAGTGCGTGTTACCAGTGATGAAATACGGAACACGGACGTGGTCTTTCACTGCTGGTCTAATAAATACGCTCAGAGTCACTCAGCAAGCTATGGAATGAGCTATGCTCGGAATTTCACTACGAAACAGGATCCGAAACGAGGACTTAAGTATGTAGGAGAACAAAAATTCTCGATAAAGCTTAGCGATGGGCGATTGTTACTAAAAACAATCGAATTATTCGATTGTCCAATTAATTCGAATCATTCGAATAACAATTGACTTCTTTCGATTGTTCATAATACGCTTCGTGCGGCACCGCGCGTGGCCTGTGCCGTGCGCTGGCTGTCCACCCGCCGAATGAATGAATCTATTCGCCCCCGCGCTCACCCGTCGATTGTGCATACTATTGCAACCTGCGTGGCGTGCGTCAATTTTCATTCGAAAGGTCGATTGTTATTCGATTGTTTATTCGTTAGAACGAATGAATCGACAATCGAATGTAAAGTTTTACAATTGTCGATTCTTTCGATAACTTTTTTTTTAACAGTCGCCCATCGCTAATATAGCTCGTAGAGTTAGTATGTTGATGTGGCAACGGGCAGGCCACATCGCTCGAAGAACCGATAACCGATGGGGATGGAAGGTTCTCGAGAGCGGCCACGTACTGGAAGGGGACACCGTACGTGGATGTCCCACCAGGTGGACCGTCGACCTGGTCAGAGTTACTGGGCGCTGCTGGATTCAAGCGGCCCGAAACCGCTTGAAGTGGAAGTTAATAGGGGAGGCCTATGTTCAGCAGTGGATATCCTTAGGCTGATATGATAATGATGAATAAAAATGGTAGGTAAAGTAGAGGGCATTTTATGGAGAAATTCTACAATTATTGTAAAAAGTGGTGGAAGAAAACCTGTTTATTTGTCAAATAACATCTAATATCTCGATTGAGGTCCTCTCCTGTCTGTCCATTTGTCACAGCCTGTATTCTCCGAATTCGTTTTCCGCGTCAGCTTGTGTCTCTGTTTATCCGCTAACTCTAAACCACGCAATGTATTTCGATGCAGTTTTAACCATCAGATAGAAAATTATTACTACGCATAGAAAAGACGCCATACGTCACAACTATGTTCCGTTAAAGTGAGGCCATTCGGCCACACTTTTTATACGCGATACCGTGACCGGGTGGGCTGCCGCGCAAATCGCTCCACTGTCACCACATTATGACATTGTACCCGTGCGAAGCCGGGGCGGGTCGCTAGTACTTAATATACATAATTCCACCCTGACTCGGGGCATGCAAACGTGTTCATGCACACAGATGCATATCCTTGGTGGGAATTGAACATACAATCGGCGGCGTCGTGGAATCTTAACAAACTACACCAACTGGCCCGTCAAAAGTTTTTTTTAAGGTATTTCAGAATTTATATTTTTAAATGTTTGTCTACAGTTTGTCTACTGTTAACATTTTTACTGTGTCCAATTCAAACAGCTTCGTTCTCGCGGAAATGTATAGATGGCGGTTTGTCACGTTTTATTGTTTGCTTGCAATGACGCACTTCTAAATAGAGGGAGCTAGTATTTTTTGTTTGCTTAGTTCCGGTAATTTCCGCTAATATTATGTGAAAATGTGGCGCAAGGGTGAAAACTGAAATCTGCTGGAGAGGAGTCTGCGCCTTAAGAATTAACTAATCTATGTAAATATTTTTAATGTTTTAGAAATGCGTATTATTTTTGATTGGGTACTATTTTTTGTTAGAACATAAATGAATAATTAAAAATATCCAATTATTCGCCTATATCCAAAGAGAACATCGGTTAATGCCAAACAGTCCACAAAAATTTACTAATTCAAATTTTTCCCCGCAAACCGTCATCTGATTGGATTGTACTAAACCAGAGGGTCAAATAAAAGAAAATAGACGTTAGTTCAGCTCCAATTTCAATATCAGATTGAGTCCGTGCTTGTATTGTGGCCAGCGTCCGAGTCGGAAGCATGGTCGGTGAACGGAGTGGGCGTCACCATTGCCTTTCATTCCGTTTCTACGTATGTACCATTCAAATTTTTACCCTTAGAACGCTCGATGAGTGCTCTAACGTCCATTCAATGCAATTTGATGAAGCCAACGCGGTGTACGGTATTCAAGCTGAATAGGATTGGCCACGACAATGCAGTGATTTAATAGAACCATTCCGAAATACCCGTTTGCGTGCCCGTGCCTTGTTTTCGACTAGATTAACGTTAGACTAGATGCGTGTTCAATTTTAGTTCCATATAGGTATATAACTACCTATATATTTGGTTAGGTTAGGTTAGTTTATTTCATAATGAGGATGTTTACAAACTTTTATGCGGTTGTAATGAACAAGAATTATGTAAACCAGAGCCCGAACAATCTAAACCGTTCCTTCGAGTCCCACATTAAACATTGTATTCATGTAACTCGTAATATATGTAAATTGTAAATACCCAGTGCAATCATAACAATAGTTGTCACTTGCTAGCGGATTTCACTAAAGTAATAAATCTGCCAACGGCGACAAACAACTAAAACTGAGTTATAACAACAAAGTCAAATTACTGAAGGAGTTTACCGCAGCCGGAGGGTAGGAGGGCGCCCACACCGGGGGAGCGCGCGAGTTGAATACTGATGCAGGGATCCTAACTCTCCCAAGATTTTCGGATCGGGATTTTCCTTTCTTTACAATGGGCCTACTTTCGGGGCATATCAATTGCACGCGGTTATGTCGTTAGAAACTTTCTTGGAGAGGGCACGGCGACGACGCCATCGATTTTCGAGCTTAACACTTGAGTGTATCTTTCTTATAACTTTGTATAGGATTTGTAGCAAAGATAATACTGGTTCAGATACTATTAAATTTAGTATTATTTCAGATATTATATTTTGTTCACTTTCCAGGCAGTTTTGCAACAAGCCAAAATAATGATGGACTTTTGATATGGGTTACAAGATTTGTAATTCAAACGCGGATGTCGGAATAAAGGAATAAATATAATCAACCTTTCAGAACAGGAACTGCACTTATTGGCTCCAAATCAATCTTTCACTATAGCACAGTTGTCCACAGCTGGCCTGGTATTAAAGGCTTCGAATTAAATTATCATATTAAATAATCAATCGCCCTCATAGGATAATGTTTGGCACGAACGATCCCTGCATTTAATTTACAAAAGTGCCGTCTATTCATATTTCTGTAAAAGGGGATTATCCTTGCTAAATAGTGATCCCCTGGGCATTAGCTCTATTGTAATACACTGCTGTCCGCATGTAGACCACGATATTAGTTGGTCATCGATTCTTAAAATTAATAAAGTAGAAAACTTGGACATGAATATTTACCTTGAAATAAAAACGAAAAAGAAGCTGATTAAAATGAAAATTGTAGTAATTCAGGATGAGACTGTTACTGATACAACAGAAAAAAAAAGCTATAGGTTACAATAGCGTATATATACATGCAATTCAATTTAGCTCTTCATTTAATTAATTAATATATTCTGAACATGAAGCATAATCACGAACATTATAAGAGTAGGGGAAATACGGACAAAATGGCATATACGGACAAAACGACATAGCGGGTTTATTTCGAATTTGGCAGGCTATAGCGAGGTCACGAACATAACAACACGTGACGGCGGCCATTTTTACAATCCTGCGAGAAACCCAGGACCATTGGGTCAGTCTTTTTGAAGATACGAGTGAGAACGTGTTTCGTGTCCACAAAAAAATATTTTATTTATGGATTCCTTAGATGTTTTTGTGAGTTTTGTGTTATATTTGTATATTATATTTACTAAAATTGAAGACTTATGATATAAACTTGTGATTTGAGTTAGTATTAATACAATTTTCAATCGATTTAATTAAATATGATTTTTAATATTTGTTGTGTACATTTGGGCAAAATGACATACCTATACGCTGGGCAAAACGACATACGACAACGACATAGTCCAAACGCACTGAGATTGAAGCTCCAGAAAAAAAGGCAGATAAAGGCAAAAGGCAGCGTCAATTTGCTCAAACTATCGATTCCAGCTCCGATAATGAAGAATTTGCCGCTGAAAACGAGGATGAAGAAGACTGCCCCTGCATTTATTCCAATGATCTTTATTCGCGGTCTAAGCCGGGAGAAAGTTGGTTAAGATGCATGAGTTGCTTTCGTTGGGCTCACTCTTCGTGTGCTTATGTCTCAAAGAAGACTAAAAGATTTATTTACGTACTTCGTTCTTAAAATTTTGGTATTTTATTGTATCCATATTTAGTGTGTCATTTTGTCCATACTATATGGACAAAATGTTTTTTTTGATTCGTCCATTTATATCTTAATATTTAATTTGATATAGTTCCTATTCAATTAAAAGACTGTATTACTAGTAGTCAATGAACCTAAGATTATTGTCAATGTATGAGACTGATTATAATTACAATAAATAAAGATATATGATTCAAAATCAAAACACCCTGTCATTTTGTCCGTACTTCCCCTATAGGAACCTAAGCTGAGGTACCAAAACTGGTACAATAAATAAACGCATAAAATTCAGGTGATACTTAGGGTAAAGATCCCGGGATCACGGAGGCGGGCTCCGCCTAAACTCTGTTCACGGACTTGGAAAATTGCATTCGTTATCGCATATCCGTCTGCTGGTACTTGCTTTTTGCACTCTTCGTATCTTCATATACATGGACGGTTGATTATTTTATTCACGTATATCGTTTATTACACACAATATTTTCACTATCGATAAAAAAACATTTTCAATCAATCATCCATTTTTAAATATCATTGCTAAACAAATACAAAAAAAAACAATTCGACAGCGATGTGTTTCAATTATTTATTTTGGATGCGATGCGTATAATAAAAAAACAGAGATGCCATTATTTTAACCTACTTCTGTGTCAGTTGGGCGGGCGGTGTTACAAATGTCGTTCGACCACCTAAATAAATTCCCGATACAAATTGATTTATTACCGATCGCGCCTCCAATCCGCTTTAATGTCCGGTCATGATGCGAGACCATTACTTTTGCGGAAAAAAAAAACTGAAAAATCTGTAGGATATTTGCAGGTATATATTCGCAGTATAGGTACTTAGTATTAAAACTTCACGTTTTAATGATAATATCTTGAATTATAAAGATAGAGTTTAACATAAATCCTTCGATAATGCGGGTGGATCTAATTGCGAAAATATTAATAGTCAATTAATAGTAAGACCTGCGATAGTTCTTTTAGGTACGCGGTTTTTTATCTGAGTTCCAAATAAATGTAATATTATTGACGTTTACAACAGACATCCAGAGCAACCTCAATTTAAGTAAACCTAGTTACAGTAAATGCAATGCAAATGTAATTTTAAAGAATTACAGCAATATACTAACTAAAACAAATACATTTTTTTTATCAGTTGAATCGCATTTCTCGCGCACATCATCCGTGAATGACAGAATGAAACCAATTTTCTTGATTAATTCGCCCAATGTACTGTAGCTCTATACACGTACGCAGACACTATAGCTCCCCGTCTACCACCTACTGTTTTCCCTTTACCTACAGTATTCCTGCGACAGTCGACATCTCCTGAATGACCTCTATTCATTCCCCGACGCTCATTCTACTAATGGAGTTGCCTTTTTAAGGTGCAAATAAATAGTCGGTGTTGTCAAAGAGCCCTTGATGTGAAGCGTCTGCTAATTAATTAAAAATTTCCTTCAGCTGACTCCACTGATATTGCTGGTTGATATTACAACTTGTACTTAGTATTTATATACTCTGAGTTACAACTGAATTTTATATCGGAAATTGAATGTTTATTTTGTCAAATGTGTATTGCTTGGTTTAAAAATGTTTGAGGATTTTATGTGTACTTTGTATTCAACCAATAAAAAAAAAGGTAAGTAACAAGTATAGCCTATACACAGTATAAATAATTATCCTGGGATATTCTTCACACAAGGATCCCAAACTATGCAGAGCTTGTACTATGGAAACCTTAAAGTGATATACTACTAAGTATGTACTTTTTTATTGCTTCTTTTTGAACGCTTCAAAAGATTTGATCAAGTTTTTGTTCTTTTTCTTTGGATAATCGATCGATTGGTTCAAAAAATAATGTACCATTTAAAGTAGATGAAGATAGGTAAAAATGTGCGGTAATGATCTTTCCCGTTCTGCTCCATTTGATTCATATTTACAGGAAGCCCTGTTTAAAAAAACAAATAGGTACCTAATAAAAACAATCACTTTATACATAATAAAACAGGAAATATATTAATATTCTTGAACAGCAAAAAATAATTCCATACATTTCATCCTCATTTAATTCAACAAATAGCAATGTAAAAATTCCTTCATACATTGTTTAGATGTAAGACGCCAATCTTGTTTGGCAGCCGACATTCTTAGCGCATCGGGAAGCCCTATTAGCAGACATTGCTTTTCACATGCCAAAGTAATTGAACATTCTGACGGGCCTTGAAATAATTCTCGATAACTTGGTAATAAAATTCTCTCTTGCATTTATAATCTCGCTCATTGTGGCGTTTTCAATTCACTCTGAACCCGTCCTGTATTGGTAATGAAAATTCGAGACGTCTCGCCGCGGATTTACCGTTGTTTGAGGAGTCGTATCGCTCCTTTATAAGAAAAGGATTTATTTCAATTTAAAAATTTATCTTCAATTTAAATATTTTGGGTTTGTTTAGGATTTACGAAAATCTCTGAGGATTTTGGAGAAAACAAAAGTTTATTTAGTTTCAAATGTTAGTTTTGTTAGCTAGTTGACGTACCTATTTAAAGTTATGTAGGAATTATGTGTTTTTTTTAGAGAGCAAGATCTATATGCTACCTACGTAACGTAGGTTCAGCGCTAGCGTTACTTAGCGCTGAACCTATAATTTAGTCGTCTGAGCAGACAGTAGAAACACGTAGCGCAGCAGTGCTATTCTGTAACGTTCATTTAAAATATCACTTCTGAATCCGCGATGAGATTAAAGTTTCATATTCTTAAAATGAGTGAGTTCGACACTAGCGCCACTGAGTGTTGACGGAAGTGAGATGAACTACGACAGGTGAGTATTTTGACGTTACGAATATACTTTTGAGTTCTCGAAACTCACTTCACTTCACTTGGCCTTGATTTTATCTTGAGAATACCAATTCAATGACAAGCGAGATGACAATCGAAGTGAGTGTGAGTTGCGAGATGACTTTCGGGATGATTTACCTTTTACAGAATAGCATAGCTGAACGCTTATAGGAGCATTTTTCTCGCAATCACCGTGATTTTCACGGCGCTTACGCGTTTCATTAATCGTTCTACAACAACAAGTGTGGCCGGATGGCCTCACTTGAACGGAACATGTTTTGATGTGTGTCTTCTCTATACGTAGTAATAATAGCTCAATGGTAACTGACAACAAAACAAACTCTAATAAAAACAATGAGCAACATTTTTCAGAAAGCATGTAAAAATAGCTTTAGAACATCAGTTATCCGGGAGCTACTCTGTGAAGGCGTGCGACGGTACCAGGGAATCATGAATGAGTAACGGGGGTCATGAATGTTTTATGACACGCGCTGGTCGATCACACCTCGATCGCCGCCAAGGACATAGCTCTCCAACGAAACATTATTAATATCGACTGTTGGGAGTTTTTAGGGTTGTGCACATTGATTTGATCCAACGGAAGTGGACCTGGAAGAGCCCCGACGGTGTGACGAAGAACGAAATTGACTTCATCATAGCCGACAAGAAGCATATATTTAGGGATGTCTCAGTGATCAGCAGGTTTAATACCGGTAGCGATCACCGGCTTGTGCGAGGCACCCTAAGTATCAATTTTAAGCTCGAACGTAGTCGCATGGTGAGGTCTGCTCTTCGTCCAAATGTGCCCCAAGCTGGACATGATGCATTCCAACTGGAATTGAAAAATAGATTCGCCGCACTGGAGACCCCGGCGAATGTTGACGAGGATCTGGACGGCTTAATTGGGGTGATACGCGAAGTGGGAACGAGGCACTTTCGGAAAAGGCGGTCAGATAGGAAGTCCAAACTTTCTAGCGAGACCCTGGATTTGATGCGATTCAGACGTGAGACACCAGAGGAAACTTTGTCAGATCCCCAGTCAATCCACAAGAAAATCAGGAGCTTGGTGAGACGCGACCTTCGCAGTTGGAACACTCGCCTAGTACATGAGGCGATCGAGCGAAATCGGGGGTCGAAGGTCTTTACCAAGACACTGGGGAGGAGTCATCTGACAAAGTTAGCTACCTCGAATGGTGAAACCGTCACATCAGTCCCGGGGATATTGGCTGAAATTGAGGACTTCTACGGACATCTGTATGCTTCGCATGCACCGAAGTCTACACCTGACGCGAGAGACCCTAGAGCCCCACTTACCCGCCACTTCACTGAAGATCTCCCAGACGTAGATGTCGACGAAATCGAGGCGGCTCTCAAACAGCTTAGTAATGGGAAGGCTCTCGGTGAAGATGGAGTAGCCTCTGAGCTCCTCAAGGCTGGGGGTAAACCTGTTCTTGGGGAGTTGAGGAGGCTCTTCAACTCTGTAATAACCAATGGGACTACCCCGAAGGCGTGGAGCAGAGGTGTAGTGGCATTGTTTTTCAAGAAAGGAGACAAAACGCTCCTTAAAAACTATAGGCCGATCACGCTTCTGAGCCACGTCTATAAGCTGTTCTCGAGAGTCGTCACGAATCGTCTGGCATCAAGATTTGACGCCTTTCAGCCACCGGAACAGGCTGGGTTTCGTAAAGGCTATAGCACCGTGGACCACATCCATACTGTTCGGCAGATTATACAGAAGTCCGAGGAGTATAACCAACCGCTGTGTATGGCGTTTGTGGACTACGAGAAGGCCTTCGACTCCATCGAAACCTGGGCCGTTCTGGAGTCTTTGCAGCGATGCCAAGTTGACTGGCGGTACGTGGAGGTGCTGAGAAGTCTCTACCAAATGGCGACTATGTCCGTCCAAGTGCAGAACCACCAAACAAGACCCATCCAGTTGCTCAGAGGTGTAAGACAGGGTGACGTTATTTCCCCGAAACTCTTCACCAATGCTCTGGAGGATGTCTTCAAGACCCTGCGGTGGAATGGAATGGGCATCAATGTCAATGGTGAATATCTCACACACCTCCGCTTTGCTGACGACATAGTTATAATGGCAGAATCGCTGCAAGACCTGCAGGAAATGCTGTCCGGTCTTAATGCTGCCTCGAGACGCGTTGGGCTAGGGATGAACTTGGACAAGACTAAGGTCATGTTCAACGAGCACATCGTCCCTGTGCCCGTTTCCGTCGAAGGTGTAGCCATTGAAGTTGTCCAGGAATACGTCTACCTAGGACAAAAGTTACAGCTGGGTAGAGACAACTTTGAGAGTGAAATCACCAGAAGAGTGCAGCTTGGCTGGGCAGCATTTGGAAAGCTGCGTCACATCTTCGAGTCACCCTTGCCACAATGCCTGAAGACCAAGGTATTCAATCAGTGCGTCCTGCCGGTCATGACATACGGAGCCGAGACGTGGAACCTGACAGTGAAACTAGCCCACCGACTACACGTCACACAGCGAGCTATGGAAAGGGGTATGCTCGGAATCTCGTTAAGGGACAAAGTCCGGAACGAGATTATCCGACAAAAAACCAAAGTCACTGACGTAGTACAGAAGTGTAGCAGACTGAAGTGGCAGTGGGCTGGTCACATCTGTCGCAGAACCGATGATCGGTGGAGTAGACGGGTTCTCGAGTGGAGACCACGACTCGGCAAGCGTAGTGTAGGACGCCCTCCGGCCAGATGGACCGACGACCTGAAAAAAGTGGCTGGCAGTGACTGGATGGCGAAAACGGGAGATCGGGCCATGTGGCGAACCCTGGGGGAGGCTTACGTCCAGCAGTGGACTGCAATAGGCTGAAATGATGATGATGATGATGACATTGATTTGTTTATGTTGACAGCTAGATTTACTGACTACTTACCAAACTAATGTTCAGAATATTCTTTTTTCAATTACATGGTATATTTTAAACCTAATCTCAAGAAAACTTCATGATATTAAGCATGAGTTTAAAAGTACTACGAAGCTCTAAAATTAGTCTACAGTTAGTGATGTTCCGAGATAGGAATTCCAACTCAGTATTTAAAAAGCTGATAATTTTCATTTTAAGTCAGACTGTAAAACTCCTCAAATATAAAAGGTACAATATCCATAAAGCTCCTAGACACAACAAAGTATAAAAGCAACATAACGAGTAGACATGAAATAGCAATTGTTAAGAAATACACGTTTCTGACACAACAGATTTCCCGGATCGAAGCGACGTAGCCCGGACATCCTTACCCTATCCGATAATGGCGGCGGATTTATAAAATATTCAACATCTTCAACATTATTTATGAGCACCTTCATGCTTCGAACAAAAGGTTTGTGTTTGGAATCTCTCAAATCTTATGGTTTGCTACGGAAGTAAATACTAATCTATTGGAAGTTTTCTGATTAAATTACTCTTCCACTTTAAAAAAATCATTACTTTTGTATACGTAGATGCCTAAATCAACCTGTATGTATTGTATGTATACACATATAGGTTGATTTTTCAAACTATTTTATTTTCTTTAAAATTCAGCGTTTTTCTCTAAGACCAGAAGTAGCCATAACTACTGCTAAAATATCATTCTGTATACTGGGTGGAGATTTCGAGATGGCATATTTTCGATGTCGTCAGTCATGCTGAACAACTTTCACTATGCGACCAAAACAGAATTCTGAAAAAATATATTTTTGCTTGCTTACATAATGATCGAGCAAAGTCGATCTTTTGTATCAAAAGTAAAAAAAAGCTTCTGTGCTGGCCCTATAGTAAAAGTTGTTCAGCATGACTAATCCAACACAGGTTTCGAAAATATGCCATCTTGAAATCTCGACCCAGTAATATCTAAAGATAAGTACTCCATTAACCTTACTAAAGCATCAATCCACTATTTTTTCAGATTTATGAAGTATAGTTATACGAGTTTACGATATATACAAGACGTTAGATTCTTGGAAAAATTACGGCATTGCAGAAAGCATGTAGGTACATAACGTTAATTGTCATTGAAAATCTTGTGCAAAGCGTATGCGAAGACGTTCATTGATTCAGTGAAGGGGTCGACAGATAATAACATGTTTTCTTCATGCATGCACTCTGTATGCTTAGGGACCTGACAGAATATACCTTCCCATCTTTTAATATTCATATTTTGTAAGGTAATGTTACAAGAGGAAGGCATTTAATTTCAGAAAGACAGTGGTTTGTATGTAGTTATTTGTTATACAAAATTGTTGGGTAATTGATTACTTATAAAATCAAATAAGTTGGAAATTATCAAACTATCAAACCCTGGTCATAGTACCGAAGCGGGATATTTGAATATTTTCGAATTTTTATTGTTTTTTTTTACGATCGTATAACAATATAGCTAAATATTTCAGTGATGAGCGACCGTAGTAGTTAATTTTTCATTAGAAATGTTCCAATAGGGCTCATATTATACAAAAATCATCCATAACATAATGTGCTATGAATGATTTTTGCATAATATAAGCATTGAGCTTCCGAATCAGTCGGGTAAAAACAATAAAAACTCGAAAAAAAACATTCCATTGGTTAGAGAAGAGATGGAATCTTTATAGCTCGGTATACCATATACAGTTCGTACTACCGTATACAAATAACTTTTAAGTAAACATTCTAGTGAAAACTAAGCAACGCCTTTTGCGTGTTGCAAATAATAATTACACAGTTTATTATAGTGCTAGCTCGTGCTAAGTGTGTGTTCTTGTCTATTAATTTGGTACTGTTCCCATTGAATAAAATGATATATCGTTCATTATATATCGTAGCTTCCCTTCTTTTAGAATAATTCATTGCTAGATAGGTATATGCAATTAGAAACAATTATAGAAAATAGAATTTTAATTGTATGTGTTTCAAATCCTTACAAATCCTTCTATCCTACTTTGTCTCAAATGCGAAAGTTTGTTTCATGTTTGTCTATTTATCTCAGTACTAGCTGCCCCCGCGGTTTCACCCGCGTTCCCGAAATAAAAAGTAGCCTATGTCCTTCTCCATACCATAAGCTATCTGCATGCCAAATTTCATTATGATCCGATGAGTAGTTGAGACGTGAGACGTAACAAACAAACTCACTTTCGCATTTATAATATTAATTAGGATTAAATATTTGTTACCCAATAGCGCTATTATTGCAGAACGGATTCAGGGATGAAATTCGGTATAAGGGTAGATCATCCGTGAAGTAAAATAAGTATACCCGCCTGATGGTAAGCGGTTGTCTTAGGCTATAGATGCTTGCAATGCCAGGAGTAACTCACGCGCGTTGCTACGTTACGAAAATGGCGGACACCTCGGAAGTTCACAATTCCAGAACACGTCCTTGAACATCAGTCAAAGCATCGGGATCCTTGGAGTCGACATTTCTAATGACGTTTTGTTCCGTAGTCACTTAGAAGAAAAGGTTAAGCTGGCATCCAAAAAGCTCGAAGTGCTCAACAAAGCGAAGCAGTACTTTACATCGGGGCAAAGGCTGCAACTTTATAAGTCGCAAGTCCGGCCTCATACGGAGTACTGTTGTCATCTGTGGGCGGGGGCACCTGGATACCAGCTTGGGCCTCTAGACTCGCTTCAGCGACGTGCCGCTAGAATTGTCGACGATCCCGAGCTCACAAGCGATTTAGAGCCTCTCAGTCTGAGGAGAGACTTTGCCTACTTATGTGTGTTCTACCGCTTGTACAACGGACAGTGTTCTGAAGAATTGTTTAAGATGATGCCCACGAAAATTTGAAAATAAAATAGAATAGGCGCTATGGCCCGCGGGCCATTCGCGAGTGGGACATAATGATTAAAGCCCGGCTACCTTCCACCATCGCAACTCTCGCCATCGACAGGGAGTCCATCCTCACACATTGAAACCAGAATTGGTTCGCACTGTGCGGTCAAAAAGGAGCTTCCTTCCGCGTACGCTCAGATTGTGGAATGAGCTCCCTGCCGTGGTTTTCCCAATGGAGTACAGCATGGGGTTCTTCAAAAATGGTGTGAAGAGATTTCTGCAGGGTCGGCAACGCGCGAGTGACGCCCCTGGTGTCTCAAGCGTCCATAGGCTACGGTAACCGCTAACCATCAGGCGGGCCGTATGCTTGTCGCTACCTAAGTAGTATAAAAAAAAAGAGTAGAAATATAAGCGCGGAGCGGAATGCACCGTAAAATAAAAGTTTCAATGCCTTGGTAGCCTTATTAACCTTTGACAAAATAATCAAGGCTTTAATATTTAACATTTGGAATTACAAAGCTGACCTTCCCAACTTAAAAGGATTAAAGGCCTCGTTGAGCCTCTAAAATAAACTGAAATCAATTTCGCTTAAATTAAAAAAATAAAAGAGTACGTTGTCCAAAGGGGAAAGTTTCACGAGATTAATTCTCTTGATAAAATTTCACGGTTCAAGAAATCCAACTACCGGTTGCGTGGGGCGATGAACGATACTGATTACATTCGTCTCAACACTTGCTAAGAATTGTTAGAATGAACATTTATACAATTTGACGAATACATAATATTAGCTATGATTTTTTACGATATCGTTTATCATTGTATGTCTGCATCGATCGCTACTTTTTTAACCGACTTCAAAAAAGGAGGAGGTTCTCAATTCGGTTGTAAGTTTTTTTTTTTTATGTTTGTTACCTCATAACTCCGTCATTTATTAACCAATTTGGAAAATTCTTTTTTTGTCTGGAAGGGTATACTTCCCGTTTGGTCCCATTGTCATCAGATCAGGATTTGATTACTTCTTAGTGTACTTTGAAGTCGGTTTAAGTTTTTTGTAAAACAGTCCAATTATCTAATAACTTATCTTATCGCTGTAACTATAACTATACCTATGATTTGAGAATTTGAAAGACGTACAAAGTATTTACCATTATTCGAAATTCCTCATACAAGGAGTGTCATTTATATTGAAATGTTGTGCTTTATTTGCAAAATGTTGTGCGTGCAAAAAAACTGTTTAAATATTTTAAATAATATTTTTAGCACAGGTGATTTTCTGAACAGATACTAAAAGAGAGGTAGAGCATAGTGGTATTTCACACAAAGAGCAGCTTGACTGCACCTAACATTTACACGGACAAATCGGCGACCAAGCTCTCAACCGGAGATACCTTACGGATACCGCCGCCAAATGACATGTTGTGGTCCTGCACGTAAGTTCTTCAGAGCTCATCTGGGAGGGGGGAGGGGGAGTGATGCCTTGTGTGTTGCAAGCATCTATAAGGCTATAGTAACCGCTTACCAATAGGCGAGTCGTATGTTTGTTTCCCGACTTAGATGTATAAAAAAAAAGTAAAAATTTACTAAAAGAGAAACTTTATAAATCATTAAATTTTAGGCTAAATAAACGTTTTCTATATTCTCGAATCAGTTCTACGATACTTCTCAAGTCTTTATTCGTTACCGTAGTCGCTCCGTCTGTGCTACGCCGTAGCTGGCTACGAGTCCCCAGAGATAGAGGCCTTCGCAGCCTTACAACGTCCCTGCCTTCGCTTAGAGCTTAGCTGCTGTCTTATTATTTCCTAGATCACTTTTAAGATCAGTATATTTGAATGGGTACTTTTATTTTTATGTTACTTTTCTTGAAGAAAATATTGATTTACGTTATTTTTTTAGTCACGTGGGCCGTTCTACAGATCTCATGAATATTATACCTCTCCGACCATTTCAATACTATTATCATTAATCAGACTAATAAATTAATAATAAAACTGAAACAAAATAGCTGGGTATTTCTTTCTAACTTTCTTTACATTTAATATTATAGCTAAAACAAAATATTTCACAAGCAACTTACAAGTAATAACGAAGTTAATCAACAAACCAAATACTAACCTTTAAACGGGCACCGGGCAAATTAAACCCATAGCATATTAGTAATTCCGAGTTGTTTATGCGACTTGTAGCCCATAAAGCGCGCTATTGAAGATAAACTATCAAATTAAGTACCAAATTGAGCCGCAAATTGCAAGCAACAATTTCGAGACGTTATAATAGGTAACTCTGAATTACGCTCATAGAGTTGTACTGGATTTGAAACTAATAATTAATTTTATTTTTTACCGCCTCGGGCATTCTTTTATTAAATTCGTATTAAGAATACTTATCTTATGGTAAGAAATATGGTCCCTAAAAAGTGTTTATATGTGTCAATAATGTAAATCTCGTTTACCGTTCTTTTAATTTTTCTTAATTCATTAAACCGACAGCTTTTACATACAAAGTACATACAATTTGAAATACATTATTATAGTATGGTCAATAATTTAGATTTTCATAAATATATATATTATTAATGTAGATAAATAGGATACAAATAACTTCAATGAAAAATATGAACATTAAGCCTTAATGTCAACAACTACAAATATATGAAATGAAATGAATATATTATAAATGAACATAGTCAGACGTGTCTGTATTTTATCTTATTAAACAATTTTAGAAATGATTCTTATCAATCAATCTGTATATATAAAAGGAAAGCGTGACTGACTGATCTATCAACGCATAGCTCAAACCACTGAACCGATTGGGCTGAAATTTGGCATACAGATAGTTGTAATGACGTAGGCATCCGCTAAGAACGGATTTTTGGAAATTCCACCCCTAAGTGGGTAAAATAGGGGATGAAAGTTTGTATGAAAGTCCGTCAGTTTTGGAGTTAGGATCTTCAAATTATGTGTTTAGGCTGACGATTGAAAATTAATTTATAGGTGTCTCAGCGTTTTTGATAATTTTGATCCCGAAGGTGGAAAAAGGGGGATGAAGTTGGGTATGCAAGGCCTTCAATTTCACGATAAACTTCACAAAATTTATTATTACACAGTATAGGTATCCAGTAAGGAAGGATTTTTGGAAATTCCACCCCTAAGAGGGTAAAATAGGGGATGAAAGTTTGTATGCAAGTCCGTCAGTTTTGAACTTAGGATCTTCAAATTTTGTGCATAGGCTGACGATTGAAAATTAATGTGAAGTTATCACAGCGTTTGTGATAATTCCACCCCCGAAAAGGGAAAAGGTAAGTTGTATATGAAAGTCCTTAATTTCCACAGTAAACATCACTAAATTTATAATTATACAGTGTAGGTATCCGTGAAATTCCACCCCTAAGAGGGTAAAATAGGGGATGAAAGTTTGTATGCAAGTCCGTCAGCTTTGAAGTTAGGATCTTCAAATTTTGTGTATAGGCTGACGATTGAAAATGTATGTTAAGTTATCTCAGCGTTTATCATAATTCCACCCCCGAAGGTGGAAAAAGGGGGATGAACTTGGGTATGCAAGGCGTTCAATTTCACGATAAACTTCACAAAATGTACTATTATTACAGTACAGGTATCCAGTAAGGAAGGATTTTTGGAAATTCCACCCCTAAGAGGGTAAAATAGGGGATGAAAGTTTGTATGCAAGTCCGTCAGTTTTGAAGTTAGGTTCTTCAAATTTTGTGTTCAGGCTGACGATTGAAAATTAATGTAATGTTGTCACAGCGTTTGTGATAATTCC
Source organism: Achlya flavicornis (assembly GCA_947623365.1). NCBI lineage: Eukaryota > Metazoa > Arthropoda > Insecta > Lepidoptera > Drepanidae > Achlya > Achlya flavicornis. The sequence goes on along the minus strand of OX392473.1, from coordinate 12,111,134 downwards.
ACCCCCGAAGAGGGAAAAGGGGGATTATTATATATAGTTGTATATGAAAGTCCTTCATTTCCACAGTAAACATAACTAAATTTGTAATTATACAGTGTAGGTATAAAAAAAAAAGATTTTTTAATATTACCCCCCTATTGGGGTAAAATAGGGGATTTAAGTTTGTATGAAAGTCCATCAGTTTCGAAGTTAGGATCTTAAAATTTTATGTTTAGGCTGATGATTGAAAATTTATTTATATGTGCCTCAACGTTGTCGATAATTCCGACCCCGAAGGGGTAAAAAAGGGGATGAAGTTGTGTATGGAAGTATACTAAATTTATTATTTAAGCTTATAGTTGGAAACTAACGCAACAAATATCGGTGTTGTTGGAATTTGAACTCTTAAGGGGTGAAAAGGGAGATTACATTTTGAATTTGAAGTTCTTTAGCTGTACACATGTTAACAAATAAATGATGATTTGATTTGATTTGATTTATTTTCGGAGTAAAAATGACAAAAATTATTATTTCGGCTTATGGTTGAAAACTAACGGAACTTATATCGCGTTTTTCGAATTTCAATCCTTGAATGGGGATGAAATTTTGTATTGATTGAAGTTGTTCATACACACAATTTTGTATTGAAGTGAAAATAATGTACTCGTGTATCATGTTATTAAGAAGCCTACTGCCGCCCATCATAATATATGTCTGTCAGCCACGAGAAAAATTCTCAGCTGTTGTTTTTTTTTTTTATACGACTAAGTCGGCAAACAAGCATACGGCCCACCTGATGGTAAGCGGTTCCCGTAGCCATATGGACGCATGCAACACACAAAGCAACGCTCACGCGTTACCGACCTTTCCCCTCTCCCCAATGAGCTCTGGCAACCTTACTAACTCGCAGGAACACAACTTTACACAAAATGCAGTATAGGCTGCAGTATTCTGTAAGGTGGAGGTACTTCCCCAGTCGAGCTGCTCTTTGAGCGAATAAACGCTACGCTCTACCTCTCTTTCTTGGTTGAGGAACTTATGGATAGATCTCCGCCCGTCGATCTTTCTGTCTGTCTGTCTGCTACGGCAATTTTTCAATTATTGTTTCAAATTTAAAACTAAGGTGTCACACAAGCATACGGCCCGCCTGATGGTAAGCGGTCACCGTAGGTACTCGTGCGTTGCCAACCCTACAGACATATCTTCACACCGTTTTTGAAGACCCTCTGGCTATACTCCTTAGGGAAAGCCACGGTGGGGAGCTCATTCCACAGCCTGAGTGTACGTGGTAGGAAACTCCTTTGAAACCGCACAGTAGAAACCATTTCGGTTCCAATATATGAGTATGGACTCCCCGTCGATGGCGAGAGTTGCGATGGTAGAAGGTAGCCCGTGGGAATCAGGTCAAACAATTCTTCAGAGAACTGTCCGTTGAACAAGCGGTACACACATAAGGAGGCAGACTGACAGACAGACAGAAATATCTCAGCTGTCTGGAAATTATTGAGAAACTTGTGGATATAAGTCTCCACCCGTATATTCGTCTGTCTGTCTGTCTGTGTGCCAAGAGCAAATAGGTATCTCAGCTGTCATGAAATGGTTGAGGAATTTGTGGATAGGTCTCATGGCGCAATTTTAGATAAATCATCCCGATCTCGACACCTAAAAAAACATATTTCACCTTCCCATACCTACATACACAATGCATATTTCTGCCGGTAAATTTTCAGATCTTCTTCTTTAAATCGGGAACGTAAACTTTCCATATATAGATGGGTTGATACAAATACCAACATAGGTATAGGTAAAATGTATACTGATGTTACTATGAACACAAACCGATCGAGTGATTATGCGCGAGAGAGCCATTATGACTCCCAAATAATTTTGAATATAACTTGAATTTTATAAGGTTTTGCAGTCGGGGACAAACTAATAACATAAGCTATTACGACAATACGCCATTAAATGAAACCACGTAAAGTACTCATGTATACGATCAACTTTTACTATGGGACCGGGGTCTCTACCGCGTAACTTTGTGTTAATCGTAACGAACACCATTAATGAATTTCATCCAATCAGGGCCCACGAATGGTCATCGTCGCGACATACCGCGTGCGCATCATTGGATGAAATAATTAATGTTTTTCGTTACGATTACCACCAAAGTTACGCGGTAGAGCCCCAGCTTTAAATTCGAAAAAATGAATTGCGTTAGCAATATTGCTTAGCTTCCTTTTTAACCGACGAAAAAACGGAGGAGGTTTACAAGTCGACGCGTATATTTTTTTTTTTTTTTTTTTTTTTTTTATGTATGATCACGCATAACTTTTGACAGAGTAGTCCGATTTTGATTATTCTTTTTTTATTGGATAGGGTATACCTCGAAGGTGGTCCCATATAAATATGGATAAAAAATACCTACCCTAAGGGTGGGAAAATAGGGATGATTTATTGTTCACTCACAGATTTTAATGCCGAGTTGTGTATTACATCAAAAGAAATCAAAAATTAGTAATTAGTTGAGTATAGCCACAAAAAATTATAAAATAAAAACTTTTTAACAAAAAAATAAACCACCGAAAAAACTGAAAAGCAAAAAATTATTTTGAATATAACTTGAATTTTATAAGGTTTTGCAGTCGGGGACAAACCAATAACGTAAGCTATTACGACAATACGACATTAAAACCACGTAAAGTACTCATGTATACGATCAACTTTTACTATGGGACCGGGGGCTCTACCGCATAACTTTGGTGTTAATCGTAACGAACACCATTAATGAATTATAAAGAGAGGTAGAGCGTAGCGTTAATTCGCTCAAAGAGCAGCTCGACTGGGGAAGTACCTCCACCTTACAGAATACCGCAGCCAAATAACTTTAAGTTGTGTAAAGTTGTGTTCCTGTACGTGAGTAAGGTCGCCAGAGCTCATTGGGGAGGGGGGAAAGGTCGGCAACGCGTGAGCGATGCTTCGTGTGTTGCAAGCGTCCATATGGCTACGGTAACCGCTTACCATCAGGTGGGCCAAATGCTTGTTTGCCGACTTAGTCGTATAAAAAAAAAAAAAAAATGAATTACTTCCAATCAGGGCCCACGAATGGTCATCGTCGCGACATACCGCGTGCGCATCATTGGATGAAATAATTAATGGTGTTCGTTACGATTACCACCAAAGTTACGCGGTAGAGCCCTAGCTTTAAATTCGAAAAAATGAATTGCGTTAGCAATATTGCTTAGCTTCCTTTTTAGACAAACATTACATTTAACAAATATTACAAAAAAAATACATATCTACGGAGGTTATTAGTTTGTCCCCGACTGCAAAACCTTATAAAATTCAAGTTATATTCAAAATTATTTTTTGCTTTTCAGTTTTTTCGGTGGTTTATTTTTTTGTTAAAAAGTTTTTTAGACAAACATTACATATAACAAATATTACAAAAAAAATACATATGTACGTAGGTTATTGGTTTGTCCCCGACTGCAAAACCTTATAAAATTCAAGTTATATTCAAAATTATTTTTTGCTTTTCAGTTTTTTCGGTGGTTTATTTTTTTGTTAAAAAGTTTTTTATGTGGCATGCTCGCATATAAGCTCTCAATCTACCTGAACTTTTGTCAAATATCACACGTAGTGCCGGCAATAGCCATGAACAAAACTCTATATTGTTACAATGATTCATATCTACAAAAAATAATTAATCTACGCGGACGAAGTCGCGGGCTAAAGCTAGTATATTATAAAACAAATTCAACCCATATCATAGACATATCCACAATATCTATAGCTACGTATATTATTATCGTAGTACACTAGACAGCGTAAGTTCCAAGAAACTTGCCACTCTGAGTTGACTCATGTTGCAACCCCGGGCTATGAGCCAACCCAATCTTCTTTGTTATTTTAGACAATTAGGCAGACTTCTCTTGTGATACCAACTTTGTTGACATATTGTTTTGTCTGTAAATGTAATTTAAAACTATAACGCCTTATGTTTAGTACCTTACTCTAAAGAATTTACGACCTACTTATGAATTTCCTTAAATAGTTATTTGAACTGAGTTATGATTGTATATTTTTCTTATGTATAGTTAGCAATGATGTAAAAATGTATTCGATTTTCGATTCGGAAAATAAAACGACAAGAGAATTCCATAATAATTATCGAGATTCGCGAGGACTATAGCTCACAGAGCCACTATTATTATTTAATTTGAAAGGCTTTATTTTCAGACAAGATACATTTACTATACAACGTTATTTTTAAAAACAAAAACTTGTAAATTGTATACTTAAAAGCAGAGACACGGAAATAGATTAAGAAATATCATATTACAATAAATATTTTTAGCGCCTGTGATACTTCATTAGCACTGACATATACATTGCTATAAATTCTACTCTAGGCGCCGAGCACTTTCCTAATTAATTTTAAGTTAAGCAGTACCTATCCAGAATATGCACGTAGATTCAGTGGATATCTTCAGTGAAGGAAACCAGATGTGCCCGCGGCTAGGAGACCTCGCCACCCTGCCACATAAATTATGTCTCGTCGAGACCCTTGTTACTATACGTTCCACATAGGATAAAGAACAGGCCAGAAACATTGAAGGACATGGAAGAGACAATTTTATATTTAAACTCATTTTTGTAATGGTCTAACTAACACGACACTTTGCTTAGCTACATGTAAGAAAACCTTACGGGGGAAACAGAAAACCCTGTACTTGATTTTATATTTATAGGTATTATCTTGTATATACTTTACAGTGGGATCACTGTAAATATTTTTTGAGAAATAAAAAAAAAATTCCATATTTATACTCTACTAGCTGTCCCCTGTGGTTTTACCCGTGTACCCGGGATAAAAAGTAGGCTATCTGCATGCCGAATTTCATGATGATCCGTTGGGTAGTTGAGGCGTGAAAGCATAACAAACAAACTCACTTTCGCATTTATAATATATTAGTTAGGATGGAAAATCCGTTCCTTTTTTGCCAGTGTTGCCTGTATTTCCATTTATAAAGTAAAAGTCGTTATATTTTTTTTAATATATAGTTTTTTTTAAGTCTACCGCTGGTTCCGATTAACGGCAAGATTCCCAGAAGGCTAGCAGCGTTCCCTCTTTGTATAGTCAAGCTGATGCATTAGCGGAAAGCTCCCCGCTCGCTGGTCTCAGGAGGCCTTGATCAATTTTGATGACGAGCAATGTGCGAGCAATAGGCGAGCTTCGGACCCCCAAATTCCCATGGTCTCGACCTCAAAAGGCATTAAAATATAAATTGGTCCATTCGATGCGTATTTTTTGAATTTTGAATTTTCCGCGCCGCCTAATGCTGCCCCTGCAACTTTAGAAGTTGCCGGTAAGTGAGATGGCACGAATGTATCAACACATGTGGCATCCCACACCAGCGACCTGCCGACACTCCACGGGATCAAAGATCGGTCCCGGTCTCTTCATCGCCCCGCGCAATACCGATTGGTTCCAGTACGGAAGGCCGTTAGCGACAACAAGAGCCCTGCGGATAATGTCATTAATAGCTGAGTGTCGTAATATTCGGCCAGCACTTAGGGAGCAAATCTCCGCAGCGGCAGGCTGATCGGTCCTGGAACCAAAAGACGACAAATACACAGACGTACCCCCTTACTCATAAAACGTTATTTAACTAATATAATGTTTAAAGGGTCACGTAAATAACGTCGACTTATTGTATTTTTTTTTTTTTTTTTTATACCACTTAGGTGGCAAACAAGCATACGGCCCGCCTGATGGTAAGCGGTTACCGTAGCCTATGGACGCTTGCAAAACCAGGGGTATCACGCGCGCTTTGCCGACCCTAAAATTATTATTGTATTGTCATTGTCAAATAATGTGACATTATTTACGTGACCATTTAATCAGTATATTAGTTAAATAGCGCTTTATGAGTAAGGGGGTTAATGTTATACGGTCTAACATTATTCCGGTATTTGTGGATGGAATAGCTTGTAACCAGTGACCTTAGTCACTCTGAGATACAGCTAACAAACGCGCGCGGAGTGTATCTATACAGTTAATTAGTTCATTCTTTTCAATAAATGTATTTAAAAAAAACAACGGGTTGCACTCCGGGAGTGCCGGCAGAAAAATTGAATATTAGTCCAGTAGAATTAGCTCAAAATTAAGCAACATTTTACATTAATTGTGGTACGAATGATTTTTGGTATATCGATAGAGTTATGTATGGATATGATTACCTTAAATTCGCAACCGATTTGGAAGTACGGAACATGGTGAAAATTGAGAAAAACTTTGATATTGAATAATTCCTAAACAAAAATTGTGGTACTAGTTGCGAGAATACCATGTCTTTAGAGAACCATTACCTACCTTCTCAAGAAATTTGGACTGGTTGCGACATACGGAACATACCTAAACTTAAAAAAGTGATTTTTCGCCTTTATCTCCTAGGCAAAATTTGTGGTACTAGTTGCGAACTCATTGGGAACTTGTATTAGCCTATTACACTTAGTTTTAAGTTTGCAGCCGGTTGCGATCTACGGAACCCTAAGAAAATACTTTTTGCTAAATTTTACTTCCAGCAAAATTAGCGTAGTCTGTATTATTTCTTATATCATATTTGTAGGTCGACTTCTACCTACTTTGTGATCGCAACCGAAGAGAACATTACGGAACATAGTTTATTTTGCAAGTAAAATGTGCTCGTATTCGCGTGTTACGAGGGGAATGCGGAAGGTGCGGGAGGCAGGACTAGCGTTGAGGAATCTACAAAAATTCCTGCGTCTATCGAAATCTGTCGTCTTTTTTGCACTGCTAAGTAAGAAAGTTCTTTATTTTTATAGGTAACAATGTAAAAAATATTGAAAAGATACAATATTGACGTATCCTACGAAAAGGGGCGTAACTGCAAAACAGCTATATATCAGGAGGTTTGTAAAAAAAAACATTATAGTTAATATTAGTTAGTATCCAATTATGTACACGCATCAAAAAAGTTTGTGATAACTAGCAAAAATTTAAATAATTTTAAAATTTAACTTTATCAAGAAAAAGTGTTTACTTTATATCTTTTTTTATATAGAAATACACTGTTTGAAATAATTTTTTCATAAAAACATTTTTGTAATTTTATCCTAATGTAATTGTAATAGAAATTTGATGGAAAAAAAATCGTTTAATCTTTTTTTTTTTTTTAGTCTTTATTTATTTTAGAGGTATTTATTCAAACAATGAATATGTCACCCTCATCGGAAATACATAAACAGTTATCTTCTACTTATACCAATCTGAACTAATTTGTATAACATTTTGGCAGTCTCCGATAATGGAAACGCCAATATACTGTTACATTCTCCAACATTAAATATATTTATATTATTCACATAAAAAAGTGCTTACCTTTCGGTTTCATTACGGATACACTCCATCATAATATGGTATGCATCTTCTATCGTTCCACACTCAGTACATAAGGGTGAATCAACTTTACCCATCATATGTGCAAAACCATTTAGGGGAATATGGCCTGACCTAAGTATAAAAGCTTTCACCTATATCAGTACGGTTCATACGTTGACTTTCTATCCACAAAGAACAAGATTGGTTAGACGTCGGGATTGCAATCCGGATACTTCGAAATACGAAAACAACTGAAAAATCCGGATTTTAGGGTCCTATTATAAATCCGAATATTGAGCATAAAATCCGGTTTTTTCGAATTTTAATTATATTTTATTGTTGATGTTTAACTAAACATTTTCATTAAATATCCAGTAGATTTAGGTCAGTATTACTCTAAAATCTATACACCGCTCGGCTCACACGCGGCTAGCTGCTACCGCTCATCCATCTAGCTAGTAGTTAAGTCGGCCAGTGAGTCTTAGATGAGAGACGATGCATATTGTTCATCTATAAATTGGTTACATATTGTGTATAAACTACAGTGGCGTGCATTGGTTTTCGGACTAGGTAGGCAGAAGAAGTCATGGCCATACACGCCTAAATAAGCCTCTTAGATAGATTATGTTTTTTGACCCGATTCGTAAAATTGTTTAGGTCAGCGTATCATTCGACACACATTTGCTATGATTCATTAGCAAACAAAATACATAATAACAGAATAATAGATTCGAATAACAGCACCCAGATAGCCAGGTGTTTAATAAACATAATATTCTGTGTTAAAATGTCTTAAGATTTTTACCTTTGTTTTAAATCCATGAATGTTTTGGAGTTGGTCTACAGCAAGTTACCTACTATTTTCAACAAACGAAAACTGACTAAAGGAAAATTTATCGTCACATTTTGCATCTTCACCACAAAATTTCTTCATTTCACACACAATACACTTCATAGATACACTTCGCAAAATCACAATAAGTAAATAACAACAACATTGCATACAATGCCAGCCAAACCATAAACAAACCAACACAAATAAATTGCGAAGTTATATTTGAGTTGCTCTAATGTTGGTAAAGTAGTTGTAACTGTAGTCTTTTTAATTTGGATGGGTTACTTTACTTACAACAGAGTAGGTAAGGTTACTTTTGGTCCATAAATCGCGAATGTCAAATGTCAGTATGCTACGCATAGCAAAAGCGTGATTTATGCTTTTGTCGTATTATCTTAAAGAAGTGTGTGTGTGTGTATGAATATGCCGAAATCGTTTTAGTGTGCGTGAATTGCCGTGAATTTGAGAGGCGAACTCGCGAGTGCCTGCGCGGCAAAGTTTGAAATTTCGTATTGAATGTTAGGTTAGAATTTTTATTTAAAGTGATTATGTAGTTTAATTGAATCAAAATATTATTGAATTGAATCTTATGAGGTAGGCATTGCTTATTTGCCTATATGGAATGCACGCCACTGATAAACTATGAGTATTATATTTTCCTTTTGCTTTGATAACACCATCTATACCATGCTCATTAATATGCTTGGACCACCTTAGAGACCGATCTAACCATAGACCTAAATACTTAACATTCTCCACCACTTGTAGACATTCATTATTGACAGTCAATTCAACTGTGCCTCTAAAAATACCAGATTTAAATACCTTACTTATAGACGATGAAATGTCTTTTTTTTTTTTTTTTAATTATTTATTTACTTAATAAAAAATACACTTTTACATTTTAAATATCTGCCAAACTGCATTGCAGTTTGTCGGCAAGTGTGTTCTCATGTTACATTTATCTACATAAGTGTATGTTAGAGATAATCTGAGTAGGTACATAATATAATAATATAAATCCTGGAGACACTGCTAAAAAGATAATATCAACTGTCTTTGATTTATGGACATAGTGACAGGTAGTGTTTCCTGAGGACCTTTTTTTATTTCGTTTTCGTTATTGCGTCTTTGTAATAACATTATTTGTTAAGTTTTTCGGCAACTCATTAATGAGTGTTGGTGTTATCCATTTCCTTGCACGTTTACCAAAATAGTTATGAATTCTAGGTACATATAGTTTCTTTTGTTTTGACAGTCGGGTTGGATACTTATGTTCTCTTTCTTTTTTGTTTTCATACACCTCAAATTGTTCCAATATAATCATCATTTTTACCTTCAAATCCACGGGTAATATGTTACATGTTTTAAATATCTTTTCATAGTGTCCATTTAGAGAATTCTTTTTGTTTTGACTAATTAATAATTTTAAAATTCTTATTTGCAATGTCTTAATTTTGTTTAGGTATGTAGTAAACGTGAGACCATACGTAGCCAACCCGTAACTAATTGTTGAGTCGACAAGTGCATAGTACAATATATACATTAATCCTCTACTAAGTGCTGGTTTTAGATTATATAATCTACCCAACATCGAGCGTAGTTTTTTACATACTGTATCTATATGTGTGATCCATGAAAATTTGGTATCCACCGTAAGCCCTAGGTACTTATATGTTGTTACTTGTTCTAAGTTGTTACATTTACAATTATTCTTATCAGTGTGGAGACATTCGTAGGTATGGCCCTTTAGGGTTAGGTTCAAAACTTTGGTGTGCTTATATGGTGAAGAAATTGTCATACATTTTGTTTTGCTTATGTTAATTATGTTATTCTTCATATATATAATAACACCTCCTCCTCTCTTCTCTTCTCTAGTTAACGTATGTATATGAAATCCATTTATTTTATAATTGTATACTTCTCCCTCCCTTATATTTATTTCCGTTAGGCATATAATATCCATATTACACAGACACGACTTTAACAATACCTGCAGCTCATTAAAATGTTTACGCAAAGAGCATATATTCATATGTATTACATGAAATAATGATTTTTGTTCATTAACGTAATCAGACCATGAATTAATTTCCGTGAACTTCGTATAATCTATGTCCAGTAAATGCGGTTGGATATCGTTAAGGCAAGGCTTTACAACGTTTTTATGGGAGATTTCAATGCCAAAGTGGGGGTACAAGAATTAAATTTACAAGAAAGAGTTACAGAGTCGCTTCTTAATGAATTTATTCTTTGAGAAGATAGAAGGTGGACGTGGCGAAGCCCTAGCTCTGTGACAAGGAACGAAATAGACTTCATCATGACTAACAAAAGGCACAAAGTCAGAGACATCTCACTGATAAATAGCTTTAGCACCGACAGTGACCGCCGTGTTGTGCGAGGCACACTAGATATCAACTACAAAGCTCAAGCTCGGGTCAAATTGATGAAATCTATTCTATGACCTTCACAATCCTAAATTGCCATGGGATTCGAAGCTTTCTCAATAGAACTACAGAAACGATTCAACTTGCTGGAATCCACAGGCAATATTGACTAGAAAACTGACAACGTGGTCAAAGTGGTCCGAGAAGTGAGAAGCAGACACTTTCTGCCGGAGAGGAACGGCATTAAGTCTAAACTTCTGCAGGAGAATCTGGAGCTATTGAGGAAGAGAAACGAGTTACCATTAGCGCAATCGTCTTTAGATGCGACAAAACAGCGGATACGATGCGCACGTGCCGTTATGGCTGCGATCATGCGTTATGGATGCGTGATTGCTGGCACAATCGGGGCTCGAAGGTCTATGCCAGTCAGCTTGGGAGAAGCCATCAGAAGAAGCTTTGTAAAAACAAAGCTCCGGCGGATGGCGGTATAATTGCAGAGCTCCTGAAGGCGGGATAACTCCAATTTTGAAGGAACTCCAGACATTTTTAATTCCGTCATTCAACATGGCATGACACCGGAGACGTGGAATTGAAGTGCGGCAACCCAGTTCTTCAAGAAAGGCGATTTAACCTTACTGAAGAATTTTATAGGCCCATAATATCACTCCTGTCTGAGCCACGTATAAAAGCTGTTTTCGAGAGTCGTCATAAATCGTCTATCTGGAAGACACTGATTGATTGTGACTCTTTCTTCGTTTAAGATTAAAGCCCGATTACCGGTAGATCCTAAGTATCCTAATCTTAGGATATACCAAGGTTCGAGCTTTTACAGTAAAATATATACATACATGAAAATGGCTATTTACATGCTTTTATTTCTGACCCATACTGTAATAATAACGATAAAGACATCATATTACCACCCTCTTTTTTAACCGACTTCAAAAAAAGGAGGAGGTTCTCAATTCGGTTGTGTTTTTTTTTTTTTTTTTTTATGTTTGTTACCTCATAACTCCGTCATTTATGAACCGATTTGGAAAATTCTTTTTTTGTCTGGAAGGGTACACTTCCCGTTTGGTCCCATTGTCATCAGATCAGGATTTGATTGCTTCTTCGTGTACTTTGAAGTCGGTTTAAGTTTTTTGTAAAACAGTCCAATTATTATTCGTAGATGCCATATTCAAATAATATTCTGTTATTCTCACAGGTAAGACAATTCTAATGACACCTCATATGTTTATATTCATCAAGCCGTTTAGGCTGCATGCCAAAGAAATATACATTCATACATACACTCGAAAAACATTACCCTCCTTCAGGGTCAGTCGCGTAATAAACATAAATTTCGTCTTACAAGTCGCAAATAACAATGAAAGAAATATTATAGACCTGATGCGAGCAGTTTGATCACTTATCTTATGCGTAAACTTAAGTTAACTCTTAAAATTAAGCTTAAAGCTATCAATTTGTTTGAGCGTAAACTGAAATGCACTATACATTATCCGAAAAATCTGAAATATCCGGATAATAATGTTGCTCAAATCCGGATATTAAAAAAGCCATATATACGGATAATTCGGATATCCGGATTGCAAGCCCTACATAGGATACCAAACAACACACATAATTGGAAAATAATGTTTTTTTTTAATCAAACCTGAAAATTTGCTGTTTTGTAGCTACGGCCTTATTTGTAGGATACGACGATATTGTATTTTTTCGATACATTTTACATGGATACCTATAAAAATAAAGAACGTTCTTACTTAGCAGTGCAAAAAAGATGACAGATTTCGATAGACGCAGGAATTTTTGTAGATTCCTCAACGCTAGTCCTGCCTCCCGCACCTTCCGCATTCCCCTCGTAACACGCGAATACGCGCACATTTTACTTGCAAAATAAACTATGTTCCGTAATGTTCTCTTCGGTTGCGATCACAAAGTAGGTAGAAGTCGACCTACAAATATGATATAAGCAATAATACAGACTACGCTAATTTTGCTAGAAGTAGAATTTAGCAAAAAGTATTTTCTTAGGGTTCCGTAGATCGCAACCGGCTGCAAACTTAAAACTAAGTGTAATAGGCTAATACAAGTTACCAATGAGTTCGCAACTAGTACCACAAATTTTGCCTAGGAGATAAAGGCGAAAAATCACTTTTTTAAGTTTAGGTATGTTCCGTATGTCGCAACCAGTCCAAATTTCTTGAGAAGGTAGGTAATGGTTCTCTAAAGACATGGTATTCTCGCAACTAGTACCACAATTTTTGTTTAAGAATTATTCAATATCAAAGTTTTTCTCAATTTTCACCATGTTCCGTACTTCCAAATCGGTTGCGAATTTAAGGTAATCATATCCATACATAACTCTATCGATATACCGAAAATCATTCGTACCACAATTAATGTAAATTGATTATCTAATTCTACTGCACTATATTAACGTTGTGCATTTCTGAAAATATACATTTTTCACAAAGTGTTTTTATACAAGGGAAAGCTAGTTCAAGATACATGTACATATAATACTTTTGAATAAGATTTTTTATTAACTTAAAATGGGAACAAAAATGGTACCTACCTTATAAATACAGTCTAATTTGCAACTACTCTCCCTCCGTCTTACGAATTTTCGATCAGGTCACGTGACACCTGACGCGAGTTTAATATTTTTAATTTACCCTAATCTCAAGGAAAATTCAATCCTCGTTTTATGGCTGCAAGAAAGCTAAAAAAATACTCAGAAATATTTTATGGAGAGGGATATCTTAAATAATTACCTACGTGCAAGCTGACCCCTTGTTTCGATCTAAGAAAGTACAACTCGTGCGTAACAGCTTGGAGTAACAGTTATTTATGAAAGGTCCCCGAGATTTCGGCAGTTAAAAAAAGTTTTTCCATTACGAAACTTAACCGAAACGAGAGAGACTGAAACATGAATAACAATTAACAAGTACAATCTCATTTCGACTTGGAAATTATTACTGTTATTGCTTGAAAACATTAACTAATAATTTTAAGGTGATCGCCAACACAGTATGTACAGGCTAAGACATAAATATGTTATAGGTACCTACTCTTAATGAAATTCAAAAACGTTTCCTCTTAACAATATTGAATGAAATTATGTGATATTACACATGCAGAATCTTTTAAATAAGTACTATTATGATTTGTGTAATGTTTTTAAACATTTGAATCTATATATTTTTTTGCCGTCGCGCTGGGGTTGTTTTGTTTTTTTGTCAGTGCGAATAGAATGTAAATATTATGTAATGAGTCTAAGCTTGTCTTGAAAAGAGTAATTGCTGAGTTTATTGCCGGCTCTCCACAGCAAATGCTACCTTCCGAACCGGTATTATAGTATTAAAATTAGAGTTTTCATAGTGCCTGCGAAGGTCTATTTGAATAAATGTTTTTTTTTTTTTTTTTTTTTTAGTTTAATAGTGCGAGAAAATTGCTCTTCAATGACAAAAAGTGTAAGTAGGTATAGGTAGGTACATATTTATGCCCTCGAATATACCTTGTGATAGACTGTATTACGCCGCTCATACTCAAAAACAAAAAAAAATACATACATAAAAGCTATAGGTACATAAATAATATTTCTTTTCTACAAGATAGATACGAGAAAATGTTTACACTAAACTGAAAATTTAAAAGTGCTACACTCAAAGGTCGAATGGGGATGCGCTATCAGATGTAAACCGGATGTTCTCTCTTTGAGTTATGGCCGACCACTTCCGGTGAATGTATTTCCGGTAGGTGTGTGGCTGTGGCCAACGATTGCAATGGTCAGTTAATTGCTCAATGAATCATGACTAATCAGTAAATGTGGGTGGTGACACCCTCTAAACTTTTGCTTTAAGCGATATTTATTAAGGCAGTTATGATATCTATGCATGTCCTGTACGGATGTATTACCAACATGTATTACTGCTGTTATATAGATACCTTAAGGCAATAATTTTGAAATTGCGAATGATTCTAAATGTAGGAAAACTTTTTTTTTAACTAATTAGGTGGCGAACAAGCATACGGACCTATGGACGCTTGCAACACGAGGGGTATCATTCGCGCGTTGCCGACCCTGAAGAAACCGCTTCACACCCTTTTTGAAGAACCCCATGCTGTACTCCATTGGGAAAACCTATTACTACTTGATGGATTTTGGTCTTAGTTAAACCTTTATATGGAGAAATCCATTCAGTTGCAATAGGTATCTGATTCTGTAGGTATGAGTTATTAATGAAACTATTAAAAAAGTGCTAAAATAAATAATGATGCAATAACACAAATAAATTTTCTTCCGTGGAATTCTAAATAAATAGTAAAATTTAAAGTAGGAAGTATCATTTGGATATTTTTAGTCGAAATGTGCTTGCGTTAATAAAAACGATAAAGGAAATGCTGAAGAATGAAGAAAATGATGAAGTGTTTGGAAGAGGTTAGTTAATAGCTGTCGTAAACCTCATCACTTCATGAAAAGAAGGTAGATTTTTTTATAAAACGCCTTTACGTGTCTAAGCAGCAGGTTACGACGGTCATAAAGCTCGCTTATCGACTAAACTCGATTTGCATTCCAATGCCTCTCCTCTAAGGCCCTATTATGATGTAAAAATTCATTTCTTTATCTACATGTACGGAATATTTAAGCGTTCATTAATGTTTGACTTTCTTTCCCCGATCTGGGTTGAAACAAAACTCATAAATATGTAATGGTGCGATGGTACGGCGCTCGGGCTATGCAAAATCGCCCGCCTCGCTTCGTTTTATAAACAGGTCAACTTCAATTTTACGTTTCGTAGATTTAAATCTGAATCAGATTAAGCCATGATGATACAGAAATACGAATCGCAATATATTTTCGAATGTCCGTTTTATTTTGTTTTATCTTTAATTTTTTTAACGCTATTACAACAGTTTTTTTTTTGGATCTCTTGTTTTATCATGAACTGTCATGAATATAAAATAAACATCGGTTTTTATAACAAACAAAGAGGTATTTGAGATATTCTATAAACGGTCAAAATCAAATTCCGTTCTTAGCGGCGGACGATTTGATCCTATTTATTAAATTCCCTTGTCTTCCTGTTGGCAATGTAAGCAAATGTAATACTTGGAATATTTTAGATACACAACAAAATCGGTGGGTACCTACTGGTTGGTGGATCACAGTATGCAAATAATCTTATATGATAAGGAAAAGTTAGCATATTCGCTCTAATATTTTTAATTTTTTTTTCCAATCAAGGGGGCAAAAGCCGAGGTAAATGTGATCAAATTATGAACGGCAAACTTTTCTAATGGTACTTAATTCCTCGATGGGGAGGCCTGATGCTAGCCTTCAGAAAAAAACAAAGTAAAGTGTATTAGTGCCACACTCACAATTTTATTACACGAAAGATGTTGAACTACAAAATTTTATATTATTTGAATATATTTTAACGCGGTTATTATAAAACAGTTTATTTGAACACTAAATTATACTTCAATAGGTAAACATTAACCCCCTTATTCATAATCGCTTTTTAACTGAATCAGTGTAATAGTGTCCTCCGTCTCACTCTTTCAATCACCAAATGTCACGTGTCAGATAAAGACTTCAGAATTTTAGCTAATCAACGTTTGATAACTTCATTATGAATAAGGGGGTTAGTCACGGGATCAGGAGTAAAACTGCGAATAAATAAATCTGAATCTGAACTGATTACTCGTAGGGTACATCTGATTGACCGCCAATTTAGACCAGCTTGGCGAAAACTGGCTTCCCTTGACACGCCTGACCCCTTACTTAAATAACTTATTAGTAAACTGAATAGGATTTGATATATTTTTAATATGTTTTTCACAGGTATCCACCGTTATATTCTCAAAATATATTTGCATAAAAGTCATACATACGTCCAAACAATTGAACGTTGAAATTTTTCCACTCGAAAATGTTATAAAAAGTTACCCCTTCCGCTTGACCGGTCGGCTCATAACTTGACTCGTCCAATAATATCGTCATATTTTTCTAACATTGCGAAATTGGAATAAAAGGACGGAAGGGAAAGTTCCGCATCGAAATTGCTAGGGTCTGTACTTGCCATAAATAATAGACGCAATCTGTGACTGTGTCCTGCCTTCGATGAACGTGGGAGGCTAGTCTGCAGTCACGTTATATAAAATAGTGTAGTCATACATTGTAATTTAGGCTTCTTACTGCTTTTTCTGAGTAAATTGTCGGTAAGGTTATTATTTGTGGAGATAATGTGTCACGTAGTGGATTATATAAGGTAATCTATACATATAAAATGCTTTGTCCTGAATGACTGACTGACAATCAACGCACAGCCTAAACCGCTGATCGTAGAGACCTGAAACTTGGAGGGTTTGTTCTTTGTATGACGTAGGCATCAGATAAGAAAGGATTTTGCGAAATTCTACCCCTAAGGGGGTGAAAAATGGGGGCAAAGTTTGTATGGGACAACGTGATTCCTTGGTCCGATCTACTTCAAATTTTGCATAAACATTCTTTAACATAATTGATGCCATCAATTATGTTAAAGAATGTTTATGCAAAATTTGGTTATGCATTATTCTGTAATCTGTGAAAATCGGATTGGGATTTCAAACATGTGTCAAAATAAAAAATGTTATTTGAATCAAAAGTACTAAGGAGTATTGATATCAACTTCGATGCAAATCACCCCTAAAATAACTTTCTACCCCTTTTTGACCCCGTTAGGCGACGACTTTCAATAAAATATGGAATACCACTGAAACTTGGAGGGTTTGTTCTTTGTATGACGTAGGCATCAGATAAGAAAGGATTTTCCGAAATTCTACCCCTAAGGGGGTGAAAAACGGGGGCAAAGTTTGTATGGGACAACGTGATTCCTTGGTCCGATCTATTTCAAATTTTGCATAAACATTCCTTAACAGAATTGATGGAAGACATGTTTCGTATTTTATTGAAAATCATCGCCTAACGGGGTCAAAAAGGGGTAGAAAGTTATTTTAGGGGTGATTTGCATCGAAGTTGATATCAATACTCCTTAGTACCTACTTTTGATTTAAATAAAAAAAAATATTTTGACACATGTTTGAAATCTCAATCCGATTTTCGCAGATTACAGAATAAGGCAGATGGAGCGAACGGAACACGGGAGTGAGGCCAAAAAAGCAAATACCAGGGGGGGCGATTACGCAACTAAATTTCAATCATTTTCGAATTGAAATCGGTTCAATATAGCGGTTTTCTGATATCTTTTTTACGTTCTGATAAATACAAACAGTGGTTCATTAGAAATGGAACCATTTCCGATTTTGTAATATTTCTACCGATTCAGAGGTTATTTCATTGCAATAAAGTTACGTAATCCACGTACCAGTATTCGCTTTTGAATTTGTATTTGCTTTGTTTAAAAATCTTTATTTAACGAAAACACTTTCTTTTTAACAAATTCAAAAGCGAATACCAGGTATATGTTTTTCAATTTGTACCTAATTGCTTTTTTTGGCCTCACTCCCGTGTTTCGCGCGACCTATCTGCCTTTTGTTCTGGAAACTGAAATGCTCTTTAAAATTGGAATGTCAAATATTAAAGAATATTTAAATCGGATTAGAATTCGAAATTTGTTTGGAAGTTCATTTTCTCGGACTTTTTGGCGGGAACTTGCAGAGTGACGTTGCGTTTTAATTTTTATTTTCATAAATTCGTGTATTTTAGTTTTGGGCGGTGACTGACTGCATGAGGACTATGTGAGAGTGTTATTGTGACTAGAACTTATATAATATAACTGGAAATTGACAAAATACACACCGAGTGTGACGCCAATGAAAAAAAAAAGTTCATTTTCTCTATTTCATTAGAATATTTTGATTGTAGTTAATTTAATTTCTTTCTCATTTGTTGTTATAATAATTAAATAAGATTCTTTCGATTTTTTATTGTAGGTATAATATAGGTTTTTAGTTTTAATTGTAAAAATATCTGTGTTTGATTTATTGTGTCTAATAATCAGTGGCGTGCATTGGTTTTCGAAGGAGAAAATTCAACCCGTACGCGGGTGAAACCGCGGGGGATCTGCTAGTCTATATATATAAAATGCTTTGTCCTGAATGACTGACTGACAATCAACGCACAGCCTAAACCGCTGATCGTAGAAACCTGAAACTTGGAGGGTCTGTTCTTTGTATGACGTAGGCATCAGATAAGAAAAGATTTTCCGAAATTCTACCCCTAAGGGGGTGAAAAACGGGGGTAAAGTTTGTATGGGACAACGTGATTCCTTGGTCCGATCTACTTCAAATTTTGCATAAACCTTCCTTAACAGAATTGATGCAAGATGTGTTTCGTATTTTATTGAAAATCATCGCCTAACGGGGTCAAAAAGGGGAAGAAAGTTATTTTAGGGGTGATTTTCATCGAAGTTGATATCAATACTCCTTAGTACTTTTGATTTAAATAACATTTTTTATTTTGACACATGTTTGAAATCCCAATCCGATTTTCACAGATTACAGAATAAGGCAGATGGAGCGAACGGAACACGGGAGCGAGGCCAAAAAAAGCAAATACAAATTGAAAAACACATAACTGGTATTCTTTATTGAATTTGTATTTGCTTTATTTAAAAAACTTTATTTAACGGAAACCACTTTCTTTTAAATAAATTAGCATACAGCAGATTTTAAACATAGCAAATTTAATACAAATTCAAAAGCGAATACCAGGTATGTGTTTTTCAATTTGTACCTAATTGCTTTTTTTGGCCCGTGTTTCGCGCGCTCAATCTGCCTTTTGTTCTGGAAACTGAAATGCTCTTTAAAATTGGAATGTCAAATATAAAAGAATATTTAAATCGGATTAGAATTCAAAATTTGTTTGGAAGTTCATTTTCTCGGAGATTTTGGCGGGAACTAGCAGAGTGACGTTGCGTTTAAATTTTTATATACATAAATTCGTGTATTTTGAGTTTTATTGCATATTATCGGTGGTATTTTATCCAATAAAGATCAATCCATTTGCACCAGTGAAGTGAAATGAAATGAATTATGTGTATCGTGTCTTTTCAAAAGTCCGTGAAGAGTTTTAGTACATGACCACCACTGTAGGTATAACATGACTTTTATGGACAGTGACTGACTGCATGAGTTGAGGACTATGTGAAAGTGATTTATTGTGACTAGAACTTATATAATATAACTGGAAATTGGCAAAATACACACCCGTGTGACGCCAAAAAAAAAGTAAATTTTCTCTATTTCATTAGAATATTTTGATTGTAGTTAATTTAATTTCTTTCTCATTTGTTGTTATAATAATTAAATAAGATTTGAGTTCGTTTTTTTTTGTAGGTATAATATAGGTTTTAGTCTTTGATTAAGGATACATCCAGATAGAGAGTCGCAGCTGTGCACGCGTCGATAAAAATACGCTCTAACTGTTAGGGGCTAAATCAAATAAAAATGCAAAATAATGATCAATATTTAAATTTCTCACGATTTTAATTGGAATATTTTAACAACTACTATCATTATGAACGTCATTATGACAAGCAGAATGCCGCAGAGGGAGCGTAAAACGTAGCTGTTACGCGCAGCAGCCTATAAAAGTTGGCCTGTTTTGTATATTAGTGTAGTATGGCGACGTTCTTTCTAGGTATATTTATTTCTATGGTTTTAGTTTTAATTTGTAAAAATATCTGTGTTCGATTTGTTGTGTCTAATAATCAGTGGCGTGCATTGGTTTTCGAAGCGGAAAATTTAAACCGTACGCGGGTGACACCGCGGGGGTCTGCTAGTAAAGGTATATATTACATTCAGTTTAATTGAAATGCATACTTAGCTACTAGAAATAGACGCCCAGAAAAGAAATACAGTTGACAAGGGGTTATTTTTTAAATCATTTTGAAAATCAAAACGATATTATGAGTAATGTAAACAAACGAGATATATAATTTATTGAGAGAGGACTCGAGTTTGGTAAAACTATTTTCTTACGTAATAATGTTATGTTGTTTGACGGGCCGCAGGTCGTGGGTTCGATTCCCACAATTTGTGTGCGTGAACATGTCTGTATGTCCTGAGTCTGGGTGTAATTATGTATATTAAGTATGTATTTACAAACAAAAAGTAGTATATGTATTATATCAGTTATCTGGTCTCCATAGTACAAGCTTTGCTTAGTTTGGGATCAGATGACCGTGTGTGAGGAATGTCCCAGGATATTTATTTATTATTTATGTTTAAATTTGTAACTTGAATCTTCTTTGACACTAGTTATCACACATTTAAAATAAATCGTCACTCATAAAAGTATTATGTAGATATTATGAGCAAAAGTTTAAATATACATTAACTATGATTGAAGCTTTATGCCTCATATTCATGCCGGAAAATATTTACAGTCTTCAAAACAATGTTACATCCATGTCACTTACAACAGAGTTATAGATGATAGATAGTTACGTGTCATATAATCTAGCTACTAGGGACGAGCCTCAGCCCACAATATATCAAATAGAACTAATATAAAATAAAAGTTTGAAAATCAGCGTTGCGGCTTACCGCAACAAAACATAACAAAACATAATTTAGTTTGAAGTATGTAATAAATATCATTATCAATTTGTTATACTGTCAAATAAAAAGTTATTCTATTCTATATATTTTTTACCGTTTTGACTTTGTTACGTGAACCATCAGTTGGCAGAAAATGAATGCAGCCGATCGTCAATTATCGTAAATAAATGAAGAGACTGTCGGTAGACGGTGTGACGGGCGGCCCGCCTATTCCTTGTCTGTGGCAAATGAGACGGGACCCTGATGCACCCCTAGAGTCTCCAAGATTTGGTACAGTCTATATGAAACGAGCGGAACTTCTCAGGGCTGCTAGAGTAGTTATTTGTATACCTACTAAGTTTGTGCAATTAAATAAAAAAATAATATAAAAAAAAGCTTTCATAAATTAAAAAAGATATCAAAACGTAACTACTTTGTCCGTAGCGCAAATGAAAAACCAATATTAAATTGTAGGTATACACATTACAAAAAAAAAAAAATATCGCTACTTCAGAAGGTAATCTTTCCTTTTTAAGCCACAACTTTGTAACCTTATATATAGAGATTGCTTTATTTATATATTTCGTATCAGGACGATTGTCTTCTACCAATATTGTGCCCGCTAACATCTTGTATCTTACACAGTACACACCACAGATACCTAAGAAGCTTGGATACGTAGGTAACTTACGTATTTTCATCAATTCATGAAATCAATCATTGATTAGTATTTAGTATTAGGAGTTTTAGTACAACTTTCATTCGCCTATCTCTTTAAACAAATACCGCAACATAACCTTATGAAACTTCAAGATTACAATGTGAACCTCTCTGAAGACGAACTTCGAAAAGATCGGTATATCTCAGAGGTAAGTATGGGAATATTTTGCTATTCCACTCAAATCAAAAAGCTGAGTGCCAACTCAAGAGTAAAATTTATCAATATCGTATGTTCTTGCCAACGTATTACTTCATATAGAGTGAGTTTATATGTAATTAATATCCAAATAAGTAACAGCAAGAGAAAATATTTTGCTAAGCTACACAATAAAACACCTTTTTTGACCGCTTTGCACTACTGTAGAGGGAAGTCCTAAACGGTGGGTTGTCTTTGTGACAGGACACTAAAGTTTGTTCTATCCCACAACTTGTGTGTTCCTACAGAGAAAGTTACAGTATAGGGCACTATGTGGAGACTGAACGCTTTACAATCTTAATACGATAGGTTAATATAATTTCTTGGTAGTTTGAGTATTGCAAAAATTAATGTTATTCTATTACTTACTATTTTTAACCATTATTATTGCAATAATTATGATTTAGTAAAAGGTAAAAAAAAAACATTAAAATGCTAAGCCCATTAAAAATATAAAAAGCCCGCGTAAAAGAAAAAAAGTGAATTATTAACGCATGTGCGAAAAGTACCATCACGCACAAAAGTTAGTAACAATAATACTGTCTGTGTGCACAGAATTAACATAATGCTGAATAACAGAGGTGCCGCGTGGGAGCACGCACGTGGGCAAACATCGGTACAAACGCTGCGCCCGACTGTACAGCTACTGGAGAATATTGTTACAAAAATATTGAAATGTAAAAATATAGCCGCTGGTTCGCGGCAGGAAAATAAATGTTTTTTATTTTTGTAATAATTTTTTATACTACTTAAATTAGTGATAATAACCTCAAATTGTATAAACTAACTCAGGCATATCACACCAGGGACTAGAAAAGAGAAAAGCGAAGTGTAGTTATCTTACCCTAAACGATTATTTAAATAAACAGCATATCAGTTTATTTTGTAACACTTAGGTGCAGCGCAGACGACAGTCTGTGGCACAAAAAGTCTGTTTGGTAAAAGAGTTGTGTGCTGGACTTCTATTAAAAAGTGCGGCACAGATAGTCTGTGCTGCGCCTAAGATTACGTTCGGTAAAGTATGCAAACTTGTTGAGCCCACGTAATAACCGGACGAAAACATCTGACTTTGTACGGTAATATTTTAATGACTACCCTCTTATTGTCTTACAAACTTAGGAGCGTATTGTGCCGCCCGTAGAGTAATTAAGAAGGCCTTTTAATTAAACCTTTTCATACGTCAGTATGACATAAAGGATATCAAACGTGTATTTTGTAAGTGATTCTATTAGTCAGAAGTTGAATACGAATCCTTAAAGCCCGTATGGTATACATAAATATGAAACATTATATCTGTCATATTTTATGTAACATAGAGCAATTACTTAATGTTATGTGATAAAATCATACTTACTATTAATGGTAATTTGAGTTCATTTGTTTCTATCTATTTTTCAACACACTCGCTCGTAAAGTGGCTCTTATTGTCTTATCTAATTTTAGTATCATAAGACAGCATTACGAACGGTGATTTTTACTTTACAGTACCGCACTAGTGTTTTATGAAATTATCCCGATTATGTTAAGTTTGTATCTTACTGTCGGTGATATGTGTGTAGACGAAGCATTCTTAATTTAACCGGATAAAATAGTTTGTCAGAGCATCGCTGTAAATAAAAAAAACTTGCGCTATATGGTCTCATTGTGTGGTTGATGGTTATCAAAAAATCGACTTAAAAAAATAACGCCTCAAGCCACGTAATAAATACACAGGGAGATAATATTATGACCTGGAATAAAATATGTAGGATATTTTTTATCTGGTAAAATATTAGATTCTACGTGAAAACGACACAGTGGACATAGGCAACCCCTGTAGACTTCCACAATGAATAATTTTGGCTTCCTTGCATCCAAACTCCTAGCAACTGTATCTAGGTAGTCAGTCCAGTTTACAAGATATCGTCCCGCTCGACAAATTGGTCGCCATTTGTCACCCATCGACTTTACGAGCGAATTAACCAATTATTTTAATTGTTTTTCTGACAATATTAATAATTCGTAGCACAAACTAAGATGATCCGGCCACTAACACGGGGATTATCAACCATAATAACATATATTTGGGAGGCAGCTTCTAGACATGGGTCAAAAGGAATTATAAATCATCCGAGTACGCCTCTGGCCTGTCGGGAGTATTTAATATAATATTCATGCCAGTAATGTATGGTGTTCATAATGTTAAGAGTCGAAAGTAGGTCGCATTTGCATACATTTTAGACTCGCGTGACTTCAGTTTGATATACATGATCAGCTCGATTATGTGAAATGTGCAATATTTGACGAATAATGATCCTGACGGCCATTATGGTGATTGAATTATGCCTTAATTGTGTCCGCGTTGATTTATCAATTGATGGAGTATTTCAGTTTTAGTCATGACTTCATTCCACCACTGATTATCATGTTTTCCTGGTATAAAAAGTGTCCTATTTGTTATTTCGAAGTATTCTTGTCGGCCAAGCAAGTTTCATCGAAATCCTTTAAGTCGTTGTTAAAGCGTGATTGGGCCACAAAAATCTAAACACTTCAAATTTATAATATTATTAGTGAGAAGATTAGATAGTGAGAACGTAAATCAACGAAATCTGCAAAAAAAGTGACAGTTGAATCGGGATACGGTATAACTGTTATATTATTATATATTACTAGCTGCCCGGCGCGACTTCGTTCGCGTAATACCCTACCCTACTCTTCATTTAAACCTTCCCCGGACTTCCACGAATAGTTCAAACCCAAAATTAGCCAAATCGGTCCAGCCATTCTCGAGTTTTAGCGAGACTAACGAACAGCAATTCATTTTTATATATAAGAAAGAATAAGATAACAGGAGGAGATTTCGAGATGGCATATATTCGGAACCTATGTTGGGTTAGTCATGCTGAACAACTTTTAGTATGGGACCAATAGTGAATTCTCATTTTTTTTTTCAACTTTTCTTACAAAATGTCAACCATGCTCGATCCTAATGTAAGAAAAGTAAAATAAAAATTTGAGAATTCGGTGTTGGTCCCATAGTAAAAGTTGTTCAGCAGGACTAATCCAACATAGGTATCGAAAATATGGCATCTCGAAATCTCCACCGAGTATATGAATTCTTAATAAGAATATGTTGTCAAGCTATTGTCTTGTTAAAAGCCTGAAGCAGTTTCAATCTAGGGTGTAATTTGCCATCATAAGGAATATTACGTTACACAGCTGAATATTTTCTGTATTAAAGACATCGCGTAATCGGTCAAAGGGGAAGTTACTAAGTAGTAAAATTGCAAAATTATAGACTACGAGCTGCTTAGTAAGTAATTGGAAAAAATGTTTTATACAAGTTGCTTTGTGGTAAGCTGTGCCATAAGGGAACAAAAGGTCCTTAAACTCTTTATAATGGCATCGATTTATAACTTCAAAGTAGAGTAATCTTTCATTTATGTATCTTTTAAATGCTTATAAAAACTACTTATTAAGACATACATAAACTATCTACTTTGTGTTCTTAAAGGTACGCTCGTCACCGTTATGACTTTTTAAAACGATGATAACTCTATGTGCAAGATCGTGAGTTCGAATCTAACAATGGGCTTTATTTCGGTAAAGGTAGTTTACTTTGTATTACCAATCTGACTAGCCGCTGTGTTCTGCAGCTGCACTTGAGAGCCAGTTCCCTCTAGGGATAGTATGTTTTCACCTTCGGCTACATCATCAATTACCATGAGGTTGTGATCAAAATACTGGCAAATCTAAATAAAAAAAGGAAACTTGCATGTTTAATCTTTGCAGTTCCATGGAAAAACTATATTGCGTCAACCGCGTCAGTCAGCATCGCGGTACGGTATAGCAGGCATTTACATAAACCGAAATCGAAGACGTAACCGTAACGAGAACTATGTGTGAATCTTAAAATAAAACTTTCAAATATATTTTGATAACACATAATTGGACTGTTTTACAAAAAACTTAAACCGACTTCAAAGTACACTAAGAAGTGATCAAATCCTGATCTGACGACAATGGGACCAAACGGGAAGTGTACCCTTCCAGACAAAAAAAGAATTTTCCATATCGGTTTATAAATGACGGAGATATGAGGTAACAAACATAAAAAAAAAAAAAAAAATACAACCGAATTGAGAACCTCCTCCTTTTTTTGAAGTCGGTTAAAAAGTAAGCTTTATCCTTAAAATAATACTGTATAGTACCAAAAAAACATTTTGTAAATATCTTATCATCACAAGAAAAGAAGATGATAAATTATGACTTTTTTAGGTCACGTCACTCAAAACTGAATAAAGATTCGGATAAGATCGAAGAAATTATTTATTATAATAAGATTTTTCTTTGGTAAGAACCCTTCCCTATAATTACGTCTTTGTTCAGCTGCGAACTTCTTTTGTTTAAAGGTAAGGCTTGAATAATAACAAAAGCTTCGCCGAGGGGAAGCAAACAATGATGTCTGCAGACTATGAAACTGAGAGGACGGAATATTTTCCATTCACGTCATTAAAAATCAATATCGCTGTTAGACGATATAAGATATGAGATGAAAAATAATTAGTGGTGTATCGCTTACATGTATTTTATTCAGAATTTTGCTAATTATTTTGGTACGATTTTTCAAGGATTTTTCCTATTGTTGTTTACCGTTATTTAATGAGAATATATTTTTGTAATAATTTGTTAAAATAATAATAAATAAATAAATACTCTGGGACATTCCTCACACACGGTCATCTGATCCCAAACTAAGCAGAGCTTGTACTATGGAAACCAGATAACTGATATAATACATATACTACTTTTTTTGTTGTTAATACATACTTAATATACATAATTGCACCCAGACTCAGGACATAGAGACATGTTCAATGTTCATGCACACAAATGCATGTCCTGTGTGGGAATCGAACCCACGACCTGCGGCGTGATAGGTGGAATCATAACCAGTCTGAACCAACCACGCCAGCTGGCCCATCAAAACTTGTCAGTACTTTTACGAATATACCTATATTTTCAAGTATCGAGTATCTTGATTAATGATTTTAAAACAATAGAAGCTTGTATTTCAATTCCGATATCTATTTACCTACCACACAGGGGTGTCCGAAGTAGTATAGTGTCAATCGGGAATCCAGAGGTAGAGCACCTTTCATCATCATCATCATCATCATCAGCCTATACTGTCCCACTGTTGAGCATAGGCCTCCTTGAAAGTGAAAGGGACTGGGTTATCACCCATGGATACTCCACCACGCGTGCCCACTGCGGATTGGTGGAGGTAGGCTAGTGGCCAACCTACTGTTGGAATTTTGCAAGCCGCCTAGGAGGCATCCAACTAGCTTAACGACTATAACAATTTAGTGATAATCGGGAAAATGGCAATACGTGCCTTCCGAAGCACGGAAACGGTCGATTTGAAATACCACTAGGCGGTCACCCATCCAGGTACCAACGTAGCTTAACTTTGCCGATCGATTAAGAACGGCTAATCATGCTACACTACGAGCCGTGCGCTTGAGCACCTTTAGAAGTACCTAAATCACTTCCAAGTATGTTCCGCGATTTTTGAACATACATGGGGGTGAAACGGGTAGCTCTTAAAGTACTCTACCTCTGGACTTCCGATTGACACGAATTCTTGAGACTTCCTGTATAATACAGTAAAATTTTCGTTAAATTTCTTTTGATCAAATTGGCTTGCGTTTGGCATCAATATGTGATGATAAAGCCGAGGACGATACACATTTGCTTAGAATTTGTAGATATCAGGAAAAAAAGATTCTGGTAGAAAAATAAAAAACCGGCCAAGTGCGAGTCAGACTCGCGCACCGAGTGTTCCGTACAAACCTGTAGGTATAAATTATTAAATATATTTTTATTATATGAAAAATTTATAATTTTCGAAATTTTTCCTTTATCTGTGCTATAAGATGTTGCTTCGTACCAAATTTCAAGATTCTAAGTTCACGGCAAGTACCCTGTAGGTTTTAATTACCTTGCGAATGTCGAAAATTTGCAGCAAAAACAGCTTTAGATATCTTTTGATTGCGTTGGCTAAGAAGTTTGATTTTTTCACAGCTCCAAGGGACTTGAGTATTTGATATTTTGAGTTAAATTAGACGGACAACAAAGTGATCCTTTGTGAACAAAGGGTTCCGTTTTCCCCATTTGAGTTAACGAACCCTAAAAAGCAGATAAATATACAAGTATTATTATGTTACGTAGGTAATAGGCACATATAAATAATTCAGAAGCGCCTGATATGCAATGAACTTGTACTATCATGAGCTTTCTATGAAAATTATCCATTCGACCGCCTTCGCAGATAGTTTTTCATCTGGCAGACATAATGCTCGATTAACACTCCATAACGGTCAACCGGAAGTGTGGACGCCATGTTGGCGGCGAGATAGCGGAAATATATCGCCGGAAGTCGGCGGCCATTATTCAGGAAAGGAAGGCTTCCGATGTCACTTCATAAGTGTTCTTATTATTTTGGTGGATACCAATTATTTTGTTCTCGTTAGGAAATCGTGGCGTTTGGTTAACTAGATCGAATAGGGTTGAGTCTTAATATTAATTTACTAATTCATCAAAGAGACCGAAGCGATGATAGCTCAGTGCCAGTGACGTTGAATGCGTTACGATGGTTCAAATCCTACAATGAGCTTGAGCTTTCAGTAGGCCACTTGGTAGTACTTACCTGGCTGACCATCCTCAAGAAGACCATCTCTTGCCATTCATCTACCGCTTTATTTCCACATTTGCACTTAATAGCCAGTTGCTCTCTTTTTCCTAGGTCCATAGGTGATGGGGGCCACTCATCTGCTGGCATATCTGGCGTATTGTCTCTACTAGAAAACAATTGCTGAATATAAGAGCTTGATGCCTATCTACACAAGTAAAATACTTTCCTGGCCCACCAAGATAGAATAACAGGAAGGAGCTGATTGAAGGGCTTTGCCTTATAGTAAGACTACTAACGCTAAAATAAATAAACAATAAACAACAACATAAAATAAATCCCCATTAGTAAAGATTATGAAAAGTAAATGTTTAAAAGTGAGTTTCAAATATCAGTTCAGTGGGTGTTAAGTAAAATACAAAGTAATGAGTATTCTAACAAGCGATTCTAAATTAAAAATCTGAACTACCGGGGATCCACCCTTTCCTCGTTATTTTAACGTGGATTAAGTCACAAGTTAAAGCGACTGATGAGTATGTTTACACTTGTACCTAACTCAAGCAACATCTAAGTATAGTCGTACATAATATCTAAATAATTGTTTTAATGGATAAAAAGGTACTTCAATTTGTTAAACGATGTAGATTCTATTTATTTATAAGTACCTATATCAATGTTAGTATACATAAAAATATGTATATAAAGCATGTATAAGTGTTTTTTTTTTTCAAAGTTATCTCTATCTCGAATTTATCCTTCTAATATTATAAATGTATGTATTTGTGTGAATGTTTGTATGTTTTTTTTTTATTCAATCAAAAGTGTATAAGCGGACTGCCAAAACCGATACATGTTGTGATATGACAATTTTAGATAAATTCAGAATTATAATCGCTATTTTCTCATAATTTATACCATTTCTACAAAAAAAAACTCTCCATCGCTCCCCTGAGACTAGTCGCGAAGCTAATGACGTGTTCTCCGCGAGGCACGTGTCTGCCACGTGGCGCTATAACCTCTAATGTGTGCAACACACAATACACCATGTATAACGGAGTTTGCAAGTGCCATCTCTTGGCAAATTGGCGATAACTCTTACCAACTTTGGCAAAGCAGATGCATAGGATCGTCTACTTATTTTACAAGCAAGTATGTAATTATAATAGCACACTATCCCTATCTATGATATTATCAAAAATATGTAAGGGTAATCTACCTATTTGGTAATAATAATGTATCTCTATAATTGTAGAGATAATAATCAGTCTAATTACTCTAGTTTTATGGTGAACCTATCTTGGCTTTATATTTTTTGCAATTTTCTTGATTAAGCTACTACTTTAAAATGTTTTGTTTTTCTTAACTCGCTATTATTATTAATTTTGAATAAATTAAGTTATTATAATACATAATAGGCTCTTTTAATAATTATTGTCATATTAAATTCATGTGTGGACATTCTAGAGATTATAATGAATATACCTAAATATTGTATGTTTTAAAATGTCTTCTTTCAATTTTGTTAAGTAAAAACAATGCTTTGAAAAAAGTATGATAAATTTAAACCTGCTGCTAAAGATAAAATTATATTTTCATTTATATTATAGTGAACGCACTTTTAGAAGTGTAACGCATTCCATTAATTGTAATGAATCGACATTATTAAGGTATGAATTGTTGACATTGAGGTGTTGTTTATCAACCCTACATCAGAGATTGATTGATAAATAAGCTAAAAAGCAGCAGTGAGGGTGACATAATTGAGCGAATTTCCTCACATTCCCCACAAAGGGCGCTGTTATCGCGCATGCTAAATCGTGACACATTGATCTACTCATTGACAAGTTCTATTGAACTTTCAATGTGCCAGAATATTTTTTAAATAAAATAAAAAATGGTGAAATATCTTTATGTTTCAGTGCCATTTAACTTGAATGCCATTCAACAGCTTCCACGAGCTTAATTTTTATGTCAAGGAAAAAGAGCATCTCATTACTTTGCAAGTAGCTACATCAAGTGCGCCACTAATACCACTGTCCAAAGTATCTATGAAATAATAACTTAATACGGACTTAGACGGGCCAGTTGACGCAGTTGGTTAAGAGTCTGGTAAAGATTCCACCTATTGCGCCGCAGGTCGTGGGTTCGATTCCCGCACAGGACATGCATTTGTGTGCATGAACATGTCTGTATGTCCTGAATCTAAGTGTAATTATGTATATTAAGTATGTATTTACAAACAAAAAGTATAGTATATGTATTATATCAGTTATCTGGTTTCCATAGTACAAGCTCTGCTTAGTTTGGGATCAGATGACCGTGTGTGAGGAATGTCCCAGGATATTTATTATTATTTATTATTATTATAATAACAAATAATAATTAACCTTGTGTCTTATACGTCACAGTGACATTTAGCGCACTATCGCGCGGTTCTCTTTAAACACTTACTAACGGTTAATAATAATGAAATTAATTAAAAAAAACATATAGGTGTATTAATAGATTTGTATTTGAAGATAATTCCACCATGGGAGAAAAGATGTTATTTTTTATTGATGCTAGTTTTCAGCAACTTAATTCCTTGCACGAGCAGCAAGAACTCTACGTTAGGTAAATACAATCATACTTGGTATTTTTGGCGAAATACACAACATCTCGTACAAAATTGTTGGCAAAATAACTTACACGTTCGTGTGTCACACATATTAGGGTGTTCATCGTACCGTGCGACATATCTGAAATTAATTCATGTTTTGTCATTCCCTCACTTTATATTCAGAGCTTAATGACGTGGCACTATAAAACGTCATAGTGGAAGCCTGTTTCCGAAGCGTAAGATATCGCGGACGTGCGTACCGTTATAAATGGCAAAACACGGGTTTGCTCTTACTGGACGTTGGTATGGGCCTCGACAAAAACCAATATTTGGAAGGGGTGCTATTGAAATACCACCCTTTGATATACAAAAAAGTACAGGATATGTTTCGATGGATGCATATAAACTTAAGTTAAAAGTAACGGCTTACATCCGGATTCCCTTATTCAAATTTCAAAGCCTCTGGAAAATTTGGATGTGGTTTTTCCATGTAACTGAAAATACGAAAGTTATGTATGTTTATTATGGTATAGTATGGAACATAGGATACATTTATCGCGAAAAACACTAAATACTGGGACGCCGCCGCGCCGGTTTAGCCGCGTTATAAGAGCTATTTTTAAATAAATACACACTATTTATCATAGTCACCGCCTTTATTATTATATTATATACTTAGCCAATGCAAATGCAGCACTCGTGAAAACATGTTTAATTTCGCTAAGTTGTATATTTTGTAATTAATTCCGTATGTGGTTTTTAATCAAGCGGTATGCTCTGAAAATATGCGGTCAGTATTCATGCATTCATTTAAAACAACTATTTTAATTATTCACTGAGAATCAACTCGTATTGCCGACAACAAAGTTATTTCGAACGAAATGTTGTTGACGCGGCATTGTTGCGAAAACTGTAGGTATTAGATGTTTGAAATATATATAAAAGCTTTAATTCGTATATTTTGGATGCTTTTTATTACAGTCAGCTTCCATATTTAAACAAAAGAGAGGTATCTATAATTTATAAGATAAAGAGTTAATACATTACACAAAGTTAGAGTAAGAAATTAACATTTGGCATCCTCATTTGGCATGCGGACAGTAAAATAGTAGATTTTAATTCCGGCATCCGTTTCCTGACTCTTACAATTTATAATATATTTCAAAGAATGGCGTGAATGGGTTTCTTCTGGGCAAGCGTGCTCCAGCTTAGCCTTCGTCATCGTCTTTTATGGGCGAGTCAGTGGCCAAAACAATAAAAGCACCAGTTGCGTTAGTGCCCGCTTGGCCTGTTACCACACACATAATAATAATAATAATAAATATCCTGGGACATTCCTCACACTCGGTCATCTGATCCCAAACTAAGCAGAGCTTGTACTATGGAAACTAGATAACTGATATAATACATATACTACTTTTTGTTTGTAAATACATACTTAATATACATAATTTGCAAATACTGCCATGCACCTAACGATTTGTTCCGGCTTCACTATTTGCACGTGAAATCCGCTGTTTACCGACAAGCGATGATGGCGACCTCGCGGACGGACATGATTTTTGGTTCTTCAGTCTGAAACTGTCGCCATTGTCAATATAGATTTAACATAAAATGGAAGAAGGGAACATATTGTTCTGGTAACTGAGTAAAATAAAGGCAGAAAGAAGTAGTTACATATTTTCATTAATGTATATAATATACATATTTTTCTTTATAAAGTAATGCTAGGTAAAATCTAGGTAAATAAGGATCCCAATTGAAAAATGCCACACCCGTATTTGTTTCAAATGATAACCCATAAAAATAATGTGAAATGTGAATATGTTTCAACTCAACTTTTCTAAGATTTATTAAAGGTATTACAGGAAAATGGGAAAGCGTTATTCATGCGCAGGTGTGCTGACAATTTGCTAACTTGCTACATTTTTGTATGAAAATTGAGTTGGCAACATTTTTGGGTAGCGGTGACTTATCGTTTTTTTTAATATCCTGGAACATAATTTTCTATGTCTGTATTCATAGAGATGATAAAGTTTTTTTGTATGAAATTTTATACTGACTAGTTCAGTCACTGAATACTCCGTGGAATATTTAAACTACATATTATTCGTTTTAGGGTCCCATACCCAAAGGGAGCCAAAGGGACCCTATTACTAAGCCTCCGCTGTCCGTTTGTCCATCCGTCCGCCTGTCAGGCAGTGGGTTGTATCTCATGAACCGTATAATAGGTACACAGCAAAAAATAATAAGATGAAATAAATATAAAATTAAAGGTAAATTAGAATTTAAACTCAGTCAGTCTCCCACTTGGCCGTTTTTTTAAAAAGTTATTTAGTCAAAAATTAGGCATAATGAGCTACCTAATATTAATTGGTCAACATCGCCTATAAACACCTGCGACACCATAGCTGAACCTGAAGAAACCATTTCATACCTTTTTGGAATATCCTGTTTGAAACCTAAATTATGTACACTTATTAATTGTATAGCCATAATTTATTCTACTCATAATTTGCTTATACATTTCAATATCTCTAAACTCTTCGAAGATTATTACAATCATTATTATAAAAATACACGCAAGCCCATACAACCACAACTTTTTTCTACCCAGCGTTTTTCTATCAGAGACAAAAGAAAAAACAAACATAGCGTGATCACTTGTTAATAGCCAATATGCGTAGCCGAAATTGCTTTCCTAACGTTGTTTTCCCTGTAACTAATATTGGACTAATCCCATTATCACCGACTTCTATTAAGGGAGTATCGATACCGATTTTTCTTTTTCTTTAACTAGAAACTGTTGAGCTGTATTTTCATTAGGGATTCTAACAGTTTGCGGAAAGAAACCTTTTTCCGTCGCATACATTACATGCGCTTTTATATCGTGCTCGTTTAATTAAAATTTCCCCTTTTTATTGCTTTTAATTTATTTCTTCCTTGTTCGCATAGAGGATACGGTATGCAACAGTTAAAAGCAGAAAATATTTTATTAATTTCTAAAATAACGTTCAAAGATTAATGTAAATTAACCAATCTTTAAAAGTATTAACGTAACATCCAAGTCAAAGACTAAACTACTGAATGTCCCGCTTCGCAAAAGTATCCTTGCGTTGCTTTTAGTCCTATTCGTGACCATCTGGTCCCAGACGACGTATTCATTCTACAGGAGACTTCTCGTTTCACTAATGGCCCAGCGACAACGTGCTTTCTACTTTCTTTTTTAACAATTCAATTCGTACTTTAGAACTATTTGCTTCGGCTAGACACTGCTCTTTTACATACAAATGTAATTTAAAGTTCCTTCAAGATACCTTTATGTAATAGTTCTTTTGATACTTCCAAATGTTTTATTTGCATTAGCTTTTTTACTCTATCTAGTTTTTTCCTAATTAATGCGAGTTGGTATATCAGGAAATAATTTGCATAGACGGTTTATGGTCTATACGGTTTCTTTATAGTAAGGAAAGTATTCTTTTATAATAATTACAAATAGTAGAAACTCTTATGTCTATGCGGTAAAGTTATTATCTGTTATAACATTCTCCCACTGAACTGAATATTTCAAGTGCTTACAGACCAATATTAAATTCTTCGTGCGATATTCATTCACATTTCTCTACTGTATGATATCTATGAGGCCTTTATCTCGGGAAGCCTATGATTTTATTGCTGTATCAATTGATTTGAAACTCCATCGAGCGAGGAATTTATTAAATATATGTGCATGCTTTCTTTGAGACTTGATATTTGGAGGGTTTATTTAAAGAAGTGTGGAAACGCACACTACGAACGGATTTTGGAAAATTCACACCTGCGTCATTATTAAATATGATTCCATAAACATTAAAAAATACATGTTGGGGTAGGGTAAAATATTAGAACAATTAAATAGAATGCTATAATACCTTTATGTTGATGATATAACTAGTAGAAGTGCGAGTTACTTACCATGGTGGAAAAGGCACAGAGAATAAAAACAAACGTAACAAAAATATTTCATCCGCATACAAAACCACTCAAATCTCTGATTAGTGCGGTTTACATATCGAGCATACGTATCAAGGGTTTACCGACCCTAGGGGTTTTTATTTCCAAAAACCGAAACGAAAAGCCCTTAGAAATGGAAGTGAACCTTTCCCGCCACATTACTTCAGGGATGGAATGTAAATACATGGTGATATGAATATAAATGTCGTTTAAGTAGACGGTGTACGTGGTCGCTGTCGTTACTTGGAACCAAACAAGCCCAGTTATTGCCACTCTTTGCTTTGAGCGCAGTTGCCACATGGGGTTGGTTATGAAATTGGATCAGATGTGAAATTTTAAAATTAATGCGCTTTATCTGCTGCAGCCATGCTGCCCGTGGCGATTAAACAGGTACCTTCTATTCATTGGTTTTGTCAAACAATTTAGCTAAATTAAATTCTCGTTCGTGATGTAATGAATTGTTTTGAAGGCTGAGTTCCGAACCGGTGGTAACTTCAGTAAATGTGACCTTCATAAGTTCCCTTCTGGGGCCTAAATTGAATAAATGGCTTTGACTTTGTTTTGATTGGACTTGTCATTTTTTAAACATTTATGATAGTTTAATAAACAAAAGCGTTGGTTATTTTAGAAACTGTTTTATAACCTACACATCGTGTTGGAAAGGGAATCCGAAAGGGGTGAAGACTTAATGAAGTATAGACTCTATATTACATTTTTGCTTCCAAGTTTATTGAATTAAATATAACCAACGTGTCACCGCCTCACCGTTCAATGAGGGCGATCTGTGCGCCTAGTACCAAAGAACTAGGTTTAGTTTCGTTACACGTTGTATAATACCTACTCAAATTTAAAAGCCAAAATTTATTTTATTCCTTCAGATAATGAGTACCATAACCATAAAGTCTTGTTACAAACTCTGTATAATATTACTGCAGCAACACTTGAGACCCATTGCAGTTCCTTTGTGTGTTTACCACCATCGGCCAGATCATCACTAACCCTATTTTGTTACAACAAACGCAAGACAATTCATATAAAATTTATTTGTGGTTTATTTAGGGAAGCTGCAAAACTCAATTCTGCACATCACGTCTTACCATGTTCACTCAGAATCTGAAATAATGATGTTTTACATAAGGTCCTAATAAATTAGTGAATTTCCTCTTGAGGGATGAATATATAGGTCATTAGTAATCAAAAAATAATATTAGAAAACTAATCCGTGGGAAAAAAAAAAACGAAATTGAACTTAATATTAGTACAAAGTATTAATTTAACCATTTATCTAAAAAAAACCCACGGATTATTTTTCTTATATTATTATTTGATTACTAATGACATATACATTCATCCTTCAAGAGGAAATTCACTAATTTATTAGGACCTTATATATTACACCAGATAACATCACAAATGACACGTTTTTTCAAGAAATAACTCTACTATACGTAACATACATATAACGGTACACTCAGGTTGCAAGGGTTGTACAAGCACGGTGAATGTGAATATGCATATTGTGCGGCGAGGACTCGTAAGAGCACTTCACTCGGAGACGGCAACAATAGGCCGGCGTAATTTCAAGTTTTTATAGCTTTATTGTTGGTGCATGTAGTCAGTGTCTTTGCAATAACCTCACAATATGTTAGTACCTACGTTACAATTTATTATGCAGCAAAATTGCAGCTGTTGTAGCGCAATTTTCATTATTATTGTGTTCTTTAAGCTCGTATGGGGTACCTTGTTAACAACTTATATTAGAATAACATTTTATTAAAATTACCTATAAAAGCATGACCGTTGTTTGTCGTTTATTACTTAAATAAAATTATTTACCCTTTCTTCCTAATAATATAGAAGTGAGACTGCTACATTTTCACGACTAAACTGATTTGATGAAAATTTCCAGAAGAATAGCACGTACAGTCGCGGACTAAAATGTTTACCACCTTACGGTCTATAATCGCTTGCACATTTCCGTTTCATAAGGTTGACCCGAAATAAAATGACTATTGATAGACGTGGATTGTTATGACATATTAAACCTTATTGCGCGCGGTATGAGATGGAATAGACTTTAAAATGTGATAAAAAAAAACAGTCCGCGACTGTACCTTTGGTATAGGGTGCTTTGCCCTGTGAACGCGAGTCAAACCGCGAGGAACAGCTAGTTAAAACAATCTATATTTGATTTCCTATAGGAAGCCTTAAGGTATTCCCTTTACTAAAAATGTATAAAGCTTCGTTCAGACTAGTTACATTTTACCGAAGACGTATCGAATCGCATGTGCAGTACACGATTTATCAAGAGAGATAGTAAGTGAAATAATGGTTGTATTTCCTGCAGTTACATCAGTGTTTCGCAAGCCGGGTAAAGATTTCCGGTTGTATACGCCACTCGTTATATGTTAGTTGATCATGCGATTATCTTTGTGAATGTTTTTTTTTTGTTTATTGCAACAGTGAATATGGTGAGTGAGGATTTGGTCGATTGTGGTAAACACATAAAACTAAGAAGTGTACTGGCTCTCAAGACGTTTTCAAGGTGCTTGACGATAGTTTTTCTACTTGAGAGTACTGATAACCAGTCGGACAGGGACTACAAAGAAGTACTGGGTTTTTTGATAATATCTTCCTTCACCGATTACTAATTGAACATATTCGGTCGGATACATCTTTATGAATAACTGCCTAAATCTGCTCATGTTCCTGAAGACAAAAGTGCTAGCTACAACTGTAAACTTAACTAAAGAGTTGTTTACAGTTTAAGAGATTTAGGCAGTTCTAGATATATGTATGTAGGTACCTAGACAAGACGGCCGATATGAAAGCACCACGCTGATCGGGTAACTGTTTGTGAATATATCTCACGGTAATATTATTAATTTACCTTCTAGACGTTATTATTTTAGCTCAAGACGTCTTAGAAGGTTTATATGGCTACTTGAATAACATTTAAACTTCATAAAGAACAATGAATTGGATGGATAGGCCATACCGTAGATATACTTTACGCCAAATAACCGAGATTTTAGGCGATTTTTTATCATACTTCTATACTCATATATAGTGCATACCATTTAAATAATAAAATTTATATGGAATTACATAGTAAATAAATAAATAAATAAATATCCTGGGACATTCCTCACACACTGTCATCTGATCCCAAACTAAGCAAAGCTTGTACTATGGAAACCAGATAACTGATATAATACATATACTACTTTTTGTTTGTAAATACATACTTAATATACATAATTACACCCAGACTCAGGACATACAGAACATGTTCATGCACACAAATGCATGTCCTGTGTGGGAATCGAACCCACGACCTGCGGCGCTATAGGTTAAGTAAGACTCCACGTCTTAACCAACTGCGCCAACTGCCCCGTCTATAGATAGTATTCCAAATATATGTTTCCAAACGTAGGTTCCTATTATAATTCTCTAAGCTATAGCAAGGTGGTTGAAATTGCAAAAGCGTGCACACCGCGATACGAGCCGAGGTGCATTGTTAACACCAAACACGCCTTCGCAACGAATTTAATTACTACATAATGAACGTAATAGCCTATTGAATGAACTTACGTTGATTTACTGAGTCGTGTTATACTGCAACTTTAGTTGCCGTGTTTGTGTTGTTTGGAATATCATTTAGGAATTATTATGACGTTAAAGTTAGTCAAGTTCAACTCATTAATTCAGCTGAACTTTGGCTTCAACTTGAGAATATTATAAATATTTTAATGCACAGCATGCGTTTTATATTGCAACGCGTGCAGTTTATAATAAAAAAGTTTTTTTATGAAACTTTCACCCAAGTGCCAACAAACAAACTTTTTTTTTTATGTTTGTTTTTTTTTTTTTATTAGATAATTTGCAAGAAGGTATATGTATTACCCTCACTTTCCCATTTCTAATATTAGGATAATACTGTTTCAGTTAAAGTATCAAATAATAATGAATTTAAGTTTTATAACATGTCATCATCATCATCATCATGCCTACAATCTCCCACTGGTACAGCACAGGCCTCCTTTCACAAATCAAGGTGAAAAGGGAATGGGCAGATACTCAACACGCGTGCCCACTGCGGATCGGTGGAGGTAGGCTAGTGGTCAACCTACTGTTGGAGTTTTCAAGCTGCCTAGAAGGCCTCCAACTAGCTTAACGACTATCACAATTAAGTGGTAACCGGGACCAACGGCTTTACGTGCCTTCCGCAGCACGGAAACGCTCGATTTGAAATACCACTAGGTGGTCACCCATCCAGGTACCTACTGACCACGACGGTGGTAGCTTAACTTACCATGCTTATCATGCTACACCACCATTATAACATGTAGATACTAATAATCAAAATCTATTCATCATAGTATATCACCTTATGCCACCCAAATGCTCTATAGCAAAATCATATATTTAATTCCCAATTATTAAACTGCATTTCTGCTATTTTGTTCAAAACTACAACGTAAAGTTACACACAATTTGTCATTTTCATAATCCGACTCGGTCCATATCGTTTCAGCGTTCGTCAGGTCTCCACTAATGAAATAAACTTTCAGGTAGAGTGGAGAAAGCACGGTATTAATATTCATGGGGCACCCTGCCCGGACCCCCTGTAAATGTTTTATTCGTTAACGAGTCCACCGGATTAGGGTAATCATGTCACGTCGTATGTTATACGAAGCCTTCGAAATTAATTTAGACTAATCAATTTCTGGTTTAACGTAAATAAAATAAAGTTGTGGAACCAATTATTGTATTTGGTAATATATTACTTTCCTTTCACTATAGCATTTTAATAAATCTTTTCATTTAGGTCTATTTACAGCGTAAATAATTCACTGAAACAACATCATTCAACACAGCTCTGGTCTTAAACAACAATCAATACCGTTATTATCCCGAACTACGTTTCATTTCAGACTAATTTGCGTATTATTCCGCCTGAGTGTGAACGGGTATGCGGATAATCTGCAAGAGACGGCCCGCCAGTATCGTCAGCGTCTGTAGGCTTAAATTTTCATTATGTTTATTGGATAATTCGCTTCAGGAACGGCGTGAGGCGCGGAGATAGAGCGGATTGTCAATGCAACACTGAGCATTCGCTTAACGCACCCACTATCTCTACCCTTGTCTTATACTGCCACAGACAGATTAAGCCGCCATCAATGAATCGCGTAAAGCAGCAGTGGATCAATCGTTTCATAAGCAAAATACTTTTCGCATCGGTTATTGGAAAATTACTCAGTATTGTCCGGATATTTATGAAGCAATAGCATTTATTTCATTTAATACGTTTTGAGAAGGAATTTAATATTGAAAGGCGGCTTCCAAAATAGCATTTTAATAAAGAACAGTTTCACACTTCACTGTCTTCGCAAGCAGGAAATTATTTTATTTTGTGTAACAAATCCCCTTTTTTTAATTACAGAAATAAGAGAAAGGAATGTGTTATATTTATTGTTTAAGTGAACTCAAATATTTTTAACTGGATAGATAATTGAAGTAATTATATAAACATTAATCTTAGAATTCTATGCGTTAAGAGTACACAATACATTAACGTAAAGGCTAGATATATTTGACTGGTCGTTTGTCTTAGAGCTTATATACCGTGATTGCTAAGCTACCGGTCGTGAATTCGAATTACATTCAGGACAGAGAAAAACACATGAACACGATTATTATGCTGGGTCCTAGCAAATTGTGAGCAAGATTGTCGTACATAATTTTGTTCATAATGTGACGTAGAAGAAGAAGAAATTATTCATCAAAAATCCATCCTGTATATTTACAAAGTAAAATATGCAGTATAATCTGGTTTCTAAGCTAGAATCTCTGCTTCGTTTCGGGATCAGATGGCTGCGTAATAGCATCCTACAAATAATTAATATCCTGGGACCTTTATGTATATAATCGTCTTAAAATAAACCAGATTCTTTCTCATTGGCATATTTTTCATTATATTTTTGTGAACCTATGCTCCGACTTCTTCAAAATGTTACAAAATAAAGTAGGTACTTAGGTATGTCTTAAATACTGTAAAGCGAATGATAAATCTCCTGAAACAGTCATGAGGTCGCAGATGGCCCGGATATTTTAGTAAATGAGGCCCACATTTAAATACAAAGAGTCATGTATTATATATTTCTGTTAAATGGATGAGGTATACTTTTTAAGTCATACACAAAGAGTTTAATGTTTACTCGTCAAATTGAAGTCACCTTAATTGCTACTTTAGACATCTGAAGAAGCTCTTTTTACCCCTTTTTTTGAAACACATAGCGATGCGAAATAAGTATTACGAGATGATATCTTCGTTTATATCCTTAGAGCCTAGCACGGACGACGGTAGAACACACATAGTACTTAAGTCATTTTTACAAAGACTAAGAAGTTCCAAGCCTATAAGTTCGGGATCATCACAATATGAGTAGCTCACCATTGTAATAATACAAAATGTGCACTTTTTTCAAACATTTTCAAGTATCGCAACCACTACCTAAATTCGTATTTAACTGCTTCTACCATATCCAAATATAATAATCTCTTCTGCCATCCACAACACCCGCATGCGACACGACTGGCCATCTGTCACAGCGTAACCGGGACGCAGTAAATTACGCGCCTTCATCATCCCGCGGGAAACTGACCTGGAGGCTAGAGCTGTCTGCCCCGACTTATGTACCAAGATTCCGGGCGGTTTTATTTAACATGAGCTATAGTTTGTTTTGCTTGTGTAGTAAAGATGTTAAGGGATGAATGTGTATTTTGTTATTATTTTTAGAAGATAATTGTAAAGTGAGTTATAATAAAACTGTACTTAACTAAGTACAACTGAATTGTACTTATTGACAATTTAGTGCATGTGTTGATACAAGCACGTCGCCAGCTAAAGGCCAGGTATAAATTACGAATCGGTCATATAAAAAAAAGTTACAGTCGTTATACACTTATTTATAGTGCGAGTCTTACCTTTACCTACGCCGATTGTATAATAAGAACGGTACAAAGGTCAAGCAAGTCAAGTAAGTGACTTAGGACTTTGGTTGCTCTGCATTTGGAATTGTTTTAATCTCTAGGGGGGCAGCTCCAATTCCCTTGGCGGCATCCATATAATATGAAAAAAAAGTAAAATAATATTCAGTTACGACTCTTCAGATTCAGACGCTCATCGTTGTTGACACTGTA
The DNA here is from genome assembly GCA_947623365.1 of Achlya flavicornis. Taxonomy (NCBI): domain Eukaryota; kingdom Metazoa; phylum Arthropoda; class Insecta; order Lepidoptera; family Drepanidae; genus Achlya; species Achlya flavicornis. The sequence continues at coordinate 12,068,584 of OX392473.1, read as the reverse complement.
GCTTTCTCCGCAGTCGTATTATTTGTCCTTATTGTAGTTCGTATAAATTCTCCACCGTAGCATAGAGACCGTAGCCTGTATCGTAGCACCGTAGCTCTCATCGTAGCAGTAACTGTAATCTTTAACTCTTCGTTGTTTTCTTCGTAGCTCTCAATATAATCAGTGCTCATAAGGTAGCTTTGAGACGAGTAGTCAAAGAATAATGACTGTAACTTTGTAAAGAAGGGACTCTTACGCGAATTTATTGTCGCCTGCCGTCGTCACCTGCAACGTAATGGCATAGTAACAAGACAAATAACCGCTTGTTGCTTGTGCGTATGATACCAATCATAGATAATTATTGATTAGCTTTTATGAATTACCTAAGGTATTAATTATTGCTTAATGTAAGTTCCACTTTAGATCTTCCCGTAGCTCTATATCTGTACGATTTAGCTTCCCCCATAGTTATTACAGTAATTCTAAATGCACTAACGCTTTCCTTTAGTCTTATGTAATCAGGGATTCATCACATTTTTTAATTTGTATCTATGATAGTTCCATTCGATGTAATAGAAGTGCTGGATACCGTGTCTCGTCTCCAGCATCATGCCGAAATCGTGTTTGCATCCGACTCCTCAGGTGTAATCTTGTACGTGAACTTTTCTGTTTATTTTCTCTTCCAATTTCGTCGGAGTGCCTGCCAAGGTGTTGTCTGATGTCGGCTTACTATTTGAAATATACGACTTTATATAACGTCCAACAATCTACAGAATTTTACTGATTGCTTTGCCATATCATTATCATAATAAAATACACAAAAATGACATATATATCTCTGTGAAATTTACAGAAATAGGGTATTTTATTATTATTTTTATTCTATTAATTTACAAGAGTATTTTTTTATTTGCGGCTAGAATCCTAAACTATTCTTCTTATCAATAGCTTTTGTAATATATTTATATAGTCTGCAATGAGCTCATTCAAATGTCTTAAAAAAAGTTTGTCTAATTAGTCAAAATAGCTCTGTTGGAGGTATTATAACTCCGTGTATAACTCGGCTTAACCAGCTTTTAAGTTTTCTAGCAGTTTCACGCTAGTGCTCAATTTTGTTTTTAAAATGTACAAAGTTTTCCTCAGCTGCTAGTTTTGTTTACTTTTATTGTAGACTGTATAATCAATGTGTACTTAACTAGTTTTCGTTTTCAATCATGTTATCAGCAATGAATTATTGTTATTGCTTTTTAATTTAAGGATTTTTTAATGGATTGTTTTAATATATACATTTCATATTAGTTTTCACCCAGCGTTCTCGAGGGACCAATGTTTTCTTGTATAAAAGTATTCTTTCAAATCAAATCAAATCAAATATATTTATTTGGAACAACACAAAAGGTACAATAATTAAACAACAACGATGGTGTCTGCAGAAGTTTGAAAAACTGTGTCGCAGACACCAACGCCCTCCTCCGTTACATACATCTATTAGGTTCCAAACAAACAATAGGAATATAAAAATAATAAAGGGTAAACTTTAAACAAAAGAAAAATGCGTGTGTGTGTATGTGTGGGTATGTGTGTGTGTGTGTCTTTATGTTATTCCAAGTGATTTTCTACCTGCTTGCCAAATAGAAAAGAGGTAGAGCGTAGCATTTAATTGTTCAATGAGCAGCTCGACTGGGGAAGTACTTCCACCTTAAAGAATACCGCAGCCAAATAAATGATCCTGCGCGTGGGTAAGGTCTCCAGAGCTAATCGGGGAAGGAGGAAGGATCGGTAACGAATGAGTGAATGAGCTATGTGTGTTGCAAGCATCCATATGACTACGATAACCGCTTACCATCAGGCGGGTACACATGTTTATGACATAGTAAATACATTACGATAAATATTTACAAAATACAATCTATTATATAGTAAATTTCCTCAAGCCTGCCGCTGCTTCCGATTAATGGCAAGGTTCCCAGAAGGCTGGCAGCGTTTCCTCTTTGGATAGCCTCATTACGATTGATTGTTTAATAAACCGACTCACTTTCGCATTCATAATATTAGTATGAAATATGATGTTTAATATCAAAGTAACATAATATATCTGCTATAGGTATATGAAAAAATCAACCTACGCACAAGACGTTAGAAATGGTAATGTAATCGAAGGAGGCTTCCACGTGTGGCCCAAAATCCTTTTATTATTTACAGGCCATTTTCCGCGACTGTCTGCGAACACAACTTTGATTCTCACGTGCATTAGTAAACATTGAAAATATCGCTGCGTTGTGATTATACACTGGAATAACCTGTGTAGTTCTGTAAAACTATCATTAAGTCTTCGTTTCCACGATGCATATTTATTTTGACATGATTCAATATTATCCTTGATTTCGCAAAATATACGTTTTGTGATTGATAAATTGCTTTGTTTTCAAAAACTGTCAGTTGGCAAAATCGATACCTAGTTTCAATAAAAGGCTCAGACTTTATCTTTATCAGATTATACCCACAACTTGACCTTTTAATTATGCAGAAACAAGGTAAAATATATTCAATATCTTACTAAGGTTCCGCAAATACTAATTAGTTTTAATTTAAACATTATTTTTCATTAATAATGTAATATTTTTTTTTAAATTCATAGCACGATAAATATTAAGGTGTCCAAGGCTCAGGAGCAATAATTACATTTTAATATTCATAAAGTTTATTACAAAAAGGTTTTTGCATAAAGGTGGCAAACTGACGGTTGAAACAAAATTGACAGTATCGGCAGCTGAGTAAGTCTCGAAAAATACTTAAAAAAGTATCACAACTTTTTTAAGTAATAATCTTAATATTATCAATAATCTTATACCGCATTGGAACCAAGCAGATATTATGGTATCAAATATATCGTAGGAAGAAAATCTCTTAAATGAAGCATTTTTAATGTATCTAAGTAATGATGATGAAGATGTGTATCACATCGACGTGCGTCCGGCCGGAACGAAGTCAAATTGTTAAAATGGCCCTTATATAGAAGCTATATTTAAAATAGCTATATTTTTGTTAACTTTTATAGTGTCATATTCGGACTAGCGAATAAACTCTTAAAATAAAGAATCATAAAAAAACTAAAAAAACATTATAAATTAAAAACTAAAAATATAGTTACCATTTCCAACAAATACTTTTCCTTATACACGCATCGTACCTTTTACAATACTCTCTCAAATAAAAACCCCTTAAATTTCGCATCATTTACACCTAAATCTCCATTCATAAATTGGCATGGAAATCCTTTCGTGGAGTGAATATTTCGCCAACTATTTATGTATGAAGAAGGGTCAGAAAGCCGATTACAGGTCGCCTTAGGAACGGAAAAAGCTTTCACTTGTAATCCACTAATGTGATGGGGTTATAAAGGAAATTTATCATAACCCTTTTGATAGAATGACATTGAATCATCTTCTCATTGTAAGAATAATTTCTGCTCAAATATTTTTTGTCAAATAAAAATTTAATAAAATTCATGCAAGACAGCTAAATAACGTAAGGCTGACTATTTATAGTCAACTTAGTTCAAACATAAATTTAAATAATAAATTATCTGAAGATCACTATTTTTTATTATACTTTTGCCATGCAACTTTTAGTTCATCGCCATCATCATTTCAGCCTAAGGATGTCCACTGCTGAACATAGGCCCCCCACCATTTACTTCCACTTCGAACGGTTTTGGATTGCTTGCATCCAGCGGCACCCAGTGATTTTGACCAGGTCGTAGGTCCACCCGGTGGGGTCGTCCCGCTCGGCGCTTTTCTCGCGCGCCAGTACGTGGTCGCAACTCGAGAACCTTACTTCCCCATTGGTTATCGGTTCTTCGAGCGATGTGGTCTGCCTATTGCCACTTCAGCATACTAATTCTACGAGTTTTATCGGTAGTTTTTGGTCTCCTATGTCCTCATTTCGGACCCTGTTACGTAGAGAAATTACGAACTCAATAGTTCCACATCTCGCTGAGTGACTCTGAGCTTATTTATTCGGGCAGCAGTAAAAGACCACGCACTGCCTGAAGACCCAGACTCCTTTGAGTTACTCGCTATAACATTGCACTTGATAATAATATTATAGGAAAATATTATCAATAGGCTATACATTTCATCCGAATATGGGTGAAATCGTGGGGCAAAGACTAATGATAAACAATTTCCCTGAAACGATATAAATTTCTAAAACAACCTTGTTTCATGAAAACTGAAAACACACTCCAAAACACATAATTCCAGTTGAAGTAACAGCTATAAATATGAAAGCATGAATCTAGTTGCCGCAAGGCCCCAAATCCTCTGGTTTGTTGTGAAACTCTTCTCGTAATATTGTGTAACGTCAAATGCGAGTTACCAACTACCTTCACAAATGTGTTTTTGTTGTGTTCTCGTACGCGGAGACAATAGTTTATACATAATTCATTTTGTGGAATAGATTAATCTTTGGGAAGTGAATCCGGAACGCATGCTTTTGGGTATTGTGTTTTGGCACAAGCGAAATTATATTAACAGCGTTAACTTAGATTACGGAGAATTCGAAGCCTTTGTCGAGTCGTTGGCTAATTTCAAGTAGATTATTATACATCTAAATAAGATGTATTATTCTAAAATGACTATTCTGTCCAGGATTATTATTTAGCAAAGCATGAGTTACAAAATATATGTAACAAGATTTAACGGTAGTAACATAAATCCACTAAGACCATTTTCACAAAGCTCTATACTGATTTTGCTCATCCTGGGTGCGACGTGACACCGGAACCGTCACATAAACAGCGCCTCATCATCTCGTCCCATAAGCGTCGTTACCGTTTCTCCTGCGCCATATCTCGTACCTTGTAACTTTACGAACGGGCAATTGCAGTCGGCTCATTGGCCCCGCGAGCCCACTGTAGCCTATCTGGACTGTGCTGTGGAAGTTTAAATTTGTTTTTTTTTCATACATTTTAGAACATTTTCAATTAAAATACTTGTCAATTGTAATCTTAAATGTTCTTTTTAGAAATTTACATTTGCTAAAATAACTTCAATTTAATACAACGAGCTAAAAATATACAAGTATTACGTTGAAAAGTCAACAAGTATCTTAATAACATCCTATTTACACTGTTTTTGTGTACACAAACAACCCCAAAAACAGTAGCAACAGACACATAAATATTCACAATGTTACTCGTATCGCGTTATATGTGGATGTAAATTCAGTGCTGAAACATTTAGACCACGTACGACCCTCTGGCTAGGGATAGTCTCGGACCCCCTTCACCGATGTGTTTGGAATGTGATAAATACAAAGTATATTGTATAAGTTTGTTTGTCTTTCCTGTAAAGCAAGTTTGCGATAGTACGACACACTTCATTGTAGATAGAGATTAATGTTAGTTGAGATTTTTTGGTAGGATTGTATTTAAAAACTAGCTGTCCCCCGTGGCTTCATCCGTGTTCCCGGGATAATAAGTAGCCTATAATACTCGGGGATAATGCACCTTCCTATTAGTGAAAGAATTTTCGAATCCGACTGGTAGTTGCTGAGATTAGCCTCTTCTGCTTTATTACATTAGTATAGATATGGAAAGAGTTTATATGAAGATTAAGACTACACTCATCCTACTTCCTTCCTACTTATATCTTACTAATATTATAATATCAAAAGTGAGTTTGTTTATCCTTCCTTCTAGTCGCTAACATCTGTTGACATTTTCAAGAACATAGTTGGCTGAATGAAGAATAATGTAGTATACCTAAATTTTAACCTGGGAATACAGGTGAAACCATGAATTACTGTAACCTAGTATTTTATGAAGAGAGAAAATTACCTCAAATTGAAAGAAGTCTCAAAAGTTTATGTAAGTTTTGAACGATTGATAAGCTATAGGTAATACGTTTTATTTAATTTATCACACACAATTTAAGATAACGAACACATTTATAATTATTCTTCTAACCGAAACTCCTCTTATAAAAAGTACATTTAAGCACATTTAAGCCCCATCCAATTTATTTGGACGACAGTTGGATAACCGCAATGATGGTGACAAATCGACCAGCCGGCCGGCCCGCCTCTTTGATGTTCGATCTTTTCGCTACAGTTATCGAACGATACGATAACTCACTCGATAACAAAACAGAAGCGATTCACCAGCTATAAATTAGTCCAAAATTGCTGTTTGTAATTGGGGCTACTCGGGACGAAAAGCCAAGTTAAAACAAGGAGGCGTTTTAGAAAAATATGGTCTTGGAGAAAGAAGTTTTGGCTAAAGAATAATCTTATAATGTTTTAAATGGCAGCATATAATTTTAATGCTTTGTATAAAATCTAGATTCATAGTCTCGGTTATACCAAGTTCCAGAGGGATCTAGGGATGGTAACTATAATAATAAGTATTATAATTTAATTGAAACTTTGATTTATATATGTATATTCGCCAAGGTTTATCCAATTCCGCTAAGCCATTATAATGTGCTAAGTTACAAATATCCGCACAAACTTTCATTTATTATAAATAAATAATTATATTAGTGGAGTCTAAGTGAGACTTAAGAAATCACATGCTTTTAGAACATTTAACATACTTAGTACTGTTAATGTTTTATGGTTGGTTTCCACTAGTCGATTAATAATATTTAACAGAGTCTTATGACATCATTAAAATTTGCAACTACTCACAAGACGATGTTGGGTAGACAATGTTGAGATAACATGTTAAATATTAACTTGTCAATTGATACCTTAAATATGTCAAACTTACAACAGATTGTTTTCAATTGATAAGTAAAAAAATCGACTTGTTTGTTTGTTAGACGCGAGCGGATCGACCTAAAAGATTAATTCTGTGACGAATCGGATAACAATTTGATCGTAGTGAGAACATTCGACAAAAATTTTATCCGACTAGTCGGGTTAACATGTCAATGCAGTGAAACACACAGTGGAAACTCACGGTTATAAAATAAACATTAACAAGATCCCACGTGCAACTACGTTTGGTTATTCCTTTTGCGGCAACAACACGGTATTTCCATTAGCCGAAAGCGCGGACGCAAGTTTTACACAACCTATTCTGATTTTCAACAATCTCATCAAATCATGGCGGCGAAAGGCACCTGGGGAACTGATTGAATTGAATCCCCTCCACCTGACGCTATATTTCTTCCCGGTTTTCCCCAAATTGAACTTTTACCCACAGTTAAATGTACTCTAATCTGATTGAACTTACGACTTAGATAAATCGCTAAAGCTCGCGACATGTGAGCTTTAAAATGTCGAAGCTATAAAAACCAGGAGCTTTGTATTGGTGATTAATAGGTACTTCAATATTACCTTTTTCCTTTGCGATTAATGGTATAAAATTCGATTTACTTAATTTATTTTTCTAATAAGATTTACTTATTGAATCATCTCCATTCTATATACAGAGTTATTTTACGTTTATTAAAAGCATTTCTGAGAGGGAGCTAACTTAAGCAGAAAATGCTGAAATACGTAGATCTTAATTACAAAAGAAAGTCTAAATTAAAATATTCAAAGATTTATTCATCGTCAAAAATTGTGGATTTTCATACAAATATATGTCTCCTTTTAGAGGAGATTCGTTTTAAATAATTCCAAATACTTCCAAATAATTCCAGTGGTAAATCTGTATTGATTGGCTAATTTTAAACACTTCAGCTTGACAAAATCTTAATCTATAAAAACAAAAAACATTGATACGACGAGGTTAGTCAAAAATCATATTTTGATAATAATCGAATAGACCCAATACATTACAAAAAAAATGCATCTATTTTTATGCCAGCCTCTAAATATTGCCATCACGCTATTTTCAATCGAAAAGTCCAATCAAAAAACTAGGACAGTATAACGTCCATCAATCATAACATCGAAGTGTTTCATAGCTAAATCAATAGTTTTTCTAACCCGCTCGAGCAGTGGCTAGCTGCTCATAAGAAATGCATGCTTTTCCACTTTATTTATTTACATGGGGTTAGCTCGATAAATCCGGGACTTCCTATCGCATAGGGGACTTTTATTGAACTTTATATTTAGTCCACACCCTGCGGATCAATAGGGTAACGTAAACCTTCGCATCAATGACTATTGTTTTGATTGTTATTTTATTCTGAAACTTTTCGTTTTTTTTTATAAGAATGCACCTACAAAATCTTTGTCATTTATAATCGACTTCATTGTATCGTCATCTTATGTATGTATGTTTGTATATCCGCGATATTCACCGAAGTTCACATTTAAACAAAATAAATACATAAAAATAGTAGTACCTTTAAAGAAAACTGCATCCCACGAAAAAACTAATGGAAAACAAGTCCAAGAGGCACCCAAGTAGCAGGATGTTCGAGGATAGTCCTATCTTGATGAGCAGGCTAAGTAGCAGCTCCTGACATTGGCACCAATATATATCAAAAATGTTTATAATGTTTTTATTAGAAATAGGCTACACGGCCAGAAAATACAAAATGTCGGCCGTATACTCAGTAGCATCCCAATTCCATCAGAAAAACCAAACAATTCACTCTGCAACGATTGAATATTGGTCAGAGAAAATCCTACAACACGTGCAGTGAGCACTACTGTACTTCCCTAACATATTCAAATCCCTTACGATAAAAAAACACCATAAATACCTTAAGGAGGAAAGTATAATAATATCTATCTAGAAAAGTTGTATATGTATTATATCAATTGTGTGGTTGCCATAGTACAAGCTCTGCTTAATTTGGACCCAGATGACCGTGTGTGAGGAATGTCGCAGGATATAGGTATTTATATTTATTTATATCTGCCTTCGGATGATGGAAAATATTTCGGTCTTCCGACAGTTTCCGTCCGATGAAATCGCCTCAACACCACGAGGATCTAAAAAGAAAAACTATTAAAATAAAGCCGAGAATAAGGCATTACCGTAACCGTGATAAACTTACAATTAATGATTAAAATAAAACGTCGTATGTCCGAAGTCCCAACTTACGGGATGCGCGCCGGCCGTAGATCCACACAAAAAACTGAATCACCAACCCATCACACCATCGTATAATATTATTGTGACAAATCAGCAACTTAATATAAATACGATTTCATCATATTATATTTAATCAATCATCATTAAATTTATTTTTATATGAACACGTATAAGCTCATTGAAACGAATACTGATCAATTTAACAATTGGCGTATAGTATTTACCGAGTATAATTAACGAGGCGACACACAAGAGACTTGGACAATTTGTCATGGCCAAACGCGTAGCGGTATCGTAGCGGTGCTACAGTGCTACGGCGCTACGGAGCTACGCGATAATGAAACTCGCTTTGAGTAATACGATTTTTAGGGTTCCGTAGCCAAATGGCAAAAAACGGAACCCTTATAGATTCGTCATGTCTGTCTGTCTGTCTGTCTGTCTGTCCGTCCGTCCGTATGTCACAGCCACTTTTTTCCGAATCTATAAGAACTATAATGTTGAACCTTGGTAAGTAGATGTATTCTGTGAACCGCATTAAGATTTTCACACAAAAATAGAAAAAAAACAATAAATTTTGGGGGTCCCCATACTGAGAACTGAAACTCAATTTTTTTATTTTAATAAAACCCATAAGTGTTGGGTGTCTATGGATAGGTCTTCAAAAATGATATTGAGGTTTCTAATATCATTTTTTTCTAAAAGTTTGCGCGAGAGAATCTTCCAAAGTGGTAAAATGTGTGTTCTAAAAAACTGTAACTTCTAAAATAAGAGAATGATAAATCTAAAAAAAATATATGATATACATTACGATGCAAACTTCCACCGAAAATCGAAAATTGGTTTGAACGAGATCTACTTAGTAGTTTTTTTTTAATACGTCATAAATTGAAATTCATATCAAATACCATTCACTTATATACCTACAGGTTTGTACGGAACCCTCGTTGCGCGAGTCTGACTTGCACTTGGCCGGTTTTTACAAATTATGATTATGTTATTACTTTTAATCCTTTGAATAGCAGTTCCTGGAAATTTGATTTTTAATAGGTGATGTGATATAGTAACTATGCTGTTAAGCCTGTTGGTTACAGAGATATTTCTGTACATATTCCCTTGTAAAATTTTCAAAAACCCATTAGATTTTATCTAATGGGTATATAATTTCCCGGTGTACTTACACCTACTCTTTTTTTTTATAATATCTATTTGTAACAAATATACTAATTCAAAAACATTATTATCAGCCTATTTACGTCACACTCGAAATGACTCGTACAAACCACCCTCGTTGTTGTTAACATGAAGGTGACGATATGCGTTGAACTCACACATTTATGCCACTTAATTAATTAAGGCAACCAAAACTTTTGAAGAAGCTATATCGAGTACAATTTGTTATGGTTTATTTTCAATTACTGTTTTACAAAAACAAAATGAATTGGCTTAAATATGCTGGATGGAGAGAATATGTTGTTTGTTAGAAACTATAAGTATTTTGGTAAAACCATGAATTATTCTGCTTTTGTGCTTCTCCAATTTCGTATTAATAGCTATTCGCCCCGATGAACATGACCTAATATTTTACCCCGTTAGGGTTCGAATTTAATAAAATCCTTCCTTAACAGATATGTAAAGAACTTTTCTGCAAAATTTTAAGTGTATAGATCTACCTAGGTTTAGCTTTGCGTATATTTGTCAGTTTCTCGAAATATTCAACCATTCCATCTCCAGTCCACTTTTTTTTTTGAACCTATCCATTATAAATTCAATACTAAACGACAAAATCCTACAATAATTCAACAGTAAATACAGAAATATCTTCGGTGTTGCCGTGTTTTGACCATAAAATCAGTGGCAAGCCGATACAAACGTCGGTGCGCGGTCGGTCGGTGCATTACACCGGAAACATTGTCCGATTGTTGCGGTCCCGTAGTAATGGGCTTAATTCTGATGCGGCTTTCGGCTTTTAGCCATTGTTTACCTGCACAAAATGCGTCATCATACATACTCGCCGTTTACGTAAATATACATTTACTTTGTTATGCCCTTCGTTTAGAGGCGTCTGGATAATATGTTGTGATGTTTCAATTACTTTATTATTGGTTTGTTCGATTTTTGAAAATGTATAAAAATATGTAGTAGACTTGAAATCTCCAGTAGCTTGACTACTAGCCTGCCTTCACAAATCCGCATTGGACATGCGTGGTGGAGGCCCAATCCCATTCACCTTCATTTGTGAAGGAAGGCCTGTGCTTTACAGTGGTACATTATAAGATGATCATGATGACGATGATTTGACAGGTTTTTGTACTGTCACATAGTTATCAAGCAATGATTTTCGTTAAAATCGTCTTTAAAAAAACATAAAATATAATTTTATTTATTTTTTCTTAATTGTGTGGCTATTTATAATTATACAATTTGATTTGCCGTAACATGCTCAATTAATGTGGGGTCGAACCTGGTGACCTGTAATACAGGTTTGTAAATACCTATTTCGGGCATAAGTTTCACATTTTAAAATATAATTTTATAAACATATTTAAAAATATTATTATTATACCTATACTGAACTTTGATCTTGAAGATTCATTCCATGTATGATTTCGCTAAATATGTTTTAATTCATAATATTTATAATTATATTGTACTGATAAAGGAAACTCTCATTTGGGAGTGTGTATGTTCGTGGTTATAATTGTACGCTAAATACTTTGGGGAAAGCTACATCAATTTTCAACGTACAAATCGATCGAATCGAAACAAAATTCAATGAAAGGTCATATTATCAAACTCCAATTATTAATTTATTATTAAATTATTAATTACTAGCGCTCCCCCGGTGTTTCACCCGCGTTCTCGGGATAAATGCCTATGTTCTTTTCCATACCATAGGCTATCTGCATGCCAAATTTCATGATGATCCGTTGAATAGTTGAGGCGTGAAGGCGTAACAAACAATCTCACTTTCGGATTTACAATATTAGTTAGGATTTAAACATATCATTTTCTTTAAATCTTACACGAGGAACGAGGCCGTAAGATATAGGTTTTCATAGTTTGGTGATCATCAATTCATATTTTTCTTATATATTTTTATAAATATGAATATTAATTATCAATCAATCGACTTCTCTATCCAGTAAAAATACACACATATGTGTAGTATCGTATCAAAGTTCCAACAAGGTTGACGTCACAACACAGCCACGCTCATTGGCCAAAAGTTAAATTGAAACTGGTACGCAAACCGCACTCACATGATTTATTAGCCACATGTGAATACGTAACTGAGTTCAACCATTTCTGTGTGTATGTAATTGAGATCCCTTATTGTAAACCTCCTGTACTTAGTTTGTGTTCTGTCCTTTGAAGTTGAAAGTTTATAACTAACTTTATAAATGGTGTTGATTTTTGGAAACGTTTATTACGAATATTTTTAATGTAATAAAATAAAATCCTGCTATCCTATTCTATCTTATTTGTTATTCCTTCACGCAGAAAAAGCGGAACGGATTTGGATGAAATTTGTTAAATATATAGATTATACTCTGGGATAGCATATAGGATACATTTTCAATTCGTGAAACCGATATAAATGTGTTTTTTTTTTTATACAACTCCTGTGTATTTCATAACTTACGTACTGTACCTAAATACTTACAACTAGCTATCCCCCCGGGTTTCACCCGCGTTCCCGGGATAAAAAGTAACCTATAGTATAATACTCGGGGATTATGTAGCTTCCTATTAGCTCAGAGTATATAAATACTACGTACAACTATTAGTGCATGATTTTTCGAATCTGACTGGTAGTTCCAGTGATTAACCCGTTTAAATAAACAAAAAGCTCTTCCACTTTATGATTTGAAAGTCCTAACTTTATTTATTCTGCAAAATTATTAAAATATATTACAGTTTTATATTCAATTCATTCAGTCGAAACTTTGTACTATTTTAGGAGTAATGATTTAAGTTTGTAGGTATAATATAAATATAAATGTCTATAGGTACATACTTACAGCCAATTCACAAATTAATTGATATAGCAAACGGCAATTTCAACATGTAACAAACCTTCGTATCCACTTCACAATACAATTACAATTACAATTTACAGTCTACTCGTAAACCCTCGTTGGAACTAAAATGAAGCACCCGGTCAAAGGTGCAGCACTGATAAGTTCCGGTAACTGATAAGGCGCACTGGTTAATCCGTAGAACAAAGGCGGCCTGTACAGACCCCAGGCACGGCTTCAGCCCTTTTGTGGGCTTATCCTAAAGTCGTTCGCTAAGAATACGTGTATGTTTCGGAAAGGTATTGTACGTTTTTTTTAATGTTATGGGAAAATTCTTATGAGTCAGTTTTCTATTTTGATCAATATTTAAGCTTTATATCTAATACAGTCAATACAGAAAGAAAATCTAAAATTTGAAGATGCTACTTAAATACTTACGAAAATCCTACAAATCACTTAATACCAAAACGATAGAGGTTGGTTCCATGTAAAATTCCAGGGTTTTTATTATTCTACTTTTGCCCACGCACGTTTTATGTTAACTTTTATTATCAGTTCATACAAATAAATTAGTAAATTTCTGCGTTTCAGACAATTTTAATAATTTTGTTTTTTCGTCAGATCCTAAAAGTTGGCACCTTTCCTTCACTTTCACAAATAATTTCCTAACGCCATCTCTTCTATAGAGATAATAAGTAAAAATATGTTGTCAATTAAACTTCTTACGAAAATCTTGATCTCTAGTATCGTATGACTTGCTAATTGCCCCCCAGCTTCCAAATCCTGCCCAGTGTCCCGTCGGCGGTGACGTCTGCGCCTGAAACGTTATTATCTGCCCTCAAAGGGCTTCACTTCCATTTCGGTAATCTTGAAAAGTGTTTCTTTTTTTATCTACTCATGCTCAAATAATCACAGTGGTTAAGTTGTTTGATATAGTTTCATACGCTCATTGATTGTGTTTGTAACAAAACATAAAATATATATAGTTTGTAACATAAAATATTACCTTATATACCTGACGAGGATACCGATGATGTTTTTTTTGTAAATAATAATAATACTTCATTCAATTTTAAGGTAAAAAGTACAATAATAATAAAATGTTCTTATTCATTTGGATCGCGGTTAAAAAAATAACAATGGAATCTATTGTATTGTTATTACTAGCTGTCCCCCGCGGTTTCACCCGCGATCCCGAGATAAAAAGTGTTTCATGATGATCCGTTGAGTAGTTGAGGCGTGAAGGCGTAACAAACAAACAAACTCACTTTAGTACACAATATTAGTAAGGACTAGTAAAGGTAGGATGCGCATCACTCATCAATCAAGTCGAATAAAACGTTTGATTTGTATTATTTATGTATATATTCTTTTATATTATTTTTGTAAGGATTTATTCCTTTGAATCGCGGTTAAGGAAATAACAATGAAAACAAATTGTTATTATATGGGTGACCATTTATCTTGTTGGTTCATAATTATTGATCCGGGCGTTAATTTATAAAAATTACTAAAGGTGTGCATGCATAAATGTATGTACTTAAATTCTATCTCAGTGTTTGTACTTCAACAGGTCTTTAGTATTCCCGCAGAATACCTATCCTACCTATAGTAGAACCCGAAACATTGCAAGGCTAATGGGTAGTATTCTCAAGATAGTTTTCCAACTTTTCGACGTGATTCTGCCTCACCAGTCTTAGACAAAGAGCGCCTCCGAGAGTTCGCTAAGTCTTCCTTCAGAGCATTAAAGTCAAGCCGCAATCTTGAAACTAAAATACTAATAATAACTTATAATGACTGGTGAATAAGTTTTATTTTAGTTTTCGTGCGAATTCGCTTAGTAACTTTGCTTTTGGTGAATTTTTCATGTTTTCATGTAATTAGCTAGACACTATGAATGAAACATGATTTTTATTTTAAATGTGATTGCTTTGTATAATTTACTAGCGGCCTGGTACGTGCTTCGCTACGTATGAAGTGAAATAATAAAAATGTGATAAATGAAGAACCGCTCTACCGATTTTGTGCAAACTTCACATAAACCATCTACTAAATAGTCCGAACAAAGCCTAAACATTTGGTTTGGATAGGTGAGCCCGTTCTTGAGTTATACAATTACAACGAAAAGTGGCATTGATTTTTATATATATAGATAACTCGATATCGAAGCAGTCATTAAGTCATCAGTCCAGCATTATAAATTCCAATTAAAATTTTCCTTTTCGTTCGTCAATGTTTAATAAGGTTTTTGGCAATAATTTTTATAACTTAGGACTAGACATAAATAATAGATTATTTTTCCGAAAGAATAACAAGTCAAATCACAACAAAAGTGACAAACTTTTAAAAATAGCTCAATATTGTTCAAACTCATTACATTACTTCCTCCCCTGACAGACTCGCCTATAGCAAACAGGGCGTGATACCAAATTGAAAAGATTCTAATGGATCAGTATTTTCCGACATTCGATCAAAAAAGAATATAATGGAGCAATTCATAATTAATTTGGTGCCCCTAACTTTTAGGGCAAAGAAAATAATGGTCGTTTACAACACACAAAAAATGTGTTTCTGAAGAATTAAGTTGTACGTAATCTCAGTAAGAGTTCACAAAAATAGGGGAAACAGAAAAATTTGGTTGAATAAAAATAAGGATTACAAAAACTCTTTGTTCAAGAAACATTTCGCTATCGGGAAACAGGGCACGAATTGTAGCTAAACAGAGGAAAAGAAAAAAAGAAGTTGGACAAAGTTTATTCTCTTGGGACTAACACAAATTACACCCAACGTCTAAACATGGCTAAGCTTAATTAATCTAAAAATCTACCTTATTTCCACACATTCGTACCTGAGGCGCTTTGCTACACAAACGAATATAAAATTATGTTACACTTTTTTCAATTATATGATAATTAAATTCTTTTCATTAATTTTGAGGAGCCACTCGTCTCTACCTTACCTAATTTTTATTAACAGCCCATAATTAAGACAATCTTAATACCTTTCTAAGATAAAATCTCTGACGGAAAAATAAAAATATTATTTCTTTTATGAGTAGGTACCTATTCTTGATAAACAGTCCATTATTGGATAAGTGGTCTGAGAGACAACATTTATGGACTTTCATTTCTGTAATAAGTATGTACCTACAAGCCACGAGGTCAGTCAGTCCGGGTTTAGGTTGACCACACTAGGAAATTCCTAGCAAGACCCACCAGTTGAAAAAAAAATTTCAACACCTGATTACCGCCTTCAATCAAAGATAACCGTTGTCGAGCTCATAACCGTCAGAGATAGTTTTCACCTATAAGTAACTCAATCTACTAGCTAATATAGCCTCATAGTGTGGTCACACTGTAACACGTATGTAGTTACAGTAGAAACATCTCATTACGCGTTTCGTTCCCGGGGTAAATGGGGGTTAATTTCATTAGCGCGGGCCCAACGAATCGTGTGATAACTTTAGTGCTGTTATGTGGAAGGGCGCCCTTGGGATCACGCTGAATGTTTATAGAGGCGGCGTATGGAATTTGCTGACGTTGATGTATTTATTCACATGTTTACATTGTTTAAATATCCTATTTTCAGTATAAATTAAACTACTTCTGAATAAGATGTAGCATAGTTAATATTACAGATATTTTATCAAAGGTAGCTTCAGTAACTAGGTACCTACCAATAAAACCTTATATAAGAACTTTATTATTACTCAAAGTAAATGTATTTTCTTTCTTTTTTCTATAACTAATTAGAACACGTAAGGACCTGAAAACTTTTCGAATCAAAATATAGTTACGGTGAATTATTAGCTGCCAAAATTTAATAAAATTGTTTTAGGTCTTTTACAGTTAAAACAACAGACTTACTTTCTTTCATCGTTACCATTTTGTGTGTAACCCCAAAATCGATAGCTTCAAGTATCGATATACAAAATTCATTACCATAACTGATTGGAGAGAGGTTTTGTCCTGAAAATTCACGTAGCAATTACGGACGTCCCCTGGACAACAGCAGCGAGGCAAAGCGCACTGCTCCGCGTAATTATAGCACTGGGACCAAAAGTTTACTATAAAACACTAAACCGTACAAATTAAAATACCTACCGTGTAACCAGATTTCGACACACCTAACTAATTGGCTTGTTCAACCATCGCAGCCATTCAATTCGCAATGTAAAATTGCTTTTGGTGCATTACACCAGAAGCAAACACAACCCCTTTCGAAGACTTTAAAAATTACCAACCGGATCACGTTCGGGGTCCTTAATTAAGAAGTTAATGAGATTGGGACCTGACCTCCTTTAGCTGTGATCAATAACGGTCACTAAATTACAATATAAAATACCTCGGAAAGTTTTCCGCGATAAGTGCGGTTACCTTGTTAGTGTAAGGATCAAATCCAATTAGATTGGGTGGGTTTTCATGCAATGACTACACAACACTGCAAAGTGAAAGTTGTTAGTTTATTGAGTTTTTTTTCTTTTCATAGGTTTGTAGTTACACATAACCATAGAGTAAGAATATTAATAGAGCTACTGTACTAAAGTGCGTACCATGAGCTCGGGTACGTGGAACGCTGCATTTAGAACGCGCGTTCATAGTTTTTTCATAGCGGTTACCATAGCCAATGGACGCTTGCTACTCCAGGGGTATTACGCGCGCGTAGCCGACCCTGCAGAAATCTCTTCACACCCTGTTTGGAGAACTCCATGCTGTACTCCATTGGGAAAACCACAGTTTGAACGACTACCATATGACTAACATATAATGAACAATGCCAATCTGTAGTTTTTTATCGATACCTTTACCGACAACAAATAACAATGAACTCATATCGTAATTTTCTCTGACAGTGAATTACTAGTGTACGATATATCTATGAATACATCTATGTATATGCAAACTGCTCACGTTTCTCACAAGGTAATATTTTAACGCTATCACTCTATTAACATTCTTACTCTATGCTCAAACACTAAAAGGGAACTGCCCAAGGCACATCTACCGGTACACACCAGTAAGTGCTCGGCGTCAGATGTTCAACTTGAGTTGATAACAAGCTGGGTGGGTACTACACACTTCCATACCCAGAAAGTATAAGTATATTTCATTTAGAAAACGAGTGTAATTGTTAGCATCACGTAATAGTATAAATTCTAAGAATAATTGACATGAATTCACTTCGTTTTATAACCAGCAGGCTATAGGTAACTTAGATTCGACGGCAAGTCTGACAGATCACTGGTTCGATGATCAGAAGTTAACAAGGTGGAAACACCAGTGAGCAGAACGAGGCCGGATCATATTTAATAGGTTATTAATGTAATAGCGAGCCAATATATTTATTGTTATCCATTTTACAATGTAAATAGTATTTATGTAACAATCTAAATTATTTCTATTCAAACATGTTTTAATAATTAATTATATTCATTTTTTATACAAAACATTAACCAAAGTTTTATCGAAAAGGGAATTGTGAGAATCAGCAATAAATCATAAATAGTTAAAAAAAACTTACTATACTTAATACTTACTTACTTAATAGTAATATCTGAATCCATAAGCATTGCTTAATTTTGGATCAGGTGCATGAGTGAATAAACTCTTTTTTTTCCTCCAGACAGTTTTTAGATTTTAAAACACCCAATGTTGGTAGGTATTTTAACTTGAATGTTGATAGGTTAAATTCATGAGTAAAGAATTAACAAAATAGTCACTGTATAGCATAAATTTGTTAGAATTTGGATACAAATCAGATTCATGATAATGAAACTCGTAACATGTAACAACTTTGGTTTCCAAACTGACATTATCACGTACTCGAAAACCGGAGCGCTAAGCATTTACATAAAACTAAGCCACAAATATGCTTAAGTTTAGGTCGTTATACGTATAAATATGAAAATCGAGGAGGCATTACAGCGTTCGCTAATAGCCAATATCTGCCGCCAAAATTGCCTTCCTAACGATATTTCTGCTGCAAGTAATAAAACCAGTAATCCTATTACCGTTTCGGAATCGTTTTTGCACACGTGGACATTATATCGGTCATAATACGCGAAAATTATAACAAAAAATGAGTTTGGGACGCTACTAAATAGTTTGATAGTGATATAAATATAAAATAGGATAAATATTTAATAATTAATGGTGATATTTAATGATTATTATCAAGATGATAGTTCCATGAACTAAATACATTTATCAAAAAGGGAATTAGTCTAAATTGTTTTTTTTTATTTGGAGCTATGTATTTGAAGTCACAGATATGGCTGGAGCATAGTGGTGGAGATTGACCCTAATGGGATTTAAGCTAATCATCGCACAGAAAAACGTTAAATCAGAGACTTTTTTTTTTATACCACTAAGGTGGCAAACAAGCATACGTCCCGCCTGTTGGTAAGCAGTTACCGTAGCCTATGGACGCTTGCAACACCAGGGGTATCACTCGCGCGTTGCCGACCCTGAAGAAATCTCTTCACGCCGGCACATTTTAAGTTAATTTATACTTGTCTATCAAAATGTCCTACATGTATAGAATGTCAGCAAAGTATCAACACGATGAGTCATTAAAAGCGTGTACCATCGACCGATATTGTCTCCTTAACGATGTTTCCACCTCAAACAAAACCGTAATTTTATTAGCCGTGACCCGCATCGAGCTTGACGCAAGCTTAACGGTTTGTCAACATTACATACCTACATACAATTTCATTTATTTTTCATAATTAGTGTTAGATTTTGAACAGACTCTAATTTAATTTGACCTTAGATTAAATCCTATTGTGGTTTTATCAAGAAATTTAAATATTTTTAAACATAGTTATGACTGCTTAAATATCTATATTTTACTTTGTGTAAAGAACGATGTATTGGTATTTCGAATAAAGGTCATATTTATTATATTAATGTATAGGTATATAATACACTTTTTTTGTAAATTGATATTTCATCATCGTGAGACCACCGAAATCTCAGAACTATGTTTAGCTCTAGTCCTGCTGAATTTTGAGCCAAAACTTTCCAGCTTGTTGCCTTTTTCAAATCAAAACTTTTATCAATTTAGGTCCTTATAAGGCACTTACGAACTTTACGAATGTAAAATGCTGATAGCTTAGCGTTTTTGGCCTTAATATCTAAACAAACTAATAATAGACATGAGTCAGAATCATTATTTATTTATAGAAACTCGACTCAAGACAAACGGGAAAAATGAAATTAGGTAGAGAACATTGGCCGTCAATGGGAATGATTTATGAACCATATACAATATTTTTGGGGAAGGACCCAGTTAAGTTATACTTTTGAAAGATATTGTTTTATAGACAATGTAGTTTTATGGAAAATGCAAATTAAACAAAAAAAAATTATCGAAATAAAATCATTCCATTACCTTTTTTTTTATAGATTACTCGTAAATGCTGTGGTTGATGTTTGTGATAAATAAGATAAATATTTATAACTAATTAAAATATTGATGGACGTATATTATCTTTAACTATATTTATTGCCTCAAATAGAAATTCAGTGACATCAATAGAACTTTCTCTTCATTAAGGTACAGCAACGTGGACAAACAACATACACGACTCTTATAAATTCTGGTAGATAGCTGGGAGAATTGAAGAAAGCGCTTTGTCTTCAAATGTCTGAGAGGACTGATTGGAGACTCAAATAAATTCTTCGCAGTTCCGCAGTCGTCGGCTGTCTGTACACACACGCAACGTGATCAGAATGTGGGATCCAAACTCAAGTTTTATTTGAATTGTGACAAAGAAATCGAGTTTTTATCCTTTTTGTGACTATATGCAAAGTCAAAATGTTACCGTCTCCGCGAATATTTTGTACATGTCGGGAAAGTTTGCTGCCATTTAAGCGATTGACACTTTAAATTGGACGTGTAAAATACGAAAAATATTATTATTTTTATAGTAGCTGTACCAAGCGGTTTTACCATCGGTTTTTAAAAGTAGCCTATAATGTCCGATAATAACGATCTAATCTCCGAATCCTACTGGTAGTTCCAGAGATTAGATCGTTTAAACAAACAAATAAACACTTCCGCTTTATTATATTAATTAATAAGTATTTATAAGTAGCAACCTTAATGACTGCATAGTTTTCATTAATTATGTTGAATTTAAGTTACCTTAAAAAAATACAAATATAAATAGTTGCCCAATTTTCCTCAGTCAGTCGTCCGACAAAATATTACGGGCAGTAACATTTTCAGTAGATAATCAAACCTATTTGTGGCGCATAAATCTGGAATGTTGTCATGTTAATAATTTTAAAGTTCCTTGTGGATTTGAGCAACCCTAAAGTTTCTCAATTTATATTCATATTTTAAAGCTGACCGCTGAAACTCCACTCGCCATGTTAACGTAAAGGTTTAACTTGGGTTTCTGATACACATACAATTTTGGTCTCATCTCTTCTTTCTCTTCTTCTGGTGATATTGTAACTGTTTAATTTTTCGTATGATTGTATGATGGACATTAAATTACATTGAAAGAAATGTACGTACTTTTCATATTCATGAGATACCATGCCTTATTACTATGTTATGTCCTTACTATGTCCGATTTCTATTATATAAAAATCAATGGATCTAATGTGTAATATAAATTATTTATTGTTTCGTAAAAAGCTTATTCAGCATCAATATAAATCGTTTTTTTTTTCACAGCTCATTAAATCACCTGAAGAACTCTATACAATGAGTATCAAATCTAAACTGATTTAAATTCAGTGAGTGATAACCTTAAAAATGAATAATAATATCTAATAACCTTACAAAGAACCGCTTTATATTGTTCCAAAAAAATCAGTAGATAATTTTAATATGTAAATTATTTCTTTCCATAATGAAATGTCTTTGATGTTTTTTGAGCGGTGCTGAATTTTAAACAGTCCTCAGACGGATATGGTATTGATTTCAGAAACACTTTTATTTGCATTTTACAGAGGAAAGGCGGAAGTGGAGCTCGTTTGCCGATCCATAGGTACCATTGTAACATACTTGTTCACATTTATCGTATTTCCAAGTAATCTCTGATCTTTGTAAAGTGCAAGTCACATTGTATTTAAAATAACCGCAATTCTTATTTCACACAAAAAAATATAGGCAATAACCACTAATGTGAACATAATGGTGCGTCCATGCTTGACGAACCGAGCACGAGCCGAGCCACGAACGAGCACACTGCGAGCACGATTCGCGTAGCGTGGACGGGCTTGCGAGCCTCGAACGAGCACGCGTTCCGCCCGATTGTCAGTTTTTTCACGAACACAGGGATTCTTATCGCGCTCGTTGTAGGCTCTCCACGCTTGAAATCGCGAGCAACGAACGAATCCTGTTCGTTCGAGGCTCGGCTTCTTTTATTTTCGAAAAAGTTAGGGTTCTGCGCAAAATAAAACCGTACGTGGGTATAAAAATTGCCCTAAATGATTCCGACGAATTTTTGATGACCATTTTTAACCAATAATTCAATTGTATTGTCTTGCATTGAAACCTTGTTAAACCTGAGTAGACAACCATAAACATTAATATTTTATTTCTTAAGTCAAATAAAACGAAAGTCGTAATAAAAATATCGTATCCGAGCCAATCAAATATTTTTGTACCGCGGTCGAGATGTTATCTTTTAATATTAGCTCTCGTCGACCACAAATGACAATGTTGGATTTTATTGTTAAAGGTCTTCCTTTGAATCAATATCTCATGTTATTTTTGTGCAATGAATGTACGAAACGCCCGCAATTATTATGAAAAATATGAACCCTATAGGTATTTTTAATGGAAAAGTTTGTTTATACGTTTGATGTAGTTAATATTAATTAAAACACATCTCTTCGGGAATGGTTTCAATTGAAGACCGTCCGTTATATAATTTTGCTTAGATTTTGTCATCTTTAATAATATCATCATACGATTTTCAACTTGAGCTATGTCAGTCAGATGGGTACTACAAAGTGCCACCGAGTTATGGTTTCCTCTTGATGTTTTTCTTTACTGAAATTCCAAGTTCATTGTAGGACCCCACGACCATTGCCAATTTCAAGAAGCATGGCGTTTTACGTCACTCCTACTGAGTTGTCCTTAGTATATAGTATATTCAAACGGCCATCTACTCTTATATATTTATACAAAACCCTCATTCGCTCACAGCTGGAGTATGCTGTTCCTATCTGGAACCCATTCTATCAAAAATATATTGATGAGATTGAGAGAGTCCAGCGCAAGTTCTTGCGATGTATGTACTATAGATGCTTTAAGTCACAGTTATCATACTCACAACTATTAGACAAGTACAAACTTCTCTCCTTAGAATCTAGACGTAAATATCTGCAAGCTAATATTCTGCATGGCATTGTCCACAATAGTATGGACGCAATAGACCTCACGAATAAACTATGCTACGTAGTGCCTCGAACTGTCAACAAACGTAGTGCTCGTTCAGGAACCCTTTTTGCAGTAAATATCTGTCGTACGAATTCTGGACTACGTTGCCCTTTGCGCCGTATGGTTGAGTCATACAATTCAACTTTTATAGACATTGATATTTTTGCATGTTCAAAATGGAAATTTAAAAAAGATGCGATTGCGATGCTTACTCAACGCCTTTATTAATTGTTAATTGTTGTTTATTTATTTTTTAATTAGGTATTATTATTATTTATTTTTTATTGAAGGTGGTTTTTAATGTATTTTATTTAATTCGCTTCAATTCAATTTCATTTTAGTTTAGTTGCATGATTATTGTGATTATGTTTTTATTAAATTTTATTATTTCTACAATTCAATTTTTAAATATTTCTAAAGCCTCTAGTGGCACATTATGATATATGTTTTATAGCCATCTGTGGATAATGTTGTAGGCTACAATATTGTTATGTCAATTATGTATATTTTTATAGTTATATTTATATTGTTGCTGTTTTTTGTCCCATAATAAATAAATAAATAAATAAGTATAATTTGCTCCTTGTTTTGCAAAAAAAAACCTTTTACATGTAAGAGCATGTAGATGTAGATACTCACTGTAACAATGTAGTGTACTAATACTTTATTTACCTCGAAAGATAAATTATCTTTTCAACTCCATTGTTCTCGTAACAGAACGTGACCTGTACAAAATGTAACATCAACAATTATTTATTTCTATCTACGAACAGTGTAGCATTAGCGAAGGTTTTTTTCTTCATTTTCCGCGGCCCGTGACGGATGCCCGGGGCAATTAGTGTCCGGAAATTACACAAGAAAACACCGGGCAATCCATCACCTGCCCCAGAAAAAATAAAGAAAATCTGCGTCGGCCGCACACAGCCTGTATAGCGTCATTCAAATTCAAAGGTCGGGCCGTGATGTTGCGGAATTCCGCACCAAACGTTTTTAGCGATAGACATGCGTAGGTGTTGGGCTTAGCCTTAATGAAATAGAAAAATCTTAAGATCTAAATCTGGATAATTCTGGCATAATTCTGGAGCTTAATTATTTTAAACATTCTATGACAAACAATTCATTACATTTATAATTTCATTTTTAAATATCACTACATCGGAAGCAAATGACACCACACTTCCTTCCAAGAAAAAAGGCACAACCCAATTTTCTGTAGTTAATGGGTTTCGTAAACAGGTACGTATCAGTTGAGACGTCTCGGCGACGGGACCCGGAAATCACGTGTAAAATCTCCATTAAGGACACCTCCGCCAGCCGATTGATCCGGGATGAGCAGCCATCCATCGGACACGGCCCATAGCCGGAACTCGTGACCCGAATCCCAGGCTAACCGAAAGGTTCACCCTGCAGAACATAGAATAAGAGATAGAGATAGCGATAAGCTTGTAAAGATTATTTCTAGCAATCGAATTGAAAAACAATTGATTTCATGGTTTTAAAATTCTCTAAATTGCCACGGATTGTTTTATAATTTAAAATAGAAGGAATAATCATTGAAGAAATAGTTTTTTTTTTAAATTGTACCGTAAGGTATTTTTAACTTAACGCATAAAGATTCAAAATTTATATTTATGGTCAACAAGAGCCTAGAGTTAGTATAGCAAGAGTTTTGTGCGCGCCTCTATGAAAGTTATGAATTATACAAAGTGTTGTTTGAGCGCTGCCGTCTGAATTTTACATACGCGTTTATCAAATATTAAAAAAAAATCGCTCAAAAAATATAATTAGTTGAAAATCCCTTAGCGTTATTAATACATAATTCCCTGGTATCGATTTTAAGTACCTTTATAGTAATATAGGTAATATTAGGTAAATCTGAAAAGGCTGCAGGTATATTTTTCTGACAATATTTCGGCACATATATTGCCACATCTCTTATGTGGTTATTCATCTTAAGAGAATGAACAAATTGATTGCTATATGGAGCGTGAACCCTGATCCCCTCGAAGAAAAAACTCCAGCCAATTGGAAGATACGATACCAGTTCTACTCCAAGAATGTATTTTGACAGTAAAATAAAGTAGATATTGCACGATACACCCATCAGCCCTATCTTTTTTGCTAAAGACAGCATGGACATGATGAATCCGGGACAGAAATTCGCGGCGTGGGAAAGTCTAAGCCCAAATTGCCCAACAGTAGACGTCTGTATGTTGATGCCGAAATCCATTAATGCCTTTAGTTATTTTAGGGCTGATATTTCAATGGCCAGATAAGCGGTACCTGGCTGTTAATTTTTTCATGTTATTTTTATACGACAAAGTCCGTAAAAAACCCGCCCGCTTGATGGTAAGTTACCGTAGTCATACAGACGCTTGCAACACACGAGGCATCACGCACGCGTTACCTTTCCTCCCTCCCCTATGAGCTCTGGCGAACTTACTCACGCGCATGTAAACAATATAAAGTTATTTGGCTGTGGTATTCTGTAAGGTAGAGGTACTTTCCCAGTCGAGCTGCTCTTAAAGCGAATATCGATATGCTCTATCTCTCTTGAAGTTTGATATTACAACTTTTCTATAGACTTATCAAAGGCATATCATATCCGAGGTTAATCTCGCGTTTGAAAAATCGAACCTTAATCGTCTAATTTAATAAAATCACACACAAGTAGGTACGTTAACCATTAAACTGTGCCTGAACTTTACGAACCCTCGAAGTAATTTTAATGATTAATGTATTAAAGCGACAATACGAATCCTTAGTGGTTATCTAGCTCGGACAAAGAAAGGGCGCGCCTATTCATATATCACATGCAGGCTTGACCCTTCCTTTACCACAAATTGTAGAATAATACGAACTAGAAACGACATCAGACTAGTCACGGTTATTGGCTCGTGTTTAGAGACGAGATATTCTCGAGTTTGAAAATTTATCTTCACGCAAAGAGATACAAAAATACACTTTATTGGTTGAATTGATACGTGATACGTACAATTCAGCCATGCTTATATTTTTAGAAGTGCCATCTTCCAAAGTCTTATTCTTTTTGATAGCTGAAGTATTCGTTTGTATTTAAATAGGCAGGTTATAGTGACATGATGATATTAAATGATTAATCTTTAAAGCCAAAAAACATAGGTAACTGTAAGGAGTTTATACAGGTACAAAATCGAAAGGCATGTAAAGACCGCTTTAAACTCACATATCACTATTGATTATTTAATATATCTATCAAAATTAATCAAATAATGCAAGAAATAATTTTAAATAAACAATGTGAAACGAAAAGTGTAATGTCCATTAACATTTTTTTTTATAATCTTAGCAAGTGACGATTAAGTTAATGACCATCATTGAGCGGTGACACGTTGGTTTTGATTTTAATTCAATTTTGGAAGAAAAAATGATTTTTGAGTAATTTATTTTCAGCTGAAACTTTTTTTTTAATCAATATTCGGGAAACAAACAGTCTTACAAGTTATATTATATATAAATTAAAAATAGTTACAGATAGACCTAAAGTTCCACATAAGTTTTTATAGTGAGTCTATACCTAAGTAGTCTTTCGGATAGATATACCCTTTTTG
This sequence comes from Achlya flavicornis, assembly GCA_947623365.1. Taxonomy (NCBI): domain Eukaryota; kingdom Metazoa; phylum Arthropoda; class Insecta; order Lepidoptera; family Drepanidae; genus Achlya; species Achlya flavicornis. The sequence goes on along the minus strand of OX392473.1, from coordinate 12,041,585 downwards.
TTACACGTTATATAGCACTTCCAGTAATTTCTGTGTATCTAGGTGAAATTATACTGAAACTTTCTCGTTGTAGGCTGTCTTCCAAAAGTTGTATTGAAATGTCCAAAACATCTGAGCAACGTGGGTATTTATATAATCGTAATTTTATGTATTCAGCTGAAATTATCTTGGTAAGGGTATTTCGTACTAATGTATTTTACTTTTATTTTTACGTGAGCAATACTTTCAGCCTGTTTGGTAGTTTTTTTGAGAAAAACGTTTTTTTTTTTTTTATACAACTTAGTCGATAAACAAGCATACGGCCCGCCTGATGGTAAGCGGTTACCGTAGCCATATAGAAGCTCGCAACACACGAAGCATCGCTCACGCGTTATCGACCTATCCCACCTCCCCTATGAGCTCTGGCAACCTTACTCACGCCACGTAATACTGTGCTCACGCGCAGGAACACAACTTTACACAACATAAAGTTATTTGGGTTTTTTTTATAAAATAATTTAAAAATAATCATACTTTACAAAATTGTGGATATTAATCGTAGCTCTAGATCAATTCTGATCCCAATACTACTTAAAGTAACTAAAATTATATGTACTTTTGATTTTGTTATTTCATAGGGTGGCATAATCGTCTATACGATTAAACCCTTAAATAAAGAAAAAAAAAACATAATTTAATTAAAACGTATATGAAACGTTAAAAGTTGTGTTACTGGACGATTAATGAAAACTACTAGACTCACTCCTAATTTTATTCTTCATAGTTAAGCTGTACCAACTCATAATTTATGTTTCCTCAAGTGGAATCTCTCTTTATTATTCTTCAGAGTTTGTCTAGAAGGAAGCCAGTATCAAAGTTTCTAAAATAAAGTAAAAACTTTTACGCCACTGGATATAAACAAGTGATAGAAAATTCGATATTTTAGGTTTATTTTGAGCAAGCGTCCGAACTATCTGAAGATATTTTTATGATAGTTTTGTTTACTTGGTGAAATTTTTCAATGGATACCATTCTATTGAGCTTTGCACTCGTCGACACACATTTGGCCGGTTTCGCACTTTGCAATCTCATCCAAAAATGTATAGTATTTTTTACTCACATCTTACTCCATTCATGAATTTACAGCCTATAATGTCCTTTGCAAAACAGAGGCTTCTTCGATGAATTTCCATGATAAACGATCTTTAGCTTTAGTGGTTACGAATTACTTTTGCTAAGCCGTTAGTCCTTGCGCTAGATGATCTACACTTCTTCAGGAATGTAGTCTCCACTCAAGATTTTTTCATGATTGGTTATTGAATCTTCAGCGTTGAGGCCCGCTTATTGACTCTACAAAACATTAAACCAATGCGATTTGCCATTCATACTGAATCTAGTTTCATTAACTTGACCTGCAAACATACGTAGGTCATAAACATTTATGTACATTTCTATTAATGCATTTATCCACCGTCAAAATATCCATTTGTAGTTTTAGACTAAACAAGCCGCGCTGTTGTGGTTTCTGAACGCCCAGTCCATTTGCCCGCGGCCAAATTCAGTTTCAGGACGCACTCTAATGTTCCGCTTTGTGCGAAATTAACAAAATGGGTAAATGTTAATGTTACGGAAGAGAGCGCAGTTAGATTTTAGACAATTTAAGTTGAATTTGTAATACAAACTTGACTTTTAAAGTTAATACACGTAAAATGGTACTGTTTCGAGGCTCAATCGATGGGCTAAATGGAAAACCTTTTATATTGATGATAAAATTAACCTTTAAGTGCATCATATGAGTGGTGACGGGTTGAAACGCGCCGCGGGCCTCGCTCGCGGTACACAACAGAAAATGTCAATACATTTTACTCGGTATCCAGCATCAAAAGGTTTATTTTACAGTGGCTTGTTTTTGTGCTGCCGTAATTGAATTGGCAAAGTTTACGATCGCAAAAATATTTATTGTGGCAGGAAACATAAATAGTTCACGATACCTGTAGGCGCATCACGTTTTTATTCACGTACGGTAACGAATGACTTAATATTTATAGTGTATTCTTTCAGAAAAAAATGTTACATGTGTTTTAAGATATGCCTACACCACCGTACTTTATTCAGTTCTCAGTCATGTAAAAGCAATGTAAACCTTAAAGACAATTTAGTTGTATACTCGTATCGTATCTGACTCTAATCAAAACATCTTCAGACAACTACATCCAAGTACAAATTCAATCCAAGTGTTTAATTTAAACAGACAAAACCTCGTTACTGCTGCACGGAATTCGCGGGCGAAGTTTCTTAATCTGTTCGTATTTCTTAGTTTTCTCATAAACGTGGGAAACAACACGCGGTCTTTGGTTAGCTTGCAACCTCGTAATGGGTCCGGTATAAGTATTTAAAGACACATTAGGCCCACGGATAAGTTCGGTCATTAGAGCATACCTACGGAGTCCACAAAACAACGGCCCATAAGAAAAATATTAACCGCTTGCTTTTTTGGTCAGGTATAACACATAAAATGCGTGGGTGCATTCCCACCAAACTAAAGACCTGATTTGATTCGCTGGGATCTGAAAGTTTGTTTGATATAGGCTATATTAATCCGGCCCTGGGCTAAGCGTAACAGTACCTACATACTGAATACAACCTACTTTCTTACCTCAGAATTTAAAAAAATTTACACCTAGTATCTTTCAACCAAGAAGTACCAGCAGCACCTTTAATAACTCTCGGAGGCTTAAAAGAAATAAACTTGAAACATTACGGTGATGACGCAAAAAGTATTCAAAACTTTTTAATGTGCTCTGAAAACTCCGCGCAAGTCATTTCTGTGAAGCTGTTTTTATTGTTGTTGTAACGCCATTTTGGTTTTCTTGGCTCAATAGTAGGTAAGAATAGTATATACAGTTATTATTAGAATTACGCTATAAAATTATTTTTGACATCAATAATCTATGATAGAGTCGGTGATGAATTAGTTAGCCTTCATTTAGATGTGATTTCATGATGTCAAATAAAGACTCATCTATTTGTTAATTTACCGATCTAACTTAGTATTTGAATTTGGGGGATTTCATTTAGAAAACTTAATTATGTTATTCTATCAACTACTACTACTAGTTACATTGAGTTGCGTTCAAAAATACATTAAATAAAATACCTGCAAACGTATAAAAATGTAAAAAATTGTCATAAAATGATACCTTTTTTAAACAGCAAACCGACCACCGACCAAAATGATTACGCTGCCTTCAATCAGACGTGTCACGGGATTTCTGACTCAATTTTTTTAGCAAAACGATACATCAATCTGTCGGACAGCTAATTTTGGCAAACAATAACTTTTCTCACCTTCCCTTCCTACTAACTTCCGCCTTTGTTCAGTCAATAAACGGAATTGCAATGGAATATACTGAGTAATAACTTTGCCTTTTATTTCACGATAGACTATTGAATGAAGGCATCCAATTAGGTTCGATTAATTAATTGACCACTTATTACCGCGGTACCTTCTAATAAATAATGCTACCTGGCTATTATCTGACTTGCACCACATTACTACTGAATATGTGACGTTTTTGTATGGAATTGAACTACATTATATGAAAGAGGTCCTTTATAAAGGAGCATCAGTAACTTAAAAAAAATGTAGTTAGCTTTGCATTCATCACTATTATGTTGCCTTACGTAATTAAAGTGAATGATTCTATGATTTATTAACATTATACTGCTCCAATATACGAGCTGATGAATACTTATTAAAACATGTTCTAAAAAATAAAAAGGAACATTTGCCGAACGTTATTAAGGTTATTCCCATGGTATCCTCGCATAAACAAATGTGCAAAATGATTAAATTCCACAAATAATCGAGCCCTAGAACGCTACGACGAAAAGAAATAACATTAATTCTCAATTGATTCCTGTTTGCAAATAAGAAAAAAGAATCACAAAGAAAAGAATCCAATTAAACAAATTGATAGATCGTACTTCCAATGTGGAGATCGCTTCCATTCTTCGAGTCGCTTTGTGATCGGCACATCTTCGGCTATCAATCCGTCTACACAAAGGGTTCCCGGGAACCTTTGTGATTGTATCGCAGTATGCTACAATCGCATTACATTATTTTATTGTTTAAGCATTGCTTTGTATCTAAATGTTTTCTTTTTTGTGACAGAAATGGGCCATTGAAGACGTTCCTTAGACATACAGGAGGTCGTCAGCTCGCAAAAGTATTTGTGAATTGTGATTCCACTCTAATATAGGTAAGGTTGGAGTTTACAATAGTATGCACGGCTATAGATCAAGCTATACATTTCCAATATAAGCTGAAACCTCTCATTGTACGGACATCCTATACAATGCGACATCAGCTTATACTTAATAGTATTGCAAAAGACTGAAAATCCGTGGTTATATAAAGTATGAACTCAGCCAGCTAGAGACTGGAAATCCTTCATACTCAGTCTTTATCATCTTTGAAGATATTGGGTGTGAATATATTTTTAGTTAGCTGCCACCCGCAGTTTCACCCGCCTTCCCGAGATAAAAAGTAGCCAATGTCCTTCTCCATACCATAGGCTATCTTGGGTGCCAAATTTCATCGTGATCAGTTGGACAGTAAAGGCATGAAAGCGTAAGGCAAAAGGAGTTTTCTACCGCGGACGGTCGGACTGTGGAATGAGCTCCCCGCCGTGGTTTTCCCAATGGAGTACAGCATGGGGTTCTTAAAAAATGGTGTGAAGAGATTTCTTCAGGGTCGGCAACGCGCGAGTGATATCCCTGGTGTTGCAAGCGTCCATAGGCTACGGTAACTGCTTACCTTTAGGCGGGCCGTATGCTTGTTTGCCACCTTAATAGTATAAAAAAAAAGGATACCTTACTTGTTAATATCAATACATCGTTATTATTGAAAAAGCTTTACAAATGACCCGTGTTGGTCGTGGGTGGGCATAAATTGCTCCACGGATCGTGTGAGATTGAAAAATACAGTGCGCAACATCTGTTCCACGTAATAGCATCAAATTACCTCCCTAGTGTGCTGACGTCCTGGTACGTGATCTTTGTCAGATGAAAGCTGCGAAAACGTTTTCAGCTATTAGAAATAGTCGGTTTAGTTATTTCGTTATATATTAGGAACTGCCATGTGGTATCAAACGCGTTTCTAACGGGTTCTTGAATTGTATTTTATATTTCACGTCATACGTGTTATAAAATTTAACTGAATTCATTCGGCGTGATTGAGACCTAAACATCAAAATAAACTTTATAACATTTAAAATAAGTTTTTTTTTCGGTTGATAAAAACCTAAGCTGCTAATCTTAGCTCAGCTGGCCTCAGCTTTCGTAGCACTTGTTTGAATACACAATTTATAAATATACGTTGTATTTTAAACTAATTTTTAATCGACTTAAAAAAAGAAGATTATCAATTGGACACGTATGTATGTAATATTATTGGAATATTGATATGGAATATATTCACATATAATAATCTGTTAGGAATGTTTTTATGTATGTTTGTCCACGCATATCTCCGAAAATGTTAATCGGATTGTGACCATTCTTTTTTTATTGGCTTACATTTACCTCAACATAGGGAACAGTGCAAGTTTTACCGAAATTGATTCGTTAGTTTTCAAGATATGGACTAATATGTGTGACGGCCTGGCTTATTGATATACTGATTATTAATGGTAATATAATGTAACTACGGGAGTGGTGTCAAAGGAAAAATATCTTAAGACCTAGGTCAAATTCTAGTGTATATAAGAAAAACTAAAAATTACGACATAAAATTTTTAAAAAAAAATTAAATCACGTTAAATTTACGAAAAAGTTTGAAATAACTTCTTCTACATGACTTTGTCTAACATGACTTCAAATCAGTTTAAGATTAAAGTTATTTCATATTTTTGTAGTGAATTTGGAAGTAGTTTTTTTTTTTTCATTTGTTTTTTTTAAGGTATTGTTACCATTCATAGTTCACTATAATTGATGCACTAATTGATGTAAGTCCTTAAATTATTGTTATATGTACTAAATTTTCACAAAATAAAACAACACTCCAAAAACATGATGTCTAAGAGTGTTCCTTTTTCCCATAAAAATCCCTAAAAAACAAGAAATAAGTCTGCTATATAAACCTACTTTTGTAAAAGAGAGAAATTCGAAATTTTGCGTTCCTTTTTAAGCCTACTACATTCACATTCACCCTCTTAGGAATCCGCTAAGTCTAAAGTTTCATTTCTTTTTTCTAAAAAAAGTATTTCTTTACAAACATCAATCTTACTTGAAGGGAAAAGTTTTTGAAATGAGGTCAAACGGTTTTCCGCGAAATGCTGATGCCGACATTTTAAACATTCTTCCCTGAGCGTCGGAAATACCGCGTAACTTTTTAAAGAAGGTAAATTCCTGGCTGTTTTCTGGCCAAACGACTTCATATCGGACCTATTTAAAGTTAACTTGCCTGAGTAGCAGGAAAATTGAAAATCTACTAAGTGTAGTAGACAAAGACTTTTCCCTCATAACATAATAAATAACGTGACATTTTCTTATGGCAGTAGATTGTTCATTCGTTCTAAAACAACGCATGGATAGGAAATATTACAGTCATATATCGCCAAAAAATGCTGGCAGATAGAAGCGGCCTGAACTCAGGCGTGACTGAAAAATGGGTAACACCTTGCGATGTTCCAAACTGTTATCTTGGAATTGTGTTACTTTTGTCGACATTCGTTATAAAAGTGGAACACGTTGGTGTCAGGCTGAACATATTTGTGTTGGCATACATGCGTTTTGTTTCTTTTTTATTTGCTCATCTTATAACATGGTCTGTTGATTTTATGCATGTGTTACCTAGGTTCATTTTTTTCATAAAACTGTAAAGCTTTCAATTGTTCTATTAAAAAATATTGTGTTTGAATACAAAACAACCTTGTGCCTTTAAATAACATCATAATATTGTAAACTTTATTTAAGCAACTTTATTTTCACAAACATTACAAACTTACCTGCCTAATTATCACACTCGTACTAAAGTTTTAAATGTCAAAAACAATGGAATTAGTGGCGTATGACACAGGGCGAGCTTTTTAGAAGGAAAACCTAATAACATGTTGAAACAAGTAGCGCGCCCGCGGCGTAACGTGCCAGGAAAACTTGAGGACTCCGAGTTAATTAGCTATACAACTTTCTGTTAAAGATAAAACCTTTGTAATGCCAACCGAGTCTAAGTCAAATACAAACATTACGTGCCCAAACTAAACTATACAATTTTGAGACAAATTATTTGGATACATATAGGTTATTAAATAAAAACAATTTAGAAATTTTAATAAACCAGAAGCCTCAAACGGAGGAAATAATTTGGAGACGGTTCTTCCTTTTGGGGTCGAAAAAATCCGTTCCTCCTCTGCAAAAATGTATGAAAAGCTGTAAAAAAAAATGCGATTTCGATGTATTTTTTTTATACGACTAATTCGGTAAACAAGCATACGGCCCGCTTGATGGTAAGCGGTACCGTAGCCATATGGACGCTTGCAACACACGAAGCATAGCTCACGCGTTACCGACCATTCCCCCCTCCCCAATGAGCTCTGGCGACCTTACTCACGCGCAGGAACACAACTTTACAAACATAAAGTTATTTGGCTGCACTATTCTGTAAGGTGGAGGTTCCCCAGTCGAGCTGCTCTTTGAGCGAATAAACGCTATGCTCTACCTATCTAAAACATTTGTCCCATAGTAAAAGTTGATCGTAACTTTACGTTTCATTTAATGTCGTATCCACCCCGTATATTGCCTTTATAATTTTAATGTTTTAGTTTAAAACGGTTTTGTGTTCCCAATAAAGTAATAGAAATATGTTGCAAAAAAAAACAGTCCTAAAACGATTATACAACGTGTAATGGAAAGGGTATAATCGCATGGCGGCGGCGCGCGGCGTACTAGGCGCACGTACGTTTTATAATAATCATAGCAAGTGACGTGAAAAAATAATAACCCTCGTAGTTCGATGATATACGTTTGTTATGATTTGAATTCAATAAACTTATGGAACCAATTTTTATGAATTCTTTGAGTAATCTATTTTGAGCTGAAACTTTTTATACAATATCTGATGTCATCTCATTTCCGTTACACGCTGTATATCTGAGAGAACTTAGGTTTGATCCGACTCCACTCGTCAGAAAATTATTGAGCTATATACGGCGCGGGGTGGATACGACAATGAAACCACTTAAAGTACTCATGTATACGATCTACTTTTACTATGGGAACAATTTTGATTATATTATATAATAATTTCGATTTTATAGATCAAGAAATTGTAGAGTGGAAGAGCAGCTCGACCTTACAGAATCCCGCAGCCAAATAACTTTGTTGTGTTCCTGCGCGTGAGTAAGGTCGCCAGAGCTTATTAGGAGGGGGAAGGGTCGGTAATGATGCGGGCGTGATTGATGCCTCGTGTGGAGCAAGCCTCCATATGGCTAAGGTAACCGCTTACCATCAGGCGGGCCGTATAATTGTTTACCGACTTTGTAGTATATAAAAAAAACAAGTACATCCTAGAGTTGAAAATCAGTTTTAAGCTTTTCGTGCGTACATACCACCACAAAAGTATAAAACACATTCCTTATTTGCGAGACATGTACTAGCGTTCCTACATTCCTCTAGCTAGATCATTATTATTATATTCATTGGGTAAGTCTTTACAATACCTTGGATATACGCATAAAGCCATCCATGTTACGCAAAAACAACACGACCCCTTAGCATAGCAGAAACATAATTTCCTAACTTGTAGTGCTGACATGAGCCGTAGAAAATCCACTCTGCATTATCAACTTTGCGTACTACATTAATGTTATGATATAATTTCATGTCCAAGCACGAGCTATGTTGATATAGAGTTTGTATAGTAAGTTATGAAAAGCAAAACTACTTGGCTAACATTCTGAAGTAGGTAAATTTAGTATTAAATAAATATTAGTTTTGAACTTCGCTGAATACGTAAAAGTAAGTTATTATATTATGAACTTCAGATAGGTTACATTCAGTTGCTGTATCAATTTCAAATTCGATACATCATGTACTGTAATTTGTATATAATTATATGTTGTAAATAAATTTATTTTGTGATAATGAACTATTAAGGGTACCTGTACACCGGCAGCGTCAGCAATCTTTCAGCGACCACATATTCCAAGCTTAATTGTGTCGAACAATTTATAGCATGGTTGAAGCCAGAGCCGGTTTTGTAATTACGCACACGGTTGGCCAAATGTCTGACAGAACAATTAACTGTTACCGAGAATGAGTGCACTACGAAATGAACATCAGATTACTGAAATTGTCATAATAATGTCACATTTCAAAAACTGCTGATTTCAGTTGTGTTCGTTATTTAACGCTGTGAAAAAATCTGGTTACCTTTATCTTCTATATATATAAAAATGAATTGCTGTTCGTTAGTCTCGCTAAAACTCGAGATTGGCTGGACCGATTTGGCTAATTTTGAGTTTGAACTATTCGTGGAAGTCCGGGGAAGGTTTAAATGAAGGGTAGGGTAGGGTATTACCACAGTAGATATATCTATCAGTACTAGCTCTTCATACAAACGGCCGGAACGCGAGTCATACCTACGCGCCACGATTTCGGTTTGCTTTCAGTTCGCAAACAGTCGCGAATGCGCTGCAGTGACGAACGAACGGTGTGATGGGTTTGTAAGCAGTAAGCGTGCGATTTATGACAAATATTCATTGAAATAATTGAAATAATTGAAATAATTACAACTAAGTACAATTACTTAATATGACAAAGAGAAATTATAGTAGACTATATTGTGCTGTTTTTGGTTGCTAGACTTCGTCAATAACATAATACCTATGTACCTGGATTCATTAATAAATAAGTGGATGGCTGGCTTAGGTGAAAAAAGTGACTACCTACGGTCAGGTTAAAAAAAAGTAGTAGGTAGGTAGTAGTTCCTAGGCTAGGCTTTCTACTTATTACTTATGTATGTACTTAGCTATTTACATATATTTATTGAATTAGACGAAATATTATTATGAAATGATTGTGAGAGTAATAAATGGTAGGTACCTGTACCGAGTAAGATTTACATTATAATTTACTTTTTAAGTAAGATTATGCAGTAGGTAGTTAGAGGTTTTGATTGCTGTAGGTAACGCACACGCGATGAGATTAAGATTAAACGTTTGCATCAGTTCGACATCTGTTGGGTGACCAAAAAAATTGTTATTTCGATTTAGAGTATAGAGTATTCGAGTATCTACGTGCTGTAGGTAATGGGGTCATGAAAAAATATATATTACTCGTCTGTTTCTTGTATTTTATTGAACACTTCCTATTTCATTCACAAAAAAAAACATTTTATCAAATAAAAAATATAATTATATACAATCACAAAACTAGACAAGTAGGTAGATGAAATTAAAATACTGTAGGTAGGCAGCCCTATCGCGTGTTCACGTACCGTGCTGCTGTAGGCAATTATAATCAAGAAAAGGGTCGAGTCACTTTACTGTTTGATATATCTACTGTGGTATTACGCGAACGAAGTCGCGCCGGGCAGCTAGTTATTAAATAAAGAAGAGCACTTGAAAATATATACTGTCACCATTTCGTCGTAACAATAGATGGATGTAATAAAACATTTTTTTTTGCAAATGATTAATGCTAGTGTAGTAATAATAATATCTAATTGTAATACATAAGTATTGTTTATTGTGTATAGGTATTTTCTTATTTGTTATATTTTTTGCCAATGGATTATACAAAGGTTTAGCCATGGTTCAGCATTAAAAAAGAAAACAAAAATATTAACTGATAAAATGGTGAACAAATGCCTGGAAGCTTTTACCAGGCATTTGTTTACCATTTTATATACCTAAATGTTATTATCTAACTGAATCGTTTTAAAATAACCAAAATTAAATGAACACGTTGCAACTGTTGCAAGTGACACAGCATGCCGTGACTTGACAATCACACGGCTCGTTGAACCGCTGTTATTAAATCTGGCTTAGTTGTTGACTATATTCACATACTATGAACTCCATTTACATGTACTTTATATACCATATTTTTATAATTAATTATTTTTTACCCCGAGGTTTCACATGATGATTAAGTTATATTAAGAAGGATTAAGTAGTATAGTATATTAGTAGGATTCAAGTAAGGGTAAATAAAGTAAAAGCAACTCAGTAAGCTATGGAATAGGCAATATTTTTCTCCGCCAGAAGATTCAAAATGAGGACTATTTTGTTGAAGTATAAAAGTAACAGACTTAGCTTCTAGCGACAGTAAGTTGAAGTGGCAATGGGCAGGCTACATTGCTTGTAGAGCCGATAACCAATGGGGTAAAAAGGTTCTCGAGTGACGATCACGTACCTGAAATAATCGAGAGAGGACATTTCAACAGGAACGAATATCTATAAATTTTGTTGAATAAAATCAGTATAGAGCAGCAATGCATAAAATAATTTCATTTTTGGATGAGAAAAAAATCTTAAGACAATATAACATTCTGAATATTTATATCCCTGGATATTTATAAAGATTGACTTATGACATAGCCACGAAGATTGATTATAATGAATAATAAAGAAATATTACAAGCCTTTATTTTCCGAACGACAAAATATATAAAAAAAATACATATTTTATAATATTTTAAGTACTTACCTATTATGAGTGAAATATTATAGACTTACTCACTTATTCATAATGAAGTTATCAAACGTTGATTAGCTAAAATTCTGAAGTCTTTATCTGACACGTGACGTTTGGTGATCGAAAGAGTGAGACGGAGGACACTATTACACTGATTTAGTTAAAAAGCGATTATAAATAAGGGGGATAGAATATATGTTTTGGTTAATACTTTGGTTCGCGGTTAAAAAATAACAATAACATACATTTTTATTATAGGACGAGCGTACCTCACGAGAATCAACGGGTTCAGTCTATAACATTTCACTATTTTAAGTACTTAATATTAAGAAATGACAACCATTTGCATATTATAAGCTAGTTTTAAATCAATTAAGCCAATAATAAATGTGTGAGCGGAACCTACGATACAAATTACATGCACTGTGTGAATTTCAATGACAAAAGAGCGTTGCCTGTTATTTATTATACCCGCTCATTAATTTACTTAATTGGTTAATTGAAGCGTAATACACTGCAATCGCGATACTGTAAAAATAATTCACTTGAATGGAAACGCAAGCTGACTGCTATTCCTCTTGAGAATTTAAATTTACTAAGTGATTCAACAACGATTTGACGACAACTCTTAAACCACTGATTGAAATTCTAGGATATATATATGCAGGCAGAATCTTTAAACAAAACTTTGTATTTTGATTTGTGTAATATTTCCACATTTGAATTTACACAGAAAATTAAATAAATAAATATCCCGGGACATTCCTCACACACGGTCATCTGATTCCAAACTAAGCAGAGTTTGTACTATGAAAACCAGTTAACTGATATACTACATATACTAGTCTTTGTTTGTAAATATATACTTAATATACATAATTACAAAATGCATGTCCTGTGTTGGAATCGAACCCACAACCCGAGCGCAATAGGTGGAATCTTAACCCGATGCCGCGATGCGCCAATTGGCACGTCAATTACTTTTGAATTTGTGTATACATATTTATGCCCTCTACTGTATCTGCCTAAACTAAAGAACTAAATCTGCAGCGGATCAAAGGTGACATAAAGTACTAAATAACACAGCAGGTATCTATGTAGTAAGAACATACGGTTTAAATAATACAGTCGTTGCAAAACGCGATATTCATAAATATTACAACATTACTCTCTGATTTCTGTCGGCAAACGATGCAAATTTAGTGATAGATCAAACTCTTTCATTACTTGCCGCAACGAATTGTCGATAAAACGATTAAAAGCATATATTATGTCGCTATAAAATCCGTTGTAAGCCCTTAATCGAGTAATAAAATAAATCGTTCTCGTATCGTTCCCGTCGGGTTGCCACAACATGGCAACATTGTCGCAACAAAATGTCAATTTTAATTTCATACGGTAACGAGCAACTATATGTTTACGACGGAACGCTTCACCGAATAAAGAGCGATTGAAGTGATCAGAAATGAAAATGTATAATATATAATATAGAAGAGATTTCTGCAGGGTCGGCAACGCGCGAGTAACACCCCTAGTGATGCAAGCGTCCATAGGCTGCGGTAACCGCTTACCATCGTAAGGCGGGCCGTATGCTTGTTTGCTACCTAAGTAGTTGATTTTTGATAGCGTCAGGTACGACGTATATTTTGCAGAATTTATAATTTATTCACTTGCATCACACCATTTTAAACCTACAGATATGATTAAATTTTTCCTTGTTTAGAAAATCAAACATAAGTACTTAGTATATTTTTGTCCGTTTGCGCATTAGTCAACAAGACAATAGTTTTATTGATTGATTCAGATTTTCTTATGTATAATAGTATATTTTGATATCAAAAGAAAATTACTATGAAGGCTCTTAATTTGACCTTAAGTTTGCCCTGAAATGTTTATGACTCTTTGATTATACATTTTTAATTACTGTTCTGATAAACTGAATTTCATAAGGAATATGAAAGTTTTTACATAAAATCAATTGATATTATATTTGGTATGTTATACTAATCCTGCTTCATATTTCAGCGCGAGTAAAACAATTTCCAAAACCGGCTCAAGATCTTTTTAATATCAATTACTCTCCAGAACAAAGGCATTCTTTAATTTTCTTAATACAGAGAGTACATTAATAATTCATAATAAGCTCATACATTCCTCGATAAAGTGGTTTGGGAACTTTTAATCTGGCTTTGGAAGAGCCCCTCAAATTAATCAAGGCGCGACATGGGGCGGGTGGTATTTCTTTTGAAGGAAATCACTCTCCCCAAATCTGAGTAAAATACGATTTGAAAAAACATACATACCTTATTCATAATATATAGCGTATATAGCTGTAATTCTAACGCATCAGTAAATTATATATATAGCGACTGAAAAAGCGATACACGCCCAAATAATATGGTATTTTAGTTGAAAAATATTATAGGTGGGTAACTCTGATAACACTGAAAAAAAGGTTCTACAAAACTATTTTTTTTTAAATCTTTATTTGGAATAAAAGGGAGATTGTTCAATTTGAACATGTCACCCCCGTAGGTAAGGAAAAACAATGTAGCTGTACCTACATAATAATTAAAATATCTAAATTAACCATTTTTTATAACCTAGCTTCCTTTGAAGAAGGAATTTTATGTAAGTTGATGTTTTGTTGTCGGGAAACTAACTTTAGTTACTTTAATCATTATATCTATCTTAATTTAGTAGTGAACCAAACCTAACTGTTTAGGTTATTGGTAGTCAAATTTTGTGTTACTGTAAAAAAAATGTGTAGTGTACAGAACAAGACTACTTATCAGATTACTTTTGTTCTGTAATCTATGGTGCGTAGAATGAGATTAAGTATATGGTAAATATATAATATCATATATAAAATATAAATATATCATATAATAAATAAAACTACCATATAATTCAATTTAGATGATTATTAAGTAAACAATCACTACCTTTAAACTTATCATAATATAATTTAACTCTCTTTGTACTACATAGAGGCATTCTCTTCCAGTTAATGCTTCATTAATCAGAGCTTTTACCAAAGGTGTTTTGTCTTTGATTTCATTAAGACTTTCCAGGGCGGCCCTTTTGACAGCACCTTTTTGAGGGAGCATTCATTTATATTAAATAGCTCTTTAACGAAGAGCTTAACAAATCAAATTGGTGTAAATTTTTGACAATTTCTACTTGCTTTTAAGGTACACAATTACTAGCCCTTATTTAAAGGAGCTTTAGTTGATATTTTGAAATTTAGGCATTTTACTACATTGGTATAAAATTGTATATTTGCATTGAACTTACATAAAAAGAACTCATTTTATTAATTTGCGTTTTATTAGTATCGCAAAAGTCATAAAACATACTGATCTAAAGAACAATATATGGTATGAAAAAGGTGTAGTGTTCACAATTTATAATTTAAAACGAATTCACGGTGCAGTCAAGAAGGCGCGTCCAATAAACCCATTGACAGCCCCATAATTAACTGTAATTTACCGTCAATGTTTCAAGGATTTCCCAGCAATTTATCGCGTTGAATTTATAAGTCTATGTCTTGATTAATAGTTGTTTTTATTTTTAAAGTTTTATTATTGTAAGTATTTAATTCAAAAACTTTTCCATTTCCACAATTAATTCAGAATTGTTAATTATCTTTAATATCATGTTTTTTTTTTGTAGGGTTTGAAATGTTTTACATTTTTTACGAGCCGGTTGGCGTGGATGTTACATACCCTGACAGCCACGCTTTAGTTGGTTTGATTCGCATCCAGAAAAAAAACATTTGTTAATATGAATTATTTATTAATTAATAACGATAGCTAAGGCGACAATAATAGTGATAGCGATAATATAGCGAATGTAAAGGATTTAAAACCTTAACTCCTTTACATCCTTAAAACCTTAAAACCACCGAGCGATAACTACATGCTGTCCTTAGAAATACATCCTGTAGGAATTAGTTTATAGTTGAAAGGTATTTAATACTTTTAGACTGTAGTAATTTATGGGACCAGCATTTTCTTCCGTTTTTTCATTATTTTGCGGTTTTCAACTACTGCCCGACACGAAATAACTGTCAACCAACTAAAATAGTTGAAAAAATATTGTGTATCAAATGTACACATGTTTCAGGCTCGTTTCAGATAATGTCAAGTGATGATAGCGGTACATTATGGCAAGGGGACCGACGCTTAACGACAGAGGAAACTCATTAAATACACAAGGATATATGACCTGCAGGGGGCTGATGTTCCTATGTGGAGACACTTTTAACTATAAACTTCAATTATTTGAAAACGTGTTATTTACGCAGTGGCATTGCAAGGTTTATATCCTATACCATTAAAGCAACGAGCAAGCTACACATAGGTATATAATTACTACTTGTCCAAACTAATTTTACACAATAACTTAGGCGGATGATTCAACCTTTAAGTTGGTGAAAAGGGGGACTTTGTTTGTATGAAAAATCTTGTTCATTGGGTTTATAAACATGAAACTTACAACGTCTACTTAACTAAATAAATAATAAAGATTCTCATTATTAGTTTTTCAACGGTTTAGGGGATGTTAAAGTTTGTATGGAGGAAACCTAATACGTGGTCCGATTAACTTGAACTTTGGACTGATATCTCATAAAGATATTATGCAGGCAGAATCTTTTAACATTGTATTATTATGATTTGTGTATATTTAATAAAATATCTTAATAGTGCGAGAAAATTGCAAAGTGACTGTTAAAAAACAGAGTTGCATTCCGTGTTTAAGGAAATTAGGATTTATTCCGCGTCTGCATTTTTTTAATTTCGCAACGCAACATTAAAAATTAAGACTGTTTCCTAGTAGATACCCACCCAATTAATCAATTTAACTGAAGAATCAACTTCTCAATCATCCAACCTTTACAAATCACCGTAAAACAAAGTCCTATTTAAATTAAATGAATTAATTACAAACCGAACCTCCAATAAAGATAAAAGACTCGACAGTCAAAGTTGAAAGTTAAATCTGTAAAAACTCGCTCTGTCTGTGAAGTTCAACAAAAATCGAATTAATTCCGAAATCCACTTTGAATTTGAATTGCGTAACGTTCAACTTTAAAATTGCTATTGTGTACCCAAATTAAACTTTCCTTCTTGATCCCGTTAAAGTTTTCAAATATGAGATACCCCAATGGTCTTGGAATCTCGATCATTTATAAGAGATATGTCAGAAAATCCCATTCCATCTTTGACCCCATCGTTATTTTCCCTGAAATGGAATTTGTATGCATCATCAAACCCAAACTAAGTAAATTCTTTATGAAAGTGAAAGTATTTGGACGAACCCCATATAACACCACTGTAATGATGAACGTACAAATATTATAATTTTTTTATTTTTCATTAACCCTAACTAAACTAATTCTTACCTACCTAATTATTCTATTATATCTGTAGTTAAGCTAAGTATAGCGCTCAAGTCAATTCAAACAAATCCATATTTCCGCTTATTCAAATTACGTGAAATTATAAAATAATATTTCCTCTTCTCTTTCTCTCTCTTCTTTTAATAAAAAGAAACATCGTTATTTACATGAACGATCGGCGGGCGGAAGATAAAAATCTTTTATCTGGCACTGAATGGATATTTGTGCCGTAATTCTGAAGAAAAATTTCACCTAATTACAGCGATAGCCTCCCTGAGGCGGTTAGGAGCATGCCTCTAAAAGGGAACGATCCAAATTTTGTGGGAAGTATTATTACAAGTTTACGGAATTTCTGAATATAGATGAGTCGATTTACAATCAAGAAGAACATTATTTTCTCTACACATTAAGAAAATATATTGGGCAGAGTTATTGTAAACAAGATACTACCTTAGTATTCCTTTTACCTCCTTAAAAAAACAAACTTAAACTGTGGAGAAACAAATTCAAATATATTGTTATCAAAATGTGTGTATATATAGATACTCGATATATTGCTAAAAATAAGAGAATTAATTACATATCTGTCCTCTAGTCTATATACTATTTTTTTCTTATCTTTGAGTGAAAGTGAAGTATCAATTATTATACAAATTAGAGTCTGCAGTACATCAATTTACTTCCCAATTAAATTGATGCTTCACCTATATTATTCTCTATCTCGTAGGTAAATGACATCAGGCGAGCGAGACACGTTCAAAAGTTAAATTGCTCTAATTTGTGCTGTGCACCTTATTGCACAAGTCCCTTCTTTTGAAAGCCATTGCACAGCGATTTAATTCAGTGATGTGCCATGTTCTATCGATAAGGAAATCTTAAATATTGATATTATTTTGATGAAGTTTTCATAATCTATTCTGAGTATTATAGCATCTTTAAGTATTTAAAAAAAACTATGGATAACTTTGTATTGTTTCAACGTCAGAAAAGAAGCTTCCCTGAAAAATATTTCTTTGAGAGACTAATGTTTAAAAAAATACTATGGATAAGTTTGTACTGGTTTATTGTAAGAAAAGAAGCTTCCCTGAAAAATATTTCTTTGAGAGACCAATAATGCTCACGCATGTTCCAAATATTTTTAGCTCTTGCTCATTATCAAAATTTCAATATTTTTTTTGTATCCTACCATTAAAAATCTCAGACTTGCTAAATATTTACTAAAAATTTAATTCTACTTATATTATAAATGTGAAACTTTCTGTGTATATTTGTGAAGATGTTAATTACATAATCAATTGGTTAATCATATCCTGGAAAACCTACCTCTGGGGCGGATTACTAAAATATAAACTCTTGAAAGTTATCGATAGTTATTTCATCGACATTATCTCTATCTGTTACCACATTTAAGGGAATGCGTTCGCATTTTTTCTCCCTCGTTTCTATTTACGATGTTATTTGCTTCGTTTTGCTTGTGAAAGCGCATCTCCTTTGAACTTGCTTGAATTATTTAATCATTTAATAGAATTACGGTACTCTCGAACACAGGCCCCTATCTGTTGCACCGTTAGTGCTGCTTTCCCCTAATTGGCCTGCTATGAAAATATTTATCATTGACTTCTTTTTGATCGCATATTTATTAGTATTTTTTTTAGAAAGCGACGATGGTAAACTATTACCATAATAAATTTATTAGAGTCATGAACTAGTAACGTATAATTTGAATTATATAATAAAAACATTTATTTGATAACAAAATTAATACATTCACGTGTACATTTTCCGGTCTACACGAAATTGATATTTAACATTTAACGAAATTCACATGAAATGTTCATTTCAGCATAAAATTTGTTGCATTAATAATGTTGCTGATTGGTTCAATGGGCGTATTTAAATATAAATACGAGTGGCAATGTAAGTGATGTTATCGATTCACGTTCATATTTATTGGATTAAAATATCGATAATCGCATATAAAATGTGCATCCCTCTTTGTTGTCAATAATTAGTATCAATACGCCTAATTATTCCTATAAAATCGGCTATTAAATCGTTATAAAGACAGTATTGAGACATTAAAGTCAATGTGACCACTAATTGGGAGTGAGGCAAGGGAGGTGTGAGGGACAAATTGGCTGTTTTAGGGTGACAATAAATTGATATGGGGCAAGGAAAATTACCATACAACTCCGGACGTATTTCACAATTGCTTTAATTACCGATGCCCCTTGGTGGCAAGTGCCAAGAATGGGTCTGCTCACCCCACTAAAGGTGGTGATATTTTATTAATGGCTTCAGGACATGCCTATCTATTGTTATTTAAACTTTGATATATTTATGATTTTAATTAGCAATATTCAATACACCATGGTTTTTATAACTGATGGTTTCCCAAATGGGATTTGATGAAATAAGGAGAGTATTCGATTTAAGAAAATAATGGTTACTCATAAAATAATGGTGGTTGTTAACTGATGTGGTATTACACTATTTAAAAATTGATCTAACAACCCACACAGTATCAAAATTCTAAAATTATGCATGTATATAAAATACATTATATAAACAATAAATAAAAAAGTGCAAAAAATAAACTTTTTACCCAAGTAATTGAATTAAAAAAATTAAAAATACAGCGATGCCTAAACACAGCGTTTACAAGTAATATGAATGCGAGGGTGGCATTGCCAGAAAATGGGGGATATTTTGGTCTGACTATAAATTAATTTCAGCGCAGGGCATTGCAGTTAAGCCTCCATACATTTTAATTGCTTCCATTATCGGCTATTCTGCAAAATGGCGACCTGATGACAATGGATACCCGCCCCGTGTTGTAGTATTTTGACATAGGCTCCCACTTTATTAGGATTAATTTTTGATAAATTGAAAATTGACCCTTACTATTTACCTGCATGTGGAAATGTAACATCATCCAGTATCCAGTTTGTTTGCTATAGTTTTTATTAGAATAAACGTTAATCTCACCTGATTGTTTGGGTTAAGTGGCTGTTTCAAGTCTTTCCAGAGCTTGTATCACTGCGACCAGACTAGATCTATTGTGATCGCCACGTTAATTAAATTTCACTGCCAAGACCTGCAGCTATAATAAACTGCACAATATTCTTGGCAGAAATGGATTTTACTTCATCTGGAGGTAACAAGTGTTTCCCCAGATGAGTATTTCGTATAGGCATAAGTGGACAGCACTCACACAAGAGATGTATTGGTGTTTCATCTGCCTCACAGCAGAATCTGCACAACCTCGAGTTGTGAACGCTGATGGTGAACAGATGTTTGTTCAATCTACAATGCCCCGTTAAGGCTCTCACAAGTATGCGTAAGTTGTTTCTACTTAGAGATAATACTACTAATAATACCTTTATGGTAGACTTTTTATTAAAGGCCTTTATAAGTGCCTAGAATGGTTCATTCCAGGAGCGTTTTTCCACGAATCGATGGATGAGTTTACATATAGGTTCCTCATAATTAGTTTAGCCAGGCTTTTATGTACACCACAAATTGGCTCAGGTCCATAAGGGGTCCCATTAGCTCCAGCTTTAGCTAGTTCGTTAGCTTTTTCATTACCGACGATTCCTTTATGTCCAGGAACAACCCACCGTAACACAACCCTGTTCTTTTCGCCCAGGTTGTTTAGTAGGTCCATGCAGTTATTAACTAGTTTAGAGTTCATTGAGTCGGAGGCCAGTGCTAAGAGAGCTACCTGGCTGTTCGAGTGGATATAATTATATCGTATGGTTGACGTAGTCTTTCCGCAGATTAGTGTCCTCACATTCAAGTATGGCGTGTAATATATATGGCCTGGAATATAGAGGAGTATTTATTAAAGATTCAGCTTTTTGACCTTGTCATCTAGCCAGTCGTCACGGGTGGGTATTTCAATTTCGTAATGCTTACAAAAATTATTCTGAGGGATCATCGTGTCTGTGACCATGTTCAGAATAGGAATTTCCAGTACTGAATCCTGAAGGGAGTTTAGTGCCTGGGAGAGCCATTTCAGTCCCACCTCTACATGTAGATGCAGGGGCGTCAGATCTAACATAATCTCACCAGATACTGTTTTTTCTTCAATAAGTGTATGATTATTTTGAAATTATAAACCTCTATTCTTATTTATTATCAATACTTAAAATGAACCATTACAATGCATGGAGAAATGTTGAGGTTAGTCAAAATAATATTTTGATAAATATGTGCGCAAATAGACTAGATAGACATTAAAAATAATAAAGATAAAAACCTTTTACCAGCTTTTTATTAACTTGAAATGTATGTATATACAGTAGTACCCAACTGATAAGGTCACGCCCCTCCGAGCACATGGCGGCAGCTGCCGACCAATAGCATTTCCCGCGCTTTGAAAATGTATCTTCTGCGCAGTTACATCTGTAAGCCATATTAGTTGGGTACTACTGTATGTATGTTCCGCTCAAATCTTAAAAGTCGAATTTCACCTACTTCCAGTGGTCGGATTGACTTGATATTTGTTGTACATTAGCATATTACAAGACAATGCAATTATAGTCAACAAAAAGTACCGGTAACCAAAAAAAAGCTTGTATAAAAAATATTTTTTTTAACAAAAACTTATTTTTATAAATATTCTTTAAATACAAGAATTAAACATAAACATTTCTATCTAACCTGAGGAATGAAAGTTTTGTGAAGAAAATCAGTTTATCGACCTTTATATCTTAAGCGCAGTCGTCTGAGCACGAATGCTCTCACGCCAATTTGCACTAGGTTTACGCAGGTGTACTCTTCACAAGAACGTAATTTATTCAATATGTTAATCGTCTATAATTTCGTTTCGTTTCATTCACAATACAACCTATCGAATATAATTAAATGTTTCAATTGCAATGCGAAACAATGACGGGGTAACATTCGAAACATTTATCGATATTTACATAAATAGCAAACACTTTGACGCACTAGTTATTTTAACTATCGAATCGGTGGTTTGTAATAACTGTTTGAGTGGATGTTGAAATATTGTTAATAGTAAATGTGATTTTAAATTGATAGAACTGGATCAAAGTCTTTGAAGGCCATTAAGTTCCAGATTTCTAAGATCGTCGCAATTGACCTCATGATTATTTTGTAACAAATCTGGATTGAACACAAACTCATGTTTCCAAAATCCTTCAAAAGATTTTTGATATAACTATCCAGCAGTAATAGGTACAACAAATATATATTAAATTGCTTTAAATACAATTTTATGACATTAATGTGTATTGTTATTAATCGTTTGTTTCGTTAAATTGATTCTTCGCTCGCTTTGCATAGTTTCATGCCGGAGGCTGACAAAGCAAATCCAATTCTCATTTTCTCATTACGGGTCCCTTTTGCTGTCTGTTCTTTGTATCCAGTTGGAAATACATTAAAAAGGGAAAAAAGAACATAATTCTAGCAGAGGGACAATGCCAGACAGAAACCATTTTTGTCGATCCAATAAAAGAGGTTTAAGCTATTAATGCTTGCTACGTACTTACGGTTTTCCTATTTGTAGAATTTCAGAGGTATTGCAATTTTAAATTGTGAAAAGCAACTTAATACTCTCAATCAATAATTTTATTTACAACAAATATGTACAAAATACAATCTATATTTAGAAAATATAATCTATATATAGAAAATTTCCTCAAGCCTGCCGCTGCTTCCGATTAACGGCAAGGTTCCCAGCAACTTAATTATTTTGAGGACCTCAGAAGCATCACAGGTAGACTGACCATCTGATGGTAAGTGGTCTTTACCACCTATGAAGATTTGCGATAGGGTGATTGCTGACGTGTTTCCAACCTTGAAAAGCTCATTTTACGCCTCTTTCGAACATAAAAGCAAACTTATGTAACGTACCTACTTTCAAAGAAACTATTTTCTGCTAATTTCTCTTTCAACAATACAAATTCACAAGAAATACATGGCGTACAATATAGTAAATCTTCAAAACTAGAGTTGTGATATAGTGGCTGGAAGCAGCCCACGGCTTCGCGTTTCAGTTTTGCTTGTTTAGGATTGTTTCCGTTAATGTACGCAATATGAATTCTAAATTATATGCCTAACTATTCGACTATTAGTTGAAAAGGAAATACTAACACGTTTATTTAATGGAATACGTCATTACCATACCTAATAAGAATTCATAGTATTTGACGGGCCGGTTGGCGTGGTTGGTTTAGATTCTACCTATCTCGTCGCAGGTCGTGGGTTCGATTCCCACATAGGAAATGCATTTGTTTGCATGAGCATGTCTGTGTGTCCTGAATCTGGGTGTATTTTACAAACAAAAACTATTATATTTAGTATATCAGCTGTCTGGTTTCCATAGTACAAGCTCTGCTTAGTTAGCGATCAGTTAGCCGTGTGAGAGGAATTTCCCAGGATATTTATTATTACTCCTAAGAACTATTAGTTTGTTCTGACAGCTCCACTTGAGAACCAGTTTCCTTCTGGGTTCTTTGTGCTTACACCTTCGGCCACATCATCACTAATCATGGCTTTGTGGATAAACACGAGACGTAAAAAAAAACAATCTAATCAAGTGTCTGAATTATCAAATAAATAACGCTATCAAAGATATTCCTTATTTTTTTAACACAGCGTGAAATCATTTGATCTATTGAAACCAAATATATGATTTACAGAAAGTACTACATAAATAAATGAGCTTGTTGTACACGGACGATATCAATTCAAGCAGCATGATACGCCTATATGGCGCCGGACCCCCACTAATTCCAACATGGCCATCCCTTCCCAATAAAGTACCGCGATTGTCCCCTTCGCAGTCGTATTATATTTTTATTTTCTCAGTAAATGTCACATTCATCGTTATACGGTTATACCATCCCTTTATACACTGAGATGTCCGCTTAATCCGGGAAAGCGGAAAAACTTGATAAAACCGGTATAGGTTTATCTTTTCCCGCTATCAGAAATGTGTCACGGAGTAAATGAACCCTTTTCCTTCGGTAAGACAAACTAAAAAAGATAAAATGCTCCTCGGCGGACATTAAAGTCGCGTTGGCTTGAAAGCCATAAAAAGGCGGAGTCTCGTGAGTCCCGCGGGACCACAGGCGTCTCCGCTTTTGCCCGCTGAGCCAAATTAAAGTATAGACTTAATAAATCGATGTTAGTCGTAATTATATGAATTAAACCGTATGCGTATATTGATATTATAAGACAAATACATTGCATGAATAAAAGCAGCATGCATGTACGACTTTAATTACAAATATGCTTTTGTGTTATTTCTTGAAATTATGAATTGAAAAACTTTGTAAAAACTATGTAATTTTTGTGTTTGATATAACTTCCAAGAACTTGGGACCATTTCCATGATATTCAAAGTTTATTCTTATAAAAAAAATACTTGATATTTGGGCCGGCTAATGGATAATTTCGAAACTTACGTTATGTCCATCATGCCAGTACCACTTCTTCTATTTTACTCTGTTTTATTAAGATTAATAGTGGCCATAAAAAATAAAATAAAAACTAGAGCTAAATATTCACCGAGTATTCCACTGTTCATTCTATTAGTTCTTAGCTCTACAAAACCTTACCGATACCAGTTGCAACAGTGCCCTCTTCGGAAGGTAGTTACGCCATTTCGAGCGTGAAATTTTATCGGAAGAATTAATCTTCAAAGTTTTCCCAGTATCGCCCTTTTGTTTCTTTAAATGTGCCTGCAGTAAAATTTATTCCCATTTCTAATCGGAAACAGATAACCCAAAGGGCGTGGGAATCCCGTGGGCCTTTGATTTTCATCTCCATTTATTTCTGGAAATGTTAAAACGATTACAATTGTTAATTAAGTAGATAAGCAATTGGCCAATAATAGCTACCTTCCTTTTTAAATTATGTGATTTTATCTTTAAGCATTTTATATGCTGTGCCTTGAATATTAAAAAGCTATTTATAATTAGGATGAATATATAGTCATTACTAACGTTGTAATGTTACTCTACAGTAGATAATAATAGCATTACTATTTGCGCTTGATTTGACCTTATAATAACTTTTAATAGTTCAGGATAAGTATCGAATTTCAAAGATTTAGAATATGTACTAAAAATCATTTGTATCGATAAAATAGTACCTGCCGTGACTGACTGACAGACATACGGCCTTAACCAGTTGATCTACAGGTTTGAAAAGAGGAAACGGTCCTTGAGTACCCTAGGGGATAGGGTATCGTGAAATGGCTGGGCGGAAAGCTAGTACCTGGTCATATACTTCAGGTATCTAGGGGACCTTTCATAAAGCAGCTAGGGACTAAACTACATTCCCAAAAGCGAAGAAACAGTAATCTAAATGACTTAATGATTGCATATATCATGCTCCTATTTATGAATTACATAGAATATAAATCGTATGGCGTTTAGAGTCATCAACGAAATTAAACTCATTTTGCCGGCGACAGAGTCGCGAGAGCTCCACGCCACGCCGCAAGCTTTTTGTAATTCCAGTGACAAATGAACAGCGTGGACTGAGCGTACCCATTCAGGGTTGAGAGTTGATTTTAAAACAAAGAACATGTTATATTGTGCAGATGGTACTGATATTATAAATCACAATTATATTACCCTATATTTTATTAACTACAGTTGACTGTTCTGTTCTGAAGAAACACTATTTATGAGTAAGTTTTAACATGGAAGGTTAGATTGTATTTATTGTATTGATTGTAAAAACAATATTTCTTACCAACCGATGAGCTACATTGAGGTCATTACTTACCTATTACCTACACAAACCTATTACCACATGGCATAATATAACTGTAATACAAAAGTATACCTCTAAAAAATATATGTAAATACCTACAGCCATAACTCATTTTATTAATGATCTTTGACAATAATTGCGACGCGTTGGAGCGCGTTTCCGTACTTTACGCGGAGTTGAGTTAATGCTCTCTTACAGAAGCCTATTCATTTGGAATTTAACATCGTGTTTCAACGGCAAGTTATAACTCTCGCGTACGTGATAAATTACTGCGCGATTCCATGTTCTCGCTCATATGCTTTAATTCGATGAATATGTTCACTGAATATGTTTGTCCGATTAGTTGCGAGAGGTTTATTATCTCCTTATTATATTATAATATTATACTAAAGAATTTCCAGTTGCGGAAACTTATTAGTAGCTTTAAACATATTTTTAATTTCATAAAAAGGATAACTATATTTAATAAAGCTGTTAGTTTCCCTTAATTATATAAATAAATAAATTTATATTTGGATGAAATATTATCATATGTTTGTAAATGGTGGCCCATTACACTAGTCAGATTTTTAACATCGACTTCATTCTTTCCGAAATATATAATCATTTTCGTAGCACTTAGATTTTCGTACCAAGGAGTGCTACGAGACTCTTTCTACTGTTAAAAAGATCCCTTTATATAATCCGCCAAAACAAAAAAGCTGCAACAAGCAACTCAAGTATCATTAAAACCACGTAAACATGCACGGTTGTAAGATCCGGCCCCTATCCTACCACTAAAATGAACCGACTCACTAACGCAACGTAAGCACTTACCATAAAAACGGAACTACAACAACCCCGGAGCACCCACGTATTCAGATCACACGTTTGCACACCGCCACTTTTCCAAAATCAAAGTAAAGCTCAAAGCAAACACTCGTTGAAAATGCACTGTAAATAATAAAAAGGTAAGGGGTAAAGCACCTGAAGGTATCTACGCGGACTGAGGCTGTCGTTCCCACCATTGTAGCCACCCATTTTCCCCTCAACGCGGTTTATTTCAGATTCAATATGCACTAGAGACGTAAGGGAATGCCATGAAATATGGTGGAACA
This sequence comes from Achlya flavicornis, assembly GCA_947623365.1. Taxonomy (NCBI): domain Eukaryota; kingdom Metazoa; phylum Arthropoda; class Insecta; order Lepidoptera; family Drepanidae; genus Achlya; species Achlya flavicornis. The sequence continues at coordinate 12,014,648 of OX392473.1, read as the reverse complement.
TTGGCATTCAACGCTGCGTCTACTCCTGAAATGATTTTGCATCATAAATTTATATTAGAACATTTGTTACATGGAATAATGTATAGCTTCTAACGGTTGGTGGTTAAAAAATGTGATTGAAAACAATGCAAAAATTCTATAGATGACTTTTAAATCAATTATAGAGATTAATCTTTGATGCTTATATTCATCGTACTTTTAACTACATAAAGGTTAACAGACTAATGGAAAAAAGCAACTGAGCTTCACAATGCCTGAACTAATATAAACTTTTCATGAACACAACTCTGACGCAACCTTCTACTTCTTCACATTTATGACAGGTAGGAAAAACTTATTTCCCTCGTAATATTTTCCTCCGTTGTTCACGCTACAAAACAGAAGCGTTCCTTAAATGCATAAAAACTTTTTACAAAAATTAAAACGTAGTCGTTCGACTAAGAGACTACTGGAGAGCTGAAAGCCTGAATGTAGGACAAGTCCATTTTAAAAATGTTAAAGCTTGAATTCATTGTGAAAACATTCTCAACAATTGTAAGAAATGCTTTCGACTAAACCTACTTTCAAATAAAAAGAGTTGGAACATACCTATCGTATAAATTCCTCTATAAGTAAAACTCTTGCTTCTAAATCTTATCTTGCAAATGCGTTTAAGAATTGTATAACTGATATTTATAATGATAGTTTGCTGCGACGGCCTACACAAATATGCTCATGGGAAGCTTCCGTGCAGGCATAATATTTCATGGTTTTTTTTTTTTTTTTTATACTACTTTGGTAGCAAACAAGCATACGGCCCGCCTGATGGTAAGCGGTTACCGTAGCCTATGGACGCTTGCAACACCAGGGGCGTCACTCGCGCGTTGCCGACCCTGCAGAAATCTCTTCACACCCTTTTTGAAGAACCCCATGCTGTACTCCATTGGGAAAACCACGGCAGATGGTAAATACGTAAATATAATTTTAATTTTTTTTTTGTCCCAAAACAGAACTTAATGTGCATTGACTGACACCCATTGCAAAATTACAACTAATTACAAGAAAGTAGAGTTAAAATTACAGTATCATTACCAAATGGGTACAAAAACAAAACCAATTCGACATAAGAAAAAATAACAAATAGGTTCTTCTACTTATTGTTACAATATCCCCTAATACAAATAGTTTTATAAATAATTAAGAAGACGTATACCTAATACAATGTATTGTCGAAGTAAATCGATGAATCCGTGGGACATAATCGGCTTTTCTATTCCACTTGTAGGTACTCGCTTCCTCTAATTGAACCAAGTCCCTGTAGACTCTTCCATTTAATGTTTACTACTAGGAGGTATCCTTAGTTTATATATTATTATATAGATTAGAAGATCATAATAAAATAAAGTAACATGAAATCTTATACAAGATTTTAGAATTTACACAGTAGATTACTATTTTATGCAGTCACACAAGCTAACAAACGCTGTATGTAATATGTAATTTAATTATAATAGACACACTATTTTGTACTAGTGGGGAATAATTGAGCTTTAAAAAATCAAGTTAAAGGACGTTTTTAGGGTTCCGTAGCCAAATGGCAAAAAACGGAACCCTTATAGATTCGTCATGTCTGTCTGTCTGAAAAAAAACAAAAAATTATGGGGTTCCCTATACTTAGAACTGAAACTCATTTTTTTTTGTAATAAAACTCATAAGTGTGGGGTCTATGGATGTCTTCAAAAATGATTTTGAGGTTTCTAATAATAATATAATTTTTTTCTAAATTGAATAGTTTGCGCGAGAGACACTTCCAAAGTGGTAAAATGTGTGTGCCCCCCTCCCTGTAACTTCTAAAATAAGAGAATGATAAATCTATAAAAAATATATGATGTACATTACGATGCAAACTTCCACCGAAAATTGGTTTGAACGAGATCTAGTAAGTAGTTTTTTTTTAATACGTCATAAATTGAAATTCATATCAAATACTCAGGTCTATACTACCATTTACTTATATACCTACAGGTTTGTACGGAACCCTCGGTGCGCGAGTCTGACTTGCACTTGGCCGGTTTTTTTATATATATAGATAGATATAATGGTTGTTAGCCCTATTACATATACCTACCACATAATAACATTATTAGGCCACTAAAGAATTACATTACAATTATACTTTATTAGATATTTATAGAGACTTAATGAAAGCATTAAATATTAATAAGATTCGCTTAGTTTATAAATACCAAATGAAAAATAAATTTCCCTCGCTTGCGAATAACGATATGCTCGCAAATGAAATACAAATAGTCTTAGCAGGGCCTCATATTACATAATAATATCACATAATTTATTATGATATAATGTTCAGAATAAGTGTTCATGTTCAATAGTTCTTCAAGAAGGGTATGAAGAGGTTTCTTCAGGGTCGGCAATGCGCGAGTGATACCCCTGGTGTTGCAAGCGTCCATAGGCTACGGTAACCGCTTACCATCAGGCGGGCCGTATGCTTGCCACGTTAGTGGTATAAAAAAAAGTGCTAGCTCTACAAAGAACCTTGTTTTTTTTTTCGATATAAATTATGATATCCGAAAGGATTTATCAAATCTTCAATGTTAAACAATAAGTTCAAAATCTTTATGTTAATTAATAATTATTGGACTGTTTTACAAAAAACTTAAACCGACTTCAAATTACACTAAGAAGACAATGGGACCAAACGGGAAGTGTACCCTCCAGACAAAAAAAGAATTTTCCAAATCGGTTAATAAATGACGGAGTTATAAGGTAACAAACATTACAAAAAAATACAACCGAATTGAGAACCTCCTCCTTTTTTTGAAGTCAGTTAAAAATATATTTTGCGAAGAAAATAACCCACGTAGCTGGCAACTACCCTCAAGAAAACTGTTGCCAAGCACCTAGGTAGGATTATTTCCCGCAGACTTACTGATAGAGAGATACTCAAGTATAATTGCTATTAGTGCAACCTTTTAGAGCTTTGTGTGCTTATCACTTTCACACAAACCTAATGCCAGAACAAAAAAGGAGCACACTTTATTAATAAAGACTGCAGACTTCTCAGAGACGTGTTCACTCAAATTCAAGTAAAAACAGGTTTTCCTTGTACAGCAAGTTCAGACAACGTCACGAGTCAGAAAGTTATCTTATAAAAACTTAAGACTTCCCAGACAGTGTAGCATCGAAGGCTAGAAAGTGCACCGTAAATGCCGCAATGGTGAAGTTGCTGTAATAAATTTGTAATAAACTGAAACTAGCTTGTTTACCACGAGCCTATATATACTAGTATAGTGAATACTATCATAACTCTATGACACTATACTATATATACTTTTTTACTGAAATCTTTCAACAATAGGTGCTACCTATTAACACGTTACTTATGAAAGTCATTAAAGATCAAAAACTGTAAAATAAATTGGTAAAATGATAATTTATTTTGATGATACATACATCAAGATCTGCTATGCTATTCTGAAAAAGTAAATTATCCCGAAAGACTCAACTTTTAATTTTATAGATGTCTAATCTCATAGCAGATGCAAGAGTCATATTGCAAATGAATTTTTCAGAATAGCTCTAAACAAATCGCCTCTTTCTATAGAGTTAGAATATTATAGATAGAGCGACTGTACGAAAGTACGTCTGTACGGTCTAAATGCCTTTAATGAAGTGCGCGTTCAAAGTTTGAACGACTAAAATACGTATAATGAATGCCAATATCTAATTTAATACCGAGAACAAATGACAAGGAATCCATATCGACATTCTCTTTGACTGTAAATCAACCAGTGTACGATATATACGTGAATGCATCTATAAATAATAAATAAATATCCTGGGACATTCCTCACACACGGTCATCTGATCCCAAACTAAGCAGAGCTTGTACTATGGAAACCAGATAACTGATATAATACATAGACTACTTTTTGTTTGTAAATACATACTTAATATACATAATTACACCCAGACTCAGGACATACAGACATGTTCATGCACACAAATGCTCAAATCTATATGGAAACTGCTCATGTTTCGCGCAAGGTAACGTTGTTAAAGCTATCTCTATAATATTCTAACTCTATGCCTCTTTCCTATGTCCTCATACAGAGTGAATGTAATATTTACCCGACTCTTCCAGAAGGAGTGGAATGATTTATAAAGAAAGATACATAATTATGTACCCGTGACTATTTATTCATCTTAGAAACGCAGCCCACTTAATGTACCCAATGAAAAGGTACTAATCATATATCAAAAATTAATAAAAAAAAATTTTTTGGTCATTTGTATAATTAAAAAAAAAAATTAAAATTCATTATAATTATGAAAAATCGAGTTAGTTTACGTATAAAATGGTAGAAATACCAACCCAGAGCACGACTCGAGTAGACTGCACTCGTAATGAGGGTGTTTAAAACTACGTCATGCCTCATTCATAATGAATAAGATTTGTTTTTTTATAATACAAATTTAAAAATAAAAGTTTTTAATGATTAGTACCTATTCATTGGGTACATTATATGGGCTGCGTTTCTAAGACGATTAAAAAGTCACGGAGTATGTATACCTATGTATACCTATAGGAACTAAAAGTTAGAACGTTCGCATTAACATACGGCACGGCAGCGATTATCGGTGTAATACACCAACGTTGTAGATATAACTCACAAGGGAGCTGTTCCGCTTTGATCTTAATACGTACATCCTGTTACAACAGTTACTCAGGTGGTTGTAGTCAAATGTAGCACAACGTACGTATGGGAAGGTAATTTATCATTTATATGTTATTTTAAGCCATTTTAAGCGGTAATTCTTTATTGGTTCGCCAGTATTTCGGGAATAAAAATCATGTAAATTGGAAAGCTTTAGTAGAGTACCTATCGAGAATTGCACGATTCATGGCCAATTTCCGCTGTCTATTTGGTGTAGTAGTAAAATTATCTTTTCTAAATCGTGAAAGATACTGTTCATGTTCGATCGGTATGATAGAACGCCGCATGTATTCAGTTTTCCATCTATAAACAATATGCTAGCAGTCAAACAAGGCGTGTGCTCGATGGTTACCAGTTTCGGTAATCCCATTAATCCATTGTCTTTCGGAAAATATTTTTTTTTCTATTATTTTTTTCTACTACAAACATAGAACAGTGTTTCGTCTGCCAAAAGATCGTTCAGCTGGTTTCCGAACTCCGTTCGGCTCTAAGTAGAGCGCAACTTTAAAGTGATCACCATAATGACTGCGATGATGAGTTCAATAAACGTTATGAGTTCTGAAGTGTAATGATAGCGCGCATCTGTGCCGTGCGCTTATATTATATGCGGATGGGCAGCCATTTTACTATTATATATGTAGGTATAAGGTTATATTCGGTCGAAATATTTATCGTGAAGTTTTTTTTTAAACGAAGCTATTTTAGTTTTTTTCACATAAACAATTTATGCCTTTTAAAGTAAAAACATAATATCCTGGGAAATTCTTCACACACGGCTATATGATCCCAAAGACCCAAACTGAGCAGGGCTTGTACTATGGAAACCATATAACTGATACTACTAGTTTTTAACCCAGACTCAGGACATGCAGACATGTTCACACAAATGCATGTTCTGGATGGGAAGAAACCCACGTCCTGCAGAGTGTTAGAAAACTTAACCAACCACGCCAACTGGCCCGTCAAATAAAGTTAGTAAATAAATAAATCTGTAAAATAAATATCAATTCAATAAAAATAAGCTAAATATACTGGGACATTATTCAAGGCAAAAAATAATATGATTTAATCAGCCAATTGCATCCCAAGAAAGTTGAGCAACATAAAGCAGGTCGCGAGCGGTAACAAATGCTACTTGTTGTAAAGTTCCCTCGATGTGCCTGTTTCATTTCGTTATTCCAACCTTTTTCAGAACGCACAATATACGGGGAGCACCTCAGCGGTTATTACCTTCGCAGAAGAAAACCTTTGTTAGCGCAAACTCGACACAACCCCCCGCCCTCCTGAATTTAAATGGAGAAATTATTTTCAAGTATTTTTCGGAAGAGAAGTTTTATTGTATTGTTTGATTGCATGTCACTCTGATAGATGAAGGAATGGCTTTCAAATGGCGTCTCTTTTGTCGCCTCGCCTGTTCCTAATGTCGTCGAGTTTCGGATGGACGAATTTATTAAAAAGTTTACACTGACACGATGCCTCGTAAAGTTTAATAGTCGTTTGAAGTTTTCTTTCCTCGCTGAAGTTAGACAATAGGCTCGTTATTGACTTGATTTTGGTTCATTTAGGCTCGTGGGGTCTTTTATAGCATTTCTGAAAGGGAAAGCCTTTGTTTTTCTCTGAAATATTTTATATTGATCCATTTTTTTAACTGTTATAAGATATTTTAAAAATATAACCACAATTCAATAAAGTAACCATTAAGTTTTACAGCATTTATAGTTATAATCATTTCCTTCAGAATAAATGTAGGTGTAAATGGGGAGCATCCGAGAACATCCCGCCGAGGCGAAATAAGACAAACACAATTTAGGTAACGAGTATTTACAAACCATAGCCGGATATCTATAAAATTACAATTTGCTTTGTAACCGAGTTTGTTTTAGCCGTTGCGTCCTCTCGTTTACGTTTTGTTTCCTCTTGTTATCTCGTTTTGTTACTTTTTTATGATATTTTATTTAAGGACGAATTTAGATATTTTTATTTACTCGGACATATTTATTTTTCTTAACTTGCCTTTTTTTCATATTGTTTCACGATAGAAAGAAAGAGAGGGCAAATTTTATTGACCCACAAGGTGGAGGTATGTACACATGTAGGTATAATAACGAAAACTAACACATACTGGGTGTATAGTAAACAGATAAAATCCTACCATGAGCTCGAGTTACGAAAAAGGAAAGCATCGTGAGAAAACCACAGTAGCAGTAGCAGTTACGGTACTAAATAACTGTTATGTATGTAGCTATACATTTATTAGTATGAGTGGCTGCGTCCACTCCTTCCAATATAGTTGTGTTCGCAATAAACGTCAGTACGTATTAAAGCACCAAGCGTTTCACTTGTCACCGTCCCTATATAACAATAACGCAAAAACTATCTCAGTGAAATGCTACCTACAGCAATGAGCTTTCAAAAGGACATCACACTTAACCAAAAATAAAAGTAATATACATATTTGTCTAGCGAAAAACAAATAAAATATTCATATCTCCGTCAAAAAATTAATGCATAAAAATTATTACAAAATGTTCTGCATTGATTAAATTCATGAAAGTTTAAGCGGAAAACTATAAAAGTTTACGAACCGAGCGACGACTGGCGTTCTAAGAATCACAAATGAGATCAGCCAGGAGTTCCAGGTTCTTTTTATACCTTCGTACATTGTAGTACTTAATTGAATTATTATTAGTATCGTTATATGTACTATAAACCTGCCAGAGTTTGACTAGGCGTGTTGCTTTTTTTTATTTTAAAATTTTTTTTTGTTACTCATATTACTTTTATAATGTTTTAGTCACCTCATCACCAAGGTCACATAGAAGCCAAATTATAAGCTTTAAAATCTTTAAGACAATTCGACTGAACATAAACTACCTACCTGCTTTCCCGCAAATTACTTCAGATACCAACATTTAAAACGCAAATGCATGCACAATAATGAAAACAATATTCTAATTTATTCGCTCGATACATAAAATCACGATATTAGAAACACTTGCCCTAATTCCGTCGGCAATGTCGGTGTTACCGTACTCAGTTAACCCGAAACTCGCATCGCCCTGGGACCAATTGTAACGTTCGTTACCCTACCTCCGCTCTTTCCCGGGCGGGGACGAATAAACGAATTTAAGCCAACAATTTTAACCCGTGCTTAACTTTCACGGATGGTACTATGGGCCCCAGAAGGTGAAATTTTTGGCTGTTCTACGTTGGTTTTAATGAGGCAAGTTGTTTTGTTTGTTTGAATTTATTCTAGCCTCGTTATCATTGTAGACGTTAATTTTCCTATATATGTCAAAGTTTTTATGAAAATGTTTAACAACTCGTTTGTAGAAAAAAAAATGAGTGTACCTAATTATGTTTTGTATTATATTGTACTAACGGCTTTACGTGCCTTCCGAAGCACGGAAAATACTCGAGTTGAAATATCACTAGGCAGTCACCCATCCACACCGGTGATTGCTTAACTTTGCCGATCTATTAAGAACGGCTAATCTAGCTATACCACGAGCGCATCATTACTTATCATGGTGAAATTGTAGTTAAATTAAATACAAGCATATCTACAATTTTAATAATATGAAGTAATGATATAAATTCAAATATCATTTCAAAGCAAAAAAAATAAACAGTAGCCAAAAATGTGCCTGTTATTTTTCGTCTAAGTCATAACTTCCAGGCTACGATCACAAATATGTTCTAGATTATGCTAAACAAAGTCTTGAATGTTTTTACCATTACATTTACGAGTACGTTATTGCCAATCTATACCGGTAATATCTCTCGCCACGTCTCAGGTGCGTACTACGAAGTTTTCAATCAAATCAGCGGCGTGAGAAAAGTGGAAATGGGAATGCGTTCACTGGCGGTGACTGATTGTCAACATTGTAACAGAAAAATGTGGGAAAATTTCCTTACGAACTTGCTTAATTTATCAAAATTACTTCTAGCTATGTTGTAATTTCGGCTTAGTTTGCCAACTGCCAATATTTTTATTGTAGGCTGAAAGTGGTTTGTATATATAAAAATAAATAAATAAATATCCTGGGACATTCCTCACACACGGTCATCTGATCCCAAACTAAGCAGAGCTTGTACTATGGAAACCAGATAACTGATATAATACATATACTACTTGTTGTTTGTAAATACATACTTAATATACATAATTACACCCAGACTCAGGGCATACAGATATGTTCATGCACACAAATGCATGTCCTGTGTGGGAATCGAACCCACGACCTGCGGCGTGATAGGTGGAATCTTACCAGAGTCTTAACCAACCACGCCAGCTGGCCCGTCATATGGAGAAAGCCAGAGCCTTCGTGAGTTTCCCTCATTCAATAAATCGTGGGCGCCTTCACTTCGCTATTATATCACTAAAATATCCGTGATATCCTTACGAGCAGCAATAACTGAACATTAAATTATATAAACATAGCCCCACGTAGGATGTAACTGGCGTCACTTGGTTAGCAAACTTAGAGAGTTGGATCTTGGAGACCGCGACCACGGCTGCAGTGCCGTAAACTTGCGCTAAGTTTGTACAAGTTATAACTATCGTTTATTAGAAAAACTTTCAATTCATTGATGAGGAAATGTGGCATAATTCATTATAAATTATTCTAAAAAATATTGTGCTGTTCTGTATAGTTGATATTATATTTATTTTGTAAATTTTTATACGGTGCCGTTGGGCTAAACAAAAAGTATAATTAAAATATTTCTAAAAATAGTACGCGTAGGTTATAAAATATTTCATGTATTAAAATAATAAATCAAATCAAATCAAAAAGTCATTTTAGTTATATTTAGTTTAGGCCGTAAGGCACTTATGAACGTTAATATAGGTATATTATGTATAGTTATTAATAATATATGTCACTAGTAATATCTATAGCTTTAATATTGGATAAATCTAATAATATTTTTTTTACGAATATATGGATCTATACATTAGAATTAAAAGGTTTTTTGGCTCGATTACCATAATTTGTAATACTTACATATTATAAGCGTATTTTTTACTATAGATTCCACTGAAGTCATAAATATCTAAATATAAATCCAACCATATAATATAAGTCCACCTTCCACAATTAGCCATTCCATTTCAAACTGACATATTGTGGAATCATTCGTTCATACAACTCCGTCCAATGTAGAGTAATTAAAATTTCAGTACAAAGCTGAAGCCTTATACACTCCAGTCTGGACGTGACTGCGAATAATTTAGTTCCAGGGAATCCCCCGTCTATCATACGCTTTGACTCGATGATTATGGGCCCGCTGACTTAAGGACTTCCGACGCCACATGAAATGTTAAAATAACGAGGGATATGTAAATTTAGGATATTAACGATTTGTCTGTGAGCAGACTTCAAATAATGGGGCTATACGTGTTTTGTTTACTACAAATAAACTTAAAAATAAAAAGTCTACTCAAGATTGTAGACTATTTCAGTCGTTAATTAATTACAATTTAATTTGTAAATACTGAGGTGCATAATTTATTATCTAACCGAAAACTTTAAACAATGGTTTTATTAAATCCTCAAATGAATGAGTATTTATATAAATTGCTACACGGGATTGGTGAAAGATACGCCCTGTCAGGGGTCTTTGTGCTAAAATACAATAGACACTTTATGAGAGATTTGGTGAAATGCTTTCGTGGTCGTTGTAAATAAGTTTACCTTGAAAAAACACACTGGTTTATGATATTTTCCGGCCGGACTGAGAGCTTGCGATGTAAATATAAAAAAGGTCTTATGAGGTCATTGTACGGTAGGCACCTTTTCACTCGGCCACATCGGTAAAATTTGTGTCAAAACATAGGCCTGTAATAATAGAAAAATATAACATAAAAATACCTAATACTAAATCAAAGCTTTATGTACAACAAATATGTACAAAATACAATCTATGTATAGAAAATTTCCTTAAGCCTGCCGCTGCTTTCGATTAACGGCAAGGTTCCCAGAAGGCTGGCAGCGTTTCCTCGTTGGATAGCCAAGCTGACGCGTTGGCGGAAAAAGCTCCCCGCTCGCTGGTCTCCGGAGGTCTCGATCAATTTTGATGACAAGGTGCGAGCAAAACGGAGAGCCTCGGACCCCCACGGTCCCAAGGTCTCGACCGCAAAAGGCATAAAAATATAATTGGGTCCAATCGATGAATATTTTTTGAATTTTCAATTTAATACTTGAATGTTTGAATTATGAAATGAAGCTTTGATCATATTAGTGTTTATGAAAGAATATTGAATGATCATTTATTGCTTGTAAAAGTATTACACTAACGTTTGTAAAGCTCTGACATCCAAACTAAGATTAAACTTCCTTTTGAGTGTCAGTACTTTGCATTCCTTTATCAATACTTTCCTAAAACCTTGTAAATAATAAGTGATTTCTTCACGAGCATCAAATACAATTTCAAAACCATCCAAAATAGCTGCAGGCTTTCAGGGTACACGAATACCTACTCTACAACTGTGAGATAACAATAGTATTCTGAGCCGTAACGAGTCGCTCGAATACCTCACGTGCTTTTAGTACGCATCCGGTAGTGAGAAGATTCGCTACCCGGTTTCAAAATATATTGTAAAAATCAATTTTAGCTTCAAATTGTGAGCAGTATAAAAAAAACTTGTAGAAGTTGTTCTTGTTGAATTCGTATATTCAAAGTACCGGGAAAACTTTGACAGCGTGATGTACTTAAGGTACCCAATGTCCTATTCTTGTACCGTCTTACTAATAAATAAAGTTTAAGTCAAGTAGGCCATACCTAAGCCGTCACTTTCTAATGTCATATAAACAAAAAGGGATGAGGCTATCTTAATACCTGGGTATTACAAGACTGACTAACACCTTATTTATTAATAAGGGGGGTAGTGTTTTCCAAACATGTGTTAGAGTCAACAAAAGTGCCTTATCAGGCCTAAATTGAATAAATGTTTTGATTTGAGGACCTAAAGCAAATTCAACCGCTTTAATTGTTTCAAACTCTACGCGTACCTAGCAAAACACTCAGTGATAGTGCACGGGAGGCGAACAACGAAATCTTGTAAAATTGTTTTGATATTCTTTGTAAAAAGTCATAGAATAAAAGTTATTGTTTATGATGTTAGTTTAGTAATACAGTCCTGCAGTGTAGTTAGTGTTTTACCAATAACCCTGTATTCATGAAAATCCATTCAACAGTTACCGAGTGGAAAAAACATACAAAAGCTTTCGCATTTATAATGCTATTAGGATTACAGTGCAAGCATGTACGTTTAAATTGTACGATGCTGTTTCGTTTACTTGCTTAGAAGTAACGTTTACGTACTTGATTGATTAGTAAGTCTACTAATACATATTTGGATTTCAGCAACGAGTTCAGTGATGCGTAACGCTTAGGAAACTCCTAACTCAACTTAGAATAACAGCTTTTCATACAAAATAGGCATTAGTGATAGGGGTTTTCTACAGTTTCTGATTAGGCTAAATTCCAAAAACAATAAACATAAGCAGTACGGCAGTATACACAACAGCTAATAAATTCTAAGGCTTGTTTCATACACGTATCGAATAACCTGACGCTATGTTGGTTTACCCTCATAAACGTCAAACGCGACCGGACGCGGGTCCGAATCGGGTTACACACTACCGTCATTTTGGATTACACTGCAATGTTACCGGTAACACTAAGGAGCAGTACCCATCGGCTTTATTAAAAATGTTATTAATATAGTATGTACCTTTAAATTAAATTGATTGTTTTTTTTCAAGGACGAAGTCGTGGTATACATGCGTACGGCCCGCCTAATGGTAAGCAGTTTCCGTAGCCCTATAGGTGCTTGCAACACACGGGGCATTAGGCACTCGCGCGTTACTGGTCCTTTCCCCTCCCCAATGAGCTCTGGAAACCATACTCACGCGCAGGAACATAACATAAAGTTATTTGGCTGTGCATTCTGTAATATGGAGGTACTTCCCCAGTCGAGCTGCTCTTTGAGCGAAGAAACTATGATCTACCTCTTAAAACACTTTAAAACTTCAAAAATTAATGGCAACCGTCACCTGTGGGCATTAGTAATATGAGAGAGATTGCCAATGTCTTGTCACCGATAGACTTTCAACTTGAGGAAGGTCGAAAATCGAATTATACAAAATACCACCGTGCAACAAGACCTTCAAAATATAATACATATAACTTTCTTATATATTTTTATGTGCAACGTTTTTCCCAATCTTTTAAATATTTGTACATTTTGAGGCAGACATATATTAAAATTTCGTTGGCTGTATAATTTACCTTTTGTACCGAAATCATTTTATTTCTGACGATTATTGTTTCTCCTGTTAAATCAAGTCAAGGTCCCTTCAGGAAAAAAGTCATTCAAATTACTAAAGAAAAATATCTCTTTTCGCTGATGCTTCGATACTTCGATCGACACCGGAATATTCTGTTAGCGAAGTATCCTGCTACGAGTAAATGTCGGGAAGCAAGTTTGTCACCCAACTCCGCACGATACGTTCTCAATTTGTCCGCTTGGCATATGCCGCGGATGCTTACAGTGCGAAACATGACTTCGGCAACATTTACGTTTCCACGTAAGCGGAAAACGTCACACCCGTGTTACAGGGAATCAAGTCAACTGACAATGTAACGTGGAATTGGAACAGGCGGTATTATACATATTTTTGGAACGGAATAAAAATGTTAAATGTAAGCGTATTTTGAATAAAACGAGCTGATGAGGATGTTAGCGAGAAGTAATTTATGTAAAATCTATGACGTTCGAATATAATAAAAACTAAAGGCTAATGATAAACTAATGAATGGATAGATAATTATGAAGATAAGTATGTCTTAAAATGATAAATTTTTACATCGAGGGTATAAGGTTAGGATAAGTAAGAAGTGTTACAGCCCGCGCGTTGTCTCAAACTTTCCGGACCATTACACTCTTGTTGCCTTAGTTTTATACAGTCGGAATAAATTTAGCTCAAAAGAGTTGGATTAAATCAGTAAAAATATTTTCGTTTATTTGACTCTACTGCTTTGTATCTTTAAAGTTTCTAGATATGGCAATTTTAATTAGAACTTTGATTGAAAAGTGTCGTAATCTCTACGGTAATCTGTTATTAGTTACATGGAGTAATAGTACTTTATGATACATGTGGGCAAAGTTGGTTATTAGCACTCGAGGCGGTATTAAGCGTGTGAGCCGAGAGTGTAATAATCAATGCACATGCGTGTCATACAAGTCTTTTTTTTTTCAACACACTTGCGAGGAAAAAAAACTATTTGTATTTTTTAAGTATATTTTTAATAATCATCAACCACACAATGAGAACGTCAACAAATATGGCACGCAATATATTTTTTTGATAGCTATGCGCTGTCCATCTATTTTACTCGTTTAAATTAAAAATGCTTGATCTACACTAAGGTTTCGTTCCCGGGTCCCGGGAATCGGGAATTCCCGGGAAATACGTCGTTCCCGAAGTCGGGATTTTTTTTGCGATTTCCCGGGAATTCCCGGGAATTTCTTTGAGATTGAATGCTCTAAAACACTGCAAATATTGGTCAAAATTAACGAAAAACCTTTGAAACACAAAGATGTTGCATACGTTCTTAAAACAAATGTCGATATCCATCGAAATCGAACGAACTGAACTACAAGCTTATGAGAAATCGCTGAAAGGAACTGTAGGAAGTGTGTATTTGTGGAGATAACGTTTTTTTCTTAGAAAAATTTCAGGTTCTCCGAAAATATATATAAAAACATGTTTGTTTGTAACCTATCAAAAGTCAAGTAAAATACGTAATTCAATTAAATTATCTTTTTTTTTTATACCACTTAGGTGGCAAACAAGCATAGGGCCCGCCTGATGGTAAGCGGTTACCGTAGCCTATGGACGCTTGCAACACCAGGGGTATCACGCGCGCGTTGCCGACCCTAAAATCTATTTTTGTCTCACACACAAACATAAGTAGACAATTAAAAATAATCATATCAAACTACAGGTCATACATAGTTACAATGGGTAGTTTCTAAACTACCGATTTTAGAGAAAATCTCTGAATGCGCGTAATTTTGAAGAAAATGAAAGATACATTAATATTTTTTTTAAATATATTTTTTTGGAGATAAAGCTTATCAGCGTTTTTGCCAAAGTTAAGTAAAACACATTATCATCATCATATCAGCCTAAGGATGTCCGCTGCTGAACAAAGACCTCCCCCATTAACTTCCACTTCGAACGATTTTGGGACCCTTGCATCCAGCGGCGCCCAGCGACTCTGACCAGGTCGTCGATCTGTCCGGTAGGTCGTCCATAACGGTGCTTTCCTGTACGTGGTCGCCACTCGCGTGTTGTCTGTCCATTGCTATCACATCGGCTTATTATTACTAAGAGCTATATCGGTAATTTTTGTTCTTCTACGAATGTCGTCGTTTCCCTGTCTCGTAGAGAAATTCCGAGCATAGTTCGTTCCTTGTGAATAAGTAAAATTTTTTTTCAACACATGCTCGTAATTTGACATTTATTGCACCGTTTTTAGTATCATAATGTAGCTTATGACGCACTAGTGCTTTTTAATTTACATTACCGCACAGTTTTATGATAGGTATAATCCCGATTATATTAAGTTTGTTACTCAATGCTATTAATATGTGCGTAGACGAAGCATTCTTAATTTAAATGGTTAAAACAGTTTTGCTGTCCAAAAAATAACTTGCGCGCCATATTTTTTGACGTTCTCATTGACTGTTATCAACAAATCTAGTTAAAAAATACAAGTTTGTTTGTACCTCACAAGTGTGTTGAAAAACGTCGTATGACACGCGTGTGCATTGATCATTACACTCTCGGGTTCCTTTGCTTAATAGGTACCGTCTCGTGTGTGATTACCAACTTTGCACACGTCTCATAATGTACTATTATTTACTTCTGAGACAAATAAATTGCTAATTTAATTAAATTACGTGGTTTACTTGACTTTATATACGTTAAAATAACAAAATTAACAACTTTTAAAATTTTCCCGGGAATCGGGAATTCCCGGGAAGTCATTTTTTTCATTCCCGGGTCCCGGGAATGGAAAAAAGTCGGGAAAAACGAAACCCTAATCTACACACATATCACTTGCAGCGAGGTAAAACTGTGCGGTAATGTAAAGTAAAAAGCATAAGTGCGTAATAAGCTGCATTAAGATACTAAAAACGGTACAATAAATATCACTTTACGAGCGAGTGTATTAAAAAATATAGTACATACATCAATTGATTATATTATTGTTACTGTGCTTTTTTGCTTGAGTAATAATTAATGAAAGAAAAAAATTTTCATTTTCTTTTTTTGTATCCTATATATTTCATATTATGTCATTCCCTCAAATAGGTATTTCAATTAGTACCTATATAAAGTTTGTGTTACCTACGCTACGTACAGATTATTTTCATCTAGTACGGTGTAAATTGCATTGTTATCGGAACCCCGTCCAGCGTCCACTTTCCTGGAATCTTATCTAGATTCGAGTAAATCTCAATGGATAAAAGGAGATTCTGAAATACTGCATTTGATTGCTTTAGATTTAAATGCTGGTGGAAAAAGACATTTCGTCCGAAATTCAGTCTTTAGGAACTAGCTACACTTAATTCAGTAGTTTCTGAGTGATCTGTAAAAAGCTGAATAGATTTAGATTAAGCTTGGCAAAAAATTAGGTTATACTCTAGACATTATAATTATGAGTTCTTATTATATCCGACGAGAGAATTAAATCCCCATGTAATTTTCGTGACGTATTTCCTACATAATGTTACTAATAAGGTTCCTATCTAATAGTCTCATTATATTTTATATATAAGTGAGAAAGACTTTTTTTATGATTATTATTTATTCACATTGGACGTATCAAACTAGGCCACTCGTAAATTCACAAGCAAAATATCAAATATTTACTTTGTCGAGTTATCGTATCCAGTTATAAAAAATACATAATCCACATAGGAAGTTATCTCGCGTATCTTCATGCACATTCTCGCAAATGAAATGTAAATAAGTGCGGATGTACGACGGAATCCGCACTCCGAATGACTAGCAGCGTTCCGCTTTCTCTGTTTATATAATCACGCTTATGGCCTGCGGATCTGTTCTATTTTAATTATCAAACGTTTTCGTATCATTTGCGAATGGAATTAAAATTATATACTTGCTTTAGTCCCGTGGTTTCACTCGCATTCCCGAGGGATTACTTTTAAACTATTTCTACATTGATCGATTTTAATTTCTAACGAAACGTACAAACGCCAATTTTCTGTCTTTATATTATTAATGTATCATTGAAATACAAATAACCATATAAAATTTTTCATCCCTATCAAGAAGATTCTCTAAAAAAACTGACACGATGATGTCATATTCATTGATATTATTATATTTATTGATTTACTAGTGTCCCCCGCGGTTTCACCCACGTTCCTGGGTTAAAAAGTATGAACTATGTCCTTCTCCATACCATAGGCTATATGCATGCCAAATTTCATGACGATCCGTTGAGTAGTTGAGGCGTGAAGACGTAACAAACAAACAAACATTATTATTAGTTAGGAAGTTAGGATGTTAGTTAGGATATTGATATTGATATATCTTTAAATATTACGGCTTCCCATACGAGCTTTTATTTAATTTAGTTACTTTTTCCTATTTACAAACAAAGCATTACCATTTATAAATCTTTTTTAGTCATTTAGCCACCGCGCCCCCGCTATCAGCTGTTAAGGGAATGACCCTAAGTAAATTAAAAAAAAAAATTGGCAAAGTTTTTTGTTTTCATGAGTACAATCATGTATCTAAGTGTCGTTTACTAATTACCAGTCACCCTATATAGATCGTGAAGTCATTCATAACAAAGTTCCTCATATTGCCTAAAAAATATCCGTGTTCCCAAAGCAAATTCATGGGATTCCGGAATTAATTCTATATTATTCTATAAATAGTTAAATAAGATACCAACATAAAAGGCTGATGTATCTAAAGTAAAAGAGCACGGAAAATTTACATCATTATTTTCTCATTTTCCTCCACGCACAATACGTTTTATTATTCTCTTTGTGAGTCTTTCTTGGTTCCAATCTTCTTTGACTACTCTTCTACCTCTCACTCACTAAAGTGGGGGCACCACCGATTAAAATAGTGTAAATAAAGGCGTTTATAGTCACCGAATAAACGTAATTACGCACTTCAATTAAATAATGTAAACACGAAACCGTTGAAAGTATTTGAGCGCGCAAGTTTACACTGCGAAACATTAACGACAAAATACGTCGGGATTACGGTGAGCATAGGGTTTCTGGGGAATAATATTAAAATTCCGTTTGTTTGTAACAAATTGAGGAAACGGAAGGGCTCTCTAATGAGATAATAACATTTCGCGCACAGGTGGCCCCCGGACCGAGCGAGCGACGGTTGGATATTCAACTTTACTACCTCGCCCCCTCAAGCTACTATGAGCTTAATAGATTTAACTACTATAAATGTGTTATATGTAAGAAGTTCCTTAACAACCTTTTTTATCATCAAAATACATAATCTAGGATAAGTATGACTCAACATTTTATTGTATACAATTTTCAAAAGTACAAAAAAGTAACTTTAAAACGTAAAACAAATTTAAATTGTATATTTTTGTAACTGTTAGCTCCACAACATCAATCCAAAATATATCATCTAAATTCTCTCTAGTTCTTACTATATCCTAACTCCACGTGTAACCCAATAGTCTCGAGACTGCAGTCGCACATTTTGTACAAATAACGTCTCCTTACTTCCAGATTTAACGGTTATAGCAAGTGCCGGGCACGTAAACCGTAATTCAGTCCGCAGGTGTGCCGACAATCCGAAGACAAGTGAGTCTACACACATTGAAATTTAATAAAACTTCCCTTCTTACTCCGCCAAGACACAATCTACGAGTTGTCAGGTAACAGACATAAATGTCTTTAAGTCAACGTATTTCCGCCAGAAAATATTCGTAATAAAATCAAAATTGCTTAGAATATCATTCAGAGTGTGTTAGGAAAGGCGTAAATATAGCTGTCTCTAAATAAAAACAAAAATACTTCAATATATACATTTTATGTTTTTTACTATACGATTAAGTCGGTAAACAAGCGGACGGCCCGCCTGATGGTAAGCGATTACCGCATGCATATGGACGTTTGCAACATACGAAGCATCGCTCACGCGTTACCGAACTTTCCCCCCTCCCCTATGAGCGCACAACATAGTTATTTGGCTGCGGCTGCGGTATTCTGTAAGATTGAGGTACTTTCCCAGTCGAGCTACTCTTTGAGCGAATAAACGCTTCGCTCTACCTCTCTTATGTCAAGTAAATAAATTACCCGAAGCATTAAAAATACTCCTTGTAGATTAGGAAATGTGAAGATACATTTAAAAAAATCTATATCAACTAAAATATAAGACCGACGTACACCTTTACCTAAAAGAGGCCGATGAAAATTGTGTATCGATATAAATGTACATACGAAGCGAGATCGATTCGTGGCCTGAAGTACTTATTCGATACAATAGCCGAAACGAAATCGAAACCTGGAATCCATTACGCACTACACGTTGGCGTGTACAATTTATTTTTTTGGCATGAAAGCCTTCCCTTGGGCTGGTAATGGAGAAAGTTTTTCCTTCTCCGTAATTGTGAGGGCCGGTGCAAGGTAATAAATAACCACAGGCTGGGCCCACTGATTGAACTTGCTAATGAATGAAGGATAAGAAATTCGGAAATCGAAACGTTCAGCCGAGACGATCCCATTGCTAAGGGGAACTTTTGTAGCGCTGAAAAATGACTGAAGTTCGCCCCGCCCCAACTTTCAACTTTTTACAAGATTTGGTGAAATACGTTTCGTTATTTCTACAATTTCTTCACTTTGCTAATGGCTCAGTACCAACATCAATTTATATCTTTTTTTTCGATTTGATCGCTTAAGATAGCGTTAGTAATGTTGCCATTTCCAAAAATACAATAAAACACGATACAAAAGTTATATTATCCGATAAATTTCCATTTCCTGTTCCCGCTTTGAATAAAAAAAATCCAATAAGATACTTGCAAAGCAAAAGTCAAAAGGGTAAATCTATTGACTGAATCGGATGTAGTTATCAATAATTCTGTTCAAGATATGCATTAAAAAATGTCTGTGCCCCACGTCAAAGGGCGGGCGGTGTTTTCTTAACAAAGTGACTTCGTGAGATGGGCACCAATGAGACGATCATAGACTACCCTTGTTTTTCTTTAAAACAGTTCACTTTCAAGACACTGACCGAGTGGATTGACACTGGGGATTTCCGACTTTCTCAATCCTTTTATTTTAAAAGTATCGATAGTGAAAGGGTTGTTTGTTATTCAAGTTTATAGACTGAAAATAGCATTAAACATTATATTAATAACTATCTTCGAATCCTTGAAAAGGGGAGGCAGAAGTTTTTATAAGCACATACTTTCCACTTCATACGTTTCAATTGATTGACGGGATTGGCGTTGTAGATTTCCTGACTGCCATGCCACTGGGTTTGATTCTTACTCTTGGCAAACATTTATGTGCAATGATACTTATGTCTGTTTATTCTGAGTCTGGGCATGAGTATAGATTCTGGGTATATATTATACATATATCTTATATATAAAATTCTACTGTACGTGTTTATGTCACTGAACTCCTCCTAAACGGCTGGAACGATTTGAATGATTTTTTTTTAATGCGTTTGGGTGGCGCCCTGGATGGTTTACGTTCACAAATCAGCCCGGCAGATGGCGCTGCAGGGTAGGGTTCGGTAGCACCACGCGAACGAAGTCGCGCCGGGCAGCTAGTTATAGTATAAATCTACAAGTTCTGCTTAAATAATCGAATGTGAATAACTAGGAACCTAAAATATATATGACTTACATGCTGTTCATGCCCGGGAGCGAAATTTCCAATTTTATCCGTGTAGATTATCCAAACATCATTTCTTACAAACCTTTTCCTGGCAACGACGAACACGGCAAAAAAGGGAATCAGCCAAATCGGTTGAACCGCTCTCAAGTGATGCTCTTACATACATGTGACAATTGGCTTTTATTTTAACAGATATCGAGCTAATGAACTCACTGCTTCATAATTAAATACAGACCTTATCTTTAATGTTGTCATACCGGTACCAAATAGACCATAAAATATTTTGAATTTCAATTAGTTGGAGACCCCTTTGCGGGGTCACGTCATATTACAAAAGGACAACGCGAATGCCCGTTATTCCATGACCAGCCAATTAAATATAAACCTCCAGTTCTACAATGGTGCTACTATTATATAACTCATCATTGTTGATACTTGCTCAATAGCTTAGCTTGCTAATAGCTTGTAAGAAACTACGAGTAATTTGAAAAAAAAAATTAGTAATAAATTAATACAACGTGTAAAAGAAAGGGTTTTATATACTTAATTAAAAGTACACGACTTCTTTTGTACTAGGCACACAGATCGCGAAAGAGAAAAAATTATAATAATCTTAGCAAGTTACCTTGTAGTGAAGTTGGATTAGGGTTTCGTTTTTCCCGCCCTTTTTCCATTCCATTCCAAAAATATTTCCCGGGAATTCCCGATTCCCGTTAATTTTGACCAATATATGCAAGTGTTTTAGAGTATTCAATCTCATAAAGAAATTCTCGGGAATTCCCGGGAAATCGCAAAAAAATACTCGACTTCGGGAACGACGTATTTCCCGGGAATTCCCGACGAAATCCTAAGTTGGATAAACTTGGAAGCAAACATTTGTTATGAATTTTTGAGTAATTTATTTTGGGCTGACACTTTTTTTTAGAAAGTCTATACCTTATGTAGTCTTCATCCCTTTCGGATAGAATATACCCTTTCCGTTGCACTTTTTATAAAAACTCAATATGCTTAAGTACCAAAACAGTTTCAAAAAGTTAACGAATAATGTATAATTTTATCAACACATCAGAACCTGTACACTAAAATATTGAATACTTATACCAAAACATTTTCAAAATTAGCCTTCCAAATTGGACCCATTGTGAACGAGCTTTATATCTAGATAAAATTGCATCGGATTAATTTGCCTACCTGTTCGAGCGATCCGACCCTGTCCCTGACAGCCTTTGTGCTCCACAGATATGCCTGGACTTCATTACTAAATCTCATACATCGGAAACCAAGATGTTTAGGTATGTTAAGGAAAAATTTATCTCAGATCCATCTCATGCCCTTTATGTTCGAAATAAATATACCAATTTTAATACGAATTCCGTCTAATCTATTGTACTAAAATCATAGGTATTTGTAAAAATAATAAGCAATTAGTATTGTCTAGAATAATTGGATTGATAAATGTGAAAAACGAAGTAGACAGACATCAAATTACACCATTTATTTATTATTTTCGTCATATAAATAGGATTAATTATAAATAAACGACGGTGTAGGTAAATCATACCTGTTGAATTCCTGTTACCTGAGATATTTCAACGCCTCATAATTTCCTGTTCTCATTTATCAAAAGGTAAAATGATCAAGTTATGATAAAAGATATTCATCACGTAACTTTCACCGGGTAACCTTAATTAATCATATAATAATTAATCGTAAACACATCAAAATAACCACCTTGTAACAACTAATCTGTCGGCAATACAATAGTTTGTTACAAAAATCTCCCCATCTTCGTGTACAACAAAAATATTGCCCAACTAAGGCAATAACGAGGGCCGTTAGTTTCCAAGTTTCCCAACTTTTGCCAACTATTTTCGTCCGTCATAATAGCCCAAGTTTGCGGCGACGTGGCAGGACAATCTGCCAGCCATTTTCATTGGTGTGACTGTCTTTATTCCATTTATTGTGGAAGTAAACACGACGATTCTTGTTAAAGTTTCTTTTATGACTATACATTAGTATTGTACTGGATTGCGAGATTTATTATTTGAATGTTCAACTGATTGTGAAAAAATAGGCTGTAATATTTTGTACCTAAATAGAAATAATCAATCTTAATTTCTTGGGTGTTTTAAAGAAAATAAAGCCTAAAAATGATACGATACGATACACAATTGCGTGGCTACGAATATACTCGCTCTGATAATAGTTTTTCCTCAATAAACTAAAGATAACAATCCAAGGGAACACACATTTTATTCAATCGATCCTCTCAAATCCACTATCACGATATGATAAAACAATATCTGATCATTTAAAGTTCCGTAAAAGTTGAGGCAGCAGAATGTCCGAGCGCTTACTTCCGTATAATTGAACTGCTAACATATCGGTCGCGTGTAAAAACTGGACATTGTGCTCGTCATAAAGAGGACTAGGACCGCAATCGACATTTTGTACCGATCAAGAAACGATCCCATTTCGTATTATTGCACGACTCTCTTCTATTGGACATTTTATATTTATTTCTCGAGTTAAAATAAAAGTTTCAGATTGCATGTAGGAAGTATCGCATGATAGAATATCGAAAATGTTAGTTGATTAACGGTAAGAGCTGCGTGATTCTTTTGTTTTGCGGATCGCTTCAGATGATAATAAAACTTGCTGTTGTGAACAACTAAAATCAGATTCTCTAAATCTCTCGTTTTATAGATACAATAGACTGCAATGAGTATTTACGACTACTGCAAAGTACCGACATTATATTTATGTGAGCATACAAGCATTTCTAGCACGTCTTGATTTATAATGCTGTATCCTTCGGCGACCCGCGTCACTCAATTTGTACGATAAATAATCGTTGTCGCGTGACAACTGGAGGCTTACGGATATTTGTAACTGTGTCCTGAATACTGAAACCTTTGAAACAAAGAATGAAAATACTGGAACTTCGTCGGTTGGTTATGTATTGCATATTTTACGCTACGACAAACCCAACTGCGGGTTTTAGAAGGAAATATTCTCCTGTATATTTGTATATTTGTAAGAATTAGAAAAAAAGGAAAATATTTTTTTTATTAATTTTGAAATACAAAAACTCATTACTTTGCACTCGTAACGTTACCGAGACGATAAACAGCTAAACTTGCGTGGATTTAGAAACGGCAAAGAGAAAATCCTTTACATTATTTATATACCTCGCAAATAAATACACCTTTAAAAGAAAATATCCTGGGAATCTTTTTCCCATTACACACGTTAGTAATCCCGGGCGCAAATGAGTAATCATTCCCCCATTACATACGTCGACTAGAGCCCGGGAACTGTAAATATATCGTTACGGGACTTTCATTACACTACGGTACACCTGCGCTACTAAATAAGATACACATTCTATATATTTTTCATAACGTGAATTAACTCTCGTTTATGGAGATGTCTTTCAGAACTTGTTCGTGTCATTATCATATACACAAAATGGAATTAATAATATAATAAATTCATTTATTCAGGTTACTTACACCCATTGCATTGCACATCAAAATGTCTCACAAAATGTATAATTCAAAATAATAATAGTAAAATATAAAAATCATATAAAATCATAACAAATAAAATTCATTATATTTGATATGATTATATTTGAGTGCCTCAACCTTACAAAAATAGTAGAATAAAAGAATGTCATAAAACTACATAGGTCTCCAAACAATACACGCTGGCAACGATCATCTCCGAGTTAACTCGAATAAAAATAGCATTAATTTCCCCGTAAAGTTTTTAATTTTTTCCCCAAGTTCCCAGACGGCGTTTTGTCAGGATTTCCATCGGTTTAGTGGGACCTAACAATCCTGAGTAAGACCAACTATTTTTCTTGGTCACAACTTCACTGGGATAAAAGGAAACTTGCTCGAACTAACCGTGGGACGATAGCGCTCGTTTATTCAAAGTACAAATAGGTATCAACGAAACCTCATTGTCTGATCTTCTTTATGGAATCGCGTAAATTCTGTTTTGCTTTCATGAAAATATTGTTTATTCCGTTGTTATTTAGGATTTTGTTATAAGCTTGCTTTTCTTTAAAGTTTTATCCGTGAAGTTTTCTTCTGCTTTGAATTATTCTTCATGTAAACTAAATTAAGGACTGATTTTTCATTAGAACAGTTTTTGTATTGTCTTATCAGATGAATAACCTAATCAGTATTATTACCTGAAATGTTTTAAGCCAAGTCTAGTAAAACCCAGGTTTTAAGATAGTCCCGTCTCTTTTTGTTATATAGGGTGATGGGAAGATGTGTGCAAAGCTGTAAGGCGATGATAGTATAGATCATTTAGACCCTTTTTAGCCATGGTTGTCTAAGACGAAGTGTGAATTTTTTTTTTACCAATCTTTTCTGGTTTTTGGCTCAAAACTCCGAAACTTATCCGTTAATTGATAATTATAGCCAGTTTGGATGATGTGTGAATTCTTTTTCATATTATTTATTTAAAATAATCTGTAAGCAATTCAAACAAACATGTACTAAACATGTGTGTCATCAGTTTTTAGTTACAGTAAAGATTGGTAAAAAAAATTTTTCACACTTCGTCTTAGACAACCATGGCTAAAAAGGGTCTAAATGATCTATACTATCATCGCCTTACAGCTTTGCACCTATCTTCCAATCACCCTGTATGACGTTACGTGACCAATATATTAAAACCCTATGTTTTGCTAGACTTGCTTTAAACCATCTCACGTCTACTACTTCACGTCTACTTAGTCGTTACCTACTACAAAATATGTATCATGAGATATATTTTCAAACATTCGGCTGCATAAAAAAGGATATAAATAAATATATATTCCAACGCGACTGCATCATTAGCAACACATTACACGGGAAGTTTACTTACCTTAACTAATGGCTTATTCGTGAAACCGCATATATAACCACGTACTGCACGTTAAACGATGTTCAGAATCTACGGCCGCATTCACAACTCAAGGGGCTTAAGAGGCCGGCAAAATGGAAAAGTTAATTTTAATGCGCCGCTCCCGGCCACTATCTCGTTATCCGGGCTATACGGCACCGGTTGACTCCATGCGTATTTTCTAAAAGCATTGGCAAGGCTCTTAGTATGGATTCGTAGCAGGAATACTTCCTTAATGTTTGATTTAGGTGTATGCAAGGTTTTTTGAATCTTATAAAAACTATATCAGCGCGCTCGTTACAAGTTATCTGTGCTAGGTATTTTCTTTTTATACCACTATGTTGGCAAACAAGCATACGGCCCGCCTAAAGGTAAGCAGTTACCGTAGCCTATGGACGCTTGCAACACCAGGGGTATCACTCGCGCGTTGCTGACCCTGAAGAAATCTCTTCACACCCTCTTTGAAGAACTCCATGCTGTACTCCATTGGGAAAACCTCGGCGGGGAGCTCATTCTCATTCATTAATTTCATTTTGTTTAAAATTATCATAATATGTAGTATCTTGGAAATCAAAATAACCCCTTTGCTATGATATATTATGGAAATTATGACACACAGAACGCAAATAAAAATATTTGTAAAAGTTAGATTTGGTAGTTTTAGATGTAAAATGATTAAACAGTGATTAGTTGTAGTTTTCTTTTAAACGTTAGTTATAATAAAACATTAGGACAATATGCCATTAATATAATTTAATGAATAAAATGTTGATCTACTTTTTCCTGGTTCTGACCACTGTTCAAATAGTAAATATCTCTTACACTTCTAATTGTTTTTCAAGTAATTTTATAGCTAATTTAAAACAACATAGGTATTGGTGCCGATTCTGTTGTGAATCGCACTAAACTAATTTTAGTCACATCACATCTCTTTCTTACGAACATTATTAAAAAAGGATGTAATATATTTAAAGCTGTCAAATTAATCTTTGCCGATATTTTGCGTGTATTTAGGCGTAACCGCGATAGATGGCGACTAAATTTATATTGAAAACAAGCATTGGACTAATTTGACAGGACTACATTTTTACATCCTTTTATCTGAGCCTTTCCTTTGTTAGAAAGAGACATAGTTGAGATTAAAATTAGTTTCGTTGTAAACAACAGAATAAGGGTCAATAAATAAAAATCTACGCAGTCTCTACTCCTACCTACCAAGAATGCAATGATAATCCGTCTGCCGCTATTATTTTCACATTGTGAACCGTTTTTGCTCGCTCTTCTTCTCGTATATCGTTGGATAATTAAAATGCTTGTAATAGCAGACGAATATCCATCCAGTCAGTAAAAAAACAACTCATTGTTTACTCTGCGCGCATTTTTAAACAGGAGTAAAATTAATTTGAGAATGCCAATAATAATATGCATCTTTTGCTTATTTCTTTTATTGACATATTTTTAAATATAGAAACTAGTCATGAGCTCCATGACACAAATCCTTAACTCCTAAGAATAACTTTTGTGTGTAATTGAGTTGATAAGATTAGGTATTGTTTTACTTTATAATGTTACACAGCTTCTTAGATAAGTGGTTACTTTACTCTCTTCTTCAGACAGTCTACAGTCTAGTGTTATTTACTCTTAGGAGCTTAGTTTCGTGTTGTATGTCGCTACGTGACTTATTTTTGAAATCTTTAGTAGTTTACAAAAAAATTGCTGTGTGGCTCCCGGCATAGAATAGGGCCAACCCTTCCAATCTTGAGGGTGTCGTAAAAGGCGACTAAGGGAATACACCAGGGGACGGGCAGCAGCGTCTACCTGAGTAACGTCATCATTACTGCGATCACCAACCCGCCTGCCAAGCGTGGTGATTACGGCAAAAACCCCTCAATATGGTACACAACACACAGTCACGGCCCCTAGTCCCCGGCGGCCCCGCTATCCCGGGCTACGGTAGCGGTCACGGTAACGGCGGGGCAGGGGGTGCTAAGAGTCTCCGGCAGAGATCCGGCTACCAACAACGACGACTGGACCTGGTAACATACAATGCACGGACTTTGAGGACCGACGAGAAGCTCATTGAGCTGGAGGAAGAAGTGGACAGGCTGCGATGGGATATAATAGGTTTATCAGAAGTCCGAAGAGAGGGGGAGGACACGATAATCCTTAAATCCGGCAACCTGTTCTACTACCGGGAGGGTGATCACCTGTCACAAGGTGGTGTCGGGTTTATTGTCCGCAAGCCCCTCATCAAAAATATAGTGAGGTTAGAGAGTGTCTCGCCGAGAGTCGCATACCTGATACTCAGAATTACCAAACGGTATTCGCTGAAGGTCATCCAGGTATACGCTCCGACCTCATCACACCCAGATGACGAGATAGAGACATTGTATGAGGATATCTCACGTGCCATACATGCCTCTAAAACTCACTATATGGTATTGATGGGGGACTTTAACGCGAAGATAGGCATTAGAAATGACGATGAGCTGAGAGTGGGGCAGTTTGGAATTGGGCAGCGGAATCCTAGGGGCCAACGGTTGGCTGACTTCATGGAGTTGGAGGGACTCTTTATGATGAACTCCTTCTTCAAAAAGCGGCCACACAGGAAATGGACCTGGAGCAGCCCTGACGGATCCACCAAAAACGAGATAGACTTTATCTTGACGACAAAGAGGCAAATCTTCAGTGATGTTTCTGTGATCAACAGGGTTAAGACCGGCAGCGATCACCGATTAGTAAGAGGCACACTGAACCTGAAAATCCAGGTGGAGAGATGTCGCCTGGTAAAGTCTTCGCTCCGACCCCAATCTGCCTATATCCAGGACCCTGAAAGCTTTCAGCTCGAACTTCAGAATCGCTTTCAATGCCTGGATAATTGCGTGACGGTGGACGATACAAACAACAGGCTCGTGGAAACTGTCCATGCGGTAGGATCTAAGTTCTTTAAGACCCGCCGCACGAATAGAACCCAAAAACTCTCGGATGAAACTCTCAAACTCATGAAGCGACGACGTGAAATGAAGTTGCAGTCTTCAGCTGATACAGCCGAATACCGGCAGCTGAATAGGCAGGTCTCAAACGCAATGCGACACGATTTGCGCCTCTTTAATACGTCATGTATTGAAGAGGCAATAAAACAGAACAAAGGTTCTAAAGTGTTCGCAAGAGATCTGTCTATTGGTCAAAGCCAACTGACCAAGCTGAAGACCGATACCGGCAACATCATTACGTCAAAGCCAGAGATCTTGAGAGAGATCGAGAAGTTCTATGGACAGCTATACACCTCGTCACAGAAACCAGATACATTACCGGTAAGTGACGCAAGAGCCAAGTTGACCCGACACTACACCGAAGATATCCCGGACGTCAGCCTGTACGAGATTAGAATGGCTCTGAAACAGCTTAAAAACAACAAGGCGGCGGGTGAAGACGGAATTACAACAGAGCTTCTGAAAGCGGGTGGCAAACCGGTACTGGTAGTCCTTCAGAAGCTATTTAATTCCGTCATACACGAAGGTACAACGCCAGAAGTATGGAGTGGAAGCGTGGTGGTGCTCTTCTTCAAGAAAGGCGATAAGGCCCTATTGAAGAACTACCGCCCGATATCCCTCCTAAGCCATGTTTATAAGCTGTTTTCGAGAGTAATTACGAATCGTCTCGCACGTAGGTTTGACGACTTCCAGCCGCCCGAACAAGCCGGTTTCCGTAAAGGCTTTAGTACCATAGACCACATACATACACTCCGCCAGATTATACAGAAGACTGAAGAGTATAATCGGCCATTATGCCTGGCGTATGTGGACTATGAGAAAGCCTTCGATTCAGTCGAGACATGGGCGGTGCTACAGAGTCTACAGCGTTGCCAAATCGACTATCGCTATATCGAAGTATTGAAGTGTTTGTACAGCAAAGCCACCATGTCGATCCGGGTCCAGGACGAGAGTACGGTACCAATCCAGTTGCAGAAGGGTGTAAGACAGGGTGACGTAATTTCCCCGAAACTCTTCACCACTGTAATGGAGGATGTATTCAAGCTCTTGGACTGGAAGGGATATGGCATCAACATCAATGGCGAATACATCACTCACCTTCGATTTGCCGACGATATAGTCATAATGGCGGAATCGCTGGAAGCTTTGAACATCATGCTCAATGACCTCAACAGAGTTTCCCAACAGGTAGGCCTCAAAATGAATATGGACAAGACAAAAGTTATGTCTAATGTTCATATTCCGCCAATACCGGTGATTGTTGGGAGCACTGTTCTCGAAGTTGTAGACGAGTATGTTTACCTCGGACAAATTATCCAACTAGGTAGGTCCAACTTCGACAAAGAGGTCAATCGAAGAATCCAACTCGGCTGGGCAGCATTCGGGAAGCTCCGGCACATCTTCACGTCTAAAATACCTCAGAGTCTGAAGACAAAGGTCTTCAATCAGTGCGTGTTACCAGTGATGACATATGGTACAGAGACGTGGTCTTTTACTGCTGGCCGAATAAATAAGCTCAGAGTCACTCAGCGCGCTATGGAACGAGCTATGCTCGGAATCTCTCTTCGTGACAGGGTCCGAAACGAGGACATTCGTAGGAGAACGAAAACTACCGATATAGCTCGTAGAGTTAGTAAGCTGAAGTGGCAATGGGCAGGCCACATCGCTCGAAGAACTGATAGCCGATGGGGAAGGAAGGTTCTCGAGTGGCGACCACGTACTGGAAAGCGCCGAGCGGGACGACCTCCAACCAGGTGGACCGACGATCTGGTCAAGATCGCTGGGCACCGCTGGATGCAAGCGGCCCAAAACCGTTCGAAGTGGAAGTTAATGGGGGAGGCCTATGTTCAGCAGTGGACATCCCTAGGCTGATATGATGATGATGATGAACAAGGCTGCCCAAAGAGCTATGAAGGCATAGAACGGACTGAAATAATATTTTGGCATTAATTGGTGCAATTTGCGGTTTATGTACCTAGCTTTCCACCCCGTAGTTTAGGGTAATTTTTGAAATACACTTTCCTAGTTATTACGTTGTAAATGGAACCTGTGTCGTTCCTGGAACCTGCGCGAGCTGCGGTTTGAGTTGTGCATCTTTTTATACATATAAGCGAAGCCTATTATAAGTTAGTCAAATACCTACAACATGTCTATTTTATTCAATCAAAGAAAAACTTTATAATTTGTAAGAGATTATGTTACAATCAACACATGTTACAATAACATGAATGGGTGTCCAATTCTAGGCACATTCCAAGTCTTTCCAACTTTCTCCCCTTGACAACTGCGAGCAAGTCACTCTTAAAATACATAAGTCTACCTACGTAAGTACCAGCGCTCACCACATGTGTATGTTGGTAGGTACTACCACAGTATGTACTACTGTAAATATAACCTCCCTTATTCTACGAGATGACAATCAGTTATGTATGTGATAAGAAATGAGTTTGATGTTCTTTGCTTCAGTCCCCTTCGAAATAAGTTCTTTTTTTTTTCACAAAATTATTATCTCAACATTTAAAGTATAATGAAGGTACCTATGTATGGTATGTAAGTACCTACGTATTAAATTCCACCGTGTAAAAATTATGTAAAGGTCAGTCACCTATCAACGCAACGTTACGAAATTCCCACCAGTCACCACCCCACAGATAACGTAAGGGCATGGGTGTAAAATTGCAAAGGTTTTCATCATGCTATCTCCCTCTCATGTGTTTATTTATTTGCGCTCGTTTGGGGATGAGTTATCTGTTATTTTAACGTCGCCCCTTCATCGCGGGTTGGATAAAATAATTTAAGAATGTCCGCAATGAGTTCTCATTGAAACCTTTTTTCAACAATTTTTTTAGCTACATGAAAAGATTTGGTAAAAAAGATAGATAAATAAATAAATATCCTGGGATATTCTTCACACGACTATCTGATCCCAAACTAAGTAGAACTTGTACCATGGAGACCAGATAACTGATATATGCTTAGCTACTTTTTGTTTGTAAATACATACCTACTCAATTACATAATCACATCCAGACTCAGGACACACAGACATGTTCATGGACACAAATGTATGTACTGTGTGGGAATCGAACCCACGAACTGCGGCGTGATAGGTGGAATCTAAACCAACCGCACCAACTAGCCCACAGCGAACTTCTCTTGCCTCAATGATCTTCTCTACCTGGGGCTCTACCGCGTATCTTTGGTTTGGTGGTATTCGTAACGAACACCATTCATGAATTTCATCCAATCAGTGCCCACCTTCGTCGTACCGCGTCAGTGGATGAAATGATTAATGGTGTTCTATACGATTACGGCATATGGTATCTTTAGTTTTCATCATTAAATTTCAATTGGAATTATTAGAATCAGAATCAGAAATAATTTATTGCATAAACTGTACAGATTAATGTTATTATAAAAAAAATACATTTCATGAATCTCAACAGCCTCGTCCACATTAAAGACTAGGTTTCGCCCTACGGTTTCAAACCAACTGCGTAACTTTGGTGGTAATCGTAACGAACACCAGTAATGAATTAGGTAGCTAGGTAGACCTACGTAAGGAGGTACTATAAGTACGTTATTTTGTGCTTACGTAAACATGTATAGATACATGTGTAGGCAAAATAATAAGACTTGTCTTGGCTGGCATTCGCAGCCAATGTGCCGGTTCGTTTATCTCAATATCGCAGACGGACGGACGGGCCCGTACGTGCGCCGAAGCCATGTACGAGACTGAAATAAATTCCATGTATCTGAGGTTCCATTGCTTTCCTTTTATTTAGGAAAATTAAGTTAAGGAATGGTATTAGCCATGAGGTAATGCTAAGTCTTATCGCACACCTCAGTGTGCAAGTTATTGACTTGACCCACTAGGGGCACTGCTTGAGCACACTTTTTTTATAATTAAATAAAATGCGTAATGGGGATTAAACGAGGGGGGGGGCTCGTTGTTCGCAACCTGCTTTGGGGTTTATGAGTTGTTAACAAAGTTGTAACGTGTATGTTTACGCTTCTTAGACTTGCGTGCATGTTGCGTGAATGCAACTATAACGTCACCGCGCCAGGTCTCAACTTATCAGTTAGTATAATGTTCTATCTATAAAGTATATTTGTTCTCTGCGGTCGGACCTTAGTAATTATACTACATAACATGAAGCATGGCTCCTGTATTGTCCATGTAGCAGGATTATTGCTTCATGCTATAAGTAGGTAGGTACAAAACGGGCGCCATCTGAGAAGTGCAGATGTAGCAGGCGAGGGAGTCTCATCTCATTCCACTCGGGTCTCAAGTTATCGCGCACGGGTAGCGTATTTCCTTTTCCGTGTTCATTAGGAGGCAGTAGTGCCTTGAAACACGCACGGGTTTGTCGCGCTAACTACCTTTACAAAGTCGTGTTCAATTCAAGGTACGCGTCCTCCAATCGCGCACGGGTTTGCAAGGTGTATGTGCCTTTATAAATCGTCACAAATCCGTGTTTGTTCGCAGGCATTTTTGTGTTTTATGAATGGGCAAGAAAACTCAAACCAAGTCTTTATCTTTTTATTAGGACCAGAATAAATCTACATTCAAAGATGTACATACATTACACATATCATATTACACATAGATAAACAAAAATATAATGAAGAAATGTTATAAAATCAATGTTTTTTGGCAGGGGGCTCATTATCATCAATATTAGATGAAATATTATGAATACGTTTTCTTTTCACAGTTTCTGACTTAGCTGGTCGACCTGATTGAATCCTTCCACTGCATGGTAGACCTCTTTCTTTGCGGCGAGCGATCGATGTCGGTTGTACATTAATTTTTCGAGATTGTCGTCGGACATTTTTTTCAACTATAAATGATATAATACTCGATGGAGTTTGTAGCTTCGATAATTCAGATCCGAACTTTGTAAGAATATTTGTATATGAAGCAAGAATAAGAACAAGATAAAGTAGGTAGGTACCTATTAATTGTTCACAATCACAATATAACAAATTGATCTTTCAATAATCTGCATCTGCACAGTGGAAAAAACAAACGAATGCGACTGGCGAAATGGCGAGACGCGAGCGAAGTGTACGCGCGAACTTCATGACTAAGTTCCATGCATCGCCTTGAACACGTGTTTGGGAGAACAGTAAGCGTTGCAAACCCGTGCGCGATTGGAGGACTCGTGCCTTGAATTGAACACGACTTTTTAAAGCAGTTAGCGCGACAAACCCGTGCGCGTTTCAAGGCACTACTGCCTCCTAATGAACACGGAAAAGGAAATACGCGCACGGGTAGTACAATTATTACACTGTGTCCCGAGTGTAAATAATGGACGTTAGCAAACGATACACAGCGCCTCTCGCGGAATACTAGTGGTACTAATTTTTCCGAGACAAAATTTATGGAAGCGAAGACGAGATTGTGGCGTTTGCTAAGGTCAATCATTTCTCGCAAAATACACGACACGGACTAAAAATACTTGGCATACTTACTTTTGCTCCTCGAACAGCAATCTCTCGTCAGTGCAACCTTTAAAGCTAACCTGAATATTTGCTAGAGTTGGTTCATATTTCATATCAATGGCAATCAAATTGAGCCCATTTCTATTTTAGTCTGTCATTATAATAACGGTTACCAAATAACAAAAAATGCATAAAATATCATAGATCTTTATTAAATTAGAAACATCCTCACGTAAACTCACGTTACACAGTTCCTATGCTTAGTTCTAATTGCTTATTCGAACTTTATAAACATCATAGTGTGAACTAGCGATATAATTTTAAATAGCGACAGAGAGCGAATACTTTACGATCACATTTCGCAAACAATAGATGTTGTATCCAAAAAATATAATTTATACAATAATTACTTACTCTCTCTTTTATTATCACAGTCCAAAGCTTAAATGTTGTGATAAACAAACGATTAAAGTACTTCTTTAACGTTAATAAGTACAATAAAATATTGCAAAATAAAATTTAAAAAGCGCTTTAAAAAATACAAATCCTCAACGCTATAGTCAATCTGGCGACTTTACAAGTATACAATTCACATTAGTTAAGAAGCCAATGGTGCTGATTCTGTTGTGTACAGCTACTTAATCTCACTATGTCTCTTTCTAACAAAGAACATAAGAAATGTAGTCTTGTCAAATTAGTCTAATGCTTGTTTTCAATATAAATTTAGTCACCATCTATCGCGGCTACATCTAAATACCCGCAAATGAAGACAGCAAAGACTAATTTGGCAGCTTTAAATATGTTCTATCCTTTTTCAATAATGTTTGTAAGAAAGGAATATGATGTGACTAAAATTATTTTAGTGAGATTTACAACAGAATCGGCACCATTAGGTACCATACAAGTACGCTCCATACAAAAAGAAGTATACCTATTCTAGTAAAAGTAGAATATTTCTATGGATTTTTTTAATGAATTCCCCATATCAAAAAGGTTATATCTTCATTTTCTACCAAGCTTTTAAATCAAACAGACTACGAAACATAAAAAAAAATGACTCAAAAGTATTGCCGTCACACCTAGTCGTCCGCGCTCCCCTCGCTCGCGATGAATACAGATAACAATAATTATAAATAAATACCAAACACTAGGACACGGACGGCCTGGCGGTAAAGTTTTTTTTTTTATATACACCTAGTTTTCCAAGATGGCGCTAATAAAGACCTATTTGAATATGAAATATAACTATATCGAGCGTATTCTGTGCCGAAAAATAAGCAGTTATATATAATGGTGCGTCCATGCTTGGCGAACCGAGCACGAGCCGAGCCTCGAACGAGCACACTGCGAGCACGACTCGCGTAGCGTGGACGGGCTCGGGAGCCTCGAACGAGCGCGATTGTCAGTTTTTTCACGTACAAAGGGATTCGCATCGTGCTCGTTGTAGGCTCGTTCGTGGCTCGGCTCGTGCTCGATTCACGTAGCATGGACGCACCATAAGGTATTAACATCTAATAATCACGAACACTACACAGCGCATGAGCGGCGTATTTACGAAATACAATTACCTCGATGCTCAAGCCCGTATTAGAGCCTTTGTAAGTCGCATTACATTTGTGCCGTCCTTTGAAGCATAATACATTAACTTATCAGACATTGTTAGAACTGATTATCATCAGTCCGGTAAATAAATGAAACTCTTAATTACATCCTTGATAAAATAAATAAATTAATGCTTAATGTGTTGTCTGTGTTCTAGTTACGAAAATAATATAGACAAGAGCGAAATAATAAAACGGAAAACGTCGATATTGTGATTCATATTTGTTTTTAGATAAGTAACTGCCACTCAGCGACGTAAATTAGCTATAATGATTCGTTATCTCTAAACCTGTCCCTTTTTAAAGCTATTCAATAAACAAAGATATAGATAATTGAATCAATAAATTCTAATTGACGACGCTGAGAACGGCAGTTATTTATGATTTTACATATATAAGGTTCTAACAAATTAGTGAAATTCCTCTTGAGGGATGAATGTATAGGTATGGGTTTTTTTTTTAGATAATTGGTTAAAATAATACTTTGTTGCTCATATTAAGTTCGAAAGTAAGCACACAAAGCAAGGACCACACACATATATAAGTGCTCGACGGCAGAATAGCGAGCGAGACTGGTATCACACATCAATAAGAAAGCTACATAAATAGAACAGCCGGGCTTGAAGCTAAGATAAGCTGTATATCGAACAATTAACACAAAGAAGCGCAATGACGTTAATTGTGCTTGAAATCTATTCAGTCAATTTGCCTACATCGACAATGCGCTCTGTTTGGCTAACTCAAGGATATGTGCGCTCTCATTCCTTACTGTTATAATCAGTGCAAAATCACTGACAAGTTGCGAATTTGATTGCTCGGTATTACTACTCTAAAGGGACTTTCCCTAGATGTCTTGAGTAAAAATTTTAGTATAATAAAAGTTGTATATATTATTCCTTATTGAATATTTAACCGATTAATTTTATCCAAAAATCTGATAGATTTAGGCGGTTCTCAATGTTAGACTTGAATAAACCATTAGTTATCGATAGATTTAAAATTGATAACCGTTTTTGCCTAATATTATCACTGGAGTAACGATAAAGTACCAATTAAGTTCACCACTCAATATATCAGCACCGCTACGCCTCGGCAAAAACTTGCCTTCCAAGTGACGCCTTTAAATCATGTGCTTTAAAGTAAATTTTATAATGACAAGATGTAATAGTTGTATGACTACCGCTACATGCCACTCCTGCTGACCACGCGCTTCCAGCGAGCGACCCGCTCCCTTGCGTCGTGAAGCCTGCAAGTGGTATGCTTGCCGAAGCCGCGCCACCAATCTCACCGAGACGGGCGGCGGGCACGCTGGCTGCTAGTGATTGGATTTGTTTGAGTCGGTGCCGGGCCATTGCTGCGGTGGAGCGGTGCTGATATAGTTAGTGATGACCTTTAGGCGGATACCGTACACACCCATTAAAATCCAATAAACCTTAATTTTACATTTAATTACTTTAGATAGTGTTATCATACTATGTGATATGTTACAGCAAGAATCCAAAACAAAGCATTTAACCGTTTCTTGTTCCAACTGAATAGCTCTGCAAGTATAAATTCGTTAATAAAACCGAATTTTCGCGACAAATCTAAAATAGCTATATAAGAATGACATTCGAGATTGGTAAAAAAATACGATAGTTTATACAATAATATAAATATATATGTCGACAATCCATAATCGTAACTTTGTTGAAGAGATAACTGACTGTTTAGAAATTTTATTACATCTATTTATGTACCTATGACTTAACTCACAAAATGTGTAACGCAGCAATGCACCGCACCTGCACGCAATTAAGAGTGTATTTATGAATTATAAGAAAGAGTTATTGATTGACTTGTGTTTTTTTTATCTGTTGATGAATTTTAAACAGTATAAAATATCAGTGTACATTACTATATAATCTGACCGCAAGTATAATACGTTCCCTTCCCGCATCACGGTGCTTGCGGTCAGACTAGCTGAAGTTGTTTTCGTGAGGTTTTTCCAGAATATTTGCTTTTTTTCATATTTTGTATGTTTTTATATGATCATCAAACTTATTATAAATTCGGGAAAAAGTCACATCAAAGATAAAAAAAATCTCAATGATTCCAATAAACATGTTAGTAAGTATTTAATAACAAAGTCTTAGAACAAAAAACAAAATAAAAATGAAAGCTCATAAATAAATAAACTATTACGATGGAAAACTATAGGTACTTTTGCCATACATAAACTTCTCGTACATTAGAATTAAAACATCATTTACATTAATTAGCGTGTATGTGTGAGTTATAAGCAGTATAATTAATACATTTCATATTATAACTACAAATAGGTACGTTATCCAACAAAAATATAAGTTTATCAAGATGAACTCGAGCATAGTTTTGTATTTACTTGGAAAATGGCCGATAACGCGAGCTCTTGCCAAGGTCGCGGTCTGAGCAAACAAACTAATTAGTAGTCTTTACATCAGTAAACTCAAACGTATTATTTGTTTTGTATCTCAATTTGAGCCAGTTTTCTGAATTACACACAATACGAATTGTTACGCTAATTCGTTTATCATGATCTAATTTGCAGCAATTTGAGAAATCCCGCCGCGTTTACGTCAGAAAATGACGTAATCAGATACTTGTCAGTTATCCTGGTGTTTTCTCAACAATTACTCAAGTGTGAATGCATCATTGAATAAATGCAGATTTAGAAATATAAATGCCTCTTTTGTGTACTGTTGAGTATGCGCAACCACTCGCCTGCAAGTAGCTTATTGGCCGTTGCCATAGCTAGTTAAGAATCAGCAAAAGAAATCTTTAGATGTTTTCTCTATGACTTTGCCCAGCCCCCCAAGAGAGCGAAACATTCTAGCTATGCCAACGGCCGTCAAGTATGTAATAGTACTATTGTTAGAACTATAGTTATTCTAAATTTATGAAAATCTCTTTCCCGGTTACATAAGTACAGAATTTCAGTACCCTAGAGCAACTAAGACATTATATCATAGTTATAAAAATAGTTTCTATAATCACATACTAATACTAAAATCACTATTTTGATATTTAAAAATAGTATAATTCTAAAGCAGAAGTTACAAAATAAAGCTAAATGCATAGATTTATAAGCCCTATTATAAACACACAATCATATTAGTATCTTACTATAAAATAAGGATAGTTCTGGTGTTACACGTCAGATTTGCTTATGGAAGATACTGTTTTTTTTTTTAAATATAGTTTGTTTATTTCTTTAAACAACGTCTACCAGTAACACCTTTAAAAAACAAAAATCATGTTTGTCATCTGGATTTCACAAGTTGATATGAAAATTATAATATTGACTTACTACCATTATTACTCCAGTTGATCAGTGTATCAGAATTACCATCTTCTATGTCCAAAAGAAGATTGTCCCTCTCATTCTCTAGTGTATTAATAGAGCGAGACATCACTATGTCTTCATCATTTGTTTGCAGATTGACGTAGGATAATGATTTCTTCTTCTGTCCTAAGTCAAATATTTCTAAGTCTTCATCTTCATCATCATCTGACTCCATTGTTAATGGCACTCGGGATAACTCAGATTTGTCTTTATCCTCAGACTGCAGAACACCATATCTGAACTGGTTTGCATCAATTATTGTATTTCTGGTTTCATTTTTGTTCTGTTTTCCCCTGAAATTTATTAAAGTTTATGTTAATTATGTTTTGCATCTTACATATTTCGATATGTATAAATTTATTAAAATAATGTCAAAAAAAAAACGTTACTTCAGGTTTCAAAATATTTGAAAATTATTCCCTTTTCTAGAAATCTCATCAATTTAATTCAAACATCACAGATTATTTAGCAATACCAAGATTGCCTATGTGTTGCCAATAGTTGCCATTCTTTACAAATCCTAGAAGCCAACTGGCTCTCAATTCCAACTGCAAGAATACATTGGTAGGTGCTTGGTGACAGATTTCATTGGCAACATCAATTAGATAATAAAAATATTTATATTTTGGCTTCTTTATATGTCACAATGCTTCAATATCACATCCAGTGCACCATTTGGAGTAAATGTAACAAATAAACCTCATACATATACTTTAAATAGAATCTACATAATTTTTGGAGTAATGTAACAAATAAACCTCATACATATACTTTAAATGGAGTCTACATAGTGCACCAATTGGAGTGAATGTAACAAATAAACCTCATACATATACTTTAAATGGAATCTACATACCAATTTATCATAACTAAAATAACATTCCCCCTTACTCATAAAACGTTATTTAACTAATATACTGTTTAAAGGGTCACGTAAATTACGTCACTATTGTCATTGTCAAATAATGTGACATTATTTATGTGACCATTTAATCAGTATATTAGTTAAATAGCGCTTTATGAGTAAGGGGGTTAATCTTTCATATGCATCATTTATGTAAATTAGCTACACAGCACTAGCTATTTTATGAAGACATGCCAGAAATTACAAAAAAAAACTAGAGGAAGCCTATTTCAAAAGACAACTTAATATGATTGCAGAGCAGATATTGTAAAAATAATTATTTATTAAATATTGTAATAAATCATATTTTCAGTGAATACAGACTATTTTGTTACTATCAACGTTGTTGAATAAGACTGCATGCACAACATAAAATCCTATGGATTGATATTCATAATAATATGTAGGTACTTAATATTCAACAGTGATACACTTTGTAAACACCACATACTATTTTTAGTTTATCATCTAGACCCAACATGATATTTTTTTCTAACAATTAACCGGTTGGCTTGTGGATGGTATGCACATCCTATGACTATATATGAAAACAATAGAATTTCAGGAACAGCGAGTCAACTGATTAAAAGTAAATTCTCAAACAGATATTATCAAACTTACTTGTAAAATATGAAGTAAGCTATAGCTAAGAAAGCAAATCCACCAAAAACAATAAATCCTCTTTTCAAGACACCAGGACTATTCAAATCTACATCCTTCACTATTGCTTTCTCAGTTACATTCTGTTTTCCATCAGCTTTTGGCACTGGGGTTGTAGTTATAGTTTTTTCTGTTGTATTACTACCTGAAATTTTTAATTAAATATTAGTCAAAATCATTACATGCATAGATTACTAAAGCAATCTGTACAAATTTTATAAAGAAATTTTGTTTTTTGATAGTTTGTAGGATGTATACATATCTCCGGTACTATAGATCAAATTCAGTCAATTCTTTCACTAATAGAAAAATACAATATCTCTGAGTGCTATAGGTTATATTCTATCCCAGGGATGTGGGTGAAACCATGGGGGACAGCTTGTTTATAATATATAAATAAGCTTGCATATAACATGCAAAAACATATAAAAAAGCAAGACAGAGTGTCACCTTATAAGAAAGTGAAGCAAAAAATTTCGTACGTGTGGGTGATTAATATGTTACATTTTGTAGTATTCTAATGAGTCAAATAATCACATACATAAAAGTATGCTCATTTTTACAAGGAAAACTTACATGTTATCCTTATAATTCTCCCGGCTAACAGTTTTAATCATGAACTGGTTTTTTTTTTGTAACCTAGCATGGGTACAGGAATGAAACCATCCATGTGCCATCTATGGAAGATTCTGTAGCCATGTGAATGTGGAATACTATCATGTTTTCATTTTATTTTTTTTATTTATTAATCCAAAAAATATACATAGGGATTAGTATGAAATCATTCTCAATAAAACCACAAAGGTTTATAATAAATGGAATGACTTCTCGCACGACATTCGTCACATTGACATGCAGAAGGTATACAAATTAAACATATTATAGGGCCGCACTCATCTCCTTATACACTGGACTGGCTATAAGTAGGTATGAGGTATGACCAAATGATTAACAGGTTGCCAATCCAGAGTATAAAGAGCCCATTGGGCTAATATATAATCATTTCACATGTATAATTTTACTTAAATAAAGAACATAATTATAAATCCATGAGGTGTTGGTACTCACTTGAAATACCTACATATTTCAAAAAAAAATATTCGATACAAGATGTTCTTTTTATGTTAATGGGAGTAAAATTTTGTTTAATTTCAAAATCGAGGTTGTTAATTAATACCTTGACTTGCGGTTAAAAAAGAACAATTGATTTCTATTGATTTCCTCGCCCACGTGGGTCATCAAACAGTCAAAGGATTAAACGAGGAATCAAGTAAGAGTTGGTATATATGATATGACTGTGGTATTTGTTTACAGGGGAGTGTTGCCTTTGCACAATGACAGGTAGTTCTGTGACTTTTTTTTTATAAGTCGTTTGTAGGTCTACATTGAAGGCAAACTGGAAGTCATCAGTATTCATCCTTAATATTTGCCCTTGAAGTTTAACACTCACCTAATTTTGTTGGTTCAGATTTGACTGTTGTAGTTTCATTTGCTTGTTGAGGTTTTTTCTCGGTGTTATTAAGCTTACTGGCGTCAGCTGCTCCAACGATTGGCAAGTGGGCTGCCGAATAAGGCGGAGGGTTTCCACTTACAACAGCACTCCCGACACCACCTACTGATCCACCTTCGATTGGTACTCCTGGTAAGTCTTTCTGTGCGTCACGTAGAACCCTCAATAACTTCGCCGCGTTATGAACCGATGGCCATAATGAGAATCTCGTATTGAACTCACTAACATGACCTTTATTGCCATAATCATTATCCTGCGACGTCCTTACGCAGTTCAAGCATAACAACAACAACGCACAACGTATTAACATAGTGAATGTGGAGGAAGCAGTCGGATGAACTTAACAAATGCGATGTATAGCCTTTTAATTAATAAATCTATATATCATCGTACAAAATTGAATTTTTATGAGAATTTCACAACTCACACGAGAATTGAATCGAGTGGTTTTGTCATCTTTTACTGTCAATGTCAAAGTCAATTGTTAATGTCAAAATTGACAACCTATGTCGTTTGACATTACATAGGTAGGACCACCACAGACGTTTTTGCATAAAATGTAGTCGATTGAATCGACTTGATTCTTAACTTTACTATCTTTGGTCCAATTCATTCATGTTTGTGTTTATTTCTAATGGGCTGTCCGCACGCTTGCCAAGGCTCGACATTCGTCCACGAATTCAAACGTGTGGATGGGTGTTTGGCTTGGCTTGCCAAGCGCTTGCCGCCGATGATGCCCAAATCAAAGTAAGTTTGCAGCATGCGCTTGCGATCCATCCACACGTTTTTTGCAGCGTTGCCAGAATGTTACTTTTGTAACATTTTACGTTACCTCTGACACACTCATGAAGAAATTCAAAAGTAAGTTAGCAATTTGAAAAGAGTGTTTTTGATTATGAAGTTTTTTTTTGCAATTCCTTAAAAGAATAAAATCTTTTTATAATCCTTTACTGCCTATACTCCGAAAATATATCTAATGTTCTGAAGGCCAGTGTATGTACGTATATTATATACTTACTAGCTGTCCCCCGCGGTTTCACCCGCGTTTTTTTTTTTTTTTTTTTTTATACCACTTAGGTGGCAAACAAGCATACGGCCCGCCTGATGGTAAGCGGTTACCGTAGCCTATGGACGCTTGCAACACCAAGGGTATCACGCGCGCGTTGCCGACCCTGCAGAAATCTCTTCACACCCCTTTTGAAGAACCCCATGCTGTACTCCATTGGGAAAACCACGGCGGGGAGCTCATTCCACAGTCTGAGCGTTTCCAGGAAATATTATACTCAGGGATAATGTAGCTTCATAGTATTAGGTACTTGTACTTGTAAGTATCACGTAGTAGTGAGGTATTAAGTTACCGCAGAAAACTCATAGAGAGGTGCAATGTAAATATTTAGTCATGTTTGTGAATAGGCTCATTGTAACATTTAATTTGTTTATTAATTTATCTATTATTATTATAAATTAACTAAAT
The DNA here is from genome assembly GCA_947623365.1 of Achlya flavicornis. Lineage (NCBI taxonomy): Eukaryota > Metazoa > Arthropoda > Insecta > Lepidoptera > Drepanidae > Achlya > Achlya flavicornis. The sequence goes on along the minus strand of OX392473.1, from coordinate 11,971,122 downwards.
CTCTGCTGGAAAACAACAAAAAACAAAGATATATATACCCATATAGCAAGCATAACGATGGCTATTATCGGTGCTAGAGTTTTGACATCTTCTATCTATATCTATATTCTATATACATATAATAAAACTGTAGAAAAGTCGTGTCTGTACATTGAATATTTTTACCAAAAACTGATTGGGGGTGATGTAGAATGACTAACACAATACATAAATACCATTTAAAAAAAAATTGTCTGTCTGTCTGTCTTTCTGTCTGTCTGTTTGTCTGTTTGAACAGGATAATCTTCGAATCCACTGAACGGATTTGCATGGGGTTTCCACAGGGTGATTGAGCGTTGCTTGGCGCTTCAACTAGGCTTTGTTTCATCAAAATCGGATCACGAGTGTTAAAACCTATGTTTTTTATATTCTTTTTACTCAAAGCACTGGCCTGTTTTTGATAAAATTTATATTTAAATTGTTGTTCTTTTTACTATTGTTTTTACAGACACATTGTACCCTTCACTTCAATGCTGTCAACTAAAAATAAAGCACGTCTTTTCCTGGACTTCTACTGCTTCTTATTTGAATCACCTCCAGCTACTCTGCCTGGGAGCCTTAAACTCCCAGAGGTTATGGTCCTACGCATCAGAAATTATTGTGATTTTTAATAAGAAGAAAAATCAGTAAGTATGAATGGAGACCAGTCTTCATCGGTGGTACAGCCTCAGCTGGCAGTCTCCACTGGCTGCTCAACAGCAGTAGTTGCAAACACGCTGAGCTTCTCAAAATTAAAAGGGAGCTGCAACTATGCGACATGGAGCTTCGCGATGAAAATGTTCCTGATTGACAGTGATCTATGGGACTGCGTCACCAAGCCTGCGGAAGAAGTCCCTGATTTTCAACGCAAAGATGCCAAAGCAAGATCTAAAATATGTTTGGGTCTAAGCGAGCATTTATATCCAATAGTGATGACAGCTGATACGTCAACGGAAACTTGGAAGCGACTTCGCGATGCTTACGCTGACAGCGGACTTACGCGACGCTTGAAACTCATGAAGAAATTGTTAAGTACCAAGCTTGAAATGTACTCAAGCATAGAAGCCTATGTCAATGACATACGTCATGTACATCATCAGCTGATTGCCATCCAAGCTGGCTTAGAAGATGAACTTGTTGGTGTAATTATGCTGGCAGGCCTCAACGATAGCTATGGCCCTATGGTGATGGCAATAGAGCATTCCGGCACCCCGATATCCACAGACTCGGTTGCATCAATCCTGCTGAAGGAAGAACGCCGAGATGCCCCTACTACATCTAGTGCTTTGATTTCTAGTGTAAATAGTGTGCCTGTGTGTAAATATAATAAGGTGTCGTGTACATATTGTAAGAAGTTAGGTCATGTAGTGTCTCAATGTAGGAAACGTCTAAACCGTAACAAGAAGTGTCATCCATCAACCTCATCATCATCTCATAAATGCAATAATACATCTGAGGTCACACTTTCATCGAGTTTCAATCCTTTTCCTACAGGTTGTGCTACTTCCTCATCTTCTATCTCTACAGAATGGTATGTTGATTCTGGCGCTACAATACATATGAGTAACAAGAGTGATTGGTTCTTGGATCTCAAGCGGGACTCCACACCAAAAACTGTTACTGTGGCTAATGGTCAACAAATAAATATAGAAGGCAAAGGTACAATTTCATTAAATGTTTCAAATAATGTTAAGCAAATTTCAGACGTCTTATATGTTCCTGACCTAGCTATTAATTTACTATCAGTTAGTAGCTTAGTTCAGAAAGGGCTAGTAGTGGTATTTTCGATTCATTCCGTTTACGTCGCGCGTAGCTCTACGTCGCGTCCGTCTACGGTGATTCCGCCTACGTCGAGTCTTGCGACGGTGCGTCTGCTCGCTTATGACGTCATAGTGTACAGTAAGCCTACGAAACATATCGTTTTTTTCAGTTTTATTCAAGAAAATATGTTTTTTTTTAGGATTTCTTCACACGGCCATGTGATAATTAATTATTATTCTTATGAAAACCATAATTTCATTCGAAATTTGTTTGTAGCAACCACTAGTGTTCATAAATATTTACTGGAGATATCAGATGTTTACGGAGATACCAAAATCCACTAAGATAGGTACCTACCTATCTGAACTAAAAAGGCCTAGGTAACAATGCCATAAATAGTTTTTAAATAGGTACTTAGTACTTACGCAGTAGGCCCTACACAATTTGTGTTAACAAATCATATTCAGATACCCAGGCCTGTTAAGCGTGGATGATTCCACCATCACGCCGCAGGTCGTTGGTTCGATTCCCACCCAGGACAAGGCATTTGTGTGCACTGACATGTCTCCTTGTCCTGAGTCATTATTATGGATATTGTATACAAACGTAAAGTAGTAGGTATATGCAGTATCAGTTATCTGGTTTCCATAGCACAAGCTCTGTTTAATTTGAGATCAGATAGCCGTGTGTGAGGAATGTCCCAGGATCTTATCGGCCATGATACATACGTACAATTTAGCCAAAATTACTGCATTGGAGACTCCAATGTATGAATGACGGATATCAGGAATTCGAAAGAAGAATTATTGTGTAAGTTTATTGTATAAACTTGTTATTAATACATACTAGCTGTCCCGCGTGGTTTCACCCGCATTTTCGGGGCATCGTATGATTTCCCGGGATAAAAAGTATCCTATGTGTTAATCCAGAACATATTCTATCTGTGTGTCAAATTTCATCCAAATCCATTTAGTAGTTTTTGCGTGAAAGAGTAACAAACATACATGTATACTCACAAACTTTCGCATTTATACTATTAGTAGGATTATTCTGATGTTATTTGCAAACATAGCTATGACGCGGAGTGGTACTGCTGAGGAAAAATCGTTGGAGCAAGGGATAACAAAAACGCATTCTCTCGGCGGCCACACTGTAGGTTGTTAAGAGTTTGTTAATAATCATTACTTCAAGTAGGTAGTAAGTATCTAAAATGTGTAAAGAAAGTTTAATCATTTCCGTATTTATAAAAAAAGTATTTCTTCACGCTCATTATCTTCGAAGTGGTACACAGAAGTTTGAAAACACATTTCACACTTACGTTGACCTAAAACACAAAAAACCACAATGTCATTATCAATCCTCAGAACAATACTTCTAAGTTATTAAATTAACTAAAGAAAAAAAATGGGTTTAAAGCATGAATACCTCGGGAACGCGGGTGAAATCGTGTAACATAATCTAGTCATACATTAACCCTAAATAAAATATAATCTTTATTTTTGGGTTCCGTTCTATCCTATTATACGATACTAAGCCTCCGTTATCTATCCGTCTGTCTGTCTGTCTAACTGTCAGTGGGCTGTAGTATCTCATGACAGTAATAGATAGACGGTTGAAATTTTCACACGTGTATTTCTATTGCGCTATAATTTCTAATAATAAAAACATTAATCCCTCGGAAACACGGACGAAGCCGCGTGGCAGAATCTAGTAATACGTTAAACCTAAATAAAAAATAAAATTTCTTCATTTTTTGCGTTTCTAACCGAAAGGGATCCTATTACTAAGCCTCCGCTGTCCGTCCGTCCGTCTGTCAGTTGGCTGTATCTCATAAAGGTAGACATAAGGTTGACATTTATACAGACTGAGTATTTCTTTTGCCGCTAAAACAACAAATAATAAAAATGAAATACAAGAAAAGTTTGTAAGGAACACTTCGTGTGCGGGTCCGACTCGCACTTGGCCAGTTTCGTCTAGTTTAATTTTTTTTTAATATTTTTGTTTAAATTGTGAAATATTGCGGGCGCGCTTGCGGCACTTAAGTGGTGTTTCACTTATGTACACGCTCCGTTATATTTTGCGATTTCGTTTTCAAATTCAATTCAAAAATCATTTATTCAAATAGACCTTCGCAGGCACTTATGAAAAGTCTGACTCTAATACTCTAATACCGGTTCGGAAGGTTGCATTTGCTGAGAAGAGCCGGCAATAAACTCAGCATTTACTCTTTTCAAAAATTCGTTTGCTTGAAATACATTTAGAAATATTGTGCTACACTTTCTTATAAGGCGATGCTCCATCCTGATATTCGTATAATAAATATCTCTTTACATCCTTGGGTGGGATACATCCATATAGTGATGAATCACCTATGTTTTGTTATTTTTGTCATCATCAATGCAGTTCCTATTATCATGATCGTGAATGTTTTGAATATTGGTTAGCTACTTACAATATTCTCGATCGGTAGTAATAGTACCTATAATTTAAATCAATAATTATTTCCTGAATTTTCTGATCGGTTGAATTCACTAAAATGTCACGATAAAGAATTGTCAACACGACAAATAGTTTATTTATTGATGGCCAGCATATTAAGACTTTTTAGTAAATTCACAAACCTTCATGATATTTTGAATAGGTCGGTGCACCGTAGGTATTGTTTATAGGCTGTGTTTATAGGTAAGAATCTGTGGTAAGAATAGCGTACTGGGGAATAAGGGAGCACGTACATGAGCTACTTTTTGAAGCCGCGATAATCGCGGCGAGTTTTGTCAGCGATTTTGTGAGCGACTCACGGCGACCGTAACTTTGTCGCTGGCTATCGCGGAAATGCACCTTAGGGATGGGCAAATGAAAAAAACATATCGTATCGATATTTTTTAAAGATATTGATATAATATATGATAAGATATTAAACGTACCTACGTATTTATGTATGTAATTGTATTTATATATGTAATGTAATGTAAATTTATTTACCTACCTATTTTTGTCATAAAAGTATACACCACCGTCTAATAACGTGTCTAAAGTAGTAAGTGTCGCTGGGTAGTGGGTAGTGTGCGTTAGTTAGTACATTAAAATTTATTAAACGTACCTACGTATTTATGTATGTAATTGTATTTATATATGTAATGTAATGTAAATTTATTTACCTACCTTATTAAACGTACCTACGTATTTATGTATGTAATTGTATTTATATATGTAATGTAATGTAAATTTATTTACCTACCTATTTTTGTCATAAAAGTATACACCACCGTCTAATAACGTGTCTAAAGTAGTAAGTGTCGCTGGGTAGTGGGTAGTGTGCGTTAGTTAGTACATTAAAATTTCCGAACGTTTCATTTTACAGCAAACGTACCTACGTATTTATGTATGTAATTGTATTTATATATGTAATGTAATGTAAATTTATTTACCTACCTATTTTTGTCATAAAAGTATACACCACCGTCTAATAACGTGTCTAAAGTAGTAAGTGTCGCTGGGTAGTGGGTAGTGTGCGTTAGTTAGTACATTAAAATTTCCGAACGTTTCATTTTACAGCGATAATCGCCGCGCCCGGGAGGCAGCGATTTTGCTAGTGAGCGACTTTTTGTAGCTCGTGTGAGTTTCAGTATTGAACTCTGAATGTTCTATATTGAGCTTCAAAATAATCGCTCAGCGTTTATCGCTCGTATGCGGGCTCCTTTAATTGTTACAAAAAAATTGTATTGTGTAAAGGACAATGGGCAAATGGCCTATTGGCGGGCAGCAAAAAAGTTTATTTTCCGTTAGGCATCAATACCTAGATATATACCAGGGTTTCGGATGGGTATAATCCATGCTACACGAACCGTGCACGAGCCGAGCCACGAACACAAAGTAGACCGAGATCCTATAGTGCCGCCATACCTTACTTATTTTCTACCGGACAATATGTATAGAATTGAGTAGTCTTAGTATGTACATCTAACGAAGGAATACTTGCTAACTTGTCCCGTCGACCAATTTAAAGGTAAGGCATGTAAGGTATGTTATGTACATTACGTACTTCTCTTAAATTCTGAGAGTAGATTTTTATTTTAAGTGGTACTCAGTGAACTATTTCAATAGGTACTTTTTTCAAGCAGCCAGACCAATCGTAGGAGCCAAACATCTCCTAAACACAATTAAAATGTTGCTGGAGTATGAGCGCGAGGGCATTATTATAATGCAAATGGCATTTTTCATTCAGAAAATAATCGATGGACTTTATATCTGATCTTTATATATAAAATGTTAAACTGATTGATTATTGATTAGACCATGCATATTTTTTTTATTGATGATATATTAACACACAGCCTAAACCGCTGCACCTAGAGACTTGAAATTGTGCACAAAGATACCTTCATCATATCCAAAAATCCTTCCTTAAACTGTAGCGACATCTATCAGTAACACTGAGATAGTTTACACACGGAAAGATAGATGGCGTGGCGCTACAATATCCTGCATCACGCTTAAGAAGTTTTCTCGGGAACTACAGTCGCGGACTAAAAATGTTTACTACCTTACGGTCTATAATCGCTTGCACATTTCTGTTTCATAAGGTTGACCAGAAATAAAATGACTTTTGATAGACGTGGATTGTATTTAACATGAAAATAATTCAAAGAGGTCAAAGGTCACAATATAATAATAAAAATATCATTTGATTAAATGAGTTTCCAGAATCAAAAAGTCATTCACAGCCTTTTTGCTATATATTCGATAAATAAAAACATTTCGCAATTTTAAAATGTAATATGGTTGTCGATATGACACGGTGTGAACTGGAATCGATTTTGAAATGTGATAAATATTTTCAGACCGCGACTGTACAGTTGGACCGCGGTCCCCAGGCACGATGACCCAGCCTGGCAGAATCTTCCCTTTTAAATGGAGGTTTCATCCAATCCAACTTGCACCTCCATATTACTAAGGAATAATTAAAACTATTGATGATGTGCCCGCATAATTCTAGGGTAGGGTAGCGTAGGGTAGGGTAGGGTAAGGTAGGGTGGGGTAGGGCAGGGTAGGGTAGCACCACGCGAACGAAGTCGCGCCGGGCAGCTAGTTAGTCATATAAGATCAACTATCTGTGTCAACGTCAGCCGGCATACGCTACCTCCCGGACTAGCCACGCGAACGAATGACGTCAATCGTTCGCGCGATTTGCTGACAAAAACGTTACAGAATAGCAAAGCAGAATGCTCATTGTCCTTCTAATCTACATAAAATATGTCTAGTACATAATCTTGACATGAATGACTTTAGGGTTTATCCACGCTGCGCATGGCGGCGGAGGGCGCGCGCGATTTTGAATTTTGACACGCGTTACTTGCACTGCAAAACTTTAAAAAAAAACCTTAGACTAGATATAATAAATACAAAAACGCGATTAAAGCCCAGCCGGTAGTCGCTGGCGAATATCGATAATGTTACAATAGGAAACGCTATTACGCTCTTCAGTCTGTATTTACGGGCCATCTGCTAAACTGCGGATGAAACTCAAGACTCAATTCATGAACCTGTGTATACGTCTACCTACAGGTTATTATAGCATTACGTTCGCAGTGCGTTTTGTATCTTACGCGTGTCTATAATGCGTAAACAAATCGCCGTATGAATAGGCCCTTAGAAAAAGAAAGTGATGTTTCATAATATTTTCATAAAAGACATAATAATAATAACTTGCACACCAAATTTCATTAAAATCATTATAATACGATTATATTAAATAATACTAGCTGTCCCCCGCGGTTTTACCCGCGTTCCTGGGATAAAAAGTAGCCTATGGTATGGAAAGGGACATAGGTTTATTTACACTTATTGAGGTAGGCGTGAAGGGGTAACAAACAAACTGACTTTCGCGTTTATAATATTAGTTAGGATGATTGCAGCGCCACCTACCGGGACCAATTGTGAACCTAAAAACTCAAGGGGCCCACTCAAACTCTCAAAAAAACATAAAAAATCCTATAATCCGATTGCAGCGCCACCTACCGGGTCCAAATATAAATCAAAACAATCAAGCGACCCATCCGAACTCACACAAAAAAAATCCTATAATCCGATTGCAGCGCCATCTACCGGGTCCAATTGAGAATCTAAAAATTAAGTACATAAGATACCTCTCAAAGGTTTTGATAACCCAATCCATTATTACATGAAAAATATATAGCTGGATAAGCCATGCCTACTCTCTCGCAGAGCCTGTATAAAAAAATATATGTAGGTACGTACATAATGATGATATGTTTTAGAAATTAAAAGAAAATACACTATTTTCGTTTTTGATATTATTTTTTAGAAATAACTGTACTTTTATGTCAAATCGCGATTTGACACGCACCGTAGGAAGACTCGACGTAGGCGGAATCACCGTAGAAGGAACGCGACGTAGAGCTACGCGCGACGTAAACGGAATAACTCGTATTTTCTAAGAAAGGTGCCTCCATATTAGTAAATAAAGGATGCAAGGTGACAGGCTCAGTCGTAGCGACAGCGTCAAACCATAAAGGCATGTATAGGTTAGATACTTTACAAAATAGTGCCTATTTTACACAAGTAAAAGAGTCTGCCTTACTATGGCATAGACGTCTTGGCCACTTACATCCTAAAGCCCTTAATATTTTAAAAAATCGTGCGCTAGGTGTAGACTACACAAGTTTGTCATTCAATGATTTGAATAAAACCTGCGTGCCGTGCCTACAAGGTAAAATGACACAGAGACCATTTAAAAATTCGAAAAGTAGGTCCAATGCCAAATTGGAATTAATCCATTCGGATCTCTGCGGACCAATGAGTACGCATTCATGGGGTGGAGCACTTTACCTACTTACATTTACAGATGACTTCACGCGTAAGACCTTTGGCTATATGTTAAGATCGAAAAGCGAAGTTTTTAGTAAATTTGTAGAATTCAAAAGCCTTGTGGAGAATCAAACCGGTCTCAAAATTAAAACTTTACGCTCCGACAATGGAAAAGAGTACGTAAACTATAATTTGACTCAATTTTTAAAGGAAAATGGTATTGTTCATCAAACCACTGTTCCGTATACACCGCAACAGAACGGATTATCAGAGCGAGTCAACAGAACTGTTGTCGAAAAAGCTAGATCTATGCTCCAAGATTCTGGCTTACCACGAGCATATTGGGGTGAAGCCATTTTTACAGCTATCTACCTCAAGAACCTCTCGCCAACTCGTGCTTTAAATAACAGAATCCCTGAAGAAATGTGGACTGGGAAGAAGGTGAATTTAAGTCATCTGAGAGTTTTTGGCTGCAAAGCGCATGTTCTTATTTCAAAAGAGAAACGGAAGAAACTCGACTGCAAGACTCAAACCTGTATCTTTGTTGGTTATTCAGCTGATACCAAAGGTTATCGTCTTATTAATCCCCAAAATCCAAAAAGTATTATCGTTGCGAGAGATGTCGTATTCGTCGAAGACACGCTATCATCTACCACACCTGGTGAAGAAACAACACGGATTTCAGATGAATCTAATCCTGATAATCCAGAAGTCCTTATTCCAATTCTCCAAGATTCCTCACCTGCACCTCAACTACAACCTGTACAAGTAGACACATCCAGCGAAAGGTTATTCTCTCCTGAACCTGTTATCATAGAACATACTGTTTCCCAGATGGAACCAGAGGTCTTCGCAGATGCTCAAGATGTTCCTGTCCCTTTAGTGGCTGACACATCAGAAGATATCATTACCAGAAGATACCCTCTTAGAGTACGACGACCTCCGGACAGATTTTCAGAGAATGCAAACCTTATCAGCACTGACTGCGAACCAGAGACTTACAAACAAGCACTGGAAAGTAGTCAAAGCCAAGATTGGCTGAACGCTATGCAATCTGAGCATGATTCATTGCAAAAGCATGGGACATGGACACTTGTAAATAGACCTGTCGACAGGAAAATTATTAAATGTAAGTGGGTGTACAAAGTCAAGAGAAATACCAATGGAGAAATTGTTAAGTATAAGGCAAGACTTGTAGCCAAGGGATTCACACAAGTCTATGGAATAGATTACGGTGAAACGTTTTCTCCGGTAGCGAGACTATCATCAATTCGCCTGTTATTAGCTTTTGCTGTAAAACTTAAATTAGAAATCGATCATCTAGATGTCGAAACAGCATTCCTTAATGGCGATCTGGAGGAAGAAATCTACATGGAGCAGCCAAAAGGGTTCTCCAATGATAAATCGAAAGTTTGTCTACTGAAGAAGTCTCTTTACGGACTTAAACAAGCTCCACGACAATGGAACAAAAAAGTTTGTGAAGCGATGAACAAACTGTCATTTAAACGTTCAGAAAAAGAACATTGCATATACTATAAACACGAACATGAAAAGTTACTTATTGTTACTGTATTTGTTGATGATTTTTTCATCTTCTGCAATGACAAGAAGATGAAAGAAGAGTTCAAAAATGAACTGAAGAAGTTTTTTGTAATCAAAGATTTAGGCCCCCTTAAAGATTGCTTAGGTATGAGAGTTACAAGAAAAGATGGCAGTCTATCACTCGATCAGACTAAATACATCGAACAAGTAATAGAGAAGTTTGGAATGTCAGACGCCATTCCTGTCACAACTCCTATGGAAACTGGTACAAAACTTATCTTGCCAGATACTTCCGAAGAACAGCTCGACTTACCTTATCAGCAGCTCATAGGATCTTTAATGTACATTTCGATTGGTACTAGACCAGACATTTCTCATACAATTTCTGTTCTCAGCCAATTCAACGTACATTACGGGGAGGTACACTGGAAAGCTGCCAAGCGCGTTCTCCGTTACCTTAAAGCCACGAAAGACAAGAAACTCACATACAGCAACACTGGTGATTTGATAGGATACGCTGATGCTGATTACGGAAGTAATCTAGTCGACCGACGCTCCTATACGGGGTATGTGTTTCAGATGAGCGGCTCATCAGTGTCGTGGGAATCACGTAAGCAGAGAACTGTAGCCCAATCAACAACCGAAGCCGAGTATATGGCCCTCAGCGAAGCCTGTAAAGAAGCTATGTACATTCGCTCACTCATCAGCGACATCTTTTCATTCTCATCACCCATTACCATAATGTGTGACAATCAAAGTGCTATCACTCTGACTAAGAATAACACCCATCACGCACGTACTAAGCACATTGACATTCGACATCATTTCGTTCGCGATACCATCTCTACTAATCAAGTCGATGTCAAATTTATACCATCAGCTCACCAAACGGCAGATATTCTTACGAAACCGTTGCCTAAGTTGAGACATTACAAGTGCATTACTTCTTTAGGGTTAGTCTAGTGAATTGCTTTGATACATTTGTTTTATGTACAGTGTGTATTTATGTTTATGTATATAGGGTGCTTTGATTACGGGGAGGTGTTAAAACCTATGTTTTTTATATTCTTTTTACTCAAAGCACTGGCCTGTTTTTGATAAAATTTATATTTAAATTGTTGTTCTTTTTACTATTGTTTTTACAGACACATTGTACCCTTCACTTCAATGCTGTCAACTAAAAATAAAGCACGTCTTTTCCTGGACTTCTACTGCTTCTTATTTGAATCACCTCCAGCTACTCTGCCTGGGAGCCTTAAACTCCCAGAACGAGAAAAAAAGATATCTCAATTTATTTATTTACAGGCCGTCTCACGGCTATGAGACACAGACGGAGAGAACTACTAGATGGCGTTGTCTTTTTCCTGAATCGCACTATGGTTTCTGTCTCACAATTTTATGACAGGATCAATGATTTTAATATAAATATTTTGGTTGATGAGAGCCAAAGAGAATATAACGCTACGTGATGAGGGCCATCAGCGCTCTCCCGTTTGACCTTTTAGTTTTGTTCACTACAAAATAAGCTACAAATAAGTACAGCTGCAATGACGAACTTATGAAAAAGGCTTACCTAAGTAAGAATCGAACCTGCAAAACTTCACGATATGTTCTCATTTAAAGTTATTTGCCTACATATGGCATAGCTCTGGGTCGAGTAACAGTACCACCCTCGCGGGAACTCTCCCGTGTTCAAAGGTAAAAGGTATCCTATTTTTAACCGACTCAAAAAAGAAGGAGGAAACTATAAGTTGGACGCGTATGTTCTTTTTTCATGTATGGTCATCGATTTCTCAAAAACGACCATGAACAATTCAGATATGATGAAATTGCTTGACAGACTAAGTGGGAAATAGAAAACAAACAGAACACAAATAAAAATAAAAAAGAGATCAGCAGTTCACAAAGAGAATATAGCTGATCTAATTTGCTGCCAGTTGGTAGTGTGCCCAAACTTTGCAGGCGGCGGGCGATGCCATTTTGTATGGTGATGCTAATCTTCTAGCTGGAGTATTCGTCAGCCCTTTGGCTATAGGAACCGTCAATCAGACGCCTCGATATGTCGCGAATGACGAAAAAATACAATGAGCTCCAGGACATCAATGTCAGATGGACCTCTTATCATCGTTACGCTTCAAGCCACTCGATACACGAATAGCTGACACGAGAGCTCTGGCAAGAGCCCTATGAATGATGTCATTAAAGTCGGAGTGGAGCGGAATCCTGCCTGTGCTTTTTACGCACGATAGTATGTGGTGGCCAGCCTGATCGACAAAAGTACCATACTGGTAGCCATATAGGCATATATAGGGCATATAAATAGTTACACTTACGACGAAGACAGGACAAATAAAAAACTTGCTGTTCGTCTGATGGCAAGCAGTTAACGTTGCCTATTGACGCTTGCAACACCAGGGGTATCACTCACGCTTTACCGAATCTCTCTCTACACCCTTCTTGAAAAAGTGTTTGAAGGTTGAGAGGAGTCGCTGTGCCGGCAGCGGTAGGTATTATTTGGTGCCTACAACATACTGGTGCCCTACACTCAGCTCTGGCGACCTTATTCACCGCAGAAACACAACTGCGATGTAAGGGGGAGGAACCTCCCTGCTCGGGCTGCTCCAAATTGATAACGAGAGAACCTGCTTGCAGCCAGAGTCCAATTTCTCTTTCAAGTGGTTACGTTTCGGGAAATCCTTTCTTAACGTGTAGCCTATACCTACTCTATGACGCATCTACTTTGCCACTAATTTTTAGTATAGTGCTTGGGATATCGTTATTAGTGACTGGTATTTCGTTTTTATTTGGTTTCTGAACTAAAAAGCTAATAAAGGAACCCTTATGGTGCCAGTTAGTCTGTCTGTTCGACTGTTACAGCGGTAGGTATATTTCAACAACCAGTAATGCTGTTGATTTAAAATTTATAATAGTTTTGCAAATATTTTTTTTTTTACTTTTACGGTTGTAAAGGTGAACAGAGTGGGCCCTGCAATTTCAAAGCAGGGCTACAAATTTAAGTGAGGTATCATGTAAAAGGGCTTTATTTGTACATTTTAAAACATGTTTCTATTATTTTTTAAGACTTTTTCACTGTTGATGAATAATTCCAATCTCCGAGGTTCGCAATGCGAAAAATCTGGAAAAAGTATAGGAAAAATAGAACAATGTTTCTAACTAGCACAGTTTCTTTTTTCAATATCATCCAAATTCCTTCACAAACAAACTTAATTATGCGGTCCGGTTTTAAACAACAGTGATGGCCCAATCCAATAAATATGCGTCCAAGGAAGGTCAGAGCACTCGGTGCGCGAGTGAGACTAAGTCTTGAGCTTGGCCGGCTTATATAAAAGATTAAAATTACTTATTTAAAAGGCAAAGTCCTGGCTGATTGATGATTGATGGATGGGAGCACGTGGTCCTCCACCAGCTGTCGCCGCGCCGCGCTCCCATCATCGCATTGGCCACCGAGTTCACAAGAACAATTAGGAATCTTCACGAAATTAACATCTTAGCGTTTATTACGCGAACAAATCTTATAGTCTACGCGAGCGAAGCCGCGGGCAAAAAGCTAGTTTTAAATAAAACAAACAATCACGTATAATTATTATTTAATTTATTCAAATAGACATTTACATAATATATTATTCATATATATTAAAGAATTTCCAAATTTTTTTTTGGTATCTATATAACACTGATTGAGTATCCACGTATGATAATAATGTTAAAACCTAAAGTTACAAACATCGGTACATTTTGTTCCAAACATTAAGGTACACAGTAAATATCACCTACAAAATTGAACAAGTTAGAAATAGTATAGTTTTATCAAATGACTTACGAATTTACCATTGTTTAAAATATTATATCGGCAGTGATAAAACAAGCCAAACGCGAGTTACTTCTATTTTTTTATCATTGTAGATTCCCAAAAATCAAAAAGAATTGGGCTTTTTGATCGATAATTTTAATATTTATATTTAAGAGTAATAAATACTATTTAATTATATTAACATTAAAATATAGTAAACCGATAAAAACCTAACTACATTCACACAAAATCTCATGATGTAAGCACACTGTAATCTTTCAGACTCTACAGCAATAAATTACGACTTTATCTTAAGTTAATTTACAAAAGTAATTAATATAATTATAAATAATCGAATATGAGCTATTTATACAAAATCCATAACATCAAAATGATATCACGTGGCGAAGATGCTCCTAACTTCTGTTCGTAACACCGCAAATATAGACAGTGTAAATCATTCAGTCTATAAAAATAGATTGCACATAAAGATGATTACGAAAATATTGGCTGAGAATAATTTCAACGCATTGGCGTGATAATGCGAAGTTTTATCGCAGTTGCATAAGCCCATTGCAAAAGATTATGTAATATGAAATAACTAGATACAATTCGTTCTTATTTCATACTTCATCCGTAGATTTGAAATTAACGTCTTCTATCCAATGCTAAAGTGCTGCCATGTATATATAATCTATTTCTACTATTACCATATAAATCCGCTAAAGTTAGCGCTATAAAAAGTGTGCAATTGTGAAAGTCAATGAAATCATTATGGCCCCTTGCAATAAACGTCCTAAACTCAAATACCCAATGATCCGTTTCAAGCGATTGACTGCAACCTAAGCAGTTTGCTAATCTCGTATTCCACTAAAGTTAAGTACATTTTATTTTTATTTTTTTTCGACACGTTTAACTACCCTCTTATAATTACTTCCATATGTTAAATTTCAATATAATCCTACGACCTTATTCAAATTTTATGTTGGCTAATAAATTTTCTGAAACTTTAATATATAGCAATTATCTTTAATTCTTTACGGCTTTGAATTACACAAAATTTACTGATTAATTATCGCGTAGGTACCTAAGAATAGATACATGTCTATCAACGTACATTATGTATTAGTATTTTAATAAATACTTCTAACCGACTGTATGAATCCTAGTCTCAGAGAAAACGCCATTAATTTTCTATGTCTTATTTAAAAGAAGAAAATATATAAAATATTGTCAAATTTAATTAAGCCTTAATTCTAAAACCATGGCACACAAAATATTTCTAACAAAGGAGGGAACTCTTCACAACTGGGATTTTCTTTCTATTATCATGGTTCGTTCAAATCAATTAGATTATGTTATGCAAGTTAATTCTCTCATTCAAATATTAATAAAATCCGAAATATGAGCAAATTTGTTTACGTATATATTAAAAAAATGAGCTGATAATATGTGAGTTTGGTCGCTTTAAAGTCTCCACAGTCAGTCTTTCAAGAAACCTATTTTTTTATGAAACTGTAAAAGTATGGAATGTGAAAGAAAAATAAAGTAGAAAAGACGTCAGAAAATAATAACCAACATAATCATATCAATGATATTTAGGGTAGATTCAGGTATGATGTATATCGTGTCAACTACGAGTTGTTCCGGGAGAGCAATTACTTGTCTAGGTTCTTTATGGAATACAACTTTATCCTCTAAATTCGTCACGCGATCCTATACTAACACTTGAAACAGCAATATGATTTGGAATTAGCAACAAATTTATTGGATCTAACTACTAAATTGCTGCCCCGGATAAGGACGAAATCGGTATGTTATTTTTTCCTAGCTCAACCTAGGACATAGTCATTGTTGACGATTGGACTAAGAACCAATATCCTTGGAAATAGTAATTGCTCACTCCAGGCGTGCTTTGTAGCTGGTCTTCCATATTTCAGCAAGAGTGACAGCTGAGTGGAAGCGATGGAAGATGCAGAGTGGTAAAGTGAAACGTTGGACTAGAGACCAAGCCACGAAGCCATAGAAATCAAGTTGAACCTGAAATTAATTGAAAGAAATGAATTATAATTTAATGTTTAAAATTAATAAAATAAACAAGAAATAGAATTGATACGAACCGGGTTAGCAAGTACTTTCTGAGCCTCAAATGTGTAGATAAGCCACATAGTAACGTTGCAGATCAGCAGGAAAGTGACGGCTTGACGAGCAGGCTTGCTACGCTCTTGCTCTGGGAGGTGCACACGGCGGCGGGAGACATCAGCGATGAACAGTAGCTGGAGTACAACCTGGAATGTTATCACATAATATATTAAAAACACCATTCAAAAAGATGAAAGTGAAAAGAGATTGCAATTTAAGAAGGTAAAATTACCTGAAGTACGCTTAAGCATCCAGTGATCATCACGAGCAGGTTTGGCTCATGAGTAAATGCGCCCATTCCACCAGCGATGACGCTGAATACCGCGTACACGAAGAGACCAAACGCAGACACACGGAGTAGGATGTCGTTCAGATCAGATTGTTCCTCGGCGCGGAACTTCAACGATTGCACCCTGTGAAGAGGCTCGGTACAGGAGGGGAGAGAAGAGCTCCATTTCATTACACGACCACTAATATTTACAAAGAAAGTGGAACCAAAAATGGTAAAAAAAATGGTAACGAAATCATATGTAGGGGAAAATAAATAGAAAGATGTTGCGATAGCACATAAATTGGAGCCATTCATGGATATCATGGATAAGGAATGTAAGGGTAAACAAAAGTTTGGTGCGGGTAAGGAAAAATAAAAATAGTCTTATGAAACAACAAACATAATAGAACATAAAATAAGATACAGCAAATAATGTACAGTTAAACCACAATACAATTTCAAAGTAAAGGCAGGCATCAAGCATTTAAAAGTAACAAACGGGAAACTTACCGTATAAATCCAATCAAAATCGCAAATATAGACAGAACCATCAGAGCACAATGGGACACATCGGCCAAGTAAATCGAGAGGCGCTTCAGTTCTTGGTGTCTTATCAGGACGAAGAATAAGATCAGGCAAATGAGAGAGGCGACCAGCAGGAGTAGTCCACAGAAGAGTCCTTTGGAGGCGCCGGCGCAGTCGACGCGGTTGCCGCGCTGCGCCGCTGCCAGCGCTGCTGCCCTGCGGGAGAGAACAGCCTCCAGACGTCTTTCCAGATCTTCATCGTTGGCCACGCTGCAACCAAACGCGTGCGTCACGTCAGACTCGGACGCGACCCTGATCTCGCTTTATTTTCTACCTCTACTCTATCCTCATGCACTTAGTTAAATGGGATTCGTGATCACGTAGCCATTAAGTATTATGATAGGAATTAATGTGACTAAACATGAATTTTAACAAAAAGAAAATATAAACTAGGTGACTGTGGTTAAATTCTAAATATATATTAGGTCTAGTATGTGTATAAGGTGGCTCGCTAATTTTGTTATAAATAAATAAATGTATATTTACCTCGGATAACGACCAATATGTTTCCACATGACATAGATGACGGCAGCACCGATGAGAGAGTACTCGATGATGAACGGATACAGATAAGGTGCGGAGTCAGTAACGATGGTACCCATAATTGGGTTCCTACCGCACACGGTCGTATTATCTATATTGGCAATCAGAGCAGCCGGGTTCATGCTGTCAAATGACTCGAAGTACTCAGTAGAGTTGTTTACTGAAAAAGAAATTCTACTTTAAGCAGGTGCTTTCATTTAAACCAATAAGGAATTAATTATCTACCTAAAATAAAAGTTTATTCACATACAAATAAAACTTAATTTACAACCATGCACTATAGCTATAATTAATGAAGTACCTAGAGATACCGTGAGAACATATGTGCTTCTAGAACTTAAGAATAACTGAAATAATAATACGTCAGGCAATCTGCAAAAAAAATGTGCAACGGCGGGATACAAAACGTGAAAATCCAATACGACACTCCAACGACAAACCTGGCGAATGAGGAGGTTCATCTACGCGATAAGTTTCGACACTATTGCCCCATTCATCTTTTTCCGTTACGT
This sequence comes from Achlya flavicornis, assembly GCA_947623365.1. Taxonomy (NCBI): domain Eukaryota; kingdom Metazoa; phylum Arthropoda; class Insecta; order Lepidoptera; family Drepanidae; genus Achlya; species Achlya flavicornis. The sequence goes on along the minus strand of OX392473.1, from coordinate 11,953,109 downwards.
ATGATCCCGAGCTTGATGACATAGTAGATATAGCGTTTAAAATCGGTTTTAAAGTGGACGTGCGAAGCCATTGGAATACTTCTAACATGGCTGTCTGGGTTTGCGTCACTTTGTCAGTTTCCGTAGGTGCAAAAGAGGTAGTAGTGAATGGGTTATCATTTGGCCATTCCTTGGACTCAGGACCATATCCCATCCCATTGCCATACCCTATAGTGCTCTTTAGAGTGTTGATTATTTTCGATTTAATATTAAAATCATCACCCATGTTATGATACGGTGATTGAGTAGTCGCTGAAAAAGTTAGTTCAAACTTATTTTAATTGACATTAACATGCTTTATGAGGACGATGACACACCGTGTGACATAATTAGTATTTTAATAGATGTTTATATCAATTACTAACTTGTGGTTGATGCAGTTGTGGGAGCAGTTGTAGTAGAAGTGACAACACTGAGAAGTTGCTCTCCAGCACTTTTAGCGGTGGTTATTGCAGTAGCTGCTATTGTGGTAGCTGCAGTGGATGCGGCACCGAACACTTTACCGGAATGCCTCAAGGTGTGCTTACGGATGACTTCTGGGGAAAGTATACCACCTACAAATGAATTTGCTGCTACTAAACACTTACACACACACAATAATGAAAGCGTTAACATTCAAGATATCAATGAAGTGGTTGGTTTATCACACATATTTAAATAATAAAGTGCCTACTGTGTCATGTAATGCTTTAAGTGCAAGCTGCAAAAACACAAAACCCTTACTTCCAAGAATGCCTTCGCCAGGAAGTCCCTGCGGATTCCTCACGTGATAGTCGGTGATCTCCTTTAACGACTCCAGCACCAATGTCCGTATCCAAACACAAATATTTGTGGCAACGACATGCATCAAACCAAACCGTGCAATCACTTTGAACCGGTGAATGTTTAGCTAAAAGAAAATTGCACTGTAAGTTTCAGATGTTGTCTATCTAACTAAAAGATAATCAAGAAAATAAGAAAAATCAATTTACCCGTGAATTCATGAAAATAAAGTACATCTGCATAAAAGTGAAAACCATTTGTAGTACTGGATTAATTCCCTTCAAGATCAAATAGCATGGTGATTCCAAGGGCAATTCAAAGAATGTTCCGAACTCCAAACCGTTGTAAATCATAGTACCAAGGCCAAATGCTGTGAAAACAGAAAAAATATTGTTATGATTAATTAGTAAATTAAGGAATGGTAAAAAATATTGGAAAAACGGAGCATTACCAATAGCTCCAATTCGTAAGAAGAAGCTGCCATGACTGTGGTCATTCTGTGATGTCTTGCGTCTTCGCATCGGTCTTGCAACAGGTCCTGCCTCAATTTCCACGATGTCTTGCTGCTGTATTGATAAAATATAATTGAGGATACGACTCGAAGTCAACAAGACAGTAATAAATGTTGTTGACATTTACAATAGTCGAGTAAAGGTCACATATAATCAAATCATATATCAAATAACTCAGAATTTGGCATAAATGCAAAATTAGTAATTCTACTGATGTATTAAATTGTTATCTTTTTAATACGTTTGTTTCTTATTCTTTTGAGATGCAAATACAGTATTGAAACAAGTCAAGCCCTATGTTTCCTTTTATTTTTAATAGTGTGTATCACGCCGTAGTATATAAAAGCAAGGTTGTACAACAGCAGACACATCATAAGCACTATTGCCACAAACGAACTACAACAGCACATCCAAAGCACTCCGCAATGATTATGATACACAAGTATTCAAGCAGGATGCGTCAATGTACCTCACCTGATCGGACGCATACAATTGCGCCATTTGCAATTGCAATTGCTGTTGACGAACTTTATCACGCATCTTACGTGGATACACCTCCTGCCCAAATGATATGGAAAAAACAAAAAGTAGGCAGCGTAAACAAAAAGGTATCATGCGGCCTGTTACATCCTGACGAAGCTTTACAGTAAAACGATGGTTTATGCGGACAACTAAATAACAACGAACGTGTGCGTGGAATAACAAAAGTTAAATAAATTTACACAAATTAAATTCATATTAAATCAAATATGTGATTTTTAATACAGGACGACACGCGTAAGCGAAAAAATAATGTATTGTGTAAAGTGTTAAGTACAAAATTTATGGATGTGCTGTGTATTAACAACAGGGTGATTTCCACTCACCTGGAATTGACTTTGCTTCTTAGATTCTTTGGTAGCTTTATCTTTGCCGGCATCTTTTTCCTTATCCTTGTCTTTCTTGCCATCTTTTTTATCTTTCTTGCCATCTTTGCCTTCCTTTCCATCTTTTCCTTCCTTATCTTTGGTTTTCTTTTCTTTTTCTTTCTTCGGTTTCTTCTCCTTAGGCGGCGGCTTTGGTTTTGGAGGACTACCACTGCAGCATGCACTTTCTATACAAAACATAAATATTCTTAGAATCTAAGTTAAAATTCTTAGAGCATATTAGCTCATTTCCGCATTACATACCTTGGAGAAGGAAGCAGAAGACGTACAGTAAGAACAATATGCTCATGCCGTACAGGTACGTGAAGAAACCCTCGTAGTAGTAAAGCGGGAGATTGTGGGTGATGACATCGCTGATGACGTATGCGATGCAGACCACCACCAAGAGTTTTGCATAGATGAAACTTGAAATGATGAACAGCGATGTTCTGTAATATCAATAAAAAGTACTTTATGGACTGTATCTATAATTCATATAGTAAGTACATAGAATAATATAAGGTCAGATTAAGAAAGGTAGAGCACAGAGATTATTCGCTTAAAGAGCAGCGCGACTGGAGAAGTAGGTAGGTATCCCCACCTTACAGAATACCGCAGCCAAATAACTTTATTGTTTCCTGCGCGTGAGCAAGGTCACCAGAGCTCATTGGGGAGAGAGGAAAAGTTGGTAACGCGTGAGTCATGCCTCGTGTGTTGCAAGCGTCCATATAGCTATGGTAACCACTTAACATCAGCCGGGCCGTATGCTTGATTTAACGACTTCATCGTATAAAAAAAAGTTCAACCTTGCACAAAAAAAAACATATTTGAATCTAATAATGTTCCAGAGATTCTGCTCAATACGAAATGCTAAGCCTCGGTCTCTATGGACAGGTCATTGTCTAACAGGTTTTCTAAGAGGTATATAGAGACTTTGCTCAGGAATCTTAACCAACATATGATAAAAATAAACAAAAAATAAAAATCTGTTACCAAGCAGTACGTTCAACAAGCTTCACTGAGTACTTACTGAGTTTGATCACATCATCTTAACCATAATTTGTGCTCAAATGCCCTATTTACAATTTTTTATTTTTTTTTATTGTGATAGTCCTGTGTTTGACCACAATCTCACCATGGTGAGTGATAATGTGGCCGAAGGTGGTAAGCACACAAAGCCTTGAAGGAACTGGCTCTCAAGTGCAGCTCTCGGAACACACCATTGGGCATTTTCAATTTGAGGAGGGTAGCCAGCCAGATGGGTACAACAAAGTACCCTACCACCGTGCTATAGTTTCCTCACGATGTTTTCCTTCACCGTAAGCTCAAGCTCATTGTAGGATTCGAACCCTTCGTCTCGGTATCCGACGTCACTACCACTGAGCCATCATCGCCTTCAAAATACGGATATAAAGTGCCTTCTCCGTTTTAATACAAATAGTAGATGGAACGTTAGTTCCACCGGGAGTTATCCCGGAGGCTGTATTTCCAGATTCAAAAAATCTGGAGATTATCAAACACTGGACTTTACCGGAATAGTCTCAGTTTAAGTGTAGGTATTCCGAACCGGTGGTAAATTCAACTGTATGTTGAATGCAGGGCTTAAACTGAATAAATGACTTTTTGATTTTGGACTGGCTAATTAAAAACAACATAATACATTTCAGTAAGTATAGCCCACATACATAAATGTAAATAGATACCGCAAGTCCCTCCATCCGTATGAAAACCAAGCGTGTAACTTTTTTTGTACCTACCATAATGTCAAAAGATAGATTTAGTTAGGCTGGCATTAGATTTTAACGTGAAAATGAAGCTAACCTATTTTTAAGCAAAACATATCCGTCGTTACACATCTCTAGAGGACTTGCAGCCTTATGCGAGTTCCCTGTCCGCGCGAAACAGTTTCAAAAGAAGAACATTCGGCCCCATTTTTGCACTGATTATGACACGCGAAGTACATACACTTGCGGCATCTATTTAGATGTATATCTGTGCCTTTATAATTATGAAAGTACCAACGCTTAGTTTTATATATTAATGTACACAAAGAATCGTTACGAAAGTTCTATTACAAGCTACTAGGTATTCAGTTAGTTGGGTAGCATGCAAACTAATTAAAGTAATGTGTTTACTCAACTGAGTTTACAGAAATACCTAGATTTTTTACCTAGATAATTATAAAATTAAACTTTTTTTTTTTTACCTATCCTTATCGCTGGGAATAAAAAAAACTGATAGTTTAGATAATAAAGTGAGTCATTTTTTTTATTTTCTTACAAAAAGACACCTTAACCATAAGTAGCCAGTAGGTACCATAGGTATCTATAGCTTTGTTACTAAATAATACAAAAAAGTTATAAATTAATATAAGGACAATTCGGGTAGAATAATCTGATTACAATAATGTTATATTGGACATACTTCTTCGACGGCTTGGGTTGCACACATTTCAGCTCCATCTCTTTGTTTGCCGTATTATGTTTCTCGGCAATCGCAATGTCGCTGCCTTGCTGCCGATGCTGCCCCACCGGCAGGGTCGCCATGTTGTCCACCGCCTCTAAGTCCACCGTAGCAACCTTCACTTCAGCCTCGGTGGGCTGGTGCTTGTCTTTCCCCATCACTAACACTTCACTCGGGACGCGGGCACAAAGGAAGATTATGAGGTACCCATAGTAAGGTCCTCAGGGTTAAGGGTGAAGGTGAGGGCAGGGGCGCGGACCGTGAGGAGCTCTTTCAAGGCAAAAGGCTCCGGAAGTGCGAAGGTGCGGCGTCGAGACCGTGCCTCCGGCTCGAGTGGGCTAAGAGTTGCGCAGTACTGGATGCTGCGCGCCGAATTAGGGGTGGCACGGACCCTCCCGTGCCGGCACCCCATTCCGATTAAATTGCACTCCCAAATAGCGAGAGGGTCGTAATTTTTGTATAGTATTGTGATTATGCCAGTTATGGGAGAGGGTGATGTAAAAGTATACTTAGAACCCCATTTGTTTTTAGCGAGAAAATGCAACGCGGTTTCTTTCCTCCCTAATTTGGACATTTAGAAAAATCAATGTACAATAAGCTTATATACAATGTATACCTTTCCGTACTTATAGTACTGTTAACACAAAAATAAAGGCAATTAACTAACCGAAAAAAAAAAAATTTACACGTATCTACTTTTTAATTTAATTCTATATCCATATAAATACAACCAATTCTTAAACATTGATATAAAAAATCTAATTTGTGACAACCCTAGCAAAATTGGCGGCAAGCGGTCGATAGAGGCGCGTCTCTCCCGGAGAGCTTTGGGAGGCTGCGCGAGCGACCCACTGACCCGGCCAACGTCCCCCGATCTCACCCACCGAAACAAGCCCAAAAACCAACTTACTACGCACTATATTTAGACAATCATAATGCACATGCAAGAACACGGACGAGACGCAATATCCATAGAAAAAGGAATCTTGCCCATAATAGTTGAAAGGATTGAAAGAGATGAAAAGCCCGCCCGCTTTTATGTGCCTAAATAGTATCATGAGTTCGGTGAACTTATAACTACTGATATGAAGTAGGTAGCAGGGGTTAAGTCATAAAATTTAGTTGTAGCTTCGAAGGCCGATGCTCTATTCCTACAATGAACTTGAGCTTTAGATATCATAGGAAGCTTGCAGGGTACTTTGTAGTTTACATTTGGCTAGCTACTGCCACAAATCTTACAGCAGCACTTGAGAGTCAGTTTTCTAATATCCTTGATTTATGTGCCATCTTAAAATAGTCTACCAAACTCAAAAAGAATACTTTTTTTTTTTTTTTATACGACTAAGTCGGTAAACAAGCATACGGCCCGCCTGATGGTAAACGGTTACCATAGCCATATGGACGCTACACACGAAGCATCGCTCACGCTTTATCGACCTTTCCCCCCTCCCCTATGAGCTCTGGCGACCTTACTCACGCGCAGGAACACAACTTTACACAATATAAAGTTATTTGGCTGCGGTATTCTGTAAGGTGGATGTACTTCCCCAGTCGAGCTGCTCTTTGAGCGAATAAACGCTATGCTCTGCCTCTCTCAAAAATTTGACTGGACGTCTATTTACAGTGTAAAGGATTGCAATAATGTAGTATTTGTGTATTACAAAACATTTTAAATGCTGACATCATGTTACATGTCCCACGTCTTGAGACATTATAATTAGTGATGACCTGGTACCAGCACGTTAAAATCGTCACGAACATTCTAAACAGCCACTCCATTACGCCATATACAGTTTTAGCATAATACTAAATGCCCTCTTTACAAGAAGAGATTAACGAACATTATCTCGGCACCTTTGTTTAAAAAACCCTTTGTAAGTATTCACGAGCGAGCTTTTGAGGATCAATCTTGACCCCTTTCTTTTCAGAGTGGACGATTTGGGAACGTCATTTTGTGCAGAAGAAATATCTACCCATATGTTTGTTTAGTTAGTTATTATTATGGACTCCATTTACTTCTACATCATCGACTACCGCGTTTAGAAAATTTTCAAACGTTTCTTTCAAGCACATTTATTGAATCGAATAGCATCGTATATCGGCTTAGAAACTGGAAACTTTAAAGTTAAACTAGAATTTACTACCAGCGTGATACCATCAGTGAAAGGCATCTATCATCTTAGAAACTTGGACCAAACTGCTAAAAGGCTAGAGACATTCAATATCACAACCTAGACAGTGGACGATAAACCCATACCTAAAGATTAATGTCTTGATAGAATTATAGAACGCATTGTAGACACTCATCAATTTGTTGGTCTTGTCATCGCCAATAAAATGCGCTTCTTACTAAGACTTATCAATGACATAATGTCTATAACAATCCAACCTTGGTAATGTAGGTTATTGCATACAATGCACACTTACATAATGTAATGAATGTCTGGTTTTAACTCATCCATATATGGATCGACGAATTAAATGTTATAGGTAGGTGGGTACTCCGATAGTTTTATAGTCTTGTTCATCAAGCATTTTGTCTAGCAATACGTTTTGTTTGCACGCTGTTTTATATTTTATCATCAGACTAAAATTTCTAACCAGCTTCTGCCCCAAGGTTTCCGAAGGATCAAACGTTTTCCCAAATAATAAAATATGTCTATCCTTTTTTTTTTTCAGAGTATAATGTGTAACAAACATGTGAATTCTTCGACCCGTTATGGTATGATACAAACATAAGGTCTCATTAAAAATGATCTAGACCACATGAAACTCGCGTCACTTAGAATTCAGTACCTAGCAATTTTCTTTCATCATAAAGGCAACGTACGCATCCTGTAACGGACGAACGCCTTCCTGACCACACTCTAATGCGCTGGTTTATTATAAAGTTGCTAAAGAGCTTTAAGCCTTACCGTTAGTCAATAAGACTTAATTTAAATGGTTGGTTAACGCACGTGGCTTGATTTAGATCCCTATGTAGGTTCCGTCCATTTAATCGATTGTCCATCCATGGAAGTGCTTTGATTACAGCTTCCTTCCTTTTATTTATTTTTAAATTGTACGTCGTAACGTTTTGTCCAATGACATTTTGTGTGCTATTGGTTTAATAGGGCATCAATACATCGAATTTAAATAGAATACGATCAAATGATTTGTTAATATTGCCATGGGAACGTTTGATTGTATGAAATTCCTAAATAATTTAATTTTAATAGCTTCCTTATCAATGAATAGTATTATGTTTATCAAATTCAAATAAAAAAAAAGATATTGATTCCAAGATAACGTACATACCTAGTCTTTAATACAAATGCTTCCTTTGATGTGATTTATAACACGATAGAAACATACATTATTCAATGACGGACCTCAAACGTACTCGTAGATTCACGTAGAAAATTCATCTATTGCATTTATTCATGGAACCTTGGCGTCTACTAGTCGGTTATATTCTATGAGTCCAGAATAAAATGTATTTAGGTCTGCATTATCACCATATAAACTACTAGGGGATACAATCTTATCCCTTCACTTAAGTGGCAGATTTAGGATCGGTATTTTGTCAATATAATACGGTAAAACTGTGATAATACCATCTATTAGGTAGGTTATTAAAAAAAAACCTTATATATCACATATCTTTTCATTAGGGAATTTAATTCGAAGTATTTGACTTACTTGGCTTTCATTATTAGAGCAAGTATTGTTCTATTTATTCCAATTAATTATACTAATTCAGGCATCAGTTCTTCGAGCTCATGTCATACGTTATCTTAATTTGTTACTCACTTGGCATTCTTGGGAGCGGTGTCAGGTGGACAGCAGGTCCGGTACCGTATCACCGCATCAGTAGGTGTGAGAGCTTCGGTCTCGTCCGCCGGCGCATCGCACTCGTCCGTGACGAGCGGCGCCCGCGCCGGCGAAGTGTGAGACCCGTACCCGTCGGAATTCAGCTGGAATGTCGTTAATGATTAAAATTTTATGAAGACGTAAGACGTAAGACGTACATGCATATCAAGGTCTAATGGTTTACCGAGCATAAGTAACATTTCTACACGGAAAATTTGCCGTTTGTATCTTGACGTGAAATATTTATAAGAATCTAGCTGTCCCCTGTGGTTTTACCCGCGTGTTTGATATAATAAGTGGCCTATTGCTTCATACCATAGGCTTAACTGCGTGCCAAATTCTATCGCCATCGGTTTGGTCGTGTCAAGGTAACAAACAGACATAGTAACTTTCGAGTTTATAATATAAGTGTGACCAAAAAATAATAAAATACTACATGGCAAGTAAAATGCTCTACAGAGGAATAAATTTCTCTGAATATAATTGTATATTTGTAGCTCATAATATAATATCATCGCGTAAACACATTTTAATACCCACTACATGTCTACTTTAGTGTTACATTTATTTATTTAAATCTACAGAGTGCGTCCGCCGAGAGAATGCGTTTCTGATACCTGTTAATATTGGGGTAATCTCGGAAATGGCTAATCCTATTGCAATGGAACTTTCACAGGTTCAGTATTTTCTCAGGCTGTTAAATGAAAGTCATCAGAATTCATTTATTCAAATTTGGCCCTTATAGGGCACTTGTGAAAGTTAACAAATGACTCTACACCCGATCAGCCGTTTCCTTGATTTGGAATAACCTTTATTTATTACATAATCTAATGATATCTACTTTATGTCGATGACGTTATGGTAAAATTATAAATATGATTACTAGAACAGCATAAACAAGTAACTAGAATAGAGGAGGTATAAAAATAACACATATACAGACATAGGAAATATGAATTTTTCTACAACCAACATGAGCGTTCCAAAATAATAAGGAAAAATAATTTAAGCCCAAATTAGTAAAACAATTTGAATTATTATGAAACCTGAATTGAACAATGCCATCGCTTTTTCGTTGAATGCATAAATCATTGGCATTTGCGCATTTGGTGTGCTCATATCAATTTCTTTCTGAGAACAAATACAAAGATTTCGTTTGTATTGAAACAACCAATTGATTGTTGCTCTGCTGATCTTAGCAAATTCTTTAGCATCAGAATTCGATTTCCGAAAACAATTACATAAGATACCTAATCACCTTGGTTTTATTCATTTGTTAGTTTTTTTTTTAATAACAGAAGTCAAGGCTTATTACAATGATATTAGGTACAGACTACCATTACCAGCTATGATGTCCAATTTAACTAATAAACTAATAACTAATGAAGATTGTTAAAGTCTAACCAAGCGATACGAGAATTACGAGACTAATAATAGTAGTAGGATATCAATCAAAATAAAACTAGAAAAGTTTTATAGCTTAGCTAAGGAGCTTAGTTCCCAACTACCCACTTGATCGGACAGACAAAACATCACAAGGTAATTACAGTCCACATAATACAGTGTTCAATTCAGTTTAAGGTGATAATGATGATGAATCTCACTTTGACGATAGTGCCGACCTGGGAGTCCTGCACGTGGTCGATGGCGCGGTCGCGCGTTGCGCTCACGTCGCGTTGCTCGACTCCTTCCACTGGCGCGCCCAGCAGTCGCTCCTTCATCTCGTGGATGTAGGGGCAACGCTGCATCGCGATGTAGAACTCGCGAACGCGCACCTGAATACAGAGACAAATGGTGATTAATAAATAAAGATAGTATATAGGTTCAACAGCGTCCAATCGAATAATTTATAAAATGTCTTTCGAATAAAAACGGAATAGCAAGAATAGCAACATAAAATTAGTGAATCCTGCATCCCACACTAGGGCAACCTGTGTTGTGGGATATAGTACTGTTTACAATTTTACCAGATTTGGATGACAAAATTTAAATAGGAACAAAAAAGATTTGCTTATTAGATTTTTTTTATACCACTTAGGTGGCAAACAAGCATACGGCCCGCCTGATGGTAACCGGTTACGGTTATTCTATTAAATAGCAGTAAAACGTTTTTTTTAGATTATATTTTATTTTCTCTTTTTTAGTTACTAACTCTGTGGAAGTGTTTACTTACCGAAAGCTGTGCCTATACGAGGATAGTATGTTTTTGTTACTATGGAACTTTTTTGAATAATTCATATATCTATAAATGATAGGTACGCAAAAAAATTAAGTTAATCTAAAACGTATGAAAAGTCACTATATAAAAGTTATTCACTTTTATTTGCATTATATAGATTATAAGACTTTATCTATGGTTTTTAGGTTTTTATATTTATGACCCTTAATGTTGCCATAGAAAATGGTCATTAAAAACAATCAGTGACAAGTATTATGAGCAAAAAATAATTAACTATGCAGCTAATCAACACCTTTTCATAGTAACAATACGTCTTGCATTTGTAATTACAACATTAGGTAATGCTTGAATTATTTAAGCTGAGTGTAATGATATCATAGTATTATAATTTAAGCTAAGGTGCAATCATCGTATTAGAATCCAGATATATCTAGAATCTAGATACAGGTGTACATAGATATTACACCTAAATATTCAATAAAGATTTAGATATTTACCGTTGCCTTAACTATCTATGCTTCAAATCTCATCTTACATATTTTAAACCTGTTATTGTAACGTTTCTTTGTTAGCACCAATTTAAAAACAGAGCGTATCGTAATAATAAGAAATAATACTTGAATAACTCTTTCTTCCTAACTCAGTGGTAGTAATATCAAAGGCCGAGAAGAATTCGAATTACTACAATGAGCTTGAGCTTTCGGTAAAGGAGTTTTCCTTCCGTTTTCCACCGTGCTGGTGGTAGATTACTTTGTATTACCTAACTAGCTGGCTTCCGCCCTCAAGTTGTGAATCAGTCGCCAAGCACCTATCGGTGTATTCCGACAACTGCACTGAGAGCCAGTTCATTCTAGGCTTTGTGTGCTTACCACCTTCGGCCACTCATCACTGACTATGCTGAGATTGTGGTCAAATAGAGGTATATATACATAGTAAAAAAAAAGAAATGTCTTTTTATTATTCGTATAGAACGAATAGGTGCGTACTTACCTATATAATATGTATAATCGTATACGACATCATAATCCGAAGGCAATGTTAAGTTGATGATATAAAGTCGAATGCTGTGGCGATGAGCATGAGTTCAACTATTCTAAAAGAGAATAAAACCATAGAACGGTGGTATAATACTTGGTAGCAGCCGCCTGGATCGCTACCAACCTCAAGTTGAACATCTGTCACAATCTGTACTTACCTATTATAGAACGAGATCAAGTCTCAAGAATAGATCGTGAATCATTGGCGCAGCTTCCAAATTCAATTGTCGACATTAAGTCGACTCAAAACTTGACCATGCATGATTTGATGCATTGATGTTCTAGAATACGGACCTTAGCCTTTTGAGTTTCGGCTGCTGAGTTCAGAGCCTTATTAAGGCTTTGGGCCTTGGTTCACCAATGGTTGGTTGAGAAATTAAACATGCCAATCGATGGCAAATATGCCAGTCCCCAAGGTTATAGATATCGAAGTTCATAGACTCTAATCTCTGGAGCATAGCATTATGGTTATGTTATCCATAACGAAATGATAAAAGATACGCTTCATGAATAACCTCTCATTATGGAAGTTAGATCGCGCGATGAATACAAAATGCTTGCGTAAGTTATGACATTGTCTGCTTTTGGTATTCAATCAATGCTTATGTGATTTGACGTCATTATTTATTTATTTTACTTCTGGTGAGGCACTTGTTTTTTTTTGAACAAATGGAATAATAGAGCTCTCGCTACTATTACATCTGCAAGAGATTCCCACCGGGACATGCGGAGTATATATAAGAGCCTTTCACATTATATCGTTTAGATTTATACTTTGGGAGCTAGGAAAGGTGTATTAATAACGCGATTAAGGGACACCCGACACTCAGTAGGGTGGCTTGCGGGCTATATGAGTAGCCTAGAAAAATAACTTCGAAGTTTTTTTCGGGAAAAGTAAAGAGAAGAGAAATACATTTTTTTTAATTAATCTCTTTCAAAGTTTGATTGTTTACTAACGATGACGATTGTCGACAATAATCTTGTATAGGGGGGCAGGATAGTTTTCTTTCTACACGATGAAATGAATTAAAAATAATCTACGCTAAGGCCATCTATGTAAGACCTAAAGTTTATTTAAATAGAAAATATTTCTGCGCGTGTTTTCCACATAATAATAATAAAATTATTTGAGAAATTGATCTCAAATTCCCTTGCTTTGCTTAGTGAAAAGTGTTTTAATAGCTTTTTTACTTAGAATTATTTATTTCTCAATCCTAACTACGTGTGCTACGATATCTATCATCATCATCATCATCAGCCTATAATATCCCACTGCTGAGCACAGGTCACCCTGATTTGTGAAAGGGAATGGGCAGATACTCCATCACGCGTGCCCACTGCGGTAGGTTGAGGTAGGCTAGTGGTGAAACTACTGTTGGAGCTTTCAATGATATCTATACTATGTGTAAATTCAATACTCATTCTAAAATGTAGGTATGTGATTGACCAGACATGTCAGTAGGTACCAAATAACTTCATTATTCTACTTTACCCCACTTTATTATGAGTTCTGACAACATTATCTTGTTTCAATACAAAATGTAAGTGCGTGTGTCGTTGTAGGACAATGATGGGACCCGACAGTATGAGGCTTTGTTTAATGACAAGTGAATGACGTTTCAATTGATCAATGTTTGCGGGTTCTTCATTCAATTAATATACATATAAAACAGTACCGTAACCATACCGTCACCGTAGCCTATGTACGATTGCAACACCAGGGGTACCACGCGTTTTCACTGACTTGCTGACAGACAAATAATAAAAAAACAACCTGTAACATCCTTCGCACTCTGCTATCTGATCCCAAACTAAGAAGATTTCGTACTATTGGAAACCGATACTGATATACAACTTTTTGTTTCTAAATACATACTTTATATACATAATTACACCCAGACTCAGGACATGTTCATGAGTACAAATGCATGTCTTCGGTGGGAATCGAACCCATGACCTGCGGCCACCCGGAACCCACACTGACTAGCCCGTCGACAATCAATACACAAAAAGTGGTGCACCTAGAGATTTGAAATTTGGAGAATATCTTGAGTAATTTATTTATGTTACTGTACATTCAGTGACCTAATTGCTGACTTACACATGTTTTACTATGTTGTGATGTTAAGAAACCCTTTAGTAGTCCAGCAGGTAATCCCAGAGACTATAAATTACGGCTAACTGACTCTACATTTCTAACCACAACACTGCATTATGGGAATTAATTCAGCTTTTACGGACGTCGCAGAAAGCAGACTGAATGCCAGAACGTTTTTTGTCGAGTGAAACGCTTTTATTATGTGTGGGGAAAATACTGGTACAGTCTCGTCCGTTTCAATGTGGGTGGTACAAGCAGACACCCGCCCGACCATAACTGGTTAAAACACGGCCCTTGGACAATTACATACATTGAGAGTAAAAATAGTAAAAAAAAAACAAGTCGGGTCTACTTTCTTGATGAATGTAAGAGATTAGTGAGACACTTTAACATTATGCAACTATAGTAAATAGAAAAATAAATAATGATTTGTAATCACACAACTTGACATGAATTAGTGTAACAATATTTTAAAACGTAAACCTATTTTTTTTACATTGGGTAGGTCTCTGTTCGACCGAAATTGTAAAATGCTACCGCAGCTCCCGGATAAGACTATTAAAACTATTTAAGCCAGCCATGGCTACTATAAAGTAATCTACCACAGTCTTCGTGATGTTTTCAGAAGCTCAAGCTCCTTCTACTAAGCTATCATCGCCATGAAACTGAGTAAATACTGAGGCTCCTGGGGGCTTAAAACTACTTAACCCACCCCCACAAAACGTGTGTGACCTAAGTAAATAAAATAAATAATTCCGAGATGGAAGAAACAATGCTAACTCAGGGACATTCATTATTAAGTGGTTTTCTTGAAAATAATACCCATATTATTATTCCGAAAACAACACATTTTGAAGCTTTTATTTCTCATGAAGAATCCTTACTTTTCAAATTTGTCGTGAATCTGACAACCCTTGAATACAAATGCGTTACTAACGAAGAAAATAAAAATAATAATTTCCCACGACTAAACGAAGCTAAATGCGAGTGACTACCTGAATGGTAATACCACATAAGTTCAAACAGCACAAAGACAATCGATGCAGTCGAAGTAGGCCACCAGGGCCATCAGGTCACCGGACTTGGCGTACTATATGAAACATAACACTTATGCATTTGCACTGACATTATGAATTATGCTCTAATTCAAACTATCACACATCAAGGCTGTTTGGAACTTGATCTAGACTCGTTAGTTGAATAAAGAAATATAGTTGTCCTAAATAATTTAGCCTAGACTTCAATGCTATGACAGCACCTAAATGACCATGTATTTATATAAATGCGAAATATCATTTCAAAAGTATGTAGAATAAAAAGTATGTTAGTTTTTGAATGAAAACATTTATATGTCTATTTTTGCTTCGTATTTTTGGAAAACTATGTTAGTAGTATCCGTCTAAATCAAAGCCTTTTCTAGTTGTGTGATTTTCAATACTGCGGCACCTAAACTATCGGTCGTTTTCACCATAACAAAACCCATTTGCTTCTCAACACCCGCGGCAGTAGCTAAGCCACATAAATGTAAGCACTCACTGCTAGTATCACCTCAGCACTTGAGACGGAACTCTTTGTTAGCGTCTCTTGTATGCTTGAGGCTCAAGTGTGCACGTGTTGGTGCCTTAACTATTCGCACGTCGCTTTGTTATTTATTACTGTATATGGTTAACGCATTAAATATGTTTACTGGAATATTCTGGCATAAAGGTAGGTATTCAACGAGGTATGTTCTGACCTTATCATGAAATTATTATTTGTAACGGCCTACATTTGGATGTTCCTTTCAACTTCATTATTTATATACCAAACTTGTGGTGAATAGCTATGAGAATAGTAAATCTTTTATAATTTTTTTACGATTTACACAAACCACTCATAAAGGAAGTTTGTAAACTTTTCACGGTGAATAAAGTAGGTCAAACCGTGAAGGAACATTGTTTAATGAAGCCATACAGTTAGCCGCCTAATAAACATTTTGGGAGGGCCATGAAATTTCGTGTCTGCTTGCTGGCTGCCTAACAGCAATCACTTAAAATAAATCAAGGATTATTACGTGTCTCTCCTATAAGTATGCATGAAAGAGAAATAATTAGGATAGTAGGTTTTTTTTTTTATATCGCATAATAATGTAATAATGAAAAAGAGCAGACTTTATTTTGTGGTAATAATTTATAATAAGGCCTATCTGAAATGTCAAGCAAGATAACTCTCCAAAAGGGTTCCTAAAAACTAAATACTCTTCTAAACACAGAAAGCTGGAGGACTGTGGACAAAAGTTTTCGTGAACAAATCTATCTATTTCAAGCTGTACTAAAAAGCCTTATACCTAAACAAAATATATGTAGGTATGTATTTCACATAAGTCACTTCATCCAGTGTTCCACATTTCATGAAACTGTTAAAAGTTCCGTCGCACCTGCTCCCCGCGAATAGCACGCGCTACACAAAACGGAAACTCATGTAGGTTTCAAGTGTGTTGCAAGACACGCCAGGTTTACATCCATGAGATGAAATTAATGCTCTATTGAGTTGTATTTAATGCGCTTCAAATTACTTTAGAAACAAGAATAGCTGCAGACTACGAAACTATCAAACAATTGAAAGTTGACTCACTGAGGAGGAAGTATTTCTTAAATTGTTCTTAGTTGTGTTCAAGCTTATATAGTATATGCCTGTAATATTTATAGGTAAGATGTCATAAGCTAACAATTATGGTCATAAATAATAGTAAATTACAACAAATATGAAGTAGCTGTATAGCAGATGCAAGATGACTGAGTAGATATAAAAGCCGTATAAAAGGTTTTCTAATGGATGTAGCTCTTGACTATGGTAAAGTTATCAAACATATAGATTCTAGTAATATGCAGTATTGCAGTACCTAATGTATCATTTACATTGTTTTTAACATAATATACCGGAACGGAATGCCAGGTGGCCAATCAAAACACGAGCACAAATTGCATCACAGCCTTTTGGCACAGAATCAACAGGGTGTGAGGGTTATACGAGGCTATAGGACGGAAACAACTGTAACGTTAATTAACTTTAGAGTGTACACACAAAAAGCCTACAAGCAACTGACAGTGATAAAATCAAAATGAGATTTGTCCGATCTCGTTTTGAATTGTGTCCCAATTACAATGGACGAGGGTCAAATCGTGCTATTTGGCGATTTTTTATAGATTTTGCTTTTACATTGTTTTATATATTGATCCGCAGGCTAATTTCAAAGTGGTAACTTTTAAGAAAATAAATTCCTTTACTATGAAAAAACGTCTCGGGGTAGCCTAATTCCCTAGAGACCGCGTCCCCAAGGTGGCGGATCGGGGAAAGCTCGTCGAATCAGTCCTCCTCCAGTAGGTGAACTGATTCGAAGGGTAGGAGGGAAATAAAATACCTCCCGCGGACCACAAGGCCGGAGATGATAAACTCCGTTAGCAAACCAAACAGACAGCCGAACTCCTGGCTTACAGAGGCTTCAGCGAGCCTTGGAACCTTAATTGTTTCAAAAATGCCTGAATAACCGGGGAGATTTGACCTCGTGAACCTTGGAGTGGTTATCAATCTAGGAGAAGGTACTCCAATATAAAACCAAATGTACTGCCTTGTACACAGGTGTTGGGTCATCAAAGGCTAGGATTCCACACCCGATAAGTGTGGAAAAGAAAAACAAAAAGCAATGGACGCAGGATTAAAAGAGAATATACCCAAGGAGGGTACCGGCTATGCCGGAGAATCCCTCCCTGACACTAGCTCAGGCTGCCCCACGTATTCTGGGGTGGGCACAATTTTGCCATCCCATAGCAATAGTAACATAGGAAAAAGAAATGAAACAACTACTAATGACTCCAATAAAATCATTTCTGGAAGTAATGTTTCTGGGACTCCAAAAACTTTTTCACAACAAATATTCCACAAAGGACTGTTCTTAGATCGTAAACGGTCTCATTCATTCAGTGAAATAAAGTCGAATACTACAGATTTAGGCCCAGTGATTAACGTGGATGATGATACAACTGAAAACGAGAATGAAAATCATAATGACGAGAAATGGCTAGAAATATCACGAAAGCGAAGGCAGCGCAGTAGCCCAGAAAACAACACAAGGCTCATTAAACAAGCAAAAATTAGTAACTATTGGCTTAGTGCCCAACCAATTCCCACCCGTAATAGTTTCTCAGGACTTGAAGTTCAGAGCCATGAAACTACTGAAGCATCTCAGATGGAGAGCTCCAAAGAACGCAAAGAACCTAAGCCACCTCCTATCTATGTTGACAAAGTTAGCAACATTAAACCTCTCACTAAGGTTCTTAATGAAACTGTGAAAGATGAATATGATCTGAAGATTCTTCGTGAAGATGAAGTTAAAATTCAACCTAAGTCATCCCTGGCATACACAAAAATTGTACAGGAACTTCAGAAAAGAAATACCCAATTTCACACATATAAACCCAAACAAGAAAGAAGTTTCAGGGTAGTATTGAAAAAAATTCACGCCTCAACTGATACTGAAGATATAAAAGCTGCCATTGAAGAACTGGGACATGAAGTAACCAATATATGGAATATCAGTAACAAAAAAACAAAAACCCCAACATCAATGTTTTACATTGATCTTAAGCCAAAACTAAACAATAAGGATATATACCAAACTAAATACTTGCTACATTGTTGTGTTACATTCGAGCCACTGAGACCTAAGCGCGAGGTTCCTCAGTGCGGAAATTGCCAAAGGTATGGTCACACAAAAAAATTTTGCTACCGCCCTCCTAGGTGCATAAAATGCGCAGGTAACCATGCCTCAACTAACTGCGAACGGAAAGAATGGTCTGATAAAGTTAAGTGCGTGTTATGCGCTGGAAATCACCCAGCAAACTACAAGGGATGTACAGTCTTTAAAGACATTCAGAAAACAATGTATCCAGCACTAAGAAAAAAAACACTAACATCTAACCATAGACCCGACATTACAATTAAAAATAATGAGACAAACCAATTGAATAACCCATATACTACATATAACAGCTCATATAGTCAAAAAACCAGAATGACCAAAACCCAACAAAATCCACCATCAAATCCATTTAATGATATCCCAAAATCAAACACAAAACCAGACTTTCTGACCGAACTAAAAAACTTAATGCAAGTAATGATGACACAAATGACGGAAATGACAAAAATCACAAACATGCTAAGTGAACTCATGACAAAATTAATGCAAAATTCAATGCCCTTAAATTAGCTCTTTGGAATGCTAATGGGCTGTCACACCATGTGGAAGAATTAAAGGTCTTCCTAAGTTCTCATGACATTGACATAATGCTCCTTACGGAAACACATTTTACAACGAAAAGTTACCTTAAAATCAATTATTATACCTTCTATCACACAAATCATCCTGATGGGACAGCGCATGGAGGATCAGCCATCCTGATCAAAACAAAAATCAAACACTATGTGACAAACTCGTTTTGTGACCCAGAAGTACAAGCCACAAACATTGTGGTTGAGGACTGGAAAGGTCCCCTTACAATATCAGCAGTTTACTGCCCCCCTAAACATAATATTAAACAATCATACTATAGCTCTTTCCTCAAAACTCTAGGATGTCGGTTCTTGGCAGGAGGGGACTATAATGCTAAGCATACACAATGGGGGTCTAGACTAGTGACTACAAAAGGACGCGAGTTACTACGGGCTATTGAAAGCCTTGGACTAGATACTGTCTCAACTGGTAGCCCAACATACTGGCCATCGGATCCAAAAAAACTGCCTGATTTGATAGATTTCTGCATCATAAAGGGTATTCATAGAAACTATATTAAATGTGAGTCGAATCTTGAACTTTCATCAGATCACAGTCCCATTATAATAATGGTGGACTCAAAAGTTATACCAAAACCAATGGCTTGTACACTGCACAATAAAAAAACGAACTGGGATATCTTTAGATTCCTGATTAAAGAATCCCTTAACACTCAAATTAAATTGAAAACACATGAAGATATAATTCAAGCTGTAGAATTCTTTAATGAAACTGTACAAAATGCTGCATGGAATTCTACACCTATTATTAGGAATAATAGTCAATCTGAGAAATTCTCCAAATCAATTCAAAAGAAAGTTGCAAAGAAACGAATCCTCCGGAAACTATGGCAACAAAACAGATGTCCCAATATAAAAAAGCGATTGAATTATGAAACAAAGAAACTGAAAACTCTTCTACGCAATGAAAACAATGACAGTGTACAAACTCTATTGAAAAACTTAGATGCAACTGCAGCATCTAATTATTCATTAGGGGGCGTCCATAAATTACGTGAGGTGTTTTTTAAAATTTTCTGTCGCTCCCTCCCCCCCTGGTGAGATGTCGTGAGATTTTATTCAACCCCCTCCCCCATCCCCCAATCTCACGTGAGATTTTTCAAAATGTGGATTTCTTACGTAAACGCGTTGGATTGTTATTGTAAAAAGAAAAAAAATATTTGCTTCGTGCTTTTATTGCAGACTAGTTAAGACTAGTAATCAATATTGCTGAGAATTTAATTATAAGTGTAATAAAAATTTAACAATAGAATACTTAAATCGAAACTACTGAGATTAAAAAAAGAATATCTACTCTAATTCAGTCCATGAAGAGAGAGAAAAAAATTGCGTGATATTTGCCGAGACCCCCCCTCTCTCCAACGTAAGATTAGATGAGATTTAACTCGACCCCCTCCCCCCCTTAAACATCTCACGTAATTTGTGGACGCCCCCTTATGGAAGGTGACAAAAAAACTGAAACAACCAGCCTTTATTGAACCTCCGCTGCGGAAGCCGAATGGAAACTGGGCTAGAAGTGACAGTGAGAAAGCAGCTACTTTCGCTGGTCATCTGATGGACGTTTTTTCCCCTAATGTATATGACGGCCCTCCGGAACAAGTTGAAGAAGTAATACAAGAACTGTACACGCCTTGCTTAACAAATTTACCCTCAAGAGATTCCTTTAAGATAACTAAGAAGGAAGTAAAACAGGCAATACAGAAGATACACTCTAATAAAGCGCCGGGATATGACCTCATAACTGGCAAAGTCCTAAAAGAACTTCCAGTTGTGGGACTCGTCTACCTAACCCAATTGTTTAACGCTATACTCCTGCAAGCGTTTGTGCCACCACAATGGAAAATAGCTCAAATAAAAATGATCCTAAAGCCAGGAAAAATACCAGAAGACCCCAAATCGTTCAGGCCTATCAGCCTTTTGCCAATCCCGTCTAAGCTCTTTGAAACATTGCTCTTGGCTAGGTTGCTACCTATCACAGAGCAAAAGGAACTTATTCCAGATCACCAGTTTGGCTTTCGCCATAGACATGGTACAATCGAACAGGTCCATAGACTGGTTGGTAAGATTCACCAATCCTTTGAAAATAAAGAATACTGTTCTGCAGTATTTCTAGACATATCACAAGCGTTCGATAAGGTGTGGCATGAGGGGTTGCTATATAAACTCAAAAAAAGTGTATTAGTTGTTTGAGTTTTTGCATGAAAAGTTATAATATAGCGAATCCTCATTTAGTCCCAAAGTAAACGTTATTTTGTGTGACAAAATCAAATTCTGATTCCGAAAGATGTCATCTGGATGTATATACAATACATATACACCCTGTGATAATAAATTGAATTTATTCCCCAAAAGTCAATAAAATGGAGGAAATGCTCCAATAACATTATAGCAAAGGTACCGCTATTGCTTTTACAAAATATAATATGGTAAGATAGCCGAGTAATTGGCATCGCTGCTCCCAGCCGATAATATAATTTACGTGGTATTGTGCCGAACTACCGATGGATCGAAGCCTGAAGCATTTGCATAATAACAAGTTCCAACGTACCGTAATTTCTGTGCGCGATTACGAATCTACATAATGTTTGACCATTAGTATCTAAAACACAACACATTGCTACCTAAATGTTTAGTTTGCTTGTCTATAAAACTACATGTTTGTAGTTTATAGAGCCTAATTAATAAACGGAACCATGGATGAATTTACAACCTTAATTAGATACGGTATAGAGATCAAAGATAGAATATTATCTACCTTCCTTTTGGGTAAAGGGTTATTGGCTACCTTTAGGTCATGATAGTTCATTTGAAACTACCTTGATAATTACAGCTAGTATGTGCTTATATGTAGTAAGACGTATAAAAAAGAAAATAATGCCAATAATAAAAGTGTTGCCAACGCGATATGAGACACGAATTTTTAAGAACCTCCTTTGGGAATACATAATAAAAATCTCGCTTCTGTAAGAAGTACCTATTTTATATTACCGAAAATACCTACAGTAAGTAGAACGAGCTAATGTATTTCGGTCATTAATAACGTTAAATTCGATATAAACTAGCTTGAAGGTATAAACACAATATTATTATAGACGAATAATGAAGAAATATGATGATAAATTACAAATGGAGCAATGTACCGAATTCGTAATGTAATGAATATACCTATATGAAAATGCGATGAAAATGTATAGTCCAGAATATTGTTTTCAGAAATTGATACCTTTTATTTTCTATAACAAATACTTGTGGTCCAAAATATTGTCTAAAATAAATTAGTCTAAAATTACCATGATTTTGCGATGAAAATATATGGGACTAATCAACTTTTCGTTTTTTTTGTATTGAAAATCTTTTTGGCGTTAGTAGTAAGTATATCTATAACAATTACCAGATTAGTTTCAGATAATCGTCGACTAATTCTACTATACTGGGTGGAGATGGCATATTTTCGAAACCTATGTTGGTTTAGTCTTGCTGAACAACTTTAACTATGGGACCAACACTGAATTATCAAAAAAATACAGCATAGCGTTTATTCGCTCAAAGAGCAGCTCGACTGGGGAAGTACCTCCACCTTACAGAATACCGCAGCCAAATAACTTTATGTTGTGTAAAGTTGTGTTCCTGCACGTGAGTAAGGTTGCCAGAGCTCATAGGGGAGGGGGGAAAGGTCGGTAACGCGTGAGCGATGCTTCTTGTGTTGCAAGCGTCCATATGGCTTCGGTAACCGCTTACCATCAGGTGGGCCGCATGCTTGTTTACCGACTAAGTAGTATAAAAAATACGTGTGGCACTCGGAGACTGCCGCGGTAAAGCTATTGCATTTGAGAATCTAAATTGAGAATTTAAACTATACGTGTGTGTGTGTATATATTATATATATTCTTAAATAAACTAGCTGCCCGGCGCGACTTCGTTCGCGTGGAGCTACCCTACACTGTGTTACTACCCTACCCTGTGGTGCTACCCTACCCTACCCTACCCTACCCTATCCTAACCTACATAAGAAAAAAAATTCAAAATTTCATAAGAATCGGTCAAGCCATGGTCAAGCCGTATTTTACAAACACTGAGCCACACGCAAAGAGATTACTCCCGTACGGCCCGTGACGTGATTTTTCTGCTAATACTTATATTTTTAAACTCGTGATATCTTTTGAATGGAATGTCCGAATTGAATAATTCAAAATGTTATATAAAGGTATTGAAGCAGTCTTGAATATGAAGTAATTTATTTTGATAAGGATTAATACCAAAATACAAATAAAGAGCCTTTTCTAGCGGCGACAATTCAATTAAATTTTTAAAATAGAAAGACACTTATTGTGGCATAACTATAATAGTTAGACATATATTATTGCGACACTTTTTGTAAATAATAATGTGTTCTACAAAGTCGTACTACATTATTTTATTCTATCATCAATAGTTTTCGCAGCGCACGCGATGTAATGAATATTTTAGGTAATTTTTTTACACCTAGGGTTACATTATTGGAGTTTTAGTAAGGATCCCAAATTTTTTTGAAAGTATAATATACCCTATGTCAACCGGGGATAGGATAGCTTCCCAACAGTGAAAGAATTTTTCAAATCGGTTCAGTACTTTCGGAGCCTATTCAATGCAAACAGTATCACCGCTGTGCCGGTCGGAGTGTGGGGTGTTAGGTAATTTCGTTACGGAATTTCTGGATTCGGTCTCCACGCTCAAGGCCCGCGAAAGAAGCTATGCAATAGCTTAAAAATTTACTTTTCATACATTATGATCGAGCAAGGTTGACATTTACAATGTTTTTTTTTTTTGAGAATTCACTATCGTTTCCATAGTAAAAATTTGTTCAGCATGACTAACCCAACATAGGTTACGAAAATATGCCATCCCTATTATATCGATCAACGCATACAAGTCTACAAAATCATTAAAGATTGAAAACTCGCAATTCTTAACGAGCCACATGTTGTCCTACATTATAAATGTGGATTTATGCCGACCCTATGTTTTACGTCCATCAGATGATGTTTGTTTATGATCAAACCCATTCTTCACTTCCTGACTATTAGTAGTGTTAACATATTATAGTTCACGCCCGCATTCGAGCCAATAAATTATTTGAAAAATTATCTCGTATGTCCGGTTAATTTTCCAGTAAGCTTTTAATGTAGAACAATCATTAATTTTGAAATGGGTTACATTCTAACATGTTTTTAGCCCATCCTATTTATATTTATTTAAAAATGCGATAGTTTGTGACTTTTTCAAGCCAATTTGAAATAAAACATTGGTATATATAAACTAGAGTTAATTTTATCAGGACAACATGTAAATCCTCCAAGCAAGGGGAAGCTAATATAAACCTTAACCGACTTAATTTTCTGTCGCATGCATCTTTATAAAGTTTATATTTAAGCTCTTTCATCTTTAATTAAGTTATCGTGTAATATATCCCCTTATGGTTTAATTATGGATCTAAAAGGCCCTGTTTTATCGCCTTGAAACCTGTAAAAATACCCAGCTGAACGTGCTACTTCGTGTATCTATATATGTACGTGTTGTTCAGCAGCCTAACATTAAACGTTTTACTTCAAAGGGCTGGCCAACGGTAGTACGAAAATAAGTCTAGGTAACAACGCGTAGACACCCTACCTTTTGTTCCGATAATTAAATTAAACTTTATATTTAGTGAGTCTTTACAATTGTATTTCATTATTTTGCCTTTGTCTTTGTTTGAATAATATACATAAGATACTAAATTATTTAGCTTTAACAACTTTTTTTTTCTTTGCTCTAAACGAAACCACGTAAAGAACATGACTTCTTTACGTGAAAGTTGTTAAGTATGACTAATCCAACATGGGTTTCGAAAATATGCTATCTCGAAATCGCCACCCAGTATGTATATCGGAAAATCTCATGGTAAATTACAAATTGGTGATATTTTACTCATGATATAATTTAAGAAATTACCAAAATATAAGTACGTAAGTATAGTATACAAAACAAACATAAGTATTTCAATGCTATGGATTGATAGCTTATTGATAGAAGAGAGAAACGATAAAATGTCACTGTCGACTGCCGAGTTAAATTTTAATTAAGAAAAGAAATGAAATAATAAATGGTGCTGTAAAGGAATTAATGAGACAAGAATTGGTTTAAATTTAGATCTTCTGCCTTACCCCCAAGGAATCTTTTCAAATGAGACCTTTGAACAACTCTACGTAATCTTGATTGTTGATACCGTAAGCAACCATCCGCAATTCACAAAGAAAAATAAATTTATTCCAAACATTTTTATTCGTTGGCTGTACAGCAACGTACAGCAAACTCTGGATCATCTAAAGCTTTCATTTCACCTGCCTGTTGCTCGTCCTTTCATTATTTTGTTATAAAATTTGAGCTCTAACAGCACGGTGTAGAGGTTAAATTTGCAGTGAAAATTTTCAATATAAACGTGAATAATAAATTTCAAACAAAGGCCGCCCCATCTATTAAATATACAGACACTAATTTAACCACTCTTTTTTATAAGTGTTCGTTTATTTTGTTTAATCTTATGTAATGAATAAATTAGATTTACCTGCTTTATGGGTTTAAAAAAATCATGTTTTAAATATTTTTATCCATCTACTTGGTCCATGTTGCTATCACCAAACCACGTGTCAGCTATTCTTTATTTCATCCTAATGAAAAAAAACTAGCTAGATTAAAGCTAAAATATGTTTATCCCTAAAAAGCCGCAGTCTATTTTATGTAAACAAATTAAACATTTACCCCCTTACTCATAAAGCGCTATTTAACTAATATACTGTTTAAAGGGTCACGTAAATAAAGTCACTCTATGTTCATTGTCAAATAATGTGACATTTTTTACGTGACCCTTTGGCAATTAATATTTTGATGGAATCACGTCACTTGCAAACACCTTGTAATATTTTGTATCATTATTATTATCATTTTTAGTAATTGACCCTGTTTAAAAACCTATTTTTACTAACCTTTTTAAAATTGACCGACTTTTATTGAAGTATAAGAAAACCAGTTAATAACTTTTCTGTGTGCCTCAGGCCAGCATCGGTGTTCATTATACGGCGCGGCGCCTGATGTTAATTTTCCGGTAGCTAATCACCAGTTTATTACGCTTAGAATTATCTATGGAACTCCAGCATAATGATTCAATTGTTTTCATAATTATCTTCCTTAAGAAATTTTCTAAATGATATTAGAAAGTGCAACAAAATTTATTGAAAAGTTTAAAAGAATTTATAGCTTATTTGATTATCCGTATTCGAGATTTTGCCAACATTAATAGGTGTCAGAAACGTATTCTCTCGGGCGGCCGCAATGTGCAGAAGTAGCGTCTTTGTTTTATACTATATAGAGATATAGTAAATTACTCGTCAATAGGAACAATTTCCACATAAATTAGTTGCGGAGAGGGTGACCTCAGCATCTGACATCTACAAAGCCATAAATTAAAGCTGTGTGCATCAGACACATTTTCCGATACAGTTGAGGAGTATAAAATTAATGTTCAACTGATCTAAGTGGATTTAATTAATATTTTTGTTTTTTTTAAGCATCGAGGCATTTTAGCCTTCGTGACCAGAAACTCACCATGATGTTTGTAATATTTTAATTGATGATCATGAAAATTAGGATGAATTACAGTGATAGTAAATGTGTAAACTAAAATGGAACCCAACTTGGTTTCAAAAATATTACATCTGCAAGTATCCATGTATTTCAATTTATCACATTGCGTGGATCTTTGTTTGATTACAGTAATGGGACTGAATTAACGTTTTATTAAACGAATACCTGGTACAAGCGCATTGTTTGATAAGCAATAACTGTAAAGTGTCCAAAGAAAATATAAGAATTATGTCCTCGAATATTTCTTGTTAGAAAATCTTGTGGGAAAATACATTGTCGCTTCAAATATCATCCTACGGACACAAGATTTAAAGTAGAAAATTCACTGATGATCTGATTCAATAACATGTTTTGAAAGAAGGCGTAGTAGATACAGGTAAGTCCAATTTAACTTTCGCAAATTATAGCGTTATACCATAATTCTTTTCCCTTTGTATGTGTTAGATGGAACTTTTGTTACAAAAAATTTATCTCATTTTAACAAAGAAAACGTAATTTCTATTATAAGTTCCGGTAGCACAGTACACTTGAGAACCAGTTTCTTTCCAGGCTTTGTGTTCTTAGCACCTTCAACCACATGAGCACTTGCCATGAGATGCGAGCCATTACGTGAGATTGTGGACAAAAGAACGCCTATTCATATTATAAAAAGGTTCCACAAAACCTAAGTCAAGTCATCCGTTCTCATCCTAATAGACAGCGATTACAATTAGAATCAAAACCTCATAGATAAAAGCCCATCATCACTTTAACTACTCTGCCCTGGGAACGTCCTACAGGATGTGTCTTCATTAAACGAATTGACTAATTACGAACATAATTGGACTGTTTTACAAAAACCTTAAACCGACTTCAAAGTACACGAAGAAGTAATCAAATCCTGATCTGATGACAATGGGACCAAACGGGAAGTGTAACCTTCCAGACAAAAAAAGAATTTTCCAAATCGGTTCATAAATGACGGAGTTATGAGGTAACAAACATAAAAAAAAAAAAAAAAAAAAAAAAAAACACAACCGAATTGAGAACCTCCTCCTTTTTTTGAAGTCGGTTAAAAACTGTATGCAAGCAATCAACGTGTCATCAATTTTTTCTTTGTTTAAATTATGAATGCAAAACGAACAAATCTTGTCATTTGGATGCGATGATCTCATCGATCCGTGAATTCGTTCCTAGCATTGAAACATCTATTATTTCTGGGGCATGACATATCCCTTGGCGTGATTTGGTGTACGCACAGTCTCTATTCCCAGTGAGCATAACCGCAACCTCATTTCAATTTAAGACGCAATATGTGGGTCATCATTTTCTGCTAGGTTCATGGTTTTGATTACCTACTTAAAGATTATAGTCTCGAATCAAAATATAGTTGCAAAATTCTTGTATTTACCTAATGTTTTGAAGCTTTCAAGAACCTTTCTTAGTTCGCTTTTAAAAGCGCTAGTGTCATGGTTTTCCATGATATCCGCAAAGATTTTCTAAAACATTATTACGCTTTAAATGTATAGGTACTTCTCTTGTAGAAAATTATTTTATTGCTGAAGGTTCCGTAAGTTACACTTGCTTTTTATGGTGTTATAATTTTCTCTTATAATTAAAGTAATTGCCAACTCATCGACATCAGCTATGTTACTCGTACAAGGAAATTAAACAGTCCCCTTTAATAGCAATTCCCATTTTACTAATCAGTTACGTTTGACATTTGCGGCGCACGAGGAAATTACGACCCAGCGCAGTTAATGTGACAGATGTCATCACATTCAGGGAATGGAAACTAGGCTATGGTGCCCTCGATTTTGGGTGGTTTTTTGAATGCACAACAGACGGGTCACCAACCTTTTGACACTGAATTTCAGTCACGGTGGCAGTGTTGCCGTCAGCGGTCGATTCGGAAAACGTAACACCGCGTTGAACGCGGCGCGTGGCGGCGTGCGCCAGGGCGCAAGCGTCGCGTGGCGTGCTTCGGCGCGCGGCCGCTCGCGCTCGCGGCCCGAGACTGCCGAGCGATTCGCGCGTTTTCCCTCCGCGCTTTCCCGGTGGCGGCGCCGGCGTGCGCACATCAAGCCTGCATTGTTCTGCAAATAGCGAGCAGCCGACGCGAGGGCTGGGCCGCTATTCAACCGAGATGAGCGCGCGCCTTTCAGCGGCCGCGATACACACACTGGACTGTTGCCGGTCGCACCACACTCGACTCGAGCGAGATGAGTGCGGACAACTTCGCTTCACTTCACAAAAAAAGCAGTTTAGCCCCGCTCGTTACACAATCGCAGGTTTTATTACGGGCAACTCTACCTACCTACATCCCAGTATTTGCCCTGAATATTGTAACTGAGCTAGTTTTTGCCTTGATATTGTTGTTTACATACGCTAGCAATATATAAGTCAATGTTACATACATTTTACTGTCGTTTAAATGGTTTCTTTTTTTTCAATGATTCGCTTCATACTGTAACCTAAATTTTAACCTATTTTTCAACCGCCAAGGGTACGCTGGTCGGTACCATAGCTGCGTATGTCACCCATTGGTAATTATGAAGTTATTTTGCAAATCAAAATTTTTGCGGTCCTATATTCTTCCACAAGGAAAATATCAACACGAAGTTATGTCTTTTCACCATATTAATGTACAACTTGGTTATTTGAAGAACGCGAAAGGGTACAGTCAGAAGCTGCCACGCCACGTATAAACAATAAACATGTTAGTGTCGACATCACAAATGTCGATCAACCGCAAACAATCGACTTTCCGAGTAATGGTCGCTACGTGGCCCCATTGCACGCTAATGCGTTTACATACTGGCTACATAAATACACATAACCGTTCGGATCATTTGGCACAATTGGTAAAATTACCGTGTAAAAAACTTAGGTCATCCATAACGAAAACATTTAGGTCAGTTAATCAAACAAGATTAAATAATTTCAGCGTTAATATGGATTATAAAATTAGTAACACTATGTATATTTCTGATGATCCAAATGTAAACTATGACAAAATATTTAGAGATATTTGCAACGAATTTAATGTATCTTGTCCAATCAAAACTAAAAAGGTAAATAATAAACTTCAATTCTGTAACTGGGCAACTAAAGGAATCAGGAAGAGTAGGGATAACATGTATGATCTTTACCATCAGAGATCTTACAATAGTAATGAAAACTTTCATACATATGTTAGGAACTATTCCAAGTTATTTAAACAGGTATGCATTCGAGCTAAGGCCATCTACATAGGCAATAGGGTAAATAATTCTAATAATAAAATTAAAACAGTGTGGCAGATTATTAATACAGAGACTGGTAAAAATAAAATCAAAGATAATACTTTTTGTCTTAAAATTAATGATAAACTAATATCAGATAAATTAGAAGTAGCATCTGCTTTTGAAACTTTTTTCTCAAATATACCTATGGAGGCTACTAAAAATCTTGCTTCGTCTTCCACGTTAGCAGAATCGATTTTACAGAAGACTTTTCAACGAAACATTCCAGACTTCGCATTCACCCAGGTTAGTGACTATGACATTATCACGGCTTTCAAGTCACTAAATATGAAAAATACAGAAGACTTATGGGGTTTGTCAGTTAAAGTTATACAGTCAATTATTTTTAATATTGCCCCTATTTTAGCCCTAATTTTTAACCAATGTCTCGAACAGGGCAACTTTCCTGATTTAATGAAATACAGCAAAATTGTTCCGATTTTTAAATCGGGATGTAAAAACAATCCCTCAGATTACAGACCGGTCTCAGTACTTCCTGCATTAAGTAAGATTTTTGAAAAGATTGTGCTAAACCAAATGTTAAGGCATTTTAATAACCACAAGATACTCCATGATGATCAGTTCGGTTTTACGAGAGGTAAGTCCACTACGGATGCGGGAGCTAAACTTATTAAGCATATTTTTCAGGCCTGGGAGTGCTCACACGATGCTATTGGTATCTTTTGTGATCTCTCCAAGGCATTTGATTGCGTAGATCACCAAACGCTAGCTCTTAAACTTAA
Source organism: Achlya flavicornis (assembly GCA_947623365.1). Lineage (NCBI taxonomy): Eukaryota > Metazoa > Arthropoda > Insecta > Lepidoptera > Drepanidae > Achlya > Achlya flavicornis. The sequence goes on along the minus strand of OX392473.1, from coordinate 11,922,269 downwards.
GTTATACGGAATTCGCGGAGTGGCTCTCGATCTTGTGGTTTCCTATCTTTCAGGGCGCCAACAAAAAGTAGGAATCAATGGTAGTGTGTCATCGGGCTCCTTAGTCAAATTAGGCGTACCTCAAGGCTCGATTTTAGGCCCATTTCTGTTTCTAGTTTATATAAATGACCTACCTTATATGGTGAAAGAACTATCAGATGTCGTTTTGTTTGCAGATGATACGTCTCTGATATTTAAAGTAGATAGAAAAGACAAAGATCTTTTAAAAGTTAACTACGCTCTGAAGACTGTGTCTCAATGGTTTGCTGCCAACAATCTTATGTTAAACTCAAAAAAAACAAAATGTATAAGATTTTCATTACCAAATGTACCAAAAGTTGATACCAGTGTTATTGTGGATGGTAATAAACTTAATGTAGTAGATAAGACTGTTTTTCTTGGTCTGACTATAGACTGTAGATTGCAGTGGGGTGCTCACCTGGAAGCCTTAGGTGGTAAACTGAGCTCCGCTGCGTTTGCAGTCAGCAAAATAAGGCAACTGACGGACATTAATACAGCCAGATTAATTTATTTTGCATATTTTCATAGTCTTATGTCTTACGGCCTTTTGCTGTGGGGCTCTGCCGCAGACTTGGAATCAATTTTTGTATTACAAAAAAGGGCAATTCGCGCCATCTACTGTTTGGGTTCTCGCGAGTCTCTACGAAATATATTTCCGGATATTAATATACTAACTTTGCCCTCTCAGTACATTTTTGAAAATATTATGTATGTCCGCAAGAACATTAATTTGTTTCCAGTCAATAGTGACTATCATGATAGAAACACTAGAAACAAAGACAAAATAACTGTACCTAGATTTAGATTAGCTAAAGTAAATAAGTCCTTTCTTGGGAATTGTATTAAATTTTACAATAAAATTCCTCATAGCGTGACCAGTATGTCCTTTTTTAAATTTAAGGAACATATCAAAAAGCGGCTGTTGAGTAGGGCTTATTATAAAGTGTCTCATTATATTGACGACAAGGATGTATGGAAGTAGCTTCTCTCTGCACCTGCCTCACTGAGCAGATAGTTCAAGGTCCATTTTAATTCAAAGTATGCTATTATTATTATAAGTTATATTTTTAGGTTACAGATTATCTGTGCCTATTGTAATTAAATTAATTCAATTCAATGTTCTTCATTTATTTAGTTTGATATAAATGCATCGATTTATTATGTCTGTCTAATTGTTATATTTTTTTTATTTTGTGATATTTAGTCTAAGCTTGTCAATAGTCACAGTGATAACAAATTGTGTGTTTAGTGTTTCCCTTTAGTTATTTTTTATTTCTAAGGCAGACTTAAGTAAGTCATGCTCACTTTAAGGCCTTTGCTTGCGGCGGCGTCGTGTGACGGGTCGCTCACTTCCCTCCAATATGGCGAGGAGGGCGATGGCTGCCACACGCGTCATACTTGTGAACAGGTGCTGCTTGTGGGGGCTGGTCTGCTTAAGTTTGCTATTTATTTACTTATTAAATATTTTTTCAGTCTACTTTGTAATTTTGCCGCCGCGCCGGGGCACGCAATTGTTTTCAGTGCGATTAGAATGTAAATATTATGTAATTAATCTAAGCCTGTTTTGAAAAGAGTAATTGCTGAGTTTATTGCCGGCTCTTCTCAGCAAATGCAACCTTCCGAACCGGTATTAGAGTATTAGAGTCAGACTTTTCATAAGTGCCTGCGAAGGTCTATTTGAATAAATGATTTTGAATTTTGAATTTTGAATTTTGAACACGTTGACATACCTCCCTGCAGCTAGGTACGTTCGGCTAACGACATATTGCCACGAGATCTTGTTATCATACACGTTCATCAAGTTTTCCCACACGCAACGATGGTATGATATAAAATGGGTATGTATATACGTACACTGTAATCAAAGGAGCAGTTATGGCAGCTGGTGTCTGACCAAACTATCGCAGTCGCAGAGATAGTTGGCTTTCTCCCAAATTACACTTGTTATCGAAATTATTACCAATCATTATATTATGGTGTAAATATCTCTATGTAGTATATCAGTCTGTTTTCCATACTGCAAGCTTTGTTTTAGTTTGCAAACTAATGGGCGTATGTGGAAAGATGTCACAGGATGTTTATCTATTTACTATGTATTTAATTATAAAAGAAATTATAATAGAAATATTCAAGAAATCGATGAAAGGTATTCAACGAAGATGCTGAATTTGATGTCAAACTCCAAAATCTGATTTTGAGATTAAGAGAATGAAATCTTAAAATATGTATGGTTAGAAAATATTATTAAACTATTTTGAGAACCTCTGACACCTAAGCTAAAATTTCATTTTGAACAGAGACGTGGTCTTTTACTGCTTGCCGTATAAATAAGCTCAAAGTCACTATGCTTTGACATTCGGAATATCTCTACGCGACAAAAAGACAGTTATAGCTCGTAAAGCCAGAAAGCTGACATGTCAATGGGTACACTCGAAGAGCCGATAACTGATGGAGGAGAAAGGTTTTTAGGTGGTGATCACGTACTGGAAAGTGTCGGGACGACCTCTCACCAGATGGAAGGACGCCCTGACTGACGAGGACTGTGAATTCCTGGGTGCCGCTGGATGCAAGCGCCCCATCTTTTTCTTGTGGAAATCAATGGGAGAAGCCTATGTTCACAATGGACAATGAAATTAAATAATGGGATGAAATGGACTGACTTGAAACTGATGATGAAACGACGGGCCAGATGGCGTGGTTGGTAAAGACTCTTACCCATCACGCTGCAGGTCGTGGGTTCAATTCACCCAGGACATGCATTTGTGCGCATGAACATGTTTGTATGTCCTGAGTCTGGGTGTAATTATGTATATTAAGTATTTACAAATACAATAAAAATTTCTTATTATTATATTAGGCTAGTAAGAGTTGTATACAAGTTATGCACTTGCAGTATTACTCCGCTTATTTACTAACCTATGTGGCACTAAAGCATAAATATATATGTGCTGATGATTTAAAAACTAAAAACTAAAACCCGCAAAAAAATCTAGAATTTCCGTGAAACACGACGATTTTATCATTAGTTAGCGTAGAGTAATTCACACAGTTAACCTTTACAAAGCGAAAGTTTTTCGAAAGATTTCTAAACTTTTTAGATTTTTAGTAAGTAAATAGTCTTCTGTGAGAATTTTTTGAAAGAGGAACGTGTCTAATCGCTTTAGACAGCGTCCATCCAAATTAATTCATCCGTTAAAGTGAAACAAGTAGATACAATGTAGGAAGTAACTGTTTATACGGCACTGCTACCGAAATTAAATTATAGTTCGAATGACGCTTTGAATGACTTAAAAACTTTGCTTTGTAAAATAATCATTATTTAATATGTTACGTAACAATATCTAATTGTCTATCTATAGGTATTCCTTGAATCTTGAAATTAACTCAGAAGTTGAAAAAAACTTGTAAAATGATCATAAATAAAAGGAGGTACATCCAATTTCAACTTTACACCCAATTAAAAGCAATAAAAAACACAGTAATAATGGTTTCCTAACAGTACTTCCTTGTTAGAGAAATTGAAATGTCTGGAAGGGAAAAATACGACTTGTGCAATTAGTTGTTGGCGTTGTAGCCAGCATCCAGACTGGTAAAGGCCGACACGCTTATTCCACGATCGGTTCCGCACTCAATAGGTAGTAATTCTATTATTAAAATTGGTCGTAAAGTTTTATCGTCAATTTTATGCTAGTATTTACAATCCAAATAATAGATTCTGAGAGTTTGTTCAGAGCATTTAGAATATGTTCTACTGAGAATTTTATGCAAATTTTTACCCACTTACGTGAATGATTTATTAGACAGCGCTTAGGTATTCACTTCACTTTATATATTCGCACACTGAGCAAGAAAAAGCGTATAATTATCATTAGCTTAAAGAAACGATTAAAACCAAGTTTAGTTAATAGCCGCTACGTTGAAATTTCACTTTAAAACAATAGCGGTAATCCATTAAAATTCCATACTTACATTTTAAACAAAGTTATAGTCCAACGAGAAATAGTAGTTTATTTTCTACACGTATGTTATGAATAGTGTAACAAATCTCACAGAACACCCACTAACGTTGCATAATTTAGTTCAACACACAAATAAATCGCAACATTGTCGATAACATTTAATAACATAAACAAGAGTTACGTTAAACACGTTCACGTTCTACACTATACGTGTTTGAAAGCGCCGAGCTTTGAGCTTTCGGTCGTTGTTTTTGTTGGAGTGAAAGAGTGAGACAGAACAAAAAAAACACCATAAACTTTCGGCTAACTTCGGCCTGTTTCGTTTCGTGGCCGCCGCCTGTTGAGTTCAAATGTTATATTAGGGTGGATATTCCTGAATTATTAATGTATTTATCGAAATATACCGTATCAAAATTAATGAAAGTTGTGTAAAGGTTGTGAGTCAATCGCGCTTTGATGGAGTTTTGGGTAGATGGAATAAAATATAAGTTACCTTTTATCCCAGAATAATATTAAATCACTTTGGAACGCAGTAAAACCATGGGCGAAAACTAGTAGTACTACTATTATTTAATTTAATTTTCAATTATAATTACAATTCTTTTTCATCTTCCTTTCTCTTTGCAGGTGAGATGAAGTAGTGTAGTTATCAAGAATCTAATACCTATTGCAGTTTTTCCGCCAATCTCTTCTAAATCGACTTCATAGTATTCAATAGATAGGTACACACTGGTAAAATCAACTGTAATGTTCATAATACTTACCTTATCGGAATAAATTACTTTTTAATTTGACATGGTACAGATAATTTCTCTTAGTAGGATAATAAATCTTTCGGACATATTACTACGAAACATTTAATCGTGGACAATGCATTAAACCACGTCACGTTGACTGCTAAACACCCCCGCTAATACCCCTATTGTTGTCCGCGATTGTGCATCCTGATAGCGACAAGGGTTGCGCTGCGTATAATACAAGCATCTCTATATCCAAGGAAACAAAGTAGATTATTGCTTGGAACAAAAATAATAACAAAAAATATGATAAAATCATTATGCTTCTGAAGCGTGAAAATTTGTTCCTACGTTCGTAAAATTAAGTCTGTTTTTTATTCTGTGGCAGAATTACTTTTTATTTCAAAATTAGCTCTAATTAATCTATTTCATAATTATTTCATAAATATTTGTAACGATTAAGTCTGTACTAATGAGGATTTTTAGCAAATTCCATACACGCAATACTACAATCATGGCGCCCATACAATTTATCATTTACCTACCACACAAGAAAACAGCTTACACTAGAAAAACATTCGAAATGGTCTCGTACTGAGCGGTCAAAGGATCTACCGTGGTCGACTCAGGTTGTGGAATAAGCTCCCCATCGTAGTTTTTCTGAGGGAGTACAGGATGGAATTCTTCAAGAAGTGAGTGAAGAGATTTTTGCAATGTCGGCAACGCATGTTTGATACCCCTGCAAGCGTCTACAGGCTATGAATGCTGGACTACTATATAAGTTTTTTTTTTAATCCATCCTATTCTTTAGTTCATAAGACGTCGAATGGCCCCGTAGGAAACAGATGGGGGCGGTGCATTATGTGGGGTTCCATTTGTCTCATACTCCCATACATAGTATTTCACACATTTCATCTATAAATATGAATGACTGTGTCATGACGTAATATGTCATCCTCACCAAAATTGGTTCAGTCAACATAAGTCATATGTGATGTTGAGCTTTTTATAGTTTTATTCTTAACAGACACCGCATTCAATATGAACATATATATACAAACAAATTAATACAGTAGGTATATCCTTTTTATTATTTACATTGGATACGTTTCGAGGTTATTGTTGTTTAATATATATTACATAATCGAAAACCTTGATCATGAGAAATAAATTTATTCCAAAGCGACTTTTAATCAAAAGTACTGGCAGTCACAAAAATGTTTTTACTGAAATAATTAAATATTCCTTTGTCACTTATAAATCGTTTATGTCTTTTCGTAGCAGGTATTTTCTGTAAGACGGCGACAGTACCTATTAATATAATACTACTTTATTTAAATCTCCAATAATAAAATTCCCATGATATCCATGTTTAAATCTATTGTTTATACCACGAAGTAACCATAACCAGGGTCGGTAGATATACAAACAAACATTATCTTAGGGAGGCGCGTGCGCACGTCTCGTACTGTTTACGTGACCGGCAGCTGTCATAATAACAGTAGCTAGGCACCTGTAACATGGTAACTTTAGTTTGATCATCCTTAGGTATTCATTATTATGATACTTCTTCCCGTTATTTCAAACTCGCATAAAAAGTATTTTATATCACTTTACGGTCAATAACCTATTTCTGTTAATCATACCTTAGTAGGGGTTGTATTCGGGAAAGCAGGAAAAAAGAGGCGATTTTAAGTGTGTCAAGACTTTAATGACTTAGTGATAGAAATATGGATGATAGCTTATAGATTTTAAATTTTGATATCTGTATATATAAAATTCAAAGTCCTGACTGACTGACTGACTGACTGATATATGCACGCACAGCCTAAACCGCTGGTCCTAGAGACATGACATTTGGAGGGTGTATTCTTTGTGAAGAGTAGGTATCCACTAAGAAAGGGTTTTTCGAAATTCCACCCCTGAGGGGGTAAAATAGGGGATGAAAGTTTGTATGAAAGTCCGTCAGTTTCGAAGTTAGAATCTTCAAATTTTGTGTTTAGGCTAAAGATTGAAAATTAATGTATAGGTGTCTGAGCGTTTGTTATAATTACACCCCCGTAGGGGGGAAAAGAGGGATGAAGTTACTTATGCAAGTCCTTCATTTCCACATTAAACACCACTAAATATATTATTATACAGTGTAGGCATCTCCTAACGAAGGATTTTTTGATATGACACTCCTAAGGGAGTAAAAAAGGGGATGAAAATTTGTATGAAAGTCCGTCAGTTTCGAAGTTAGGATGTTCAAAATTAGTGTTAAGGCTGACGATTGAAAATTAATTTATACCTGTCTCAGCGTTTTTGATAATTCCACCCTCGAAGGGATGAAAAAGCGGGATGAAGTTGTGTATTGGATCTCACTGACTAATATATCAACGCACAGGCTAAAACGCTGGTCCTACAGACATGAAATTTTGAGGTTGTGTGCTTTGCGAAGTGTAGGTAAGCACTAAGAAAGGGTTTTTCGAAATTCTACCCCTGAGGGGGTAAAATAGGGGATGAAAGTTTTAATGAAAGTCCGTCGGTTTTGAAGTTAGGATTTTCAAATTTTGTGTTTAAGCTGATGACTGAAAATTAATTCATACGTGTCTTAGCTTTTTTTTGATAATCCACTCTCGAAGGGATGAAAAGCAGGATGAAGTTGTGTATGGGAAATCACTGATTGATATATCAACGCACAGCTTAAACTGCTGGTCTTAGAGACATGAAATTTGAAGTGTGTGTTCTTTTGAAGTGTACGTATCAAATATGAATGGGTTTTTCGAAATTCCACCCCTAAGAGGGCGAAACGGGGGTTGAATTTTCTTTGAAACATATTATTACACGTAAGTTCTTGGTTTTTACATGCTTTTTTATGATTGCGTATTTTGTAAATAAAAAAAATGTTTTGATTTTTTTTTATTAATATCACAATATAAAATTCAAAGTCCTGACTGACTGACAGATATATCAACGCACAGCCTAAACCGCTGGTCCTAGATACATGAAATTAGGAGAGTGTATTCTTTGTGAAGAGTCGGTATCCACTAAGAAAGGGTTTTTCGAAATTCCACCCCTAAGGGGGTAAAATAGGGGATGAAAGTTTGTATGAAAGTCCGTCAGTTTCGAAGTTAGGATCTTCAAATTTTGTGTTTAGGCTGAAGACTGAAAATTAATTCATACGTGTCTTAGCGTTTTTGATAATCCACCCTCGAAGGGATGAAAAGCAGGATGATTTTTTTGAAAAGTAACTGATATATCAATGCACAGTATTGCACAGCTTAAACCGCTGTTCTTAGAAACATGCAATTTGGAGGGTGTGTTCTTTGTGAAGAGTACGTATCAAATATGAAAGGGTTTTTTGAAATTCCAACCCCCGTTTCACCCTTTTAGGGGTTAAGAGGGTGAAACGGGGATTGAATTTTCTGTAAAACATATTATTACACACGTAATTTAAGTTCTTGGTTTTTTCATGCGTTTTTATGATTGTGTATTAATACTGTCTTTATTATGTAAATAAAAAAAATAAAAAAAAACAATTGAGAGGGAGGGAGAGCACTTATTATGTTTGTTTTTGAAGAAAAATATGTCATTTGTTTCCTGTAGGCCACGCGGGCGAAGCCGCGGGCAGAAGCTAGTATGATTATATTAAAAGTAAAAATAGTAATATATTGAAAGTAGGTCCGATGCGCAACAATTTCTAGGAAAATATCAAATCGATACATGACATACTAACAAACACTTTCGTATTTATAATATTGGCAGGGATTACAGTGGTAATTTAAATTACTTGGTATTAAGTTTAAGGCTACTTATAAGTATACAAAATAAAATAAAAATTTTAAGTTGACAGGAATAGGTCTTTAAAATCTATAGAAACTTAATAATTATGAAAATTTATTCAGAGACTGTTATATTTGCTACACAGTAAGTAAACAGACATCGCATTCTTCGAATCCTTTGACTACCGGTTCAATGTTTTTGTGTCATTGACATTCAACAAGCAAATCACGTCCCAATGTGAATGTATTGGGTAGGAAACTGCACAAACAATATTGGTGGACCTGAAAAATACAAGATAAATGCTTAGGAACCTAGTTAAAATGCAAAGTGTTACGTAGGATGCATTCAAATCCCGAAGCAATTATTGAGACCTTTTTTATTCCACGTGTGATGTGATTGATGTAAAGTAGCCATTTTATAAGAGAGATTAATATGACTTATTATCATATAACGGGTTCTCGCTCCATGTAGGCACGACTTGCCTTCCTGTGGTCGATAAAATTATTTAAATGTTCATAATTTTGCAATAAAACAAAAGACGGATCTTTAGTAATATGTATGCGTTATATCCTTCCGTTTTTGCAACTGTAGTAGGTACTACTGCAATATACCTATTCGATATGAAACTTTAGATAGCATCAAACATGGTGCGTCCATACTTGGCGAACGGAGCACACTGCGAGCACGATTCGCGTAGCGTAGCGTAGCGTACAAAGGGATTCGCATCGTGCTCGTTGTAGAGTCGTTCGTGGCTCGGCTCGTGCTAGATTCGCGTAGTATGGACGCACCAGGCTTTATTTCATTTTGCAAGGTTGAGGTTTAGAATATTTAAAGCAAAAGGTTCATTAAAGGTAAAGTTTTTTTTCCTCAAGCTTTTATTACCGACAATTTAATTTGGTATCTACACAACTTCCGCTTTGAATAATATTTACTCAACATGTCATGTCTTTGTATCTATATCGTCCATAAGGTTTATCAAAGGTTTCCGAATAAGTACGTACTTTGAAGTTCACATGATCCGACACCGGAAACGGGTGCAATGGCCGTTTAATGTAATCATTATGCAAGGCGTCTGTGCACTACTGATAACTTTGTTTATGTTCTAAATGAATCATTCATTATTTTTCGTAATTACACTTAGATCACTACTTTTTTGAGCAATTTTGATTTGCCTTAACTTAATTAAATGTTTGAATGTATTTTGCAGTATTTGTTTCTTATGTGGGATTGTATCCTAATTGAAATTCGTAAATAAAATTATACACAGCGCGGTATTAAGACCCGACTTATTAAATCGAAGCAACTTTTCACAACCACTTCTATTTTTTGCGATTGATCTAGATGTCAAGATAGATCTAAACTAGATTTCAGTTCCTAAGAAATTATTTACTTATTTTACAATAAGAATATACAAAATACTGCCTCAGACAATCTTAAGTAACTACCTAAGTCTACCAACACACTCGTAGCAAACGATAATTGAGATTAATCTCAACTCGAGTTTTTACTTAAGCAATTTGTTGCATAATTCCAACATCCATAAATAATAGTAAATCTACTTTCCTTGGAGCCCTATATGAAAGTGTACATTCATTATGCAACAAGACGACACGCCCACGCCGGATATTGCGAAGGTATAAACAGGACGCAACACCATGAATACCTATACAAAACACCAACGTTAATACAAAAGAGTTTCTCAAGGAAAATTCGATGGTAAATCAGAAACGGCAAACTCACAACAAAGTGACATGATAGCCATTTCACTTGATTTATGTTTAAAAAGTTAATTTACGTTTTCTTTCCAAGAACACTGTTGCCGACAGTCCGATGAGAAGAAACTTGTTTTACATGGGAATGCACCTAATGAATGTCAATATTAGTTATTCTCTACAACTATTACAACGCCAGTACATTCTTGTTTCGCATCTCGAAATAAGTGAAATTGCTGGGTACAGCATATTCGTCCATGGTACAGCTTAATCTCGCGAAGAAAGAGTGTCTTATAATAACAATTGTTTTCATTATTTTTTAAACGCGATCTCAAGGTTTAAGTTGGGTTAAGGAGAATCTTTAATCTTTAATAAGATTCTTTTACATTTTTTTTATAACATTTTTGATAAGCCTCTTGAAAATAAACGGTAAAGTAGGGTTCCGTTTGAATAATCTGGGTATGGAACCATTAATAAAATCAAAAAAAAAACTCTACATAAAACCATAATCATACTACTTTTGAACTAAGCAAAGCATACACAAGTGGCGATACTAACATATGTGGGTACATAATTGTACGAAATAAATAAAAATTATAAATTCCTAAATTTTCCTTAATTACCCCTGGGGCGGTGTAGCGGTAATGAGATTATTATCTTCACGTGAATATTTGTAATCTTGGCGCATGCTCGTATGCATTTCCTGAGGGTGCGGCAGACTGTCTGCCGCCCTCATTTCAATGGGGTTGGCTCGGGGTCGACGAACGCACCAAAACAAAGACCATCCAACGCAACCTGTGGCTGCCACTGGCCAATACCTCGATCGATAACTAATGATTCCACTCCCACCCAGCGACTATACAGCCTTGACCCATACATGTTTATTGTTCAGTAAATCCCAGACAAAGGTATTTTACGATTTATTGTTTGTAACTTGAAGGTTTTCTCGTAAAGATTACTTGTTAAAGTATTCACTGTATCGGCTGAGGAAACCTTATTTTAGTTTCGTGGGGAAATGAAACAGATACTCAAACATTCTTAGAAACGCATAATCTAGCACCGATAAGTAGGTGCTAGATTATGCGTACTACAAGTTCCTGGTATTTTTTAAGCATAATTTTAATAGCTACAGCCAAGACTGAAAGAAACATGGTTACAACTATAAATTATAGATACTAATTAGACGCCTACAATTATTATTACCATCTCAATAAAATAATCTCAATTTGTTTCTACGACAAACCTACATCATAGCCGACAGTTGCCCAGTACACCAATGCCCGGTTTAAATAAACAAAAACGAATCGTTTTGCTTACCAATGGTAGGTTTATTTATTGCCAAACTGGGCATATAGATCATTTCATAAGCTAATTTTACCTGTGATAGCTACTTCCATATGGGAGGGTCTGCTATGCAAAGCTTTGACGTCTTTGATTCATTATAAGTAAAGATATAAGAGTCTTAATTTTAATAAATCTTAACCGATAACGGTCCGTAAATTATTGAAATCGGGCATAAAAGAACTCAAATCCGCACAACTAGAATTTCTTTACATTTCCAAATAAATAAATGACTCTTCCCAGATAAATAACGGAGCACGAATCAACACGTGTTTCATATGCAATAAAGGGCTACAGTACTTAAAATAAAACAGGCTACACATTCTCTAGTGAACTGACTCCCCATGTCTGAAGAGCCAGATTAATTAGATAGCTCCCGATAGTCACGGTGCTGGGATACACTTGTAAATTGTATGGGGGAGGGGAAAGTAAATTTTGATGCTTATTTATTTAAATGTGAATCCATTTGTGCTGGAGTTTCAAGATTATTGAGATTAAATGTACATTTTTGATGTTTTTTACAATGTAGCAGAGTCTCAATAAAAAATACTCCAGTAATTTGATGCAACTTGTCTTTCTTGAGTTTCAATACTGAAGATCGTATACATCCTGAATATTATTAATATTGATTTATTAATTATTTTATGTATAATGTTTTCGGAAAACTAACAGATATTTATTACAATAATAATTTGATAAGAGAAAAAAACTATAGCGATAAAACTAAAAACAGCCTTTATCAAGTTTTATCTATACTAATATAATAAAGCAGAAGAGTTTTTCTGTTTGTTTTTTTGTTTGCTTAAACGGGCTAATCTCTAGACCTACCAGTCACTAATAGGAAGCTACATTATCCCCGAGTATTATAGGCTACTCCCTTTTACATCCTTTTTATCACGGGAACGCGGGTGAAACCGCGCGAGACAGCTAGTCAACGCTAGTCTATTATATATTACAATCTTTCATAAGCTGATTGTGCTTTTTCCCACGGCTAATTTGATAAGGATATATAACCCTTTATAGGCCATAAAGGGTTTGACCACATACCGCCTGATCTTCCGCGTATTATCCACGTATAAGCTTCTCGAAATTATCCTAAGTTAGCAAAATATGTTGCTAAAATTACCCCGTATGTTTTGGATGGATAATAGAGTTAATTAACAAATATGTATATTTCTATGTCACGTTACCAAGGTTGAATTTCTAAAATATTTATCAGCAATCTAGTTTCCATAGAAGACGCCTATGTCGCTATTTGTCAAGAAATGTTCCAGATTATTATTACTATATTCTTACAATGAAATCATCCAAGCCTGACAGACCTCGTAGTTCCTAATTACATTGCCAAATATATCGAGTTACTTCAACAAAAAACAAGATCTAAACTGGGAGCTAACATTTTAGACTTGATCATATTACCAGACATAATCAAATGCAATCATTAACGTAAGCATTTATTTAGACTATGAACAAAATAATAATGATAGGTAGGTAGGTACGCACTTTATACGAAATTATCGGGCCGGTTGGCGTAGACAGATACAGATACTGACAACCAAGCTACGGATTGTGATTTGTACTATGGGTTATTTTCCTGCCGCGGACAAACATTTGTGTGCATGTCTGTTTGCTCTGAGTCTGAGAATAAATGTATGTATACTAATAAGTACCTAGTATAGTATAACTATGTAGTCGTTATCTGGTTTCGATCGAACAAACTCTGCTTAACTTGGGATCCGTTTTATTTGAGACCATAATAATTTGTCTGTGTCTCGACCTGGGGTCTTCTCTACTATCTGTAACACAGGTTGAATCCTAGCTCAGAAGTGGATGGTTACCTGGTCGCTAACACTAGATGATTATTCTCACTGTACATATGTCTTCCATCTAACTGAAATAGCTGTAGGTATTTATGGTTAATAAACGATTATTTATATAGGTAGGTACGACTTTGTCGTCAAAACAAGGTAGTGATCTATTAGGTATGTTATTATCTACTAGAGCATCAATGTTCAATTCCGTCATAATTACATTGTTATCTAACTGCAGTCTTTAGGTATAAATAAAATGTGACCTTGATTGACTTTTTTATAACTTAAAAGATAGAGCTACGGTCACATTGACCACAAAAACTTTATCGTGAATATGCTACATAATTGCAGCTGTCATTATGTCATCCAACGAACCTTGAACTCTTGTTTTAAGTTATGTAAATTGTTGTGTCTAAACAGGATTCTGATTGCTGTTTTGAACACTAGAATAAATGTGTTAAAAACGACTCACTACGTTTTTTGCAACTTTAGATTGTTTAAAATTCCTAAATACAAGGCAAGTAATTACTTTGCCTTTAGTTTACAAAGAATATTGTTTCATTAAGTTAGAAGCAATAAAGCAACTTAAAGAAGAAACTTAATTGCAATTCTGTATAGAAACATTTATCCTATTTTCGTCCAAATAAATACTAAAGAAACTAAAAGCCGCAGATACAGTAGGTACGTGATTGCGAAAAAACTAAATACTAAACAATAGACGTAGATCTGCAGTGAGAATCTCGAAGTGGCAGAAACCGGTATATTTAACGGTATTAAGTTGATGTCGGTTAATTGTGGGAACATACCTACCTAGTTGACAATCACGAGATTCAATCGCAGACCTTGGACAATCGCGGTCATTTGCCGAATACAAACAGTGATTGACGGCCGACGCGGGTGCATTGAAAATCACAATGCACCATTTTAGGGTACGCTTGTGCACGTAAATGGTCATGGCCGATGGCCATTGGAATATTTACAGATTTTTTCGTTAAACTTTTTGCAATCGATAAATCATCATAACTTACATGACAGATTATTTGTGCAACACTATTTTACTTATGACCACAACTGACAGATGTTCACACAGCTCAAACAGCAGGGTCTAGAAACTTTTTACCAGTTTTTTTATTAATATCATATTAATAATGGTCCAACAGACCAAACCCTCGAAAGCTGAGATTTTGTCCTAAAGTTTTCGATTCTCGACTCCAAAAAAATTATACGAAGTATTCAGTATTTTATCAAAATCAGCCTTATAAGTCTTTTGGAGCATTTTTCGCTATCACCTATCGATCGCGCTGATGTTTCTGTGCTCGTGCGATGACTTGCGAGCTTCAATTAGGACACTCTAAAGCGTTTTGTGTATTTAATCTCGTCGTGCGACGAAATCGCATCGTTTGATCGTACGATCGTCGCCAATTAGGACGACGCCTAACACTTGACTCAATGATTGAATCACGTCACGTGAATTCAATCATTAAATGCCATTTATTACGTAACTGCGTTCAAATTATTCTTCATACGAAATATTCGAGACAGGTATCAATATAGGCACTATAAATGACCTTGAACATCATTACCCAGTACAAGTAATCATTACAATAACGACCATAATATTGTGTTGGTTACATTAACATGAGGCGCGACGGCGACTATAAAACTGATCATAATGTGTTTTCGTCGAGATTAGGCCGAAACGGTTCTAATGGATGGAGGTATAAATAGGCATTGAATTATACTTTTAAATTTGCTGTGCTGTTTAGAAAACAAATAATATATTAGCTTAATATTTACGACTATATGACAGCACTGTTCATACAAGCTTCATAAAAATACTTACTCATACACATCCTTAAAATTAATATTATACCTATTATTAAGAAAGAAAAGTAGTTAAGCGTAGAGGTGTATCTAGTTGAGAAATGAATGACTTTTTCATGTTACCTTACTTTCTTCACTTGGTTACTTGCTTATATGATAGGAGGTAAAATAGGTACATTAGTTTTCATAAAGTTCCCTCCGAAAGCTTCAACGCTTCAACTTTGACTTTGACTTTGGCTTTGACTTTGTCTTTCTCGAAAAATTATATCAGACTTTCAGAATATGAATTATTAGGTAGGTACTTCTTAACTACGCCAACTTTTTGGAAATTAACAACCTCGTTTCTCTACAACCCACATTCTTGGATTGTCTTAAGCCTCATCAATGGCTTAGAATAGTAGCTTGGTTATAAGTTTGCGGTAACTAGATCAGGGTTCACCGCGAAATTCGAACCTTGAACGAGTTCATTCAGCATCTGAACGGACAGTTGAAATGTTATGATCACTCAACCATCAATAGATCCTTATTACGAAAATTAATTGATTAAAAACAATACAATGCCCTTTGTGATGTAAACACGCTATAAGACACGCGCATGCGCTATGCAAAGCAAACAAATTTTGAGAACTTACTGTACCTACTAACTTATAAAAAACTGAAAAGTAATGTCTCTTTTCTACATATGCCGCTATTTCCTGCTAAGTCATGTAGGAACAATCCTAGAGTTAGGTATGACTTATAAATAAATACCGCTGAGATTTCCGTAGCAGGATGCTGCTCAGCTCATACTACCAAATTAGTTTTTCTCTGAGATAAGTTTGCAATCAAGCTGTATTTTGTTAAGGTACCTACATACGTAAATCCACACATATATTAGTCAAGAATAAATAAACATGACTAAACCGGACGGCTGTCGCTGTCACTGTGTCCGAAAAAAACAACAAAGCTCACAATGCTTACGCTTTCATTTTCTCGCGACGAAAATTACCCGCAGAGAAGGTCCATTGTGTTCATTCAGAAATATGCAATTGAAAAGACGTGCACTCACTGCCTACTCGGTACGCACACAAAATGTTCCAAATAAACTGTTTTCATCAACTGTTAACCACTTTCAAACTCGTTTGAAATGTGAAAAGTTCGCAACTGTCTATTGACGCGGGAGTATCGAAATTCAAATGTCTTATTTATTTTTATCTCTGGTAAGAAAAAGTAATGCGGTTCGAAATTCAAATTGACGCGAACGCGCGATCAAGTCCGAAGCTCGCAGTCAACTCGCAAATGGCGCGCCCGGCGCCGTTCGTTCAGTATAGAGACATAACTACGAACCACGGGGTCTATTGTGCTTCGGTACCTCGGTTGCCATTGCCAGACACGCGAACCCTCCTATACTTACTATAACTAAAGCCATAGCTATATTTTGGCCTCCCTCATTTTGGTTTAATGCTGCTTTGAACTGGGAAATCAATTTTGTAAAGGTTGGTAGACAGGAGAGACTAACAAACTTTCGGTTAGGTAGGTTGGTAATCGATTGGTATTGCTGTCAGAATAAATTATAGATAAGCTATTTGATGCGTGAGTGTCATGGTGTAGGCGACTATTTTTTCTATTGATTACAAAAGACCGTAGGTGTACGACATAAGTTACGTAAAAATATTACTTCAGCAAAGAAAACGAGATGTTGTCTTTTCCACAAACCCAAATCAAGAGTTGTATTTTTTTATGATTTATTTAAGATTTAGTTATTACGTCTCAAAGAATAAGAGATGTATAATAATAATCTTGATGTAGGTAGGTACTTACCTTCCTTGCAACGTCTTCTTTTTACGAACCTTTATTTACTTTGTGTTCTATCAATCTACGAAACCTTAACATGTCTGAATTATTCTTATTATGCCTATCTCTCGATGATGAAGCATGATTTCCTTTAATCATTCCGTCTGTCAAACCGCCAAATGCTATCTGATTTCAACATACGGCAACTAATATGGTTCATGACAGTTCATAATTTATAATTTAAAATCATCAACAAAAAGAATGCCGTTAAGAGTGACCGACATCAATATTAAACGTATAAGTTCTACTTTCAATGCGTTTGGACTAAAAATATACTATAATTAGAGCACGGCCTAGAAATCGGACAGCGAAAGTGCTAATGGCGTGGTATTATTAGATGTTAATCCAATTACAAAAGATTAAAAATGTTGAAGCGGTAGAAATCTATAGTTATATTAAAACTAGCTGTCCCCCGCGGTTTCACCCGCTTTCCCGGGCAAAAAAGTCTAGCCTATGTCCTTCTCCATACCATAGGCTATCTGCATGCCAAATTTCATGATGATCCGTTGAGTAGTTGAGGCGTGAAGGCGTAACAAACAAACTCTCTTTCACATTTATAATATTATATTAGTTAGGATAGGATTAGGATAATTAGAATAAAGTTAGGATTTCGATCAATCACAACAATCTGTAGTCTTCGCAAAGCCGAGAATGTAAAATAAAATGCAGCTTCCAGTAGAAAATACATACACAAATCTAACATCGAAATTCAGAATCAAGTATCTGTTACTCTTATTATAAATGTTGAAAGGGTAAGCTAAGAGTAATGAAAGGGGACTAATTTTGAATGGTCAGTAGATGTCAAACTTTTAATTAAATACCTGTAGGTAATTTTGTTAGACAATATTACAATCTATTGAACGAGAACTAGAGAAAAATATAGTGAGAATATTACAGAGCTTCATGAAATTCAACTCTATATTGCAGCTCTACAATGAAGGGTTGTGAAGTTTTAGAATCAATGGCTTGTTATGATAGTCATTACATGAAGCGCGTGCTATGCATTGGGGAGCTCGCAATCAAAACATGGCGTTGGCGGGACAGAGATGCACCGAGACGGACAAACATGTATTAAACAATGGAGGTGGCAAATATAATGTATATGTATAATAAAAAATATAATATAGATATTCAGTAAAGGTAGCTAAAAGTAATAAAAACTCAACAACGGTAAATAGTTTGATACAGCTATGCAGCTAAATGATTTGAGTGAAATTAATTTTATAACTAGCTTCAGCGATCTCCTATCTTGACCTCTAAGGCCCACTTGCGTCAACCTCGGTTATCTTAATAACTCAGAGTTAGTAGCTTACTTGGGCTTGACTTAATTAGAAGAGGATAACCCAAGAAGATTTAAGTGAGGTAGAGCATGGCGTTTATTCGCTCAAAGAGCATGTCGACCGGGGAAGTACCTCCACCTTACAGAATACCGCAGCCAAATAACTTTATGTTGTGTTGTGTTCCTGCGCGTGATTAAGGTCGCCAATGCTGATTGGGAGATGGAAAGGGTCGGTCGTGACTGATGCCTCGTGTGTTGTAAGCGGCCATATGGCTACGGTAACCGCTTACCATCGAGCGAGTCGTATGCTTGTTTACCGACTTCCTCATATAAAAAAAACAGGATTTTTCATATAAAATAAGTCCAGAATAATCGTACATTATGATACATGTGTGCAATGGTAGTTACAGACGAGACGGTATTAAGCGGGGTTTGATCCCAGATCAATCACTGACTGATTTGTTCTTTTCTATCCTTTTTTTCATCCATTATTCGAATTGTATTGCTTTTGAGGGCTTATTATATTAAAACCCTGATAATCCTGTATAATTAAGGGAAGGCATTATAAGTCATAAGATCACTGTCGAACGGTATTAACAGTTCACGGTAAAGTAACAAAGTATAGTAATACCACGTAATACTGCAGTTGAACGGTGATAAAGATCTTCGGTCATCAATAACGTCCAGAGTTATTATGGTCAATTAAAAACTTTCGAATTTAAAAGAAAAGTTTGTGTTTCGCACCTCTGCTGAACTTTTTAATCCTTGGTGCAAGTTGCCTCCACTGCACTTCCTTCACACTCGGTAGCTGCGTTATATATATCGATCGGTGACTGCGCGAGGGGTTGCTTCCAAAATAGGGTTATGACGTATATATCCATTAAAGATTCTATAGGTATAGTTGAGTGTTGTTGTTATTAGCAGGAATGCTTTATAAAGTTGTCGCCATTGCGTTTATGTCATTATGGTGATAAGGTGCATGAAAGAAATGTATAGACAGTTATTAATATACCTACTACGTACAAGCAAAGATGTTTCATATTGTCTTGAGAACGTAAATCAAAGCTTTTTTTTTGTCCAAATTAAAACAATTGAATTTGAAACCTACATCTATGACATAAGTTTTGATTTCAATAAACGCAATATATTCTTGACAAATAAAATCAGCAGATGGATTAGCTACTAAAAATAGTTGTGCTTTTCACAAACAAAAAGGCTTTTCCTCTATCAGGATAAATAAACTGAAATATTTTGTTGGAATACACAATACGGAACATTTTACATAATATTCATTCATCTCTAAATAATATTTATGAAGCGGTTTTGTATGTCGTGGACTTTGTAAGAGTAGTATTTTGTTGGACTGTTTTAACATCGCTCCTTCAAAGACGCTCGGAGACGCTCAACAAAAAATAATCGATGTGCAAATTAACAAAATTCGGCATAAACAAGCAATTATGTTTCTTATAAAGAAATCTTAAATACTAATCGTACCTATAATGTCATCATTGTATTTAAATTCAGTATGTAATGAATCAAAATCTATTCAACAGCTTTGCTCCATGTAGGTAGGTACGTCTAATATAGACAGGCCTGTGTTTGGCCACAATCCCACCATGGTAAGTAATGATGTGGCCGAAGGTAGTAAGCACTTAAAGCCTAGAACACAACACACAACTGTAGGTACAATTATGTTATGTATGATCATCGTTATCCGATGACATTAACAATAGGTGTGTAGTGTACGTAATTATGTAGGTATTAGGTATGACTTATGTATGACTTCATCTCCTCGACTTGTTTCTTACATATTTTATGATTCTATTCCTTCTAGGCTGTGATCTAGGACAGGGCTCGGCAACCTGCGGCTCGCGAACCGCATGCGGCTCTTTCGATGTAAAGTTGCGGCTCTTTAGCAAACAATAATAATTTTATCAAAACCCTTTAAAATCATGCATCCGATCCATTTGAGGCGCTGACGATCTGCGAGTCGACATATTCGTGCGAGCAAGCGTTCTAAAAATAATAAAAATCAGTTTTTAAAAAGAAGGAAAATTCTTTTTTTGTCTGGAAGGGTACACTTTCCGTGTGGTCCCATTGGTCATCAGAACAGGATTTGATTACTTCTTAGTGTACTTTGAAGTCGGTTTAAGTTTTTTGTAAAAGAGTCCAATTATGTGACTGTACATTCAAAATTACATTCGGTCCAATTATATCAATGAGTATTCAGTCATTAATATTTTGTGTGTCTTCATAGCCTGATTGTTGTGATGTTGAGCAATCAACTAACCTAGACAAATGAAGGGCCATTTAAAGTCAATTAAAACTCAACTGCGGTATCTGAGTTCAAGATGCCCTTATCAACAAAACTGTAACATTTTTTTGATAAACCAATATCAATACTTTTGACTATTGACTTTACTTTATTATGTTTTTTTTGTAGCTTGATAGCTGAATCGAATGTTTGTATCAAAAACCGTCATATAATGTATGGACAAATGTGATTAAACAACAATTCAGGAATAAAGGTTTATTTGTAGGCCAGGGGGTGATGATTAGTTTTGGACACATTTATTCCTATTCTAAATACTCCTATTCTATCCTAAATTCTAGGAGGTCGCGACCCCCAGGTTGAGATAACACGTTCTAAGTAAACATATTTTAGTCCTACGCTCAAGACTTTATAACAGTTAATAAACATGTATTATGCTATGAAGCGCTCGTGGTGTAGCATGATTAGCCGTTATTAATCGATCGGCAAGTTAAGAATCGAGCGTTTCCATGCTTCGGAAGGCACGTAAAGCCGTTGGTCCCGGTTATCACTTAATTGTGATAATCGTTAAGCTAGTTGGATGCCTCCTAGGCGGCTTGAAAAATTCCAACAGTAGGTTGACCACTAGCCTACCTCCAGACCTCCACCGGTCCGCAGTGGGCACGCGTGGTGGAGTATCTGCCCATTCCCTTTCACCCTCATTTGTGAATGGAGGCCTGTGCTCAGCAGTGGGACCCGGACATTATAAGCTGATGATGATGATGATGATGCTTTATAAACTGTGTCATTAGATAAGTATCGCCCACCGTGCAGCGAGAGCGTACTATGACAGTCGCTCTTATCGAGACTATAACGTGGAAAGACCACAATTTTAAAGCCATAGATCTTCAATTGGTCAATTTTTTATAGAGGTACTTTTGTTAGCGAAATATTGAAATCGGTCACGCAGATTGGCTGCGATGTTATGTTTGTGTAAAACATTGTTTCAGTAATTCCTATAGATTTAATTAAGGTTCACCTATACACACAGATAAGATTGTTTCAACATGAGAATGGGTGACTGCCTACTTCGACAGCTAACTAATAAATAAACATATATTTGCATCAAATAAAATATATTACCATAAGAATTTACATTAAAATGGCTATCTAGGTTACGCGGCTCTCTCAATACTTTGTAGGTGTCAGTCAAGGCCGAGATTTGACACCATACGGCGCTAAAACTTTAATGGAGTTTAAACCTTAACAAAAGGAAATTAAGTTGAAATTGAATGGGTTTATGTAGCTGTAAATAAAGCTGACTATATACCTAAGATGGCTGAGGAATAGAAAATCGTAAGCCATTCATTGAAGCTCACGTACTGTCTTTTATGTCTGCACCGTATCGGAATTCTTTAGGGCTGACAATTAATCTTTCCATGAATAATTAATAAGTAACATTATCTTTATTGATGAACAAAATTCTAAGGATGTTTTAGTAAGGGTTGAAAACGTGACATGGTTATAAAATTTAACTGAATGAAATTCAAAGCTAAAATGAAACCATTCCCAGGATCTGCCGCTATTATCCTGCCGTCATTATTGATCTTATAAGATAACCAATACCTATGTAATTTTGATTTCTTATATTTTATTACTGTGGGGGGAGGGTATTCACGACAAGAGCCAAACAAAAGATTAGAACAACACAAATAGCCATGGAGAGAAGCATACTAAATATAAGGAAAATTCAAAAAGTCAGAAGTGAAGTTATTAGAGAAAAACTAAAGAGATAACAGATGCTGTCACGCAAGCCCTAAAACTGAAATGGCAATGGGCTGGCCATGTAAAGCGATACACTGACGAAAGATGGACAATTAAAACTACCGGATGGAAAGGACCGACAGGAAAAAGAAAAGTAGGCAGGCCGAAAAGAAGGTGGGCTGACGACATTATTTCAAAACAGCAGGTAACGAATGGCAGACTATGTGCAAAGATATAGATAGCATGGAAAAAACTGGAGGAGGCCTTCACACGAGAAGGGGCCCATATCCAACAAAACTCTACTAACATATAGAATTAAGCAATAACACTAGCTATAATGACTAACAACATTTGCATAGAACATAAGGATAAGGGAAATATAGGCTTTTTTATTTATTTATATTTTTTTGCTGATTAACCTTGATGAACATACAATCAATGCTAGAGACACGCTGAACAGAAACCAGTGGAGGCAGTTTATCCACTCTAGAAGTAATCCCGAAGCTGACCACGATCCTTACCTAGACTGGGGAGCAGCTATAGAGAGAGAAGAATGCAAGTATTTGGTCTTGGCGTCCGGGGACTTGAGAGCAAGAGACAAATCTTGTTCTGTGGGTACCGTTACACTAAATACCATATAAATTGATGTGGGCCGATATGTAATATATAGTCTATAATAATTGTTCTATAATTTAGGGAACAATTTACTTAAATAAAATATATTCTATTTACAAGTCATATGTTAAAATTAATTTGAAAATAATTATGTGTCAACCCTAACCCTCACAAATATAAGTATAAGTTGGTAATAAAGGAAGGCTATTGAAATGCGTTTTAAATGCTAATAATTGAATATATTGACCTCGGAACTAAATAATTTTCTATATCGTACCTTGAGTATTCCAGGCAAACGAGAGAGATAGAACTATACTTGGTATTATACACGTGGGTACCCCTTTTTACATGAGATAACGAGATGTCTAGTAAAACTCAGGTTATAAAATACATCCGTCACTTTCTAACGTCATAGAACAAAGAGACTGGGCTATCTTAAAACCTGGGTTTTACAAGACTTTCTTGAAACCATCTCATGTAATACGGGAGATAGTTGTTTATAATGTGTATCTCATAGAGAAAAGAAATAAACTCTTCCGTGGTGTATCTTGTATGATGTAAACAACATCTATCCTATACTAATTTTACTATAATTATAAATGCGTATGTTTGTGTGGATATGTTACTCATTCACTCCGTAACGTTCAAGCTGAACGAATTTGTATGAAAATTTGCACTTAGACACATAGGAGACGACAGACAGGAGGATAGGAGAGACGAGAAGAATCGTGAGTGGAATTTTCAAATCGGTTTTCCAAATTCTTTTGATCTTTTCGGACTTTCTGGTATTGGTGATGTAAAGTCCTGAAGAGACTTTCAAAATACTGCCCAGCCCAATAAACTGTTTGAAAGCTATCACAAAGTCGTCTCTCACTGGGTGGTCTTCGTGGAATGGCCAGTCAAAGTCGATCATCTTGGCAGGATGAGTTTGGAGTGTGCGAATGCAGCCGTGAGCCGTTTGCAACCACAGCTAGCATCTCAGGTTTTGAGGTAGTTATTATTATTTTTTAGGAATAAATAACACGTTATATCAGGAGGATCTCAAGATTTTTTAATTTTATTTGTAAACGTTAAACATCCAAGACGAAGATCTTAGAACTATCTCGATCTACTCACAATCTCCACTAAACAAATAAATAGTTTAAATAATAATTAGTTATATCATTAAAAACATTACTCTAGTATCACTATTACTTTACAAAGAAACGCTTACAAAATCAATAAAAATGCCGTGTACGTTGGACTTACATTATATATGTATAGGTAAACGTCTAACAAATATTTGGTATAATGAATATAATGCTAGGATATAAACTAAAGTAACACATATGCTGACTGGACGAGAAGCGTGGCAGCACCTTCTTGGGCGCTGAGGCTCCCTCGCCACAAAGAGAACAGACCCAAAGATGCCGCGCCCAGCAACACATACAAAATTTGTCTTGAGTTCGTACTGAGGCTTCGCTTCGCATCGACAAAAACAAACAAACATTCGAGGCGTCAGCGTGAGCATTTTAACTAACCGAGCATTTGTTACAAAAACAGCTCGTTTAGTCATAACGTAGCTAATCCCTCTATACAGTCAACTTTTTTGCAATCAAGTAACTCAATGAAACAACAATACCAGCTAATATAAAAAAAGCAGATATTAAAAAAAATCATACATTAGTTTTCATTATATTATTAAAATTTGAAAGTTTAGAGGGTAGGTATGTGATAAAGTCACAAGTTAAAGCTAAATTGTCATATCTTGAGTATTTATAGCTCTCAATTACTTTTTACATTATTTTTATAATAAAATGTATAAAGGAATCTACCACTATAATAAAGATTATAAAAAATTTCGTTTTCTGAAACCTCATCCAGAAACTGGGGCTTAATGCAAAACAATATTTTTAGCAATATTATTATATCTACAAGTTATGTAAAATTATTTTTATACAAAAACAATATACAAACTCTTAACTTTAAATAAATTGATAAGGCCCACTTGCATCGATCTGTGTTAAAATTTTAACCATTTAACCCGTAGTTACATAACCCAAAAGTTGGGTCAAAATGACGTACCATCGGGTGAAGTAACTTCGGGTGGGCCGCAAGTGGGCCAAGTGTCATTGAGTATTTTGAGGTAACATCTATTGCTATATCATTTTGTGGATATGAGCGAATAAATTTGAGCAATTGCTAATTAACATCAGCCAAAGTAGCTATAAATAGGTTACGAAAGTTGTCTTTTAGTAAAACTATTATGGTGACATTGTAAAATATATAAAAAGTTATTACAATGAAATGTGTTCAGGAATTAATTACCAAAACGACTGTGTCAAAAAAATAATAACGTTAGTTTTTATTTTTATAACAAATAAGCCTATTAAAAATATTACCACGTCATATTTAAATCGCAATTCCAAACGACTTTATAATTTCCATTTCTATTTGAACATATTGTACATATACCTGTATAACTTAAATACTTATTTATATCGAATTTAAACAAATATACTTACGATATAAATCTTCTGAACGCTAGCTATAGAAAGCTTGTTACCACTTTAAAATGAAAATATTGATATACTGGACGAATGGCTAAGTCTATCGACTATTTTTTCATGCTCTATTCCAAAGAGGTTGTCGATTCTAAAACTCGAATAATCATAATATTTATCGGACTCTATTACATAATAAGCTCCAAAATTTACTACGAATATAAAACTTTGGTGTTCATTTTCGCCTAACTACTGGGTCCACGTACGTAAATATTGCTACTGTTAAAAACTTTTCCAAAATACTGACGCTACATTTTATCGCAAAAATATCGCTAAAAATCTCTAATATATTGTTCAGACTATGTTTTACGAGTGTTTTAATAAAATGTATAATATTATAGTCCCGTAGTTGTAACGATATCAATGTTACAAAAATCCAAAATTCATCAAAAAAATATTATTAGGTCGATAAATTCATTGTTCCCACTGTGACTATGGAAATATTTAAGTAATTACCTATTGTAAATTTTTATTTCGACATATTACAAAAAGTTTGTGTAACAAAAATGGTACAAAATAATGTAACCTAGTGGAAGACATTTATTTTGAATCAGAGTGCGTTACCTCAATGCCATGCAGTAGCTATTGAAAGAGTTTAATTATTAAAGTGGAATGTGCAATGCGGACTCTACAAACAATAAATACATTCTTAATCTAGCTTATCTTTATCCAGGTATTTTATAAATATGATGAAATATGAACACATAACTTATTTATAAGGTTCACAAATTTAAATACATAACAATATTTTAAATACTACAATTGCAGGAAAAAATTAACAGCTAACTATAAGCGCTAAAATTAACAAAATCCAACCCGTTTTCACTGAGAAATACTGTGTTTCAAATATCATTATCAACTTCAGTTCCGCTACGATACTTTAAAGCGTTTAATAAAGCTACAAATAAATAACACATTAAAATATTTAAATACAATAACTTAACATTACAGCAGTCAACTTTCAAACTAATACAGAATGATGGCAAGTGCACACCGGATATTATTTCCCCTATGCAGACCTACTCGGTTGCAAGAGTGATTGTTGTATATCATTGCATCTTACATAGTATCAGCATACATTTATATACTGATACCTCAGAGTCTCATACTATGTTAGATATAATCTTAATTTACCGCGATCGTTTACCAATCGATTTTCTCATTCCGAATGAAATTCTGAACTTGGAAAATAGGAGCAATCAAATCAGTAGCTGCTATCGAGCTCCGAACAGCTCTGAGTAGCCCCGATATTAAAATAATTGATACTTCTATTGACAATAGCGGTAATACGCTTATGGTTTTGATAATTTACAATCCGGTTTCCACTCAGGCTATATGAATCTATGGCACTAACACCCAACTACGCCACATAACTACTTTTAAAATGTTAATAGTACCACACTTCATATTCTCAATGATAACTTGAAGCCCTAATATCTTAGAGCCGGTCGCTACATATAAGCGGGCTTCATCTTGTAGGCCCGTTTCCATATTTCACACAAGCAAACTGTTGAGTGGAATCTATAAAATATGGCCAGTGGCATTGACACATGGGTTATTATTGTCCAAGCCCATAGTCCATAGAAGTGTAGCTGGACTGGATGTGATTCTGCTCGTGATTTCTCTAAAGTATTTATCGCCCACATCGCCAAATTGGTGACTAGAAGGAAGGTCACAATCTCTCGTCCAGGCTTTTTTCGCAACTGCTCGGTTGTCTTCGCAGATCTTCGGCTCGCATCTAGAATGAACATTGTCTGGCATGTCGTTTGAATCAGAGATGATAAAGCTGTTATCAATATGAGTATGGTATTCTTCTCTATAGTGAAGTGACCACCAATGATGGTGAATGTTCCATAAATGAACATACCTGTTTGTGCTCCAACAAGCAATATATTGTCCAATTCAAGGTTCCGATTGCCATCGTATTTAAGGTTTCTGACGCAGACCATGCCAGCTAAACTAGCAAATGTCGTCATCGCATACAATGCTAATTCACAAACATTCACCTCCACCACAGCTAATGTCGCATAATCCTTCTTCGAGACCAGAACGAAAAATAGAATCAGCGATATAATCGTAAGAACCAAAACTAGAATTCCGAAAAATAGCCCCTTGTGAGCTCTTGCGCAATCGACACTGTATAAATGTGGTGATTTCTTATAAGCGAGGCCTTCTAAGAGTCGAGCTTTAGCGATAGCCGCTGCTACATCTTTCGATGGATATTTGGAGATGTTTTTCCACATGACGTATAGAATGGCGGCGCAAATTAGGGAATACTCAATAGTGCAAGGGAAGAGAAAAGGTGATGCGTCTTGCACCAGTGAGCCCATTATGTTTGTTCGACGACACTCGAATATGTGATGGGGACCTTTCAGCCCACGTGGAACCCGTAGATGTGCCGCAGCAGGGTGCGATGGGGGCACTTCAGTTCCCAAAGAAGCGAATGCCTTTTGAAATGCTGAAATTAAGCAAAAGACCAATATTAATTAAATTGCTATAACAAAATGGATCTAATTTTATCATGATGGGCTCTTGGCATGACTACGTGGAATTTGGGTCAAAATGCCTTCCGGGTTCACGACATTGGAATGCAATCGACATAACTTAGCGGTCCGATAAGCGTTGACGAGGGATTCTCTTAATTGGAAATCTATAGGTCAATTTTAGGTAGGTATAAAATACCTACTTCGATGATGTAGAAAAATATTTATAAGGCGTTAATTTATTAAGTTGAACATATTATAATACGATATTTAAAAATAGCCACTTGAAATGTATGTTGAAAGGAATAATGGGGGTTAAACGAGAATAGATTGTTACAAAGGGAGTCTCGCTAGAAAACAAATTATGCGGGCGTGGGTAGGGTTAAGCAGGACATGAAAAATAAGAACGGAGGCTCTTCAGACTGTAATATATAAAATTTGATTGTTCACATATTGCTTCGCTGAACTGGAAATATTATTTCTACAATATTAAACTAGTATATTTGTATATCAAAAATAACATGTTTTGTTCACATTTTGTTTAGCCACGTATGCATTAGGTATATTTAATATCTGGTTTCAACATATAACTCTAGGAGAGGACCACCTAATAATGTGATACATTACTAAGCAGGTACGCTGCATTACCGCGTTGATTCGTTCCACATTCTTTTATTTTAGTCCTCATCCCGAAAAGCCAAATTCCCTACTGAACTGTATATCGAGCTGTCACTATGATTAATTCAATTACGCAAGCACACAAAGAATATTATCAGGGAACTGCAGCGACCGAGCAACGTTGACGGGACAATGTCGGGGATAGTGTAAGCTCCGGACGACCTATTGAATGAATGTTACTTGGCATTCTTGTTTTGTATGTGTTTGTGTGTAGAGCTGCAGCATTATATATAATTAATTTATATAAATGTAACCTTGCTGAGTTTCTTGCGTAAGCTAGCTTACTCATGTACACAGCGGACTATCGGTATACAATATCGATCGGTGTTGTGTCGCCTCCTACACTACACGTGTAGGAAAATATGTAGAGAAGTGGGGGCACGCACGTGACAGAAGGGGTCTAGTCTAGATTACAGAATAGATAATGGTACAAGTCTAGATTAATAAAACCACGTCTTTCCTTTAGCACGGTATAATCAGACTAACTTACAAAACAAACAGGGTCTCATATTGAACTTGTGTTTACATTACAAATCTAAATATAGAAACGAGTGCGGCTGTCACGGCCTTCCTGCCCAGGCTTCGCTCTCGAAGCCTATCTATGTCATCCAGCCACCAGTCATTGGATTACCTGTAAAATTAATAATGTTAATAACTCGGAACTAGTTACCAAGCTATGTAAAGTGCCCATTTGGCAATTATTATTTTTTGTCTTAGGAGCTTTATTTATGTTTTTTTTTATAATTGTCGACAAAGCCTGTGTTACTTTGAACACTACCTTATCTAATTTTGCAATGATCGACAAGGCCTGTGCTTATTTTAGCACTACCTTATCTCATTTTAGCTCCATACACACACAACACATTTTTTTTTTCGCGGTCCTAGCTGACTTATTTAGTAAGCAGCTCACGCCAATTAACCCTTTAGGTTTTATTTTTTTATTTTGCGATCCTAGCTCACTTATCTTGTAAGCAGCTTACGCCAATTAACCATTTAGGTTTTATTATTTTTTTTTATTTTGCGATCCTAGCTCACTTATCTTGTAAGCAGCTTACGCCATTTAACCCTTTAGGTTTTATTTTTTTATTTTGCGATCCTAGCTCGCTTATCTTGTAAGCAGCTTACGCCATTTAACCCTTTAGGTTTTATTTTTTTATTTTGCGATCCTAGCTCACTTATCTTGTAAGCAGCTTACGCTATTTAACCCTTTAGGTTTTATTTTTTTATTTTGCGATCCTAGCTCACTTATCTTGTAAGCAGCTTACGCCAATTAACCGTTTAGGCTTTATTTTTTTATTTTGCGGTCCTAGCTCACTTTGTAAGTAGCTCGCGCCATATAATCATTTAGGCTTTATTTATTTTGTTTAGTTTTTTATTATTTGTTTAAACATTGGCTGTCACGGAATTTTCCGCAGCCTCTCGATTCCATAATCAAACTCTGTCTTTTGGTACTATTTGGAAAGTTTTCTTTTCCACATTTTTAACTTTGTATTTATCTCTCAGTAAACATTTTTCAATTGTATATGGTCCATTATATCTCGGATCTAATTTTCCCAACGTGTTCGCTGACATTGAACGTAAACAATATCGCCTGCTCTCAATTGCGTATTATTACGCCGCATTCTATCAAATCTTTGTTTTGTTTTTAAAGCATTATTTCTCAGCCGCTCTTAAATTCAGCAATCATTCTTAATTGTTGTATATCAATATTTGATTCTATTTCTGGAAGTCCTCTATTTTATTGATTTATGCCAGGCACTTCCGACCGTACTCCTGTGAGAAGTTCTATTGGGGTACAACCGATGCTTTTCTGAATTGTAGTATTCAAAGTAAGTTGTATTTTGTTAATTATTGTATTTGCTCGTCCATCCTGCCCCATGACTCACTTCACAGCCAAGTAAGTTTAGCACGGTAGCTACATATCGCTCCGCTTGCCCATTAGCTCTACTTGCTCCTGTAGTAATGAAGTGGATTTCAATATCCATTCGTTTCAATAGCTTTTTTGTTTGTCGATTAGATAAGTTGGTTCCTTTATCAGTTATAAAGTTATTCGTTTTGTAGTACAGAACTAAGTTGTGGTTCAAGGGCTCTTACTAGCTCTATTCCGGTCAGATTTTCTATAGGTACTAACAATGTAAATTTATTGTAAGCATCCACCAATAACAACAGGTATCTATAGCGATCACTGGCTGTTCCAAAAGGTCCTGTACAATCGGCATGTATAGTATGGAATGGTATTGGCAGTTTTTCAATAGGATGCAGTAAGCCTTGTTTTGGCCCACTGGGTCGTTTCGCCGATAAAAATGATGCAATGACCGATGTATTTTCGCACAAAAGGTGTCATTCCAGGAAACCAGGATTTTGTTCGCATTGACTCGAGAGTCTTATCTACTCCGATATGACACTGTTCATCATGCTGCCGAGGGGACATAGTACTTCAATTTTCTTTCTTGATTCTCCTCAAACTCTCACATCAAAATGCCATTTTGCATAGTATACTCTTTCAAATTATCCGGATTTTCTAAAAATTTTCTTTTTATTTCTATCACTCTCGATTTTGAGTTTGAGTTACTTCTAACCATGTGACTAGGTCATTCACTAACACCTCTTTGATATGGTTTTGCAGTGGATTTCTGCTTAGGAAATCGACGTTTCATTGTGCTACCTTTTCTATATTAAATTTAAAATTTAAAATCTTGTATATATAACAACCATCTGACAACACGTGGTAGTAAATCTCGTTTGGTCGAAGTTAGCTTCGCAGCATTGCAGTATTTCATTAATTTGAACTCAATTCCCAATAATTACACCTGGAAGTATTTAATGCATTCACTGTAGCTAACGTCTCTTATTCGTAGTTTCTTCAGGTTTAATTCCATATTCAGATATAATTCTTCTCAAAGTATTCAATTTATGTTTGCAGAAACTTGTTTTTTTTAGTTTAACGTAAATCCTGCATCATCAAGTGCTTTCAACACTAAACTCAGTTTTTTTCTATCCATCTCCAATACTAATCGATGGTATTTTTTTGAGATTTCTGACAAAAATAGATTCTCTTAGAATGTTATTATTAGTTGTGTTACATTTGTTCTTACAATTCTCGCTCGCTAGCTAATATCCGATAAGGATGACAAACAATGGTTTCGTTTGTTTCGTATATCGATGTTATTATTTGAACCTATGAGGCTTGTACGTTTATGTAGCATCTTTCGTAGGTCGGCTTGGAACTTGACTCAAAGTGTTTGTTATCAAGTCGCCCATAGTGTATACAACCAGACAGTTATTTATTTGAGGCCGACGTTGAATTATCATGCCGCCCAAAGTTGTGATAAACATAATATCATTGGTACTTATAGCGTCTCTACCAAGAATGGTATCGTAACGTATTTCTTTGTCTCGAACTATATAAAAAGTTGTTTCAATTACTATGTTTTCCAATTTGACCATAACATTTGTTTTCTCATTAGCTGTAAGAATCTCATTAGAAAGTTATAAAGATAGATCACAGTGAATTAAAGATTGTAGTACAGTTTCTATCATCAAAAATATGATGCTCCACTATCAATTAAAATATGAATAAAGTTTTCCATTAATGATATCAGCTGCTGTACATACCCTGCCGTTTCTATTTACATCATTAGGTTTATTTTTCTCGCTCAACTTTCTGCTTTGTCCAACAGTTCTCGGCCAAATGTCCCTTCTTGTGACAAAATGTGCAACACTTTTCTTGTAAGGAAAACTTCTTACGCATAAATCGTGTCTTGTTTTCACCCATCGTGATAGCGGGGAGTTGTGTAGGTATTTTATTTTCACTAATATAACAATCACGTTCTACGTGTCCCATTCTATTACACCGATAACAACGTTTTTCAGTTTTCATAAATCTTGGTCTCTTTGATGTAGATGGTAATGAATCTTCTCCATCATCCATATAAGCAGTCGATGAAGAAGCTCTTGGTAAATTAGGTAATGGAATGTAACGGGCTAATTTTTGAAATAACCCACATATTGATTCGGCACTGCTTGCGATAGATTTAGCATGAGGGTCAGTGATACCTCCAGTTATTAATTCCAATATTTCACTTTCACGAAACTGTAATCTTAATTGCTTTAGAATTCTATGCTTCTTCGCTGCGTAAATAGAGACAGTAGAATATTGCTCACTCGTCATGTTTGCAGCAATTTTAAAATCACGACACAAATCCCGACACTTTGGAAATGTTATCTGAAGATCCTCTCTCAATGCTGGCCAAGTTCTCTGTACAGGTGTCCACTCTTTATACAAGTCACGAGCGGGTCCAGCTAAAAATGGTACACATCTTGCGATGGTCTCCACATCGTCCCATTTATGTTTTAAAGCTAAAGTGTCTACTTGTTCACTCCATTCACTCGCTTCAATTGCACCAACACTGGGGTCAAACGTTGGCAAAGCTATAGCCTTGCTAGAACTTATGTCCAAGTTACTCGTAAGTTCAGGTCCAGTCATATTTGGTTCACTTATCTCTACACTTAGTTCAGTTCCACCACACTTATTTGGTTCACTTATCACTAATTGTTCACTCATTTTTGGTATTTGTCTCTTGTTTAACACTAATTGTTTATTTCTTTTATCACTATTTAGTCTTTTCAGATTTTTCTGAATTCTTATCTTTTTATTGTTCATTGTTTTGTGGGGTAGGGGGTTAATACTATAATTGTATTTTCGATCCCACTTCTGATGACAGAAGGGGTCTAGTCTAGATTACAGAATAGATAATGGTACAAGTCTAGATTAATAAAACCACGTCTTTCCTTTAGCACGGTATAATCAGACTAACTTACAAAACAAACAGGGTCTCATATTGAACTTGTGTTTACATTACAAATCTAAATATAGAAACGAGTGCGGCTGTCACACGCACAAGCGACTTTTGTCATGTGCCCATTGAACTGTACAAAAATGTTTTCAGATATTCGGAATTTCGGACGTACGAATGAGTAATATTTACGTATTTTTATTATTTTCGTATATCAAAATCGTTTGGAGACGGATGGATTCAATTATGTTTTTAAAAACTTAAAATATAACGAGATTCTAACTACGATATTCAAAATAATTCTGGCAGGTTGAACAAATTTGTTTCGGATCGGAAAAGCTTCCTTATATGCCTGTGCGAAAAAGTGTCAAAACGATTACCTAATAAACTTTAACTAAATAATATTCCTTCATCCTGGTCAGTCGGGTAGAAAACATTAGAATTCAGCATAATTTTCGAAACCTATGTTGGTAACTCAACATAGGTCATGCTGAACAACTTTCACTAAAGGACCAACAGAATTAAAATAATTGGACTGTTTTACAAAAAAGTTAAACCGACTTCAAAGTACACTAAGAAGTAATCAAATCCTGATCTGATAACAATGGACCAAACGGGAAGTGTACCCTTCCAGTCAAAAAAAGAATTTTCCAAATCGGTTAATAAATGACGGAGATATGAAGTAACAAACATTAAAAAAAACATACAACCGAATTGAGAACCTCCTCCTTTTTTGAAGTCGGTTAAAAAATATACTTTTCATACGTTATGATCGAGCAAGCGAAACCTTTGTTGTGATTTTGTTTTTGTGTATTCTGTGTTTTTCCCATAGTAAAAGTTGTTTACCCATAGACATACAGCCTTACTAATAAAAAGTTACACGCGGTGTACACATCTGTTATAGGATAATTGCTACTAATAAAAACATTTTTGACACAAAGCCTGTACACACGTGTTTTAGTTACCTAGGAAATTTACACAGGGCTTACACGGGCCAGGACCCTTGTTTAGTGTTTGTATAAGAACATTATGGCGGATTTCAATAGATCAGCTGTGTCTGACAATCAAGTGTTGTGTCCATTTACTACGGACCAGGCCAACCGCGCAACAAAATGACACCAACGCGCTGGCCCTAAAAAGTCATTTTAGGGCCAACGCGACTCGGTCGACTGCGGTCATACTGCGGTCCACGGAACAGTTCATTCGTTCATTGTTTGCTTATAATTGCCATAAAAATGCCTAGTTGCGTAGTGAAAGGCTTGTGTTTTATACTGGAGTTATGGATAAAATAAAACAAAAATTGACAATTTATTTGATTTTGATAACTTTATGCAAAATGTTCCGGTAGGTGTATCCTTAGTTTTGAAGTCATTGGCACAGCCATTTGCTTCGTTTGTTGACGTAACATTTGTAATTTGACAATGACGTTCTCCTTTCTTCTTCTTCTTTGGTTAAATGGCTACTGTAGCCATAAGCCCAAGACAGTTTCGTTCAAAACCACCATTAGCTATTTGAATCTTTTTAAAAGTAATTTTATTGTTTAATTATTAAAATAAAAATAGTCTTAAGAAAAAGAAACCTGATTTTTATGATATGATTAATATTTTATATAATTATTTTTCAGTATCTTTTGGTGTTTTCACATTTTTCCCCATATTTTCTCCCGTATTTTGAAGTTAGATAGTTTTAGTTTCAAAACGTTCCTAAAAAGTTGCCAGTCGTTTTTGTTTTAACAAATAGATAACTATACAACGCTT
The DNA here is from genome assembly GCA_947623365.1 of Achlya flavicornis. Lineage (NCBI taxonomy): Eukaryota > Metazoa > Arthropoda > Insecta > Lepidoptera > Drepanidae > Achlya > Achlya flavicornis. The sequence continues at coordinate 11,887,061 of OX392473.1, read as the reverse complement.
ACACACTGATTATTAGTAAAGGGAGTGTATAGCAACTGTGTAAGGCTTACACCCTGCATAACTATACAGCTGTTAAACAACCGTGTTCCATATTTTTATTAGTAAGACGGGTAGTATTTATATTCTCTGAGCCCATAGGTAAGTTTCGAAAATGTGCCATCTCGAGATCTCAACCTTTATAAACTATAAAACATCACGCTAGCGCGATTAACGCGAGGAGTTTGGTAGCTTCTATGGGTATCTACTAATTTATAAGTGAATGCTTCTTATTTTTCATTATGAATTCATAATAATATCCTGGGAAATTCTACAATAAACTTCAATATTTCCTTGATAATATGTTTATTGTTTTTCAAACAATAACGCTTAGTATATTAGTTATTACTGTTTTATGAGTAAGGGAGTAATTATTTATGAGTTTGGCAGCATACACCTATATTTAAAAAGCTTAAGATTCTAAAAGAATAACATAAACACTTAGTATTCTACTCAATTTACTAAATAAAAAAACAAAATAAAAAAAATCAAATCGAGATATCGTCCCATAAAAATAACGTTGAAATAGCTTACCCAGTCGATGTGATAATCCGATGGTTTTGTTCTCAGGGTCGTAAAAGGTGAGGATCTCATGCTTGGTCTCCTGCACCAGGACATTCAGCCAGACGCTCAAGTTAGTGCCGACCATGTGCATCAAGCCAAAGCGAGCCACTATCTTGTGTTTGTACACTTTCATCTGGAAATATTGACTTTTGATTTCAGGATAGTATTCATACCTACGAGGTCACGAGAGATTTTTTAGCAACTGAAATTCAGTGCTGAGTGGGTGTCCATTTCTGATTTCAATACATTTAAAATCTAAATAATATGGCCTACGAGCATTGCCAAACCTAATTTTGCGTCCATGCTACGCGAAGCGAGCACGAGCGGAGCCTCGAACGAACAGGATTCGTTCGTTGCTCGCGATTTCAAGCTTCAACGAGCCTACAACGAGCGCGATGCGAATCCCTGTGTTCGTGAAAAAACCGACAATCGGGCGGAGCGCAGACGAGCACGCTACGAATGCTCGTTCGAGGCTCGCAAGCCCGTCCACGCTACGCGAATCGTGCTCGCAGTGTGCTCGTTCGTGGCTCGGCTCGTGCTCGGTTCGCCAAGCATGGACGCACCATTACAGAATGGCATTTTATTTATCCACCGATAGTATCGACGTTTTTGTGCATTCCAACGTTCAAAATTTTTTGAGCCTTGTCATTGCTTATATTAATGAACTCGACTCTACATCTCAGTTAATAATTGATGAATTGATGAGTAATCTGTAATATACTGTATGTTACGGTTTTTTATGCGCTCACGACCGAAGCTTACTGTGAGAGAATCAAAATACCGATACAGAATACACATCAAATTGGATGTCATTTTTTTTTTTATGCTAGGATTATCAAGTATCATAATTATATTATTTTATATTTTATTGAACCCTAGAAAAAAATTCAATAGTTCGTTTTCTATATATACTACTTTAAAAAGCGAAGCTAATTTTAATTTCATTCTGATCTCATTTACCATAATAATCGTACCTCATTGTTCAGAAAGATGAAATACATCTGTATGAAGATAAAGGCCATCCTGGTGGCTGGTGTGAGCGCGAGCAGAACGTTGTGACAGTTGGTGTTCCTCTCCAACTCCCAATACTGGCCAAACTCAAGGCCTGAGTATATCATGGAGCCAATACCGAATGCTGGAACAAACATAACATATTGTAGTAAAAAATCATCGATCAGAATATTATCAAGATTTTTCATATCATCACTAACATAATGTATAACAAATGAAGCTGAAGAGTTTTTTAAAGCGCAAATCTGATGATTCTGATTTGCAATATTTCTAAATTGAGGAAGATTTTAGGCTATTTTACATCGCGAATTATATCATAATCCAAATTTAACGCACATGATACCGCGTAGCTCTGTCTATCTCTCTCTTGCAATATAAATAATATTCCCATTTATATCTTATAATTTTTGATTTTTATTTCAAGTATTTTATTCTATTAAGTAGATATTCAAAATAACAGTAACAAACAAGAATCAAATCCATTATTATCTGACGTATATGTAAAAGCGGATTACACAAAGCCTAGTTCGAGTTGAAGTGAATTACTGGGGATTGCTCCTCGAAAACTTTGTTCGTAACTAATCCGTGACTCCGACGCCCGTATACATACAAAGCTCTGGATATCGCGGGTTACTTAGCGAAGAATCCGAATAGACGGAATTGACTCAATATAAACTGTGTTCTGAGGAAATTGTAATCTTTTTCGTTATTTTTCAACCTTTAATCCCAAATGCGCGAGTTTTATATTAAAAAAGATGCACTAGCAACTTCAAAGCCATAATAAAGCTAAAACTCATAGAGAAACTTCCTTTCTATTGAAATAGTTAAACATCTCTCACACTCCGGAAAGTTAACAAAAGAGCTCTATCAATAGCGTTTAAATCAAATAGAAGGTTTTTAGGGCATTCGCTACATCATGAGCATGAGTGCTGTATATTACTCCGTATTTCTTCTTCTTCGACTTCGTTCGCGTGATGCTACCCTACCCTGTGATGCCACCCTACCCTACCCTACTCTCTATCTAAACCATCCAGGGAGTTAATTCTACTGTACGTGTGTATGTCACTGAACTCCTCCTAAACGGCTGGACCCATTTGAATGTTTTTTTTTGTATGCGTTTGGGTGGCGCCCTGGATGGTTTAGATTCACAAATCAGATGGCGCTGCAGTCGGTATCTAGGTTATATTATCGACTGCATATGTGATGCAGTCCAATAGGGTAAAGTGACTGTTGTTCAGTATTCAATATCGCTATTTAAATAATAGGAAACAAATGCTCACCAACTGCGCCCATCCTCAGATAGAAGCTGCCATAATGATGTGTCCGGGAAGCCAGCGCAAAGCCCAGAGATAGACGCTTCGCCCCGGGCATCTGCTGCATCACGTGTGCTGCGGTCGCTGTGCTGCGCTCCGTGTGGGATGAGCACGAGTCGGACTCGGATGGTGACACACTTGAGTCAGATTCTGTAGATAGAATACAGGATTGGAATTATTTTATATTATTTATCGACTTTCTATGTTCAACGCATATGTACTTTTTGATCCGTAGCTGTTTTTTTATGGTACCATTCATTTTGGTAGAATACACGTGGTACTCTTTCGCTAACACAGTCAGACTAGAGTTTTTAGAATCTAGAAACTGATGATGAGCAGCTAGATCATCATTTCATATTTTTAGGGGACCCTCTTAAAGGTGGTCTTAAAAGTCATTTTTTTAAATAATTTATTAGTTTACAATAGAATTTAACCGATATTTTATGACCCAGTAAAACTTTTTTTGACTAATCCGTTTAATTTGTACAAATGTAAGCGGTAATAGTAGCCTGTTAATAATAGTCGTTATAAAAATAACGATTAATTACAGACCAACTAAAATAAATTCATTTGTCGACAGTACAGGGTGGTTTGTTTAACCGCTGGGCTTTCCGCGTCATTTGAATAACAAATGGATTCGCGCGGTTGTAAAAAGAAAAACCGGCCAAGTGCGAGTCTGACTCGCGCACCGAGGGTTCCGTACAAACCTGTAGGTATATAAGTAAATGGTAGTATAGACCTGAGTATTTGATATAAATTTCAATTTATGACGTATGAAAAAAAAACTACTTACTAGATCTCGTTCAAACCAATTTTCGGTGGAGGTTTGCATCGTAATGTACATCATATATTTTTTTTAGTTTTATCATTCTCTTATTTTAGTAGTTACAGGCGGGTTAAAAAACATTTTACCACTTTGGAAGTGTCTCTCGCGCAAACTATTCAGTTTAGAAAAAATTAATTAGAAACCTCAATATCATTTTTGAAGACCTATCCATAGATAATCCACACTTATGGGCTTTATTTAAAAAAAAAAATATTTTCAGTTCTAAGTATGGGGAACCCCCAAAATTTTTTGGTTTTTTTTCTATTTTTGTGTGAAAATCTTAATGCGGTTCATAGAATACATCTACATACCAAGTTTCAACATTATAGTTCTTATAGTTACGGAAAAAAGTGGCTGTGACATACGGACGGACAAGACAGCCAAACAGACAGACATGACGAATCTATAAGGGTTCCGTTTTTTGCCATTTAGCTACGGAACCCTAAAAATCACCCTACATTTTCCAGTGTTACGATTCTACGACTATCGCGAAGGGTCCCGATCGAAATCCGAACAAAATACGGGAATAAAATATAAGGCAAAAACAAAAGTTTACCTCCTTGAATCACATGCCAAGGGTTTTTGTTACCAATGAGCTTTATTCTGAAATCGGCTTAACTCCGAGGTGTATTCTGTTTAGTAGATAAAATGTTACTGCATGAGAATAGGAATTTCAGGATATGCAAGATTCATGAAACCAATAATGTTCGTTATTTTTATTGTTCTGTCTGTTTCAGTACCTAGATAATAATATAAAATGATCCTTTCGTTATTTGCAATGACAAAAGGATGTGACGACAAATTGCATTGCCAAGTCAAAACTGGTTACGAAATATAAAAATACGATTGAACATCTGAATCAAACCTGCGTAGCAATATAAAAACGCTAAGGATATTGGTTACCTATGCATAATGTCGGAAATAACACTTATAAATCGTATGTTGCGTGTTTGGACACCCTTCAAACGTCTTCCACTGGACATAACTATTTCCTTTATCAATCTTCTAATTGATGCTATTTTTTATGTATGACATGTTTATTCGACTAAGGCGGTAAAATTATAAAGGTTACAAAGGTCCCGGTATATACCTACTTGGCATAGATATTCAACTTAAGGTCGATGACCAGCCACGCAGGTTCTTTAAAGTAGGAACACTAACACAAAACTATGGTTTCGTCACGATGCTTTCCTTTGCCATAACCGAAATACATTTTAAATATAAATAAAATAAATAAAATAGCCTTTTATTTCTCATCATTAAAATTGTACAGACAAATTTTTTAAACAATGATTACAATTATAGTTACCAACATACTGTATAAATAATGTGCTTAACATAGAACAATTATAAAAATATATATATAGGTATCAGTTATCGATTTTAGTGAATCAATAACTTATTAGGTATATGCTTAGTTAGCTAAATATGTGGGTAATTAACTTATTTTTAATTCGATGAGAACCCCTCCTTGAGAGTAAAGGCCTCCTCCAGGTTCTTCCACCTCTCTCTGTCTCTAGCTATCGAGGGCCACTCGCTTCCAGCTATGGACTTTAAATCGTCTGCCCATCTAGTGCGGGGTCTGCCTTTCGCTCGTTTTCCTTCCGGCCCACTCCACTCTGTGACGCACTGCGTCCATCGTTTGTCTTGCACTCTGACTATGTGACCTGCCCACTTCCATTTCAACTTCAAGCATTGGTCTAAGAAACATATAAATTTGGTTTTTGCTCTTATTTTGCTGTTGCGGACTTTATGTGATTTTCTTATTTTTAATATTGAACGTTTTAAATATATTCGTGATAATTTGTTACTTAGGCACCGATCCCACAGCGAGTGGTGTAAAGTTCTGCGGTCAGAGTTCTGCGTTCCGAGTTCCGAGAGCACACAGCGACCGCACACAGGCAGATTTTCCAATATTCAACGGAGATCTTGAAGAACGCAGTTACTCTGAACGCGGAACTGTAGACCCCTCGCTGTGCGGGATCGGCCTTATAAGTAGGTACATTGATTCGCTAGTAGTTGTAAGAGAGGATTCTACAACATGTAATTATAAATAAATCTCAAAATGACAGTAATTTGATCACTTAAACTGCGGTCCATTTGCATAGCTGAAATTCACCATCTAGTATTAAATCTGACTCTTGCGGAAAAAATTCAATGTAACCATCACAAACAATTAAGAAAAAGACTACAAATGCATGTGCGAGGTCGAAAGCCACATTACTCTAGAAGTATTTTAAACAGTTATTACCGCACATTTACTGTTTTACCTACAGAATTTGATCTCCAGGTCAAGGCAAGTATTGCTCCAAGCACCTACAATACCTTCATTCGGCTCGAGCTATTTTAATGGAATCCCCAATGAATCTCAGAGTAAAGATTGCTTGGATACTAACTAGCGACAACAGCAGTTTCATGTGCTGAGCGATTCCGATCCCTCACCAACGCCGCGTACATGTATAGTAAGAACACCATGCTGCCGATGTATAGGTAGAGGTAGAAACCCTGCGAACAAAAAAGGATTAATGGCTTTTTGGTCAACCACTGTACTCTTGAATATGAAATTGTTGTCTGGTTGTCACCCAGCTCTGTTGGCTAAGGTTTCTTATAGTGGGACCCCATTTAGAATGTTCAATTGATATTTCTTGCATTATATTTATAACAAATGTCCGTTATTTATTGATAAGGAACCAACATACTTATACGCTTAAAATTGATATTATAAATTAAAGCCTAAGAAATATTCCTACCACCAAAATGGTCTCGCAATGTGCTCTCAGACCGCAGACGCTCAGGTTTTGGAATGAGCTCCCCGCTGTAGTTTTCCTAAGGGAGTACAGAATGGGGTTCTTCAAGAAGGGTGTAAGGAGATTTTTGCAGGGTTCGGCGACACGCGAGTGTTACAAGCGTCAATAGACTACGGTGACCGCTTACCTTCAGGTGGGTCGCATGTTTGCTACCTGAGTAGTATAAAAACCATCCTATCAATTAAGTAGACGGCAAATAACATTTACATCACTAATATAGCCAAAAAACCATGTTAATTGTTGCTAGGTTTATACTCTATCAAAACATAAATACTGCGCTTTTCTTTCGACGATGAAGTTAACAAGTCATTGATCTTACATACGCATTATATTCTAGATAGTGCTGGAATAAACCACAAGCTAATACAAACTTCAGTTATTGTGGCTTCTTTATCTCAGAAACTTTATATGAGAATAAAATTAATTAATAACGTAGGTATGCTCTCCATAAACGCAATGTTGTGTTCGGTATGAACAATTTTCTTGGAAAATAAATAATGAGGTTTTATTCCACGGAAACTAAAAATGCTTTCTTTATATAAAACTTAATGAATAACGGGAAATTAACTTATCAAAACAAAAATTGTTGTATAAAAAAAAAGAATATTTTAACACCATGTAAATTGTGCATTTAGAATAATTCTTACCTCATAAAAAGAAGGTGGAATGTATGTAGATATGACTTCAGCCATAGGGAAGGCTACTCCCATCACCACTAACAGTTTACCATAGAGAGCAGATAGAGTTGTTGCTAATGCATCACTCCTGTGGACAAAACAAAACATTAAAAAAGCTAACTAAATACTAGAAAAACTATAATTAAACTATATAAAGCCGGAGCAGCTATTAGCCAATTATAAAATATCTACAGAAAGAAGGAAAGATTTTCTTCTACCGACGTCTAGACATAACTTACTAGACAGGGCAATAAGGACATAGATAAATGTAACGGTAAAGTTCAATACAAATTCCAGAACTTCAATTCGAAATAGCTAAATAGCGTCGCCATTAGTTGTAGCCAGAATTACAAATATTGGCACTCTGTACCAGAAATGTAATACCCGATAGTTTATCGAGCCCTAAATAACATAGACCGTGGAACTACGTAAAACGAGGCATTTCAGACATTTCCCATTTGTTATACGACCCGGTGCCGGTGGTCGGCAGGATAGCCTCTGGGAAATATAAACGAAGAGTCGGACTTATCGAATGTTTCAACGGGTTATGTTATGTACATTAACAACGATGTGGCCATTCCTACCTTTATTTTTTCAATTAGAAAGCTTTATTAGATAAATGAAATGAAAGATGTGAAAAATATGGCCTAAGAAAATGTGAAGCCATAGTCTTTATTTTTTCAGCTACGGAATTAATGAAAGCAATTATGAAAACACAACAACTTAAAACCGGTCTTCGCTGTTTACATTGGGCTTTCAGCTAAAAGCTGACTACTTCTCATAATTTCGTGGACAGGAAGTTATAACGTGCATCAATTAAAAAAATATTTTGGAACTCCATTTTGTGTTGTTTTCATTGAATTCTTGAAAATTAGAAAGCCACCATGATAATTCAATATTAATAGGAAATAATATATTTACATTATGACACTATTGAAAGTGAGTGAGTGGTCAACTCGTTTAAAATCATTTTTCCAAATAAAAATCTGTTTGCATTAATTTCCCTTATTAGTAGATTATCATGGTTGAAACATTCACAAAATACGATTATATGGTAATACAATCTTTCAACGGAACGGGTAAATACAGTACATTTTAGTCGAGCTCGTACCGAAATCTGGTAATCCGATTAAATTCAGTTGGGCACCACTACATAAATATGGATGACAGAACCCAGGGTGACGATGTCACTGGGATCTCGTTAATCTGTGGAATAAATCTCTGCCCTACTGAGTCCTTTGTTACTATCGGCAGGGCTATTTATTTTTATCACTGCAACGCTTACCGACGAGAATTTCATTAGTCATTGAACTCTACGAGTATGTAGTCTAGGTACCTAGATATATTGAGGTTCTCTCAGAGTAGAGTATAAACCAGTGTTTATAAAAAAAAACAGATAATTTTCTTTCAGTTTAGCAAAAGAGTAGATTCTTAGAAATATTTATTAGCAGCGACTATTTGTAACTCCAATGTATTTCAGTGAACATTTAAAACATCCATAGGAAATACGAAACTACTTGAGAAAATTGTTCTATAAGTAAACAACAACAAAGTTTGGATACCTATACAAAATAAGTTCAATTTCAGATTTACTTATTACATATTTCGTTACCTAATAATTAACAGCTAGGCATATAAACATATACAAAATGACTGCTTATGTAATTTACCGCTAATTGGAGGAACGTTCTGAAATTTGCTGAAGTCGCCAGCCGCCGTTTTAATTACACCATATCTACAACATAATTTAGCATATCGTAAAATGTTCAGCATTCACTACCAGTCAGCAATTTTTCACACTTAATTTTAATGCACGTCTGTGGTGATGGCCGCTTTGATTAACACGCTTGAAGCTTTTGGTAATATTTGTATATTTTATAGTTTAATTTCTCTTCAATTAATGAACTGTCTATTTAAAAAAGTAACGGCAGTCTATATTTTCTACAAATTTCGTATATAGTATAAAAAATCTTGGCAAGATGTTAAAAATAAACATGCGTACAATCGAAAAGCTTCAATAAATTTTCAATTCCAGCCCACCACAAACATTTGTGTGCATTGTGTTATTTCTGCTTGTTCCGAGTCTGGTTGTATAAATAAATGTATTGTATAGATTTAGAAGTAGTATACAGGTAGGTGAATTTTCAAATAGGAATGGATGGCTAAATCCGAAAGAAGTGGTAATAGCGAAACATAATGAAAGGAGTATAATAATAACAAAAACTGTATACTGGGATTTTAAAAAGTCCTCGCCGAGAATCGAACGTGTTGACAACATGTATTATTGCACCACCCCATAGTGTAGCTTCTAATGATCAAATTCTGCGAAGTAATGTTGTTAATTGTTTGTTCACAAGAATGTAATGTAGGTACTTAGTATGTAATTATTTATGTAGGACAACGTAACTTTACTAAAGTAGCATAATGTAGCGAAGCTCAAAAATTGTTTCGAGATAAATGGTACGTGACTGGAAATACAATCGTGGTTTTATATAAGAATTCTGATCATTTATGAAAATCCGAATTTCTTTGAATGAAAATTTTACTTTGCCCTGAAGTAACGGCTGATTACACATTGTAGAGTCGGATATATTTACATTTGGTGTTGATTGATAGCGAACAAAGGATATTCCGGGAATGAAAAATGTATTGTTGTTCCGTCCTATTTGAATTACATTTTATCTAATGCTTAGAATTCATTATATATACTTTTGTCTGAACTAAAAACATTAATGCAAGTTTTATACTAAGTACTTATACCTACATATTTTTTTCATGGACGTTTTTTTATTCACAAAATATATTTTGGTTTTGTGCGGAGCATAAAACACAAACAAAATTTATCTTCGGTACTTCTATCACATTAACATGAAGTAATGCCAGGAGATAGGCCCCTCGCTATGCCATCCATTCGCATTTTCTATACCCGAATATATTTCTGAAAAAAATAAATGCCTGTTTCCTACCTTGTCCCAAGACACTATTACACAAAATTTCTTCCGAACCCATTCTTTCTCTAACTCGTAAATCAGAGCAAATAGTATTTTTTTTTTAAACTGGCCTATTGCGATTCGGTCTCGCACTCGGAGGGTTAATTAACTCGGGGGGTCGTGCAATAATAATAATATTAACTAACTTAACTTTGATATTTATTATTTGTTATTATGGCAATAGAAATACACATTCTGTGAAAATTTCAATTGTCTACCTATTACGGTTCATGAGATAAAGCCCACTGACAGACAAACAGACGGATGGACGGACGGACGGACTGCGGAAGCTTAGTAATAGGCTCCCGTTGGGCAACCTTTGGATACGGAATCCTAAAAATGAATAATGTTATATAGCTTACATACTTATTATTATATTATTATTCGCTTATTCATTTATTCATTGATTTCAATAGCTATTTGTTTTATTAATCCAATATCAAATAATACCGTATTTTCCGCATGTAGAATCTTTTATTCTTTTAAGTATATTTGACTTGAGACAACCTGACGTGAGAAGCACATTAATAATTCAATATTCGTTTCCTTTTCTCAAATGGCACCCTTAAAAGGTTTCTGCGAAATACTCCGCCACTGATTCCGAACCACATCAATCAACCGTGTTACTTACTCGAAACGGCTTCTGTAGATACATCTAGATATATTTGATACTTTAACGTGATTACCTACGTGGTTCCTTCGTCTTTTGACCCTTGCAGATCTAATGCAGCTATTACTATATGTGCAAAATACTTTGTATATCTTAGCCTGTTTCTCAATACAATAGATTTCCTATTCAAATGTATTCACAAATTGATTTTCTATAACAAGATGATCCTTTTGTCAAACAACAACGGATGCTAAATTTAACTTCCTCAAAGCCCAGCTATTGTTGACAAATAGATGTCTTAAATATTTAACTATTTCATTCCAGCAAGGACATATAAGTACATGCTGAATAGCACAAAATAATTCTCGGCCAAAACTTTGAGACCTCCGGAATTCCTCACCTCAAAACTTTTACTCGGCGTATTCTTCTAAGCTGTTCAAATTCAGAAGTGTCACACATTTCTGGTTTCCGTATGCGTTCAGCGTACTCTCTGGGGGAAGGGGACCCCTCTCGGGTACGCACCGTTGCCATGACAACGGCATGTTATTGGCTCCCTACAGCGATACTAACGGCTCGGTAGGTACTCCCAGTTGCAACAGAGGTTCCGCTTCTAACAATGATATGCCTCCTGTTTATGAGCTAGCTTAAATTATGACGTCATTGCTTCAATGGAGATGTCTGAACTGTGAGGGGATGTCACCGATCGACCTTTATTGTCATTTATTTACCTGATATTGCTCGAATTCTGAAAGATCGGTGAGCATTGTTTTGGATATATTTCAGTTCAATTGCAATAAAACCATGAATTGTGAGAAAATCTCTTTCAAAGTTTTCTACATAAAAGTCTGGAGGGTCATGATACTGAAAATATTCAACAGTCAACAACTTTACAGATAATGGGCTGAATCCAAAGTTGTTAGCCGTGTGACTTCCACCAACTTGTCACGGAAGTTACGAACACATAATTACAAAACTTTTAGCGACACCCCATACCTTCCTGCTGACAGGGATTGTTTAGTCATAATCAGAGTTACACCTCCTACGTCATAGTAAACGTTTCAAAATCTGAAATTATTGTACTAATCCCGTTTTCAATGCGTAACAAGCTATTTTAAGCAGAGCACCAGATGACGTGGTTGTTATCCTACCCTAACAAATAACGTCACTCAAGTAAGGAGAAAGTTTTGCAGATAAGTATGCGAAGAGTATTTGCACCACAGATGTATTATTATATTACATGATTTGCAAAGTTTAATTTTGAATTTCAAAGGGTCGGTGGTTGGTAGTTATCCGACAACTTAAAAGAAGCTTAATTACTTAATGAATTGATAAATATATTCATGAATATTTAACTTTGTTATAACCATGATAACGAGCAAACTTTGAACAACCCTCAACAAAAGACTCAAATTCGGATTTTACTCATCGAATACATTTCCAATTTAAGTCCGAGAAAGTAGAAACAAGAGGAGTTTAATTGCCAAGGAAACGAAACAGCTACTCTGTTAAATAAACAGAATATTTTAATTAACCAACTTAACTAAATTGTGCAAAAATCAGCTTTGCTCTTAGTTTAGTATACTTGCATTTGAGCAAGCTCTGGCGGTATTCCTGCTTACAGCACAGTTTGTTGTGTGTACATAAATAAAACAGGGCCTCCAAGACGTTTGGCTCTATGTAAATGTATACTGTGCTAATTTCCAAGCACTAGACTACATTGTGTCACCACGCTGAGAGCTTTTCATTAGAGTGCACATTCAGTGGGGAAAATGCAATTTCCCTTGCGAGTGCGAATTGTGACGCTAGGGATGGGCTTTCGAGGTATCGACGATATAAATTGTTTCACGTTTTAATTAGCTTGCTCGATAAATTTGCATACACTTTTTTTATGTATAGGTAAAGCAGCACTTATTTATTTATTTAAAGAGTACAATTTATTTATTAAGACATATTTCATTAACATTTATTTACGTAGCTTCAAATTTCAAAGAGAATTCACGGCTTCCTGAAAATACAACTGATACAAACCCCCTTCATACACTTAACAATATTGCCAGATCGCAGACCAATAGCCCAACATCCGAAACACAGTTATCAAAACGACTGCTGTACAAAACGACTGCAATAAAATTCAGTCGTTTATATTACCGATCTAAAAAATTGACAGCACTGAGTTCTGGAAGGGAAGGGGAGACCAGAGAACACTCAGGGTTGTAAGCTTTTACGTATTATTGTAATTTATTACGTCGCCGGCGCCGAGCACCAGCATTTTTCACTCTGCCAATTCTGCCAGCGAGCCAATGATCAGTTTCAGTATATTTTTTGTGCAAGCTTCACGATTTTATTGGCCATTTATTAACTTAAATGCATTGGACGTGAGATGTAAAATAGTAAGGAAAAACTGGGCGCATTTGAACAATTGAGCCAAGTTTTTGCTTTTGGTTTAAGTATACCTTTCTGCGTGGAATTTACAATTTGCTTGTAAAATTTAATCGGATATTTTTCTGAAAACAAAACCATTTCAGTAACTCAATTGCTTCTGAAACAACTTGATCAACTATTATCTATTATATACGTGACATCTACATATTTACTCGAGTGAAGCAAGGGGAGCGCATGAAATTTTTCTCGATTGAAATGAGCTCAACAAATTGATATCTGCATACTTCGGCATCGGATGTTTTCTACCAGACTTAATAATTCATTAATAAATTCTACTGAGCAGACTAGAGATACGAGTACTTACGCGCTTATAAAATGCATATGCTGTATATTGGCTGAAGGTCTTGAGGATCTTCTTGCAGGAGGTAGAGGTGGGTGACCAGAACCACCACCCACTGGTCCATATAGCACCGGTTGTAATGACAAAGAACCGCCAAGAGACATTGAGGGAGGACTTGATAACCTGGTAAAAGAAAAAGAAAATATGAACGAACCAATAAAAGTAACTTCTATGGACTTCAATAAATTTCTTAAATGATGATATTGCTATTTATTTTTACTTGGAATAGATAAGAGATAATGCAGATGTCAGTATGAACATGTCTAGAACGAATATATCCAGAAAATTGTTCAATTAAATGCTGCATTCATAGAAAAACACTATGTGACTCAGGAATCGAACTCGGTTATTTAAAAAAGAACGTTTATTGCATCGCTTTTAGCATTTCATCTGGAGCAGAAAGATATTAAAATTCTAGGATGAAATGTTCTAGCCTAGATTTATCGTCGAGGAGGCAGATTGTGTCCTTTGTTATCTGCGACCTACATTTTATCTGACTTGGATTTTTCTGACTTGTATCCCGTGATAAGAATGAAACTTCCTATCTTGAACTAACTTGGATATTTTCCTTTCAATTGGTCTACCGAGAAGAATAGAATAGAATAATTGTTTATTTGTAGCATAATTTGAAAAACACTTATTTAGATACACATCAAAAATAATATTAATACTAAGTTTAGCAAACGTTAATCGTTTGCTGTTATAATAACAACAAATGATACCAATTTAAAAACAAACAAAAAAAACAAACAATAATACTAGCATAAAATAAAAGTTACAATTTAAAAACCAAAAAATTGCTTAGGTTTGTGTCAAAGTTACATTGATATCATATATGCTACAAAATGGGGTCCGACTCAGCATATGTTGTAATAACTATGAATAGCTACCACAACGCTTATCTTCCGTCGGAACCATCACACCACATACTAGGTACAGTATCTTAGTTGAATGAAGAAGAAACAGAAGAAGAGACATGAAGTCTTTTCACTGCTAACTCCTATACTGACTACTAGATAGATTTAATTTAAGTAACTAAATCATGATATACAATACATATCTATCGCAGATGCGATATAATCCCTAATCAGATAATTATACGCTAACATATAATACCAACAAGATCAAGGGATGCCAATAATACACAGCCCCATTATAAAGTATGTAATTTGGGATTAGGAAACCCGGAGCAACTAGAGGCAATAAGTTGCATTTCAATGGAATCAATATAATCTATAAATACGCAGATTAGAAAACTAATGATCTAGTCTAGACTATACGCAGATCATCATTTTCAATATTCAACATCTGTATCTATCTACATACGTGTGTACGTTTCTAGATTCTAGACCTAAGTACCGCTTGCAGAAGTCCGGTAAAACTTTTTAAATCAGTCCTCCTGATGGAAAGTGGTCACCGTCGCCTATAGACATTTGCAATACCAGGGGGATTGCCAATGTGCTGCCGACTTTGAAGAGCTCTTTTTACGCCTCTTTCGAAGAACCCCATATCGTAGCGCTGAGGGAAAACCGTAATGGTTTCTAAACTCTGCTATTATGAATTTAAATCGGTATCATGTGGAAGCCTAAGTCACATAAAATAGCGAACAAACATGAAGAATTGGATATGATTCACAATGGAATATTTTTACAGCATCATTTATTAAGAGTCTTCTTATATATCATTGGCTTGAATAATATTAAAGAAGAAATCTCCTTGATCTATAATCTATAACATAGAACTACTCAAAAAGATGCAGACATTCTTAGATATAAGCCTTTCCTAGGAACTCAATGTAAACAAGTTTTTTGTGAAAAGTTATTTTGTATTTTTTCTACGACAGCGAAATGTTAAGCTTGAAGTAATGGTAAGCTTAAGAGAAGGAGTATAATATTATCAATAATGGACGTTAATCTCAGAATCGACGTAAGCCTATAAATCTGTCTGTGAAAATTCATATACGGATTACTTACTTGCGAGCATTCTTTAGGAATCAATAAAGGAATAATAATAAACCTCCCAATATCCTTTAAATAAGAAAAATCGGTATTTTGTAACTTAAGGATTCTATTTTTCATGAGTTATATGCACAATATTTTTTGTCTACTCGAAATTAAAAGGAAAGTCGTAAAAACAATTGAAGAAGAGTATTATTATATAAGTCAGAATCTATTCTGACTTATATAATAATACTTCAAATTTATTTATTACAGAAGGCGGCATCAAAAAATGTCTAGTCAGGGGTCAAAATGTCATCATAGTTAGCAAAACTTCAAATACGTCAGAGACAGGAAAAGGAAATAAAAATATGGTTGCGAAGCACTTTAATCCACTTACTTAAGAAAATGTTTTATTCGCTGCACCAAGGATTTCGATGGCCCTCGTGAGCATCAATTATTTTTTGTCTTCCTTCCCCAATTAGGAAGTAACAGGGATGCCAAAAGGCTTAAGTTTTATAGATCTGGCTGAATTGACAAATAATATTTATTAAAACTAGCTGACCGGCGCGACTTCGTTCGTGTGGTGCCTACCCTTATCACTTAGGGGTATGAAAAATAGATAGTAGCCGATTCTCAGACCTACTGAATATGCATATAAAATTTGGTAAAAATCAGTAAAGCCGTTTCGGAGGAGTAAGGTAACTAACATTGTGACACGAGAATTTTATATATAAGACTAGCTTCTGCCCGCGGCTTCGCCCGCGTGGCCTACAGGAAACAAATTACATATTTTTCTTCAAAAACAACCATAATAAGTGCTCTCACTCCCTCTCAATTGTTTTTTTCTTGTTTAACTTGTTGACTCTGTTAGGAATCTCCCATTTCGGAAAACTGTGATACTCGTGACCTTTCTTAGTGGATACGTACACTTCACTTGTACAACGGACAGTTCTCTGAATAATTGTTTGATCTGATTCCCACGGGCTACCTTCTACCATCGCAACTCTCGCCATCGATGGGGAGTCCATACTCATATATTGGAACCGAAATGGTTTCTACTGTGCGGTTTCAAAGTAGTTTTCAAACACAAAATTTGAAGATCCTAACTTCAAAACTGACGGACTTTCATACAAACTTTCATCCCCTATTTTACCCCCTTAGGGTTGGAATTTCGAAAAACCCTTTCTTAGTGGATACCTACTCTTCACAAAGAATACACCCTCCAAATTTCATGTCTCTTGGACCAGCGGTTTAGGCTGTGCGTTGATATATCAGTCAGTCAGTCAGTCAGGACTTTGAATTTTATGTATATAGATATAGTTTTTTTTTTTTTTTTTTTATACAACTTAGTCGATAAACAAGCATACGGCCCGCCTGATGGTAAGCGGTTACCGTAGCCATATAGACGCTTGCAACACACGAAGCATCGCTCACGCGTTATCGACCTATCCCCCCTCCCCTATGAGCTCTGGCAACCTTACTCACGCGCAGGAACACAACTTTACACAACATAAAGTTATTTGGCTGCGGTATTCTGTACTTCTCGGTTTCTGTTGGCTACTTTTGTCCAAAATATTTTTTTTATTTACAAAATAATGTTACGCAATCATAAAAACGCATGAAAAAACCAAGAACTTAAATTACGTGTGTAATGAAATGTTTTACAAAAAATTCAACCCTCGTTTCACCCTCTTAATCCCTAGGTGACTTATCAATCAGTAAGTTCTCAAATACAACACAACTTCATCCTGCTTTTCATCACTTCGAAGGTGGATTATCAAAAACGCTAAGAGACGTATGAATTAATTTTCAGTCTTCAGCCCAAACACAAAATTTTAAGATCCTAACTTCAAAACTGGCGGACTTTCATACAAACTTTTATCCCCTATTTTATCCCCTTAGGGTTGAAATTTCCAAAAATCCTTCTATATTGGATTCTCACACAATATAATTATATATTTAGTGATGTTTACTTTGACAATGAAGGACTTTTCATACACAACTTCATCCCCCTTTTCACCCCTTCGGGATCAAAATTATATAAAACGCTGAGACACCTATAATTTAATTTTCAATCGTCAGCCTAAACACAAAATTTGAAGATCCTAACTTCAAAACTGAAAGACTTTAATACAAATTTCATCCCCTATTTTACCCCCTTAGGGGTGGAATTTCCAAAAATCCGCTCTTAGCGGATGCCTACGTCATTACAACTATCTGTATGCCAAATTTCAGCCCAATCGGTTCAGTGGTTTGAGCTATGCGTTGATAGATCAGTCAGTCACGGTTTCCTTTTATATATACAGATTATTATTTGAGATAACATTTTTATGCGTGCTTCCGGAGAGTTTTCCGAAGTTCATATTTTGCATGACCGAAGAACACAGACTTGCGCAAATCAGACGACTTATCTACTGGTAATTTCCAAGGTGATAGTGTCAACGTACAGAATAAAATAGTTCAAAATAATTTGTTCTTAACACACGGCTATCTGATCCTACTCTTACTGAACTTATAATATCAGAACCAGTTAAAAATCAGTTAGTAACCAGTATTCTTCGGCTATGATATTTTGTATTTGTCTCCTCTACTGTCACATTACCCTTAAGGCAGTTGGCGCCTTAACAGGCATCGTTAAGGCGCCAACTGCCTTAAGGGTATATTTGAATATTGTCTTTGATGTCTATACATTTTATGAGAACTGTTATTTATAAATTTACACATTTGAAACTCATGTTTATTTACAGCACCAGCTTTTGATCAAGACCAAAATATATCTTTCTCATACCGTTCCTTCAGTTAATGTATGCTTAAATTTAAAACATATACATCGGGATTGATTAGTACACCTACTTATTAATTATCAGTTACTAGCTGAACCCCGCGGTTATACGCGGACCCTAACACTTTAAAATAATTCAAGCAGCCTAAGCTACTCCCTATAACATCAGGTATCTGTCAGTGAAAGTCCTGTCACAATCGGTGCAGGCTTTTCGGAGATTAGCCGGACCAAACAGACAGACTGACTGAATTCTTAAATAAAATGGTTTTTGGTATATATACCGATACTTTCATGTGCATTTAGTAAAAAGGTGTTATTTTGACACTGCAAACTGACTAACTTCGATTTTATTTATTTATATGATTATGCCATTTGAGACGATTTTTTCTTCGTCGTTTTTAACTTTATTAGAAAAATATTTTTTCTCAATCAAATCTGTCGAGCGTCAATTTTATGCCACAACACAAAAATTACACACATGGTCTCAAATCTCTAATCACAAAACTGCACTCAATCGCCTATATTTCACAATAAACATACCTTAACGGAGATTCCAAATGGACTCTATGCGAGGAGCAGGAAGGTGCAGGTTGCTGGTGTGAAGGATGCGGCGGTAGTGGCGGAGGACTGCTGTGCCGACTCAAGGTCTCCGGAGACACGAGGGCAGCGCCGGCTGACGCTGGGCTCGGCAGATGAGGCACACTGCCCGCTGATATCTCCGACTCAGCTCCACCAAATGTACCACGAGAGACATGAGACCCACCCGACATGTTGTTTGCAGGTATTGAGTAGCAACTGTAACAAAGAAATATATGTTAGAAGAAGCATTTTATTGAGAATGTCTGAGAAACATAATGCTTTTTACGGATTACGCCGTTCAGTATGTATAACTTCCTAATCAACTAATTTTGCAGACAATTAGTTCAAGCTTGATTTTGAGAGAGGTAGAGCATAGCGTTATTCGCTCAAAGAGCAACTCGACTGGGGAAGTACCTCCACCTTACAGAATACCGCAGCCAAATAACTTTATGTTGTGTAAAGTTGTGTTCCTGCGCGTGAGTAAGGTCGCCAGAGCTCATAGGCGAGGGGGGAAGGGTCGGTAACGCGTGAGCGATGCTTCGTGTGTTGCAAGCGTCCATATGGCTACTGTAACCGCTTACCATCAGGCGGGCCGTATGCTTGTTCACCGAAATAGTCGTATAAAAAAAGCTACAGGGAATAGAAACTTAAAATTACCTTCACCGTAACTTAAAGTTTCCATAACATAGTAAGGAAGGGTTTTCCAGATTACACCCCAAAGAGAGTAAATCGGGGGTCACGGGTGAAACCGCCGGGCGAAAAGCTAGTAGATAAATCAATAAACTATACCTATTGAGGTATAGGGGCGGACGAGCTGTTTAATTGGAAAAGATGGGTACAAAATTACAAGGAAAAAACAAAAAAGGTAACGTCATCTTAATCTCTCCACGATCGTCGCCGAACATGGCTCTCTTTTTAATTAAAAACTCTACGTTCTTGCTTTTCTTTCAATTAAAACAAACTTTCTTCCCACTACCTAAAGATCTGCAGCAACGATGAGTCTGCGATATAATTTTGATGGCAAAAATATTTTTAGCTATTAAGTAATTTTAAAATCTTATCGAATAATTTACTATTTTAAAATTAAAATATGATGTTGTAAGAGGGGACTTTATTTCTATATAGTTAAATCACAGATTACAGCAAAATACCAACTTTAATCTTGTTACCTAATGAACTCGCCACTTAACTTTCGATCCAAAAATTATTGAGAACCTCCAAATCCATCATCGTTCCGTACCGATGGGTTTCAACAAACTCTCGAATAGGAACGAGGGGAAAATGAGGTAAAAAAAATGATAGATGTCTCTCAAATTTCCCGAGGAATCATGCTGACTACGAGATTTGAATCCGATAACTTTTGTAAGGAGCTGTCAAGAGTTTGAAACGATTCGCCGTGAGCTTGAACGAGTTATTACATGGAAAATATTTTAGGTTTACGTAGATATCTTCTCCATCTTTGATCTACGGTCCCTAACTCCACTTAGCGCAGGGCAATATACAGTCTACATTATAATATCCTTATAAGGATACTTGTAAAGAAATAATTGTATATTTCCATTTAAAAGTTACTTTGTAGATTCTATCTTCATTCGAGTGTTTTCTAAAAGTTATATATGTTAGCAAGCTAAGGTAAGCAATTTATTATAGTTATTTAGTTTTATAATTGTTACCACCGATGCACATAGACCCTGATTACGTAAAATTTCATTGGCATTAATCTTTACCCAGAGTGTAAAGACCGTAAGAGAGGTAATACCAACATAATAAATAACATTATGAACCTTACAATACAATGTGCAGAGAAACCAATATCCGGGCGGATACAGGAGGGGGCTAATAGTTTATGAAGTTAGATGACAGACAGTCTGAATGGCTGAATTGCTCCGGATTCTATTCACTAACGTTACGTTCTTAGCATGAATTGAGTCTCGCAGTTGGAACTGCCTGTATAGGTGAGCAGAAAACGGAGATGGAATATCTTTATTAGTCTATTTTGTATGTTTCTTTTCGATTTTAGAGTTTAGATAATATTTATATCACTTGAATTTTCTTTTTTTTACATTTAGTGTACTCTAATGATTGAGCTAATTAAATCTTTACGAACGTTGTAGGTATTATGTTATTTTATTTTATACTAGCTTCCGCCCGTAATTTTATCCACGTTTTCGAATACTGAGATACAAGTTACGATAACTTATAAAATTTGTTTCTTTTTATCATAAGAAAACCTTTTAAGATTATCGCCAAGCCAAGTAACCAATGGTTATAAGTGGCTACCATTTAAAACATTAATCTAATTATCTTGATCCACAGAATCGTTTATGGGGTGGCAAACAGAGTTGGCACAAATCGAATGACTGCTAGCACTTTGCCCTTAGAGGCAAGTGCCAGAAGCACATTTCCGCATCCAATATGGCGGCGGTCGATTTCCGCTCGCGTATCCCACGTAAACGATTTACGTCGGATTACATGCAACGTTTATTTTAATCAAATCGATGCCCGCCTCTTGTGCAGAGATCGGGGATTATCTGCAGCCGTCTGTTTTAAGCCGAATTCGTTGAACTTTTAAATCATCATAAATTACCTACATTATACTGATCTGGGAGCGTGAACCAGTTATAATATTATTGAAAGAAGAGTAAGGTAATGAAAATGAATTATACCTAGATTACTTATAAAATAGAAAATAAGTTTATATAGCCGAACGAAACTAATTTCAAGTAAAAAGGGTTTTTTGTAACCCTAGGATAGATCTCTAAAATATTTGGTAGGTAACCTTTGTGAATATAAAGATTAGTAATAGCAGGTATTATGAGTTCAAAAAGTGCTAGGTATTCAATCGACAATATATTATCGGGTCGACATAAATCAACGCTTTTTAGCAAACATGGAACGAAACTCAATGTTCTAACTCAGAGTATATAAATACTACGTACAAGTTCTAACTAATTGAAAGTAGGTACATTTTTAGCAGATTATTTTTGTTGAAGTGGTCGTAATTATTCGAGATTTATACCTAAGCAAAATAATCCACACTAACCTCCGAGACAATTTTCAAAATAACACGAACTATTACGGCTGTTTCTCCATTTTTTGGTTAATTTTCTCATGCCTCTTTGTACACTCTACTGAAACTCATTAGTAGGTGACTCAATGATAAAATTAATGAGTTATATAGGTAAATAAAGTAGCTAATTACCGCCTAACATATGAATGATCAAAAGGAAACCCGAATATCAGTTTTTGTTCTAAAGCTCTACCAACTCCAAAATTAACATGTGAAAGAGCATTGAAATTGAACCTGCGACTGAATATTCATTAAAATATACTCGTGTTAACATGGAATCAAAATCCAATTAGTAATAACGTTTGTACGTGCCAATAATGTATTTTAATTAATAGCTCAGAGTATATAAATACTACGTACAATGAATAATAACATTATGCGTCCAACACGGAATATGCAGAATAATTGGAATACAATTAATATTTACCAAAAACGCTAACTGACTTGTCAGTTGGCGTTTTTGGTAAAACCCGGTAACGATGCTGATGATAAAAACCATTTTTTTTTTAATAAGTTTGCTTTGTCTTCGCATATCCATTATCTCTAGACTCCTCTTTCCTTAACCAAAATATAAAAATTATTAATGTATGATTGACTGTTGAAGTAAAGACACATGTATCGTGATGCCAATCACAAGCTTGTTGCATCTTACAATATTTTTCCTCATAAGTCCGTCATCTCGTCATTCGATTTGGAAAATTCTTTTTTTGTTTGGACACTTCCCGTTTAGTGCTATTGTAATCAGATCAGAATTTGATTACTTCTTAGTGTAATTTGAAGTCGGTTTAAGTTTTTTGTAAAACAGTTTTTATATATCTTCAATTAGAATACCCCAACCTCTCCTCTCTCATCTTAAATTTTGATCAGTGTATGGGTATGTGTATTATACCTATCGGTATTTAATTTTGTTACTATTCTTTATTTTTAAATGTAGATTTTAGTAACAACGCGAACCTATCACGCTGCAGATCGTCGGCTCTATTCCCACTTTGGCACATAGATCACATTCTCTAATAAAACACACAATGTGGCATTATATTCCGGAATAACATCGGCATCATGACTAAATCCGCAGAACGGAAGCTAGTATAAAACAAAGTTGTTTCTGAATGAAGTTCGTACATAATGTAGCAATCCTTTCGCTGTCGTTAAAATTTCCGCGCAATTTCTATTTCCATGTTGAGCGAACAACATGCTAATGGTACAAATTACGAGCGAGAACCGATTTTTAGATTCGAATTAATGATGTAGGAAATTTTAAGAGCACATCTCAGACTCGTCCGTCACCACATCAAATGTAAGTGGTGGGCCTAACGCCTAAAAGGATACGAGAATTGAACTATAAATATACAATTCGGACACCTTTTAGTCTCAAGAATTGTGTTTATCGAAAATAAACCTCAAATCCAAATTCAATAGATTTAATTTTGACTGAAAACTTTAGTTATGCTTTTATTGATGTTCTATAATATGGACCTAAATGCACATTACATACATAGCTTTTAAGACAATTTTGAAAAGACAAAGATACGGGCTTCAAATAATTAAGTAGGTACCTGTTGTTTACGCTTTACCGCTTCGCTTCTTCCTCAGACCCAAATAAATACTTATCTATGGAATAGCGACGTTGTTTGGGTCGTCAAAGAGCAGGATAGGGTAAAAGCTTCCGTGATATGTAGAACATGAACGATATTTATCATATTACATGGACTTATACATTATGCTACACAGAAAAGAGACACTCCATCATCATAGGTTGAACGGATTTAAATGAAAATTGCCACATTATTTCGGAAAAACATAAGATTCTACAGAAACGCGAGCAAAACCGTAGGGCGAAAGATTGTTTTAAATAATAAGAAAAACAATTGTTACAATAGTGACTGCTTACTTAGATTTTATGACATAATATTCGATGACATTTTAATTTAACTCATTTATACTGTTGTTAGAAATAATTTGCTGATAACGTTATTTTTACGTAGAATTCCTGTCACCTTTGTATAAAACTGCCGGTTATAAAAAGGAAAAACCATTTGAATTTGTCAAAGGATAAAATAGACCGAAACAGATTGAATGCTATAAAACTCCAAAGGACTTCGTTCGAAAGGATTTATCGGAGTTCGACAAAGCTCACTTTACTGTTACTAGTAGAATCCGTTTTCGTTTGTTAAACTAAGTTGAATACTGTATTATAGTGGATTAGAACAATGCTAGATATAATTTAGCTAAAATTACTAATAGAATCGATTGCAATAGTTTATAATTCATTTTATATTTGACGCATAAAAAACATTAATTAATTATTCTTGTTATTAAAAATATCTAATTAATTATATTGTATTTTACTTTTCTATATATTTTAGAATAAAGGCTAATACCTACACATATCTGCCTAACTCTCCAAAAGGCAGGGATTAAACTAACAATACTATCTTACATCTGACTAATCTTTGAGCGCCGCAACTACAAACACTATTAGATAGTTACTAGATCCTACGCTGTGTACTAACTTTTCCTTTGACCATTACTGTTATTAACATCCATTGAACTACATAGTAAAATGGAGCATAAGAAAATATGAATAAGATCTAATTTTGAATAACAATGTCATGGTGGTTTGCTCTTTTCGTAGCAAGCTCGTAGTATCGTAGTCTGGTTTCGTAGCGTTCGCTTTCGTTTGCGCCTTGCCGGCCGCCCGCCCTGTAGCTGTGAATTGATCAATGGACGTCTGTACTACCAGACTACTTTCACGCCGAACGTAATATAGGGTTTTTTGGCTAGCGTACTTTTTATACGGTTTGTGTTCATTAATAAAATTGTGGAGAGATGGTTTGAAGATTGTTAACAGGTTAGATGATTGAGGATATAATATTTCTTGTGGCTCTTGAAATAGGATAGGCCCTAATTATGCAATCGGGTGTCGTAATAGGCGACTAAGGTAATAAACCAAGGGACGGCCATCAGTGCAACGTCCACCTTACTAACATTATCTTACAGTGATTATCGGAGTACATCTTTCCTTTGGCAAGATAATTAACTCAAGGAAATTGTCTATACATATTATTTGCACATATTTTTTGTAAATAAATACATAAAAAAATATAGTTATAAGGGACCAACATGATACTACCGGCTTAAAATTCTCATAAGAAATACGCTCTGTCCTCCTATCGCTAACTTCCTAATTTGTCACTGAACTAACTTCGTTGTGGCTTCCATTGTTATAGTCAGTTATCTTATTTCAAAGTATTGATTCATAATTTAAAACAAAGGACAATCGAGCGACAACGATTAATTAACGGTTTGAGAGAAAGCTACGTTCACACAATGGTAGGTTCTTGATCATTATTAATCGTATAGTGTATGAGTTATTTGAAGACTGGCTGCACTCTTTGCGCCTACGAAACCGAGGCCAAGTGCCGAGGAAACTGCAGGTTCGAAAACAAGTACTTGCATTAGTACTTGTTGTCCAAACCCGCGGTTTCCTAAGATAAATAAATAAATATCCTGGGACATTCCTCACACACGGTCATCTGATCCCAAACTAAGCAGAGCTTGTACTATGGAAACCAATACCCCGAGTGTAAAGAATTGACGTTAGTAAACGCTTACAAAAGCGTTTGCGTTTACGACACTTCTCAATAGGAATTGGCACAGCGCCTCTAGCAGAATACTCAGGGTACTAATTTCTCCTAACACATTATTAAGATTTAATAACGTCAATTATTTACACTCCGGGTACAGATAACTGATATAATACCTTTTGTTTGTAATACTTAATATACATAATTACACCCAGACTCAGGACATACAGAAATGTTCATGCACACAAATGCATGTCCTGTGTGGGATTCGAACCCACGACCTGCGGTAGGTGGAATCTTAACCAACTGCGCCAACTGGCCTGTCTGAAAGATTAAAAGTAACATTATGTTCTTCTTCATATCATAAACATGTACCATATTTCATTACGCTGAGGGGTCAAGAGTAAACAAATAAAAAAAAACACTGTCGCATTAGTGTGATTAAAAAAACGATTGGGAGAAACTTACACAAAACTTGAATAAAAAGAGCGTTAAAAAAAATGTTACAAGATTAAAAACGTTCGTTCACGTTCGTTCTAACATAACTTTGTATTACGCGACTAGAAAATTGCCACTTAAATCGTGTCGGGTGAGTAGACGTTAAAAGTCACAAAATGCAATATGTATCGTCGTTTGCAGACATTATTAACGCTGCATACGAATCTACAGGATGCCAGTGTATCGCACGTTCGTATGCACAAAATAAAAAGACCACGCTGTTGACTCTCCGCGAGAATGTGTGAAACATTTTCAGATTTTCAGTCTCTTCGCTAGAATTTCAGTACAAATGTCGCTGTCTTGTTTGTCTTGTAGGAGCTTTGAAAATAAACACACAAAAATGGTATTTCTGCAGAACTCTATGCTTTTATTTATAACTAGCTTCCCGGTTCCGGTTTTGCTCGCGTTAACGTTTTGAAATGTCTCATTATGTTGCATAATTTTCATGTTTGTGCGCGTTTTATACATATTTTTCCATACAAAAGATAACGACTCCGCATTTTCGCTATCTTATAGGATTAAGCTTAATTATTATCATTAATTACTGTATTCAGCCCACGTTGTAAAAAAGTTTAGAAAAATATATGAACACCATTTTATAATTAATCCATAAAAAAAATCTACAAACTGTAATACCTTGTTATAAAACCGTATTTTTTGTCTCATTTATTTATCTCATTATTAGTAAGATTAAGCTTAAAAAAGATACATTTTCATCAAAAACTGCATCACTGTACTGTACTGTTTTACATAGATTGAATACACCCATTATGCAACTAAAAATATTGATGTTCTGTAAAGATTGAATAAAATATTCTTGAAAGCTTTTCCAATATCCAGGTAAGACCCGCTCGCGCTTTGAATATTCAAATATTAATGTTGCCTCCGCGAAGATCTCACGAACTTTAAGACAAGAAAAGAAACCATAACAAAACCCTATTAAAAAAGGAATTTAACGCATACAACAAACCATTTTCCTTTTTAACGGTTATCCTACTCCATTATTCATAAAGCTTTAAAGATTAGCAATTTGCACCTAATTTTTTTGGTAAATTTCCTTTATAATAGGAGTGGTCCTGTCATGTTTCGTATTCCGTAGAGCGTTTTTACATTAAAATTAATCAAAATATTTCTCGTCAATTTACCCGCCTTTTCTAATTAATACATAGATAGGTAACGAAGTCGCGTGTGGCGCTCACATTCCGCTACATTTTAAAATTAATCGCTTGCCACCCCTGTCAACAGCAGAGTGCGGTAACCGGTCGACGACCCCGAGGTATTTAGGACGACCCAGTGTTTATAACATTAAGGGAAAATTTAACAGGATGTAGGGCGCGGGGTTTCATGCGTATTAAGTCCTATCCATCAATTTTGTTAAAGATTACACGTTGTTCTTGTCATTGTTGTGTCACTCTAATACGAGCAACCAACAAGTGCTTAATTTGTCTACTTGTCGTGATTGCGTGAAGGAAATATAATGTTAAAATTTTAGATTTTGGCTACCAATCACTGAACATAATAATATCAAACCGCTCGTAGGGTCAAGTAGTGATTTTTTTTGCGCAATATTGAGAAGAATTTCGAAGAAGAAGAAAATACTGTTTGAAAACGCGAGTTTTTAATAAAAGAAAAACGATACGACCCAACAGCGATATACGAGTATATCTACGACATGCAAAATATTTTTAGATTCTTATAAAGCTTAATTTATATTACTGCCTACTAAAGATATTGTCTAACTAATGTGTAGGATACATTTCCGTTGTCTACTCCTTATTTAGCTCAGACCACCACCAAGCTACCGCCCTAGATAACAAACGTAGCAAGCTTCATTAGTCCATCTCAGATCTGCATCCGTTTGATCCTGCGTTTGAAAGCGTAGTTCCAAGATATACGGAATTAATCTCACTCAACTCAACATCACTAGAGTGTTTCTCAGCACTTTGAGCACCCCAGACTTTGAGAAAATCTGTATCTATCTACATTTACCTACCGTACCTTGACAAGGTACGCTTTAAACTTTTATGATCTATTTATACGTTCATCTATTTTAGTATTACTCGGTTTTACCAAATAGAGAGGAATTTAAATGATAGCATAAGTTGTTAACACTAATCCTTCCTCCATTATGCTTTGTTTATGTGATAAATTAATTTAAAATCGTTACCTTTCTTCTGTAGTCGGTAAAACATTTCCGTTAGCCAACGACTCCGTGATTTTCATTTTTAATATTCAAAAACACAGTTAATCACAAATTCATTTCCAATTATAAATACAACTTGGCATATAAATATACAATAAACTATCGCATTAAAATTTCTCTTTAGCACGGAAAGCGTCGCAAGCGCAATGCAGACTGAATTAGCCGCCGACGACCCGGGGGATTAACTGATCTAACTCGATGATACCCGCTTGGATTGCAGCAATTTCGTACTACTATTACTGCAAGCATTAGGGCGGGATACAGGAGACTGGCTCTGGAATGAAATTGCTTAATAGACTCTTGATAGAGCTATTTGGGCAAGTCTCGTGATCGTATATCATTCGACTTCATCGGTCCATCATCAGTCAGTCAGTATAACACATTCTTAGGAATAATAAAAGGAGACTGGAATCTGGTATCTCACGTAGTACTATGAAGGTTCTTCAAAAATTGCGAATTTTTGTTGTAAATGGAAAATTTTGTTCATCCAAGCTATATAAAAATGCATGTCACGTGAATCTAACTCTCGGTGGAGTGTCTATGAAGGACGAAGGGGAGGTAGGAGGGAAGCACCGAGAGGATATTGCCGATTTCACTGTGCCGGAGACAGTATACAATCTGTGACCGTGAGTCTTGATTGACAGGATAGTAGATGCATCAAAAGACTAGCCGTTTCAGACTGATTATCATTTGAATGCAATAGAAGAGTTTACCTACGCTAGTTGTAGATAGCTAAATAAATACTTAACCCCTTACTCATAAAACGTTATTTAACTAATAAACTGTTTAAAGGGTCAGGTAAATAAAGTCACTCTATTGTCATTGTCAAATAATGTGTCATTATTTACGTGACCCTTTAAACAGTATATAAGTTAAATAGCGCTTTATGAGTAAGGGGGTTAATCATTAGTTATTTCAAAGGAAATTAAATCTAATACCTCAGGAAAAGGTAATAGATAAAACAGATAGCGCATTAGAGGAGTTGGAACGTCATTCATCGAATTAATATATCAATACTAATAGTCACATTAAAAGCTATAGGTTCATAAGTACCTAATTATGAAAACAGCAAGCCGTGAGTGTTACAAAAGTATTTGTAAAATACTTCTTTACTTCTCTTCTTTCTACTCTTCTTCACGGTACCAAGCTACAGCAGTGATATGACTCTGCCCTTAACAATTTCAGACTCATTTTCCCACGATTGAACATGCGATATAGATCGTCGAAGCTAAATGTGAATGTACGTAATCTGTCCCGCTTAGCAAGTGTGATTGAATTTGATATTATAGTCAAGTGCTTCTGAATAAGGATGCTGTGGGTGAGCGAATGTCATGTCGATACATTTTTATACAGGGTGGGCCAGAAAGAATTGCGAATTTGAAAAAATGATTAAAAAAAAACTTAGTACAATTCACATATAAATTTTTATTTTTATAAAAATTTACATCTGGGAAATTCATTTCTTAAAAATAACGTCATCCAGGTGTGCACCATCCCGCTGCAAACATTCTTCGAATCTGAACCTCAAATTGGTAAAAACTCGCTGGCACATTGCACGGGGAATAGCTGCCATTTCTTCCTGGATATTGGTCTTCAACTGGTTAATCGTGGCTGGGTTATTGGAGTAGACTCTACTTTTTAGGTATCCCCACAAAAAAAAGTCCAGTGGCGTTAGATCCGGACTTCTAGGAGGCCATGCAATGTCACCTCGGCGCGATATCAGTTTCCCAGCAAACATCTCGTTTACGACCGCCAAAGAGGCATTAGCTGTATGGCATGTCGCGCCATCTTGTTGAAACCATGTCGCACGATTATAGGCTAGACTAAATTTCCGGGAACCGAGCTACTTAACCCCACCACCCGCGCAGTCCCCTCTCTAAAGCTTCAAACGCAAGAGTGTTTTTAAAATCGTACGCCTTTCTGGCCCACCCTGTATTACACTACATCCTGGCTGCTACATGATCGGTTTTGAACAGTTTAAAAATTGAATCTAAAACCTTACTAGCTATTGGTCTCTCAGTACATACCTTTTTACAATCTTTTTATTAACTGGCAAAGTGGCAAAGTATATGTACTCGTATGTAGTTCGGGTCAAATCTTGCAAGTCGAAGTTCACCCACTCCCAGTGGTCGGATTAACTTGATAATTGGTACACATTAGTATGTTAGAATACAATTAGGGAATGCAAAACCGTGGCAAAATGAAAACCGGTTTTATTTTCGGTTATGGTGAGGTAAAACCGGTTAACCGGTTTTAAAACCGGCTTTTTTTAATGTTCGCTCGTTTTTTTACGTTATTTCTATAGCTCGAATTATAGGTCATCATCATCATCAATAACCGTGCCTAAGATTTAAAAATCGCAAAATGAGTAATATAAAATTATAAAGAGAGTATAAAAGAAAACTCAAATTCATCATCACCATCTGCCTGCCCTGTTCCCAACCATTTGTGGTCGGCGCAATATGTACGCTTCTTCCATTCGTCTATTCTATCCGTTATACCAACTTTCACTCCTTTCTTACTAATATCATCTTTCACACAATCCATCCATCTCTTTTTCATCAAATTGATGGAAATAATAGTTTATTTAACTCTGTAAATTCATCTTCATTAGATAATTGTTTATATGAATGAAATCATAAAAACATATCACGTTTGCTTGGTTTTTAATTGCTATGATATAATGATGACTTTATGTTAAAAAATAGATCACTAGAAGTACTAATAAATGTTTATATAATAAAAATAACAAATAATAAATAAAAATAAACATTTTATTGAATTATGTTTCGTATGTTATAGTATTAATTTCACACGTAATATTATGAACATGTCATATTGTAGCGCCACAGCAACTTGCGTGTACACAAAAACGTGATTATGATTATACGAATGTTTTACTTCGATAAATTATTGTCGTGCAGATGGTTAAAAAATAATACCAATCAGTCAGCTTGCTGTTTGGCATACATAAGAGCCTTCGTTGACAGTAGTTGCTCCGATAGCATGACATTAATGCTGGCATCCCGCAAGGCTCTGGATTATCCCCAACACTGTTCCACCAGCATATTAATGATATACTCTCTATTGCTAGCATTCATTACTATGCAGATGAAATTACAGGGTACGCTCATTACACGAGCCGTCCAAATATCCCTCGTTCTATATTGGAGAAAAGGCGCGAAGTACTTGTATTAAATCGAGAGTACACAAACTAGTGACTCTGATTGGGGTTGACTAAACCTAGTCTATTTGAACCCCACTAAGTCACACGCAAGCCTGCGCATTCACCGTTGCGAAAAGTCTACTTTCTGTGGCTCCTCATTTCTAGAACATATCCCTCAACATCACGAAAAGCATTGGGATCCTTCGCGTTAATATTTGTAGCGACGTACTGTTCCAAAATCATCTACAAGGTATCCAAAAAACTCGGTGTGATTAATAGAGCGAAGTAGTACTTCTTATCGAGACAAAGACTGGAACTATATAAGTCGCAAGTCCGGCCCAAGTGGAGTAATGCTGTCTTCTGTGGGCACCTGGATACCAGCTTTGGTATTTAGACTCAGTTCAGCGACGTGCTGTTATAATTGTCGACGATCCCGAGCTCACAAGTGTTTTAAAGCCGCTTAGTCTGAGGAGAGACTGCCTTCTTATGTGTGTTCTATTTCTTTTCCAACGGACTGTATTCTGAAGAATTATTTGACCTAATGCCCAGTTACCTTCTACCATCGTACTGTGCGGTTTTAAAGAAGCTTCCTATCGCGGACGCTCAGGCTGTGGAATGAGCTCCCCGCTTCAAAAAGTTTGAGGGTTGGCAACGTGCAAGTGATAACCGTTATGTTGCAAGCGTCCATAGGCTACGGTAACTGGTTATCATAAGGCGGGTCGTACGCTTGTTTGCTGCCTAAGTATTGTAAAAAAAAGTTTAACGTATTTTATATCTATCATAAAAACAATCATTATTATAAGTTATTTTCTTACCAGCTCAACACAATACACATCAACACACTTCAGTTCATCACAAAAATACTCAATGCATTGCACTCAGTTTACAAAAAGGCGGCAAATCTTCCTTTGTTAGTTTTTCCAAACATTGAAAGAAAAACCGACAAAAATCGAAAAACCGAGTTTGGTGCCATGTAAAACCGGTTTTTTTGGTTGGTCAAAACCGTACCGAATAACCGGTTTTTCGGTTTTCGGTGAAACCGGTTTGCATTCCCTAAATACAATGCAAGTACAGTCAACAAAAAGTACAGTCACCACAAAAAGCTTGTATTTAAAATTTAATTATCTTATTATTTAGTCACAGCTCGTTAATACACAGCTTAAACCCTTCCTCAATCAGATTATATTAATACAAGCAATAATTACTTTTTTTCTGGACCCTTTGAATTGCTTCGTTCGTTGCCAACCCGTCTTGTCAAGGTGAGCGACTGATACATCTGCTACCTACCATAATATTATATCACGAGAGGTTATGGGCTACCCTTGCTACACTAATTTATTGTAATAATCATTGTGTTATATTATAACTCTATATCAAAAGCATTCAATCAATGTATTCAAGTCTGGATTAAGATTTTTTGCCATATTTTCTTTGAGTAGAACACGAATCAGAGCAAAAAAATTAGAAAATATTTCTTATGTACTTTGTTTTTTATTTATTTTATGTAGCTCATCATTAATCAGTCTCACTGAAATTGAGGTGGGATATGATTAAATTTTCATAATATCGCTTTAATTCTGATTTTAATAAGTAAAAAGTAATATAAGCTTAGCCTACTTATACTACCAAGAAAGTAAACGATATTACATTTTTATCACAAATTAATTACTTCCGCCGGAATATCAACAAAGATTTTCCTTCTCCAATATATTATAATAGAATATTTGCAGTAATATCGAAAGCCTCTCAATGATTTTAATTACGACGGGTGACGACCAAATTATACTTACGTTTCTCCTGTCTCCGGGAAGTCCAATATTCCAATATTGAATTAGCAAAAGGTATTTTATTATTTACCTATCGCTTTGGCCGTTAGGTGCTCAAAGGCGACGAGCAGTCTCGCCCGTAATACGCCCGCGCTCAACCATTACCAGCTGGCCTCAGTTGAAATAGACCTTATGCCCCATTATTAAGAATCAGTGTTCTTTAGCTCATCTAAGGGTATAATTTAGCCAAGTTTCACATAAATCGCATCGTTTAGTGCTACTGTAACAGACGGATATATTCGTTACGAATGTAAACGGCTATTTACATAATTCATTCTGTTCCATAATTTTGCTTATTTGTGGTAGTCCTCGTATCTTCTTGGAATTAAATTGAAATTAATACTAATAGCAATTGAAAGAAACGTCTTATTGCAAAATCGAATGCTTTTATATGGTAAAATGCTTATTACTATTTATATCTCGAATAAGAGGAAAAAAGATGACAAAATACATTTTTACATTTAGTAAGTTACAACTGGACACAATTTATATACCTAGGTTAGGTACTTTTAAGCTTTATAAAACTCGTAGAATATAAGAATTAAATTCTAATTGACCGAGAATTAATCACACGCAAGTAAACAGCAGCAAGAAAATCTTATCTAGGTCTCTTCAAAACTGTGACCTGTACAAAACGTGTGCAGTCTGAAATAAACTGCGTACTGCGTAGTACACGTCGAGTGGCGACGGAGACATCTCCAGTGCCCTCCAGTCACAATAGCTGCCCCACGCTGCCTGTCTACCCTGTACCAGCCTTCATAATACGTGCCTGTCTACAAGTACTAATTAGGTAACAGTGGCTAAAAGCTAATCAGAAGCCCTCAAGGCACTTATAGAACGCTCGGTAAAGTGTACCGTGATCTACTAATTGAAATTCATCTTCTTGCTATTTTTTATGCAAGTAAATATAAACGAATTTAAAAATAAAAATGTATAGCGGTAAACTTATACCTATATATGTATGTTTGTGTGGTGGACTAAAGAAGCAAGATTTGATTCGAAACGGTTTGTAGCGCGCAGAATGTTTTATCGACTTAAATTATACCACAATCTTGACGAGGTGGTAAATACATAGCCAAGAAGATGATTGGCTCTTATTATAGTTACCTAAAAATCTGGTACTTGCCGGTAGATTTCTATTCAGACAGCCCTACCGCATGATGTGCTTTCATACCGATACCTTTAGCTTCTAGGTATTAATAGCGGAATTCATTACATCCTTCTTCAAATCTCTATGGAATTATCACACGATTCAAAAATAGACCAGCGATAGTGTCAATCTGTTAACTCCATTGGTGTTATCTCCCTCGCACACTCCCTATTCCCTATTTTCTCACGTGATGCAAAGACAAGACCTATGTCTCACGCACATGTGTGTTCAATTAATCACACCACTAGGGAAGGGACACCATCTGTAGGCCTACCTCCGTCCAAATGTCAATTACAGAAAAGTAATGGAGCAAATTCTTACCAAAATTATTAAAACTATGATCTAAGCTGTTTTACAAAGCTCAAATTTCAAAATTTAAATCAGTTATATTAACTTTAATTTAAAAATAATTTAATTTAAATGGTTTGTGAAAAGCGACTATCTATTTGTATGTACATACACGAAGGTATTTTGTTAACTAATTTGTGATTTTAATTTCTTTTGTTCCCTTACCTTATATCCTATACACTTGTAAGCTAAACTGAACCTATTTCCAAGCCTAATAAAGTCAAAATTAAAAACAGAACGACCTATATTTATCCATTGACCATGGAGTCGATATCTCACCAAAGTTGACCCCCAACTCGCCAGTTCAGCGCAATTGCAACTCAACTACGACACGTATCAAAAGATATAAATTGTCAACTAAAACGCAATAATTTACCCAATAAAAACAGATAAAGATCCAATTTGACGCCCTTGCCCACCCTTGTCCCCTAAAGTGTCAACACTCCATTTTTTATCGTCAACTAATTGTTTGTTTAGATTAGGCCCGCTCTTGTTAAAAGCTGTATTGGAAAAGTAAAAACAAATACTAAAAATATTTACAACGCATCGCGTTTAGAATTTAAAGTGTTCCTTAAATTGTAGGTTCATTATTATTATTAGACTGGAATAAGATACAAGGAATTTTCCATAGTGGTATTAAAAAGAAATTCGGTTTGAATTGCCGAAATGCCATCATTAATAATTGAATAAAGAATTCTGTATTAAGGACGCTAACTTACGCAATCTTAATGCCCTAAAAACAGTCATTTTCTTAATTACATTCCTGCTCCTGTTCAGGTGGGCATTTATTTTCTTGAATTTTGTCCTTATTAAACACGTAAATACTCAAGATAGTACCCTCTTAGGTATTCTGTTTCAATCGTAAATAAAACCGGACAAGTGCGGGTCCAACTCGCGTGGACAGTGTTCTGTATTTTTTTTAACATTGTAGTTGAATAACATGTTCTCCCATACATTCCAACTGCAAATGTAAGTTTGAAAATTAATGTAATTAATAATACATGTAATTTAAATGTAATTTTCTCAATTACTGCCCCAAAAGTGACCCCCATATTCCAAAATCATTTATTTACGATACACGTCCGTGTTTGGATCACAGAAATTCATATGAGTACCACATAATCGGTCCAGTAGATTCGAAGCAAATCGGCTGTAAGAGACAGAAGAAAGACAGAAGATATATAAGTTTTTACTGTAGTAGGATAAGTTTTTATCTTGTTCTACACAAGCTATGTGAATGTCGTTTCTTTTTACCCAAAAGTTTGCTCAGAATACATCGGTTTATCGATAAGGCCGCCATTTGGCGTTGTCACTATATTCTTTTTCAATGTTTGTTTGTTTTTCTGTTTTATAGTGAACTAGCTGTCCCCTGCGGTTTTACCCGCGTTCCCGGGATAAAAAGTAGCCTAAGCCTTCTCCATACCATAGGCTATCTGCATGCCAAATTTCATGATGATTCGTTGAGTAGTTGAGGCGTGAAGGCGTAACAAACAAACAAAAAACTCAGTTTCGCATTTATAATATTAGTTAGTATAGAATAGAGTGCAATATATTACATTCTGTACATACGTACATAAAGATTGCACACAAAGTTAATACTAATAGTTTAAAAGTAAATAAAGAAAATAGAATCATCAATACCCAAGTCAAAGGCAAAGTTCTGGGATTAATATTCGTCTACAAGATATTTCCATTTCAATTTAAGTTAAGCTAGATAAAAGTTAGAAACAATGAGAAGTTGAGAAGGGAGAACGACACCTATAAATCATGAGAACTAACTCGCACTGAACGTGACTAGAACGTTAATGAGAAAAGCTGGATTGTAATATTTCATGGAATTACGTGGAACTTACATTTATTAATTCTCTCGTTGGTTTTATCCTTAATCGAACATCAACAATTAGCCCAAGGACGTTATCCTAATCACTAATATTATAAACGTAACAGTGAGTTTGTTGTTATTTTAAATGCCAAAGTGACTTTGTTTGTTTGTTACGCCTTCACGCCTCAAATACTCAACGGATCATCATGAAAGGATCATGGCGAGATTTGTACAAAAAAATAAAGATTTTTAGAGACGTTACAATGAAGTTATAATTTATCCTTGGTGCCTAACGAATAACTTGAGCCATTTAAAATATTTTTAGAACCCCGGGATAAAAATGCGAATGTCTATGGCATGCCGGCGAATCGCGACTATTCGTGACCAAAACCGTTATGTTGTTGTTCTGTTTTGCGGGGTTTATAAAATATATGTTGCGGGTAATGTAATCTCAACATTGGAAGTGATTCAAAACCCTCTAAAATGTTTTATTTTTTTGTACAAATCAATGTATGGATCTCGCCATGATTCTTTGGCATGCAGGTAGCCTATGGTATGGAGAAGGACATAGGCTACTTTTTATCACGATAAAACCGCGGGGTACAGCTAGTTTGAAATATATTCCGCCAATTCAAGATTGGCTAAGTCAAAGACACACTTATTTATAAGAGCAGAATCACTTATTGGTTGCGAAGTTGGATTGCTCTTGGAAGGAATTCTTCCTTTACACCACTTAGGTGGCAAACAAGCAAATAAACGTCGAGTCTCTTTTATAAAAATAAAAATGTCTAAAAATAATTGGACTGTTTTACAAAAAACTTAAACCGACTTCAAAGTATAGTAAAAAGTATTCAAATCCTGATTTGATGACAATGGAACCAAACGGGAAGTGTACCCTTCCAGATAAAAAAAGAATTTTCCAAAACGGTTAATAAATGACGGAGTTATGAGGTAACAAACATAAAAAAAAAAAAAAAAAAAAAAAAAAAAAAACATACAACCGAATTGAGAACCTCCTCCTTTTTTTGAAGTCGGTTAAAAAAAAAAAACATACAACCGAATTGATAACCTCCTCCTTTTTTTGAAGTCGGTTAAAAATACTTTCTCACTTTCGCAAAAGAAAAGTTCGATACAAAATTCTTAAAAAAGTTTCCAGCGTGTAAAATATAAATTATATGGCAGTAAGAAAATGAATTAAAGACTGTAATATAATGGCTACTAAGTGCAGACTGCTGAGTGCACACTAAATCGATTTGTACCGATCAGAGAAGGGTAGTTAAAACAAGAAATTTCTGCGATATTGACTCAATCATTTCGGCCAGTTGGAGAGCCTGGCTGTAAAGGTATTGATGGCTATCTAAAACGCAGAGGACGACAGGAACCAATTTGACAGAAGTCGTAAATGTTTCGTAAAAGGTTTATGTAGTGTACCCATCGCAAAGTGATTGGGAAATTATGGCTATTTAAATTGAATTATTAACCTATAGCTACAGAATATCACTCACTATAAATAAATAAATAAATAAATATCCTGGGACATTCCTCACACATGTTCATCTGATCCCAAACTAAGCAGAGCTTGTACTATGGAAACCAGATAACTGATATAATACATATACTACTTTTTGTTTGTAAATACATACTTAATATACATAATTACACCCAGACTCAGGACATACAGACATGTTCATGCACACAAATGCATGTCCTGTGTGGGAATCGAACCCACGACCTGCGGCGCAATAGGTGGAATCTTTACCAGACTCTTAACCAACTGCGCCAACTGGCCCGTCAGTCATATCACTAACATTATAAATGCAAAAGTATGTATGTTTGTTACTCAATCACGCTGCAACTGAACGGATTTGGATGAAATTTGGTTCGCTGATAGTTTTTTTTCTGGATTAACACATAGATACTTCTTATCCCGAGAAAGCAATATATCCATCGGGTACGCGGGTGAAACCGCAGGACACAACTAGTCCTTCTAATAAATGCGAAAGTTTATGCAAGTATACCTTTGAGTGGAACTTTGTTTCTCAATCATGCCGACTGAACAGATTTATGATCCAACAACGATATTATTCTGGATCAACATAATATGGTATTGAGATAATCTTAGTTGAAACCGCTTAGTAACTTGTGAATTTCTCTACTATTACCTACATACCATTAATTTTACTGACATAAAGTTGAATTTTTTGGTAGACATTTTCGAATGAAAACATTGTACAGTGTATGAACCGCGCGGCGACTCAGTTTCCGGTACATAAACCCAGCGAGAGGGCGATACATCGATCCATGCGGTTAGTCCGTCCCGTATTTGATATTGTACCTACGTAGCTGCGTAGGTACCTCCTATACCATACCTTCCCCAAAAATGTTTAAGTAGTAGAATGTAGTATGTTCAATGAGCTGGAGTTTTTATACTATCGTAAGTTTTTCATATCAAAACAACCTAAGCGAGAGTTTCTGTATAGTTATCATAATATTAGTTCTTGACATTATCTTTGTAACGTACGTACGAGATATTAAACCTACTAAACTTGAATTAAAAATAATCGAATAGATCTCATCCATTAACAACCAGTAATAATTTTCGAGCTACCAACAAAAGGTTAATCTAAATCAAGTAAGTAAAATACTACGGCAGTAGGAGAACAAAGAAACGCGACTCACGGTTGTCGTTCATCGCACATTTTTGAAAGTTGGAGGCGTGCAAGCAAAATGCGAAACATTGGGTATTCACGTAAAGCAAACCCTGCAAATAATGAGCTAGTGCTAGGCTTTGGCGGAATAAAAACATTTGTATTCTCTGCCGCGTGCCTGAAATTATGCTAGCCACAAAAATGTTATGGCGCTTTTGTATTTACGGTTTTACGTTCCTGTAGCTAATCGGTAATAAGAACTCACAATGTGCCATATGAAGTATAAAAATACTATCCTACTAATATTATAAATGCGAATAAGAGTTCGTTTATTTGTTTGTTGATCCCTCAATAGACACGTAATCCTGATGTTTGGCACGCAATCATACGAGGGACATAGGTAAATTTTTAGCCAATTAAAATATATACAATCCTTAGGCCAATTAATAAAAAAAAAACCGCCTTCAAAGGAGAGTCCTACCTCCTTCCTCCTTATTCATAATGAAGTTATCAAACGTTGATTAGCTAAAATTCTGAAGTCTTTATCTGACACGTGACATTTGGTGATCGAAAGAGTGAGACGGAGGACACTATTACACTGATTTAGTTAAAAAGCGATTATGAATAAGGGGGCTAGAGTTATTTCATATTTTTTAGTGTACTACTTTGAAGTCGGTTAGTTAATTTTTGTGTAA
The DNA here is from genome assembly GCA_947623365.1 of Achlya flavicornis. Lineage (NCBI taxonomy): Eukaryota > Metazoa > Arthropoda > Insecta > Lepidoptera > Drepanidae > Achlya > Achlya flavicornis. The sequence continues at coordinate 11,847,131 of OX392473.1, read as the reverse complement.
AAAGTTTTATTTTCTTTTCGACGGACCCTTCCTACCGATGCCACTTGCAATTTTAAACAGTGAAAGTTCGATCAATCGTAGACACTCGTGACAATATCAATGGGTGTAAGTATTAACATACAAGAGGCAGTTTTGCCAAGTCACCCGGTATAAATAGACGGCTCCCCACCGAACCTGACATTACAATGTTTGATTTACGAGGCGTGATAGCCTGTTGAGTAAAATATTATGAAGGCGTCATCTGATAGGGGAATACTTCCTACAAGCTGCTGCGTTGACTTACAAAGTCAGCTGAATAATTAAAATTTAGAACTAGAGAAAGAGACGCGATGAAATACTGATGTCATGAATAACAGCGGTGTGGCATAATACTGAGGTGTTTTGTGAATGAAATGATTTTCATCCCTTCAATTAATTATCTATGCAGTATGGTGCTGATGTGACCACTGTTGATATAAACTTCGATTATGATCCCAGGGCAACTTTTCATTTTGAATTGCGAGAATTATTCGTGAATTTGAGATACTTAGCTTGATATCTCATATAATCCTCTACAGTCCAGGTCACAGAATATCCAATGTCAGGTCCCAGGTGCTTAGGCTCAAGTTCTTTGGATTGATTGACATTGAATTTGACTTCTTGAAAATCTGAATCTACCACAATACCTAAGGACAAGTATGTGTCCTAATATATGTATCCTTATGATCATAGATAAATGCACTCTAATATCGTGAAAAAATACTTTGTTAGAATTAGTGATGCGTTTCGATACAAAAGTTAGTAGAGTCATATATCAGAACAATAATGGAAGTTGGTGCGTAAAATCTATCTCTATCTAATTGTATTTTATTGTAACTTTTAATGTGGTGAATTAATGTCATCATATTATATTTTTTTCTTTCTTTCCTAGATATATCTTTATTTCTTATATGACATTAAAATTAATTAATCACATTAAAATTATTTGATTGATTGTTCCTGATGGATGCACATTTTTCGTATACCTGATTTTCTTAGTGTATCTATTGTGATATAGCTTGGTGAGATGGTCGACTTAAATTCAAATCACTACCAAAGAAAGTGTAGCAACACTATCGGAAACAACTCGAGGCATGCTCTTCACACGGGCGGGACATTACGGCGGCTGGTGTAATATTCAACGATCCCCAGTCAACTAAGGCAGAGCATCGGCATACAACATCTGCAGTCTGCCTTCGGCCTTACCTCGGCGTCGGCAAAGGCTCATTTTATGCTAATATTGTGGCGGGTGGAACTATTTATGCAATTTGAGCAGTCTACTTCGACAGCGGGGTAGGTGGGGGAGAGAAATATTTTAATTATTCAACAATTAAGTACGCTGTAGCTAAGTGAGGTTGCATTTTTTCGAAATAAAAATGATGGAGCTATATATTTTTTATTCTTAGCGATTAAAACACTTTATTTCTCTTCATAAAAATCGTTCTGGTAAATTTTTTGTTCAGAATGGTTTCTTTAGAATAACTAAGTTACGTAGAGTAATAACTGTCAGGTATAATATTTTCTGATATAGCGATCGACTTTTCATCAAATTCTAAAACGAAATCATAATTTATTAAAAAGACGATTACTATGATTACCTCGCAGAGTTAAAAATACTAATTTTTCTTGAGTAATTATTACCTAGTTATTTTCGTCCCTTTCGCTCATAAATATGCAAGGAGACATTAAAAAACGACGTTAAAAGGAAACTTTTTAGGGTTTTGCATAACAAGCGCCGGACCGCTAAGATCACCTGCAATCCTTAGCTTCTTTTAACATTTTGACCACCCCTACCTCCCACCCCTACTTTATCCCACATCTTGCCCCTTATTTCCTCATAGCGTGTCGCATAAACAAGGGAAAATTTAACAAAGAAAATACCTGAAAAATTTGCGAGCTTCGACCAACAATGAATATTTTTAATAAAAATACTTTATAGTCCATTTTGTTCTCAATAATCTGTATCTAAAAGCCAAGATCTCAACTCAATGTTTTGCATAATATAAACACCAGCTTAAGTCCGTATTTGGAAATGCAAGTGGATAATACCGAGCTCAAAGGGATTTGAAGACAGCAGGATGTCTTATCAGTAATATTAAATACGTAGATTATCATTGCTTTTAAATGGAGCCAGAAACTTCTCTCTAAAGATGAAGTTATTGTAGATATGCTTAATATAACCCAAGATATATTTGCTTTTCTGCAAAACTTGGTTAGCGTGAACTTCCGAACAATACAACTATTTGGAACTTTAAGCAGTTCTGACGGAAACACCGCCTTTACGCGAAGGTTTCAAAATTAGTGAGCAATATATATTCTGCTTTATATTGTAACTGCTTTTTATGGTTTTTCTTTTGTAGTTAATCAAATAAGTAAGGTACATCGTATGTAAGGCAGAGATTCCCAAACTTTTACATTTTGCGGCGCACTCAGTCTAGAGCTCTGCGATATTCGCTACCGCGATAACACGTCATACACTTTTTTTACTTTTAAAGGCGCCGCATAGTTTACACTGAACGCGAAACGCAGAACTCTGAACGCAGAACTCTAGAACTCTCATTGTGGGATCGGCGCCTAAGTATTTTATCCCGGCGCCCTAGCTAGTCGAAATAGGGTGCAATGTTACTAAATAAAGCTTTAGCCGTGAATACCTAAGTTTAGTTTCTGGAGAATGGTAAACAGGAGTGCCTCACGGCGGCGGGGCGCCCCTCTTTGCTCTCTGCGGCGCACCCTTTGGGAACCCCTGATGTAAGGTACTTGGATCTAAACAACTTAAACTGAACCTACGAGTGTTACGATTTCTTCACTTCAGGTAGGTACTTTACCTTCCTATTGGCGACCATGATGCACTAATAATGGCTATGGTTCCTGTGGAAAAGCTACAATTACCTAATATAACTTTTTCATACAATTCAACACAATAACCTGATCTAAAATTTTACAGATAATAGAGGAGAAAACCCGAATATGGGCAAAATCACTCTAGCATTTATACACCAGCCAGACATTATGGCACGCAGCCATGTAATCAATTATTAAACACTAATAACCAGTTTCGAAATAGGTATACTTTCTCTAATTAAGCACGCATTCATTCATGAATGAAACGTACTAGTCAGTGTAATTTAGGGTGCACTCTCAGAGGCGGACTGGCGTGAAATTAGCGTCGCATGCATGTCGACTCAAGTGTCTGAACATAGCACACAGACGTGGAAAAAGTAACAGGAAAGAGAAATAGCGAACACTCGGAAAATTCAAATGGAAAAATGTCGGCGTACGTACAGGTACAGAAACTGTGATGTGCCGATTACATCCATGTTTCATCAAATAAAAATACTAGTTTTCGTCACGCAGTTTTACCTGCATTCCTGAGGTAACTTAAGATATCTCGGGATAAAAAGTAGTCTATACGGTTATGATCTACTTGCGTGCAAAATTTCATGTTGATTTATTGTGCCTTTGACGCGCCACAAGGTAATAAACTTACTTTGCATTAATTATGGTAAGATAATAGGATATTTAGTCGGCTCATCTTCTACAGTACGGCCGCCGAGAGAATGCGTTACTGACACCTGTTAATATTGGGCTATTCTCGGAAACGAACTAATTAGATTATGATGGAGTTACAAAGCTATTTCTAAAAAAATATTGAACCTCCCTGTGAGTCCTATTGCAATAGAAGTTTACTATTCAAGTTCTTGTACCTTACGTTTGTACCGGCATGTTCCTTCCTCTCATGTTAGAAATAGTGCATAGACTATCTACTTAGGTACTAAATAAATAAAATAAATAAATAAATAAATAATTTATTTATTTTCATAAGAATGCACATTACATTATACAGCAGTACCTACACTAAGCAAAGCCTGTGTCGTAGGTAGCTGCTAACCTTCCGTTATACAATAAAAGAGAGCCATGAATGACACCAATAAAAATCAATAAAAAAATACCTATGAAAACAAAATCATTCAAAATTTAAATTATTAATAATTAATTAAATAATTGCCTTATTGTCATTAAAGAAATATACTCTTTTTTTAAATTTATAATTTTAAGTACTAATTTTTTGTGTGTGGGGGTGTATGTGAGAGTGTATGTGTATGAGAGTGTATGTGAAAATCTGTAAGTGTGCAGGGGGTGTTTATGTTGTGTACAAGTGCGAACGAACCGTGTAGATAATTTTAATTAGAATTTATTATTGTCAATAGACACTGCTAATTAGCAGTTCGGTATCATCATAACTTAGATTGACGAGCCATTTCTTAACTGCTTCTCTACAATCCTTTTGGTTTAAAGAATGGAGGTTGCTCAGAACCCTGCTGAATTTATTGTAAAGTAAAGGTCCCAGAAATATTTTATTACGCTGCGCGAACTTGGTATGGACTTTCGGAATCATAAAGACTCTGTCTTTTCTTCTTTTATTCATACCAAAGTTTGAGGCAGTTGCAGTGTGCAATTTACAATGTTGGCTACATATTATACTAGAAATGTATAGTTGACGTACAGTTAGTATATTACATTCTCTGTAAAGTTCAGTGGTGGGGAACCTATAGGGTCTATTTGTTGCTACTTTCAATACTGCGCGCTGCGCACGTTCTAATCCCAACATATAGGTTCCACACGCGCCTCCCCACACCGAGATGCAATACGTCAAGATTGATCTGCACAGAGCATTGTATACGTCAAAAAGCAGCTTACGATCGGCAATGTCACGGAGCTGCTTAAAGATGTAAATTAATTTACGGACGCGACCTGTAAGCATCAAAATCTGCTTTCTCCATGTTAGTTTATCATCTATAATTAGACCCAAGTATTTGACACTCTCAACGCGTTCCAATTTTGCACAATTACAATCAGCCGAATGACAGTTTAAATGAACCTTTATATTAATATCCGGGATTTTAGCTCGAACATTTGAAAGTGTCATAAACTTGGTCTTGTCGATATTCAGGGATAGCAAATGGTCCTGTAGCCAACTAGCAACCATCCTCAAACCGATTTCTGTGTAGACCCGAACCTCCTCCCACGTATTTCCAACAAAAACTAAAGCAGTGTCATCTGCGTAAGAAAATACTTTACAATTGTTTATTTCTAAATTACATAGATCATTTACGTATACTAGGAAAAGACTCGGGCCAAGTACACTTCCTTGAGGCACCCCATAGCTAATTGGCTCGTCTTGGCTCTCTATGCCACCTATCTTTGTTCTTTGAGTTCTTTCCCGCAGATAGTCTTCCATTAGTAGCAGTGCCTTATCACGTATGCCTACGAGCTCAAGTTTCTTCACAAGGATGGATACAGGGACAGTGTCAAATGCTTTTGCTAGGTCTAAAAATACTGCTATCACCTTCTTTTTTTCATCTATGTTCCCTACAACGTGGTCAATGAGTCCGGCTACTGCATTTTCCGTTGATCTACCAGCTCGAAAACCAAATTGATTACTTGAGAGGATTTCATATTTTTCAAGGAAGGAGATTAGTCTCTTTCTAATTATTTTCTCAAAGATCTTTGAAAGCGCTGGCAGAATTGAAATTGGTCTATAATTACTGACACTGTCTAAGTCTCCACCCTTGTGAATTGGCGTAATGATAGATTTTTTGAAGACTTGTGGGAAAATCCCGGATGCCAAACCAAGGTTACAAACATGTGTAATTAGGGGAACCAGCACTGGAGCAGACATTTTGAGCATCTTTGTAGAGATAGCATCATACCCTACGGCACAATCGCTTCTAAGACCGTTCAAAATGTCAAGAACCTCTAAACAATCCGTCTCTAGTATACCGATGGAGTTTACTTGAGAGTCTCGAGAACATTGAATCGCCTTATTTTCTACCATTTCTTGTACAGCACCAGCAGCGTTATTGATAATTTTTGTAGCTAAATTTTGTCCTATATTTACAAAATATTTATTAACTTCATTTACGGATTTTAGTGGGTCAGCATTAAGTATTAATTTATTTGCATTGTTTGTTTTTTTTTTCTCAGTATTAGTTATTCGTTTGATAGTTTGCCATGTTTTCTTTATATTATTTTTGTTATTTTCTAGTTCTTGTTTCTCAAAATCAATCTTTAGTTTCTTTAACAAATTGTTACAAAAGTTCCTGTATCTTTTATATGTGATTTTAAGAGTGATGTTACCTGGACTTTGATTTAGAGTCAAATGCATTCTGTCTCTTGTGCGTATGCATCGCAGAAGACCTGAAGTTATCCATGGCTTAAGGATTTGCTTATTATGAGGGACTTTAAAAATACGAGTATTAATTTTAATTATTCCCATTAGCATATCAACTAAAAGCTTGGCAGCTAAAGAGGCATCAGTAGAGTTAATAATTTTAGAAAAGTCCGTTTCTCCTATTTGTTTATCAATAGAAAACATATCATATTTTGTTTTATAAGTAGGGGGCATATTTTTATAATTTTTATTATCTATATTTAGCAATACTGTATTGTGGTCAGTTACAAATGTTTGGAGAATAATCGCTTTACATTGACATTTGCTCTTTATCATTATATGATCAAGACATCTTCGTCCCCTAGTTGCTACAGTATGGGAAGGGAGAATTCCATGAAGTGCTAATAATTCCAAGTAGCTACCCGCGTTCCTATCTTCGCTTCCCGGTGTTATATCCAAATTTATGTCTCCTATTACTGCAATTGTTTGATAACTTTTTACCGATAGCAGAACATTTTCCAACGAGATGAGAAAATTCTCCGTGTTAATAAAAGATGGTGATCTATAAAGTGCTACTACTGATATTTTATTTTCTATTTTTAATAAAAGACAATTCGCGTCGTTAAATATAGGCTCTTCTATGATACATTCCATGTCAGATCTATAGTAGATAACAATACCACCACTTTTGTTTAGGCAGTTTTTTGTGTAGCTTGATTTGTAGTTATGCATTTGTGGGAAAGGTTTATCATTTTCAATCCAACATTCAGTAAGTATGAGCAAATCACAGTCAAATCCCAATCTAGTCAATAATAGCTCAAATGAACTAAAGTTCATATTAATGCTCCGAATATTTTGTGTCAGGATATTAATTGACTTATTGTTCACTGTTATATGTGATCGGCAAGATTCCGGATCACACGAGTAGGCATTTGCAATAGCAAATTCATCCAGATCAGAGATTAATGCGTTTTGTTTTTGTGGATCGAATTTTATTTATTTAAATTGAAGCAACTATTGAGGAACCCTAAATCTCGTTTTATTAGCCTATACGTGGCTAACACCATTCTGTCAAAGTTTGCTAGAGAGGGACATTTTATCACAAAAATTTGAAATAAGTGATTCTTGTCTGCAAATGCACAAGATGTGTAATGTTTTGTAAATATTTGCTTTGATTCTTTTACTTGACTAATTTACTTTTATAGTCTGGACCGACTCTTCCGGCTTTAGTTTTATGTAGTAGATAACATTTTAGTTACAGCCTTGTCTAGGACAATGCGGCAGTAAATTCATTGTTGTTTATATTTTATAAGCTGCAATAGTCTAGCTTTGCTTTCAAGTTTTATTTAGAATACAAGATTTATAAATAAGAGTAGAAACTGACTGATATCAACGCACGGCTAAAACTGAGGATCTTGAAATTTAGTACACAGATTTCCTGTACAAGTGAGTATAATAGAAGGTTTTGGGTTAAACCGTGAGGCAGAAAGTTTATAATACCTACTACGCCTACATATTTGACAAAATCATTAGTACGCACTGAGATGTTTTAAGACCAATCGTGTGTTATGGTCGGTATTTTATTGACCATTATAAACCTGAAATTATATTTTTCTGCTAAACTACGACTATTACGGAATGCGAAGTCGTGAGAAGTACATACAAGTTTGCACAGCAATTTTCGTTGAAAGTAAGGTATGTTAATGGCTGTGGCAGCCATATATGTAAAATTTGTTCCATGAATTCAATTTCCACTCTGTAAAGGAAGCTATCCAAGAATCCCAAAATAAGTTCAATGTTAACATAATTTGTAACCTTATCGAGAATTCCAGACGACTGGTTCGAACCATTCTTAGAATTCAATCGGCCTCATCGTGGTTTCATGCAGTGAAACAATTTGCTTTAAGCATGGTACACCACAATCACGTCGATAACTATATGAGTTAGTGGTAGGCCGAATGTGAAATAGTTTCCGACAGGCAAAACACGCGTCGTGAAGCCCAAACAATGTTCGTGTGAAGTCAATGACTGGAATATAGACATTGGAAATATCAGACGTGACAGCGTAAATATTCATGTGTTGTTTGTTCAAGATAAACAATGGAAAAGGAAGAAAAAAATGTACCTCCTATCATATTTTTTCGGCACAAGCAATCAAACTTTCGTTACAGTAAACGGTAAATAAAAGGCATGAAAATTTAAGATTATAGAGGAAGTACGTTAGAGAAACGCTGTTTTTTATAGCCCACATTGTATAATGTCCTCTGATCAGCAACAGCTAATCCGCTGAAGCCAGAGATGTAAAATTTGGAGGAATAATACTTTAGTACCCTAGGGATGTACTAACGAAGCATTCCCCGAATTTTCTTAAAGGGGTAGAATAGGGGTTGGCCGGTAAATCCACGGGGCGGGGAACTTGTATTATAATCTCAAAAATATGGTGACAACTTAGTGACCGATACAAGAATGTTTGATTACCCAGACCAGTTATTTGGCCATAAAATAATTTGGGAGTGGTTCTATAAAAAGCCCATATTTGAAATACCAGTCCAAATTCCGTGGTCTCTACCAGAACATCTACCTCTAAATATTCATTTACCAGATCACTTTTTTTTAATTATACGCCAGACTACCAGCTTATTAAAAATTCCTTCTTCTTGAAAGCGATCCTATATATGTCTCTTATGGTGCGTCCATGCTTGGCGAACCGAGCACGAGCCGAGCCTCGAACGAGCACACTGCGAACATAATTCGCGTAAAGTGGACGGGCTTGCGAGCCTCGAACGAGCGCGATTGTCAGTTTTTTTCACGAACAAAGGGACTCGCATCGTGCTCGTTGTAGGTTCGTTCGTGGCTCGGCTCGTGCTCGATTCGCGTAGCATAGACGCACCATATTACCTACATGGAGCATCTTGGAAGAGAGTTTTAATTAATAATTAATACTTATATTAATAATACATATATTTATAATTAATTAATAATAATAATTAAGATCTGTTGAGAACTTTTATAGCACTATGTTGGTATCATCGGCCACGCAACATATTTTGCAGTGTCATAGTTACTTGCTAAACAGCTATATTCCCTGCATTTGTAACAGCCCTTGGTGTTACGCTTTTCATTTATGGAGAGCGAGTTATGCATGTTTAAATCCCCCTATAGCACAGAATACATAATAGTACTGACGTACTATATATAGTATTGATCTATATTTTTGTCCACAATCTTCCCATGGTCAGTAATGATGCGACCGAAGGTGGTAAGCACGCCTTGGAAACAACTGGGTAACAAATGCAGCTGCCTCGACTTTCGACAGATGTTTGGAGACAGATTTAATAATAAAAGTACATGTATAAGAATCATGGCGAGCTTTGTACAAAAAAACAAAGATTTTTAGAGACGATAGAATGACGTTACAATTGATTCTTGGTGTCTAAGGAATAACTTGAGCCCATCATTTAAAATATTTCTAGAACCCCGAATAAAAAGCGAGATTCTATGCGGGCATATGGCATAGAAAGATCGAATCGCAACCAAAACCGTTATGTTTATGAAATATTTCATGTTACTGGTAATATAATCTTAACATTGGAATTGATTCAAAACCCTCTAATATGTTTTTTTTTGTACAAATCAATGTATGAATCTCACCATTTTTTTTTTAAAGTGAGCAATACATTTACTCATATTTTTAATCAATTCGACACTCTACAAACAAGCTGAGGCAATCTCATAAATAATTCCCTTTTAATGGAAAGATATAAAGGACAAAAATAATGAAACAGTTGGGTCATAAAATCCTTCCCAAATGATTGGAGCGGAACGACAAAATTATTCAGTCGAAGTGGCTTTAAAAAAGTCATCAAAAAGACCTCGTATTCACGCTTTTAAATTACAACAACGGTGGTCTATTTTAGGATGCCATATCTAATGGTGCGTCCACGCTACGCGAATCGAGCACGAGCCGAGCCACGAACGAACCTACAACGAGCACGATGCGAATCCCTTTGTTCGTGAAAAAACTGACAACCGCGCTCGTTCAAGGCTCGCAAGCCCGTCCACGCTACGCGAATCGTGCTCGCAGTGTTTTCGTTCATTGCTCGGCTCGTGCTCGGTTTGCCAAGCATGGACGCACCATACCAATTCAATGTTTTGTTGTAAAAAAAAAATGTCCGATTTAAAAATATAAGGGTAACTTTCAGAAGCGAATATTACCATTGCGTGTATCTTGTGCTGTTAAACCTTATTCAATCGAACTAAAAACTAGGTTAGGTTAAAGACTAGCGTTTCCACGTTTCATTACCTAACGAATCGATACAAAACACTTTGTACTTCCTCTACGTAGGTAGGCTTGCAGGTCCTGGAATGTAACATTATAGGGAGATGATTGATAACTCAGTAGTATTGAAGGTGAATGGCGTGATGTCGTGGGTTCGAATCCTAAAGGGTCAAGGAGACACGGGCAACTGCACTTGAGAGCCAGCTACCTTCTAAGATTTGTGTGCTTATCCCATCATCACTTACTGTTGTTATTTTGTGCTCAAATATAAGCCTATTTATAGGTAAATCGTCATAAATATCATTGCATAAGCATATGCATAAGCAAAATGTGTAGCAATTTGTCTACATATCAAGGAATATTCGATATACTTTATTTATTATTGAAAACATTTCATTCAGCAACGCCCACGTAGCTCGCGTTTAGTGCCCTATAAAGTCAGTATACAGTCCTATACAGTCGTTTATAAATATACGTCTTTCCCGTTTTAAAATGAGTAAGTAGGATTATTGAGAAAATCAGTTAAAAAGCAGGCAGACTGGCCACCTGATGCAAAGTGTTCACTGCCTTATTTTAGATACCTTACTAAGAAAGTATAAAATAGCATCTCGAGCCTATGAGACGTTCCTGTCTGAGACGTTTGCACACACATGGTCATTGGGTTACTCATTTTCATAAATTGCTAAGGAAATCAGTTCGAATGCCATTGTTTTGCGCACGTTTTGCGTTAGTCTAGTATAGTCATAAATCGATGTTGCCTGTGCTCTCTGCTAGAATTAATTCAACCTCCATAATCCGTGGCTAGCAAAAGTTGCGGTAAGTTTAATGCTATGATAGTACTTATCTAACCGAAACTTCATATGCGGGCTTAATCTCATCTCCTTTCACTAATATTATAAATGCGATAGTTTGGATGTTAATCACACTTAAGTATTTGGATGTGTACATGTTTGTGGTTCAATCACGTGGTTCAATCAACGGCTCAACGGATTTCGATGAAATTTGGCACACAGATATAATAGTTTCTAGATTAGCACATAGGATACTTTTTATCCCGGTAAAATAATAAGTCCCTCGGGAACGCGAGTGAAACTGCGGGACGGAAACGAATATCTTTAAATATGCGGTCAATTTAAGAACACTGTCATGACAATAAACCATGATGTGGAATTAATCAGTAGCATGTCAGTAACCGCACGACATGTGGTCCACGTTATCTGACCCCAGGGTGCTTATGCTTGCTATGGAGAGAAAGCCCGGTGTACAACCCGTCTGACGGGTGCTGCTGACATACATTTGTCGTCTGTACTTGATCCCGTGTTTTATTGGTTGTCGCGACTTGTTAGAAGGGTTTCTTTTGTTAACTGATTTACTCCTGACTGTGCTTGGATACTGCAAACAAGTTTTGGTAGAGTAGTACAGATTTAATTATTTTAAGTAATACAATGCAGACTTTGTGACCTGAAGCTATTAACTGAATTCAATTCAAAGTCAGAGGCCCTAGGAGGGCATTTATGAAGGTCGAAGCTATTGAAGTTACCACAAGATTGCCAGTGTTTGGGTTTGTTCACACGTCAAATCAATCTAATTTACTGTTGTAATTTTACTTTTCTTCGTTAACGATGAGCTTTATATCATTTTTATGAGCAAGCATCATTCATCTCAATATAACTTTGCCAACTTAAGCAGAAGGCTTGAGAATTCATGGACTCTTTAGAAATTCTGACGCCTATCGCTTTGATCAAAAGAGATCAATGGGCTATTGACAAAATTATCCTGCAAAACCAATTATGATTTGCATTACGAAGTACCTACCTACTTATAGTAAATACTCTAATTAGCACACCAGACCTACTTGAAACGGAACCTGCCAAGGATTCGAGTATTATAAACCTGGTAAAGAAGATGTGGACAAGACATAATTTTCACTCACCATTGCACCAGCTCCTTATTCTCATCAAGGCCTGAAGGGGTTGCTAGAGTATCAGAATCGTCTTCAGTCCTGCCTCCGGGGTGTTCAGGTATGATGCGTTCTATCGTCGTCACCTCTTCGATGTCAGAATCGATTCCTTGCGCAAAATCCATGTAGAACGACTCTCGGGAGTCGCTGGAGCCGCGTCGCAGCTTCAGCGACAAATCTGGTGAGCTGTCATCCATTTTGGTAGCACTATTTCCTCATTTCTCACAAAATGCGTCGGTGCTTACAATTTAGAATCGTTTTTTCACTTCTTTATGAGTCATATTGCCTAATGCGCGGTTAACCCATCCCCTCCTGTTTGTGCGAAATATACCAAAGTTTATTCGTGGGCATTAGAGATAACTTAAAAAAGAAAATATTTTTAAAATTATTCGACTAAATGTAGCATCCATTTCAAAAACCCAAAAAATTATGTCTGTAAAGTGCGCAGTAAAGAGAAAAAAATGCGCTCACACCCAAACAAAGGTGATTTATCTTGTCGGGGAACAAAAAGAGCGTTTCGACGTAAAAAGGAACAATGACCTGTGAACCGTTCCTAGCGTAACCTTCCCTAAAATCGACACCGCTTCCTGCGGCACTAATAACCGGCCACGACTCACGCACACATCCACCTGCACCTTCAAGATACACCGCTTTGTGTGTGCGACTACTTTTATATTTGACATCCCGTATAAAATTCGCATTAAGTTTCGGTGGCGGACAAAATTATAATAAATTTAGGCAGACTGATACGATCAATCAAAGCGCAGCTCCGCTTTATAAGGATCATAAGGAATTAATAATTGTCGGTCATTTATTTTGACCCCCAATTTGGTCAACGCCGAACATGGATGTAAATAAAATACTTTAAAGCACACTTGGTCCTTCGAGCCGGATTATAAATATTTATAACTATTTAATTCTATTCAAACAGCATACTGGTGGTTCACACGAAAATAGGTAGCAGGAAATGTAAATAAACAAAAGATATTTTCAAAAGATTATGATAGGAATAAAGCAGAGAATACTGAATGAACAGCGTCTCTATGTCGGCACAACAGGAATACTGATATTGATAAGCCACGATTTACATTAACATAAATACCGTATTCATATGCGATATTAATCGCCGCCGATCCCCGGGGAACAACAATAATGCCCATGAACAAACATATTCATTTGCACACGATTGACAATCGGCCGATTCCTATGCTAGGCACGCATCTCACCGGGCGAAGGCGTATTGACACGGAATAATTCAACGGGCAGTCACTCACACACCGGTATAATATTGTAGTAGAGTACGCACGTGCGTGGCGAAGCGAGGCGAGGGAACGCGACGGCGGCGGGCGACAGCGGCGCCCTCCCGCGGCTATGGTTGGCGCGCGATTGCCGCAAGCGACCGACCAAACCAAACGTAGCGTACAAAGCGTAAGCGCGGGAAGGGCGGGGGATGCACCCTAGGACTAGGACGCGAACGCGGACGGTGCGGGATCAATCTGCCGCGCCACAATATTCGGCTAACAGGGACATTCTGTTCAATACCTCACGCACAGATGCGACATCGACTTAGTTCCGGAGTAAGGAGTTATAAAAATAAAACAAAAATTATTAACCTATTAAAGTTTATAACATATTTTTATACATATCAAACGAAACCCATTATACTTAAGTAATTATAATTATCAATCGATATCACAATACTTTTTAGTCTTTGTTTAAATCAAAAATTACACTTGCAATAAATTTATACGGACATACATAATTATAAAAATATAATAATCTAAAACAGCAATATTAGTACATCATTCAATCATGCATTAAACTATATTGACCAGTCCTTTCCATTAACAGATATTAGAATACGAATCTTATTGTTTCGTGTCTTATCGGATAGACTATTCATATCCCATAATTACATGTAAACAATGTATGCAAGAAGTTCTCAATCAATCAATTGCTCATTTTCTATATCCTAAGTATCAATTCATTTCCACATTCAAATTATTTGTGATCATTCCTAAAGCTTTATATATGAATTATAATAACATTCTTAACGATAAATATAGAAATACATAATACAATTATAGTAACGACACGATTTTAATCATTTACATTATGTATAGCTATATATTTAATTTTAATCGAATACAGTAGATTTATATCTCTAAAGCCAGACATCACATTAGACAAATGGGATCGCTTCTTAAAATCGTTGACTTTTTAATTGAATACACATGACTGATATGTTGCCAGTAAAGCCCGAATGTAAAAAAAACCTATGGCGTTTTAATCACAGAACAGAAAAAACAGTTTTTTTCTGTTCTGTGGTTTTAATTGACTGTCATTTGAATCCATATTGTGATTTGAGACTACTTTGTCACAAAACTTCTTCAATAGAGTTTTGTTGAACAACATAAAGGAGCATAAAGGTAGGAAGCGGTTGGATGAAGAAAGAGATACTGCGCTTAATGCACTGACATAATATTTTCATGATTTCGATACTTACCCATCACTTTTCTATAAGTACTGTACATACATCAAATATGAGTTTACGATATAGTAGTTGCTATTGAGTATAGTAAAATATACGTTTGAATCTGTTGCAGCGCCATTGTTACTAGTGGCTGTCACTGTCATTTATATTAGATGTTTACATTGGTGCTGTTTCTGTTGTTTCCAACTATACTAATTTAGTCTCACTTTTGGTCTCACTATGTCTCTTTCTAACAAAGAACATAAGAAAAGGATGTAAGTAATTTAGTCCTGTCAAATAAGTGCAATGCTTGTTTTCAATATACATTTTGTCGCCATCTATCGCAGTTACGTCTAACGCAAATTAAGACGGCAAAGATTTATTTGACAGCTATAAATGTGTTTTTTTTTTAGGAAATCCCCGCGTTTATTTGAGCTTCCACGACATTATTGTCTCTATTTTTTGTGGACATTTTTAGGTTTTGAGAGAGGATTTGGTGATTTGTTGCTGCCATCGCCCGTTTGGCGAACCTGACTATGGCGTCATCGCTGTCATCTGTGTAATATACACAGCTGATAGTATGACGCGACACTGCTACGACAGCATGCGGTACACTTTCGTGGATTTGCAACCGTTTTGGTCTTGCTTTAAATATGTTATATCCTTTTTAAATAATGTTTGTAAGAAGATGTGATGTGACTAAAATTAGTTTAGTGCGGTTTAAAACAGAACCGGCACCATTATCAAACTCATAAGATGTCTCAACAGTTTTTTATTTTTTTGTTTATAGCATATTACTCATTAATACACAATTTTTATACCGCGCATTAATAATTATACCTTATTATTCTATTAAGTGCTAATTGATGTATGTTGGTAACAGACCGTTTTGTGAAAATAATAACTACGGCCTTGATATTTCCTACAAATATTCTAGGTAAATAAATTGGTAGATAAATGGAATATATTAATGGACGTACAATTTAAACAGGTGTAACAATAGTTTGCCAAATTATCGGATAGACTTTCTACAATTTCACCGATTCGTCAGTTTTTACCATCAAATTTGTCGATAAAGAATAAGATTACATAACTGGTTATATTTATATAATACTTCCTCTAAATGGCTCTAAAGAGAGAATATGTTATTCAACTGCTATGGCGGACAATTGATTCGTTCAAGGTCACAAATTCCTGTTTTAAACGCAAACTCGCTCATTTCACCAAACTATGAGAATCTTATTTGGTGATGTTTTTTCCTATTTTAAGACACATTAACATTCGTATCTGGTACTATAAAAACTACTATGATGCGTGCGTCATAGAGTTATTAAGTTATTTTTCCTTTAAGCGAATGAGTAACACTCATCTGGTGTATTAATTGATTTTATTCCGCGACAGACGTAATATCTTTTGATCGTCTTTTTTTCTTCATTCTCGCTAGAACATTTTTTAGCTCATAGTTCAATGAAATAAGTTTCAATAGTAATATTACAATATAACTATAATATTTAAGCGACACACGATTTCCATGCTAAGCCGCCGCAAGCCATTGCTCCGATGAGGTATATAGCCACAGCGGCCACTGCGGCTATAATGAAGTACATCTTCATATTCTTCCAAAATAGAGAGCGTTGTAAGGTCCTTGATGTCGTGCGGTATGAAACTGACTGGAAAAAATAAAATACCGATATAATAGGATCGATTTTTACATTATCTGAGGTGGCATTGGGCAGACCCATCGAAAAATTTTATTAAACGAAGGGCAATGACGTTCACGTTCAGTTTGTTTGAAATCTATTCCTATTCCCTACCACCGACAATGCGCTACGATACCGTTGAAGTTTTGATACGTGAAACGAGCCACTGACTGGCTAAATCAAGGACACACTAAACATTTAGATGCAGTGATTGGTCGGTGTGTTCCGACAGCTGTACTTGAGATGCAGTTCCTCCTAGGCTTTGTGTGTTTACAACCTTCGGCTACATCATCACTTAACATGGTAAGATTGTGGTAAAAAAAAGTAAAAAAAAACTTATTTGAGTACGTAAAATATAGCTTGATACCTGCGACATGTTGTCTGAGTGTTATGAAAATAAACCTTATTGGTTAACCATAAGGTTCATCTGTAATTTCATACTACAAATCATAAGAATAAGCATGGCATATTATGTACATTTTCATATCACTCAGACAACTGTCGCAGGTATCAAGACATACTTTACGTACTCTAATAAGTTTTTTTTTTTACTTTTTTTACCTCATACTTACCATGTTAAGTTATGATGTAGCCGAAGGTGGTAAACATCAAAGGGATTTTTCCTCGAAGTCAGAAATCAGATACCTATTTAAATAAAAGTTACTCTATAGTAAATACTCTCTGGAAGCCATATGTCAAAAAATCATAAACAATGTAAAATAAATAAATATAAAATATAAATATCCTGGGACATTTCTCACACACGGTCATCTGATCCCAAACTAAGCAGAGCTTGTACTATGGAAACCAGATAACTGATATAATACATATACATACTTTTTGTTTGTAAATACATACTTAATATACATAATTACACCCAGACTCAGGACATACAGATATGTTCATGCACACAAATGCATGTCCTGTGTGGGAATCGAACCCACGACCTGCGGCGCGTAAGGTGAACCTTAACCAACTGCGCCAACTGGCCCGTCGAAATGTAACTATGCTTCACATAATATCATCTTGAGTAAAGTTTTCGCGACTGACATTTTACGGTGACTCACTCAAGTCTCATGTGGCATGGCCTCTTTGCATAGATTAGAAGACAAGATAATAGTTTTTTTTCACTAATCAAGCTCAATCATTGAGATTAGACCCTGATAAGGCACTTATGATCATTACAAATTGATACTGAGAAGACTCCTATAGTTTCTAGATTCATCCATTCGTAAAAAAATTACTTGCGATAGGAAAGTGCACAGTTTGAGAAGGCATGGCTGGCTACTAGCCACTTGTTACTTACTACCACTTTAGAAAACACAGCGCATCACTCGTTATAGAACCTTCTCCCCTCCCCAATAGCTCTGGCGACCGCAGGAACACAACAAAGTTATTTGGCTGCGGTATTCTGTAAGGTGAATGTAATTCCCCAGTCGAACTGCTTTTATGACACATAAACACTATGCTCTACCTGTCTGAAAGACTTCTAAGTTTTATAAATGTCGGTACCACATTGGTAATCCCCATGGCATTATTGCTAATATCCATGGGCGACTGAGGACACTCACCGTCTAATGGACCTGCTATTCAACCATCTAGCATAAATTAGTACAATTTATCCTATATGGCTATACGACTCTCAATTTCGTAATCAACTGAAGTGGCTTCATATCCGCCTTCGTCGGAATACACACATATTTCACTCTTATACACTGTTTTATTCAATCCTAAAGCACTTCTCTATCTCAAGGAACGCTTCGAGTACTACACGTCTCAACATCATCTTCTTAATCTTTCTCTTCTTCTTCAGAACTTAACCTTTAAACTCCCAGTCACACTTCTCACTCTTATTCCGAATCATTCACTATCAAAGCTGTAGGTCTCTGGAACTCTCTCCCTCAGCCTATAAGACGGGCCCAGACGTTAGACTCCATTAAATCTCTTGTTAATTCATACTATCACACGCTATTAACTACCTCATTTTTTTTTTTTTTTTCTTTTTCTTAGAGCTGTTATTTCATGTGTATGACTATTTATCTTATTATATATTAGTATATATTAGTTTATAACTATGGTTATGTAAGTATTAGGATCTAGTATCTATTTTATGTATTAGATTTTTAATATTTTTATTTATTTAAGTGTATTCATATGTGTTAAACCTGCCATATTTTCATTATATCCTGTTACCCAAAGTTGGTCTGGAAGAAATCGCTTAAGCGATAAGGCCGCCTGTTTTGTATTCCTTCTTATCTTATGGCTTCACCACATTATAGCGTAGCCATACCCGCGGTCCAGAGGGATATATTATTTTTCCAGGATAAAAATTATCATCATGTGTTAATAAATCAGGACATATTCCATCTGTGTGCCAAATTTCATCCAAATCCATTTTGTAGTTTTTGCGTGATAGAGTAACAAACATCTTCACATCCTTACATTAAATGTGAAGTTTGTATACTTTAAATTTAAAATTAAATAGGATAACAATCTAATTAAATAAAAAAAAAATACTTTTTACTTACACTAGTAGCTAAATTATCAGCTTTATTAACTAGCAACTCCAATTTTTCGCCCCGCGTCGCCATATTGTCTGTAAACAGAATAAATACCAACTTAACTTGTTTTGATTAAAGAGTTAAAAGCTTTAAGTCATCCGGAAAGGCTTTCTGAATTCAGAGACTGAATAAATAAATAATTGGAATGCCAAACATTCAAAACTAGAATTGCATAAGACTACACGTAAAATATTTTCAGAGAATGATAGAGGGTTGATTTCATACTTTTGAATTGTACAATGTGATGCAAAAAATTATCATGAGGCAACATAATGTCTCAATGTTGAAATAAGCTTTTATTTTACAATAATAATAATATTCATTAATTCCATTTTTTGGTTTGATTTTTCTGGTTTTTTATGAAACTTTTAAAACATGAATATACTGGATGTAACAAAATGGGTATGTCCATCTGAAGCGGGTGAAGACTACATCAGGTAGAACTTATATAAAAAGTTTCAGCTCATAATACATTACTCTAAAA
This sequence comes from Achlya flavicornis, assembly GCA_947623365.1. Classification (NCBI taxonomy): domain Eukaryota; kingdom Metazoa; phylum Arthropoda; class Insecta; order Lepidoptera; family Drepanidae; genus Achlya; species Achlya flavicornis. The sequence continues at coordinate 11,827,484 of OX392473.1, read as the reverse complement.
TTCATACCAAATGTTTGCTTTCAAGTTTTTTGAATTAAAATCATAATGTAGGTCACTGCTCAATAAAGGTCATTAGGATTGTGAGTCACGTGCTAATATTAATATAAATTGTTATGTTCCACGATATGTGCGCCTAGTACCAAAAAATTGGATTACTGTAATGTATATACAATACATACACTTCCCATTAAGCCCGTCACAGACGTAGCTATAATATATATTAATATAAATCATAGCAAGGCATATTACGATATATTTTCAATACTAATCATTGAGTGACCGCACACGCAGCTATAATATATATTTCTGTTACTTCACCAACTTGTACTGTAATTTATATTATAGCTCGGCATATTAATATATATTATAGCTACGTCTGTGATGGACTTTACACCCTGTATAGATTTTAAAATGATGTTTTCCTTATAATCAACATATTCTTGTTATCTCCTGCAGTATCTCTTACAGTGGTGCAGATTCTGTTGTAAATTGCACTAAACTAATTTTAATAACATCTCATCTGACGGGCCAGTTGGCGCAGTTGGTTAAGGTTCACCTTACGCGCCGCAGGTCGTGGGTTCGATTCCCACACAGGACATGCATTTGTGTGCATGAACATGTCTGTATGTCCTGAGTCTGGGTGTAATTATGTATATTAAGTATGTATTTACAAACAAAAAATATGTATATGTATTATATCAGTTATCTGGTTTCCATAGTACAAGCTCTGCTTAGTTTGGGATCAGATGACCGTGTGTGAGGAATGTCCCAGGATATTTATTTATTTATCTTTTTCTTACGAACTTTATTGAAAAAGGATAGAACATATTTAAAGCCGTCAAATTAATATTTGCCGGTTTGCCATCTTATTTTGCAGGTATTTAGGCAAATTACTAAAATATTGAAAACAAGCATTGGACTAATTTGACAGGGCTAAATTTCTTACATCCTTTTCTTATATTCTTTGTTAGAAAGAGACATAATGAGATTAAAATTACTTTAGTTGTAAACAACAGACTCAGCACCAATATGTAACAATCAGTATGTAAAGTTCTCGATCTGTGTCGAAAACAAAGACTACTCCTAGAAAGTTAACAATAGTCACAATCTACCTTTCTCTGAATATTTACATTAAAAAATGCAATGAAATACATGCACATATTTATGTTAATTCCTGTTATATGCATCACAATGGTCATTGACACACATAAAGGTACGTAGTACAGTACTCGTACACAATAGAGATAAGGTTTGCAGATAAGCCGACTGTGTTTACATATACATCTGTTATCAAAACCAATAAGTGATTTTTCCAATGAATGTTCATATCCTTAATATGAAAATGCCAAATATTTTATATTTGTTATATGATTATTATGTTTTACTATTAACTTTGCTATAGCAATAATCATGTTAATGACTCATTATTGAAAATTAATATAGATTATAGAATAGAACTATTTGTATATTCAATATATATATACTCATTGTCTAATGAGCTCAGAGATAATTCTCTCAGACCCAGTATTTTTTAATATGTACTTATAGGACGTGCATACCATAATAATTGTTATTTAAATATCCTCAATCCCATTTCTGAGCCAATGGGATAAAGGATATTCTTATAACAAGTAACATAATTTTATAGTTCAATTTGCATTGTATTAAGAAAAATATTATGATGGTAACTTCTGTAAATTTAACCTTCATAAGTACCCTTTTGCGCCTAAATAGGGGGTTGACTTTGATGGCCTTAAATAAGCCATACAACAAATTCAAGCTATGAATAAAATTACTACCTAGGTACTTACCAATATTTTTAACCATGATGTTTTTGAGTTCATCTAATTCACCATGAACTCTTGATATGGTGTCAAGGTCCCGTGAATCACTATAATGCTTCATCTCCGTAGATAGGACACGGGCAAACTCACTGTTCATAGCATATGGAATGGCAGTCTGTGCTGTGTCTCCAAACAGAGTAATGAATCTCCTTTTGATCTCATTCAAAAATAGGAATGCTCTCGAACGTTGGAATTTCTGAAATTGTTCAAAATCTAAGCAAATAGTTATAAACACTACAATAAATCGCATTACTTATATTTATTATTCTATGTTGTAATACTATTTTAATTTTATACTTAATTTTATATAATGTGTATGTACCATCTTTTGGAATTTTGTTATGGCACCGTATTAGTCTTATTAACTGTAATGGTGTTATAATTTGCAATAAATAAATAAATAAATAAATAAATAAAATTTTAACCAAGTATGTAAGTACTCACATCATCGGTAATGCAAAAATAAACCAATTTATTTTCCGCAATGTAATGGAACAGATAATTTCCGTGAGAGTATGTCAATTTATCGTCATGGGGCGGTATCTTCGAAAGTATTTGCTCTGTAACCTCAGTGAAATTACCCTGGCAGGTTGCATTTTTAGCTAATACCACTGTACCACGAGCCACAACACTGAATAAAATAGGCATTTTGAATAATTGCGTCGATTATCTTGAGAAACAAAGAATAAAAATTCGAGGTAATTCACAGTCTTCTCTTACGCACAAAAGTTTACAGATACAAATGCACTATGACTCAACTATTATTGGAATAGCATTGAACAAAATGCGTATTCTTTAAAAGGTGTTTATTTGGTATTACTTTAATCACAGTAATTCAGAATGGGAAAACAATAAAAGTATACTCCATCCATGCCAAAAAATACAATACGTCAGTCAAACAATTAGTAGTTTTTTTTGTTCGTCAATAGGTATGTAAAACATAAACATCGATATTTCAAATCCTCAAATGTCGACGATACATCACAGGAGTGATGGGCATTTTTGTTTATGCGTTCGAATTGGAAAATTTCAACAATTTTGCAACTTTTGCCACAAACGATATTTCCCAAATCGAACGATTAGATACAAAAATGACATTTCCATGCTGATCGCCTGCTTGTCACTTGTCTCAACCTACCTTTTTCCTTCAGTTAATCATTAAACAAAGTTAATCTAACAAATTATTCAGTTACCTGTTAGTATTTCTATAAAATTTTATAATAAAAATTTGAATTTTCGCTTCCCGTATGAATTTTCCGAAACTTATCTGTCAGATTCAAAGATTTCAAAATATGATCACAAACGACCCTGCCTCGGAGGTGGGTCAAAATTTGCAGTTCACGATTTCGTTTTTAACTGTTTCCAAGTAAAACGAACGATGAATGAAAACAGTTCAAAACGCCAATTTCGCCCACAACTTTCCAAATCGAACGCCAGATGTGATCGTTTTTGGCATTTTTGACTGTTATTTTTGCTACCATACCCCAATTCGAATGCACCTATAGTATTCGCTGCTCGTTCGCTTCCTCAGTCAATGCGTACATTCTTATATTTAGCATCTTACTCTCAATCACTCGAAACTCATCAATAGCCTTTTGTTTTTCTTTGATTTATACCTATCTAGTAAAGAAAGCCATCAAACGATGTCTGTAAAATAGATTGTAAGTTGATAAAAAAGCTGAGATTGCGAAAGCAATATACTCAAGAATAGATCTGTGTGTTTGTGTACGTAAATATTTAATCAACAATGTTATTGTACACACGGCTACACATCAAGCTATACATTTCCAGTATACGCTGAACTCGCATTGTTTGGGATTTCCGTACAACAAGAGGTCAGCTTATACTGGAAATGTATAGCTTGACGTGTAGCCGTGTGTACAATTAGAAAAGTGAATTTAGAAAATGTATACTGCTAATGGATATTGTATTAGTTTGTTTTAGTTCTTTTCTGTCCGTCTGTCACGGAGGTATATTTCGGCGTTAGTAAATATACTTCCAAGGAAGGTCGGTACTCTTGATACATGAGTCAGCTTCAAACTCACACATGGCATGCATTATTTAAGAAACATTCTCAACATTATTTAATGTATTCATTTTTTTTTTCAAAACTTTTTACAATTTCGATATATCGCTAAAAACATAGATGTATTCGACATCGATATTTTACTTTCGAGAACATCGATGTTTTTTCGGACCGATTTTCATCCTTACTACTCATCAAACATTCTGTCAATGTCAAATTGTATCGAAATATTGGGGTGACCACAATGAGAACATAAAATCCCATTTTAAACCCTTCGAAATATTATCATCCACAAATCTTCATTACTAATCATAATTTCCTAACGATAGTTACAGTAGACTTTACCGTATTAAAAAAGCATTGCAAAACGCATGCGAAAAGTCGCGTAAGTTTAAGCGTTCCTTAACAGTTTTTTCAGTGCAGTCAAAATTATAGTCCTGGATGGTATAAATTTGTAAAACTTCAGTCCCTACTACACATAAAAATGGAGCTAAGATTGTAAGTTTGTAATGCTTCATAATTTCTTCTTCAACCTGAGAAAAAATATATGAACTGGCAATTTGCAGCATTAGGGTTCATTCTATGATCATTCGGCTGCATTCTATTATCACAGACTAGGGAGGGATGCTTCTATTATGGACTGGTAATAAGAATAACCGTAAAACAACTAAGGTGCCGTTGGCTGTCTAACACCGGTCTACAACACTCCGAGAAATTCCTAGGCTCTACGTTCAAAGCCCGGAAATGCATTTGGAATGGAATATGAGTAGGGGGCAAATCCGCTACCTGCTTGGGGCCTTTACTGGGCACTTTGGAACCAACGACATGCTCATGAAGATGGGTCTAACCGCGACAACCATGTGCAGGTTGTGTGGGGAACATACGGAGCGCATGGAGCACCTTCTGTCCACATACGATGCACTGGCTGGTAAGCGAATGAGTCTCCTAGGGATCGGATATCCAAAACCAGAAGACTATAGGCTCATATCTCCTAGCCTTGTTGTAAAACTCATGAAGAGTTTTCAACGAGACTGGGGAGGAGTAAGTTATCTAGGGGATCACAATTGGTTGAAGTGTCCGAGTTATTTCTCTGCACAAGATAACGTGCCGATCCCAGAGTTCTGCGTTCCGCGTTAGTATAAGGTTTCCATTATATCGTTAGAGGTAAGTACTGCACCTAGGGTTGCCATCTCTAAAATTGGGAACCAGGACAAGAAGCGTGAAAACCCCAGATTTTGGAACTTTAAACCTGGACATGTTAACAGTGTTTTTTTTTAAATAACATAGTAAAATAAGAAATAGTTTTTATTGTAGTGACTTGAAAACTTTTAAACCCGGACAAAAATCCCCCCGGACGCTCTCCGGACGCCCTCTAAACTAGGACAAATCCGGGGAAACCCGGACGCATGGCAACCCTAACTGAACTCAAAAAAGAGTTCAGGTTTCAGGTTATGTACCAGAAGAGATAATTAATATTGACAAAGAAGTTCTTTGTAACATTTATTTTATAATAATTATTAATTAGATACATAAGTACACACGGCTACACATCAAGCTATACATTTCCTTCCAGTATAAGCTGATCTCGCATTGTATAGGATTTCCGTACAATGCGAGATCAGCTTATATTGGAAATGTATAGCTTGATCAGTAGCCGTGCATATGTGCATATGCGTGCATACAAAAAAACATTTATCCTATTTTAAATAAATAACTTACCTAACTACCTTAGAATAATAAATAATTTTATATTTATAAGTAACAATAACAAATATAGTTATTTTCACTACAACATTAATCAAAGTAATCATCTATATCAATATCTGGATTCAAAATATCATCACCGAAAGGAGTCAAGTCCAATTGATCAAGAATTAAATTCTCACACATTTCTTCTAAATCAGTCTCTCCAATAAGAATAGCTCCTTGCAATTTTCCATTTTGTAGCACAAACTTAATGTATTCCATGCGAGGTGTTGTACGTAGTAATATTTCATAATCATTTCCTAAGCCCTGTCCATTATATTTTCCTAATAACACCACTCTGTATCCAAATAGGGTTGTGCAATGTGTAAAAAGTTCAAAGCAGAAATCCTGTAAAACTTCATGTCCTGTAACTCTTCCGTGCATGGCTTTAGCAGCCATACCTGCCATTTGCCGAGCTTGAGTCCATAATCTCAGCTGAAACCAATGAGGTGCATGTTGCCAGGCTGCATGAGCCACATCTCCAGCAGCAAATACATTCCTAGCAGAGGTTTCTTGGTACTCATTAACTGCTAGTCCACCATCTGTACCTTTCTCAGGTTGTTGGTCCCATGAAAAGTTTACAGCTGGCTCCACACCAGTTGCAGATATAACAAAATCACATTGTACAGACCTACCATTTGAAAGTTTAACTTCCAAAGGGTATTCATTATCTACTTCTGAAACTGTTTCAATTTCAACTTTGTATACAATTTCTAATTCTTGTTCTCCTGTTTCATTTCTTATATTTTGAAGTTTACAATACCAATCAGGACCTAGTGCAGCAGATTTCAAGTCTTTATTTATTGAAATTACTGTATCCTCCTCTGCGAAGACATGTCTCCTCAAAATTGTATTTTTCTCCTCACCTTTTGAACCTCTGCACTTGAATGTGTCTTGAAAAAACTCAGCTGCTCCAGGGTCTATGAAAGTAGCAGATATGTAATCATCTCTTATGACCCAAACTTTTTGAATACCAGAAGTCGCGTGTACAATCTCTGATGCAATGCCTCCATTACCAACAATCACCATTCTATGGCCAGTTTTTAATTTCTCTTGAAAATCTTTTACAGATTCTGTATCTCTAATGCCTAGTATTCTTTTACTTCTTTTTGAGTCTGAGATAAGCCTGGGGATACCACCTGAGCAAATGCAAATTACATCATATTTTATAGTCACACCTCCATCAGTAATAGCCTCTTGAAGTTTTGTGTTCACATGTTTCAGGGAATCATACACAATCTTCAGGTTTGTATGTATTCGCTGTAAAGAGCTTGCCTCGGTTTCATTTACATCAAATTTAACTATAGTTTTTGCGTAAAAACTAACATTGGTTACATTCTTTATTAATGAAGAAGCAGTGATTAAGATAAGGGATTCCTCAGGGTGAAGAATAGCAAGAGTTTCTACACACGTTACTCCGGCTATACCCCCTCCAACTACCAAGTAAGTTGATTTTAAATAGGACATATTTTTTCTTAAATTGTGATATTTATTTAATTTATCTCCATTGGGTATTTTCGCCTTGTTTTACGATCTGATTTTGGCCCCCCCTTCCATTGATATAAAGATTGCAGTGTTGCTAGATCAGATTTAAAAAATCCGTAGATTAACTCTACAAAAATCCGTAGACCTAGAGATTTTTTTTTAAATCTATTTGTGAACTAAAAGAAATCAGCTGGAATATCTACAAAAAAAAGGAAAAGCAATAAAAGTTTCATCTTTTCTTAATTTTAATCGAAAATCGACAAATGATATTATCATTTCGATATGTATGTAATATCAGGCCTGTCCCACTCCCATGTTTAGGTACATACGATCGCGCGCACGCGGACTACCGGAACAACGCTAGTCGGTTGCAACGCGCACGCAGCGCAAGACGCGTGTGGGTATAAATACCTACGTACTACCTATATAAATAAAGTGTTTACTGTTCTTATTTTAACACTATCTTGTGTTGATATCGTTGTTTTTATAGTACTAGATATCTTATTGTTGTTTCATTGTATTGTCCTAATGTCCTTATTATAATAATAGGCCCGTTTTGATAACATACCAGTGTGTCAAAAAGAGAAAAAGATAGAGCGACCAAAAGAGACACCCTCTTGTCTAAACGGGCCTCTCAGACCTCAAAAACTCATGTGAATGATTTTAACCGACTACAAAAAAAGGAGGAGGTTTCTCAATTCGACAGTATATTTTTATTTATGTGTGTTCGTGGATAACTTCGTCGTTTATGAACCAATTTTGATGATTCTTTTTTTAGAAACTGTTAGTAGTTCCAGAATAGAGAGCTCTTTAAATATACAAAAAAACCAATGACGTCTTTATAATACTAGTATTATTATTTATTATACACTAATCAATATACCTAAATTAGTGTAGATTTTACTTCTACCTTACAACTCTTAGAATAACTAAGATTTAACAAACCACTATTTCAAAAATCGGTAGAATAATATTTAGAAAAATTTCACAATTCTTATTGTTATGTAGGTACTTACTCAATATATCCTTTTTTGGTTAATTCTTTATTATTTTTTATATAACAAACTTCTTTAATCTACATGAAGATTATTAAGAACTACTACGGCTACTGGGCTACGTAGTCGTGCCCCGTTTCTTGTCGCGTCGTCAGTCATTCCAGATTTGATAAGCATCTATATTACTAAAACCCTTCCCCAAAATAGTTGTATTCAGTTTCGTAGACAGAATACACATTCAGTATACGTACTTATAGGTCTAACAACTCAGATTAAAGTATGAAGACATTTTAAAATAACTATCTGATCTAAGATCTAATACTAGTTAGCTAGGATATTTTAAATGTCATTGTTCACGAAAGGAGAATAGCATAGAAATAAAATAAACACAGAGAATAGTAATAGGTACATACATAGGCGATAAGGAAATATAATAAATAAATATTCATAATACGTCATTAGACAACCCTACCGTAACACGTGCCGCGTCATACAGGATCGAGTTATACGATAGAAAGAGATAGAAGTTGTAGGTGAATATAATTTTAGGCGCGCAGCGCTGCGCGAGCTGGATTGCACTTTATTATGTCGTTCTAAGAGTCGCTTTTTGTTTAAATGTCGTTTTCGAAGTGGGTTTTCTGTATGTACTATTAAATATTCTGTGGTAATATTATTGGAACTGCAATATATTCACATTTATGATAATCTAATAGGGTTTCCAAGCATATATATATGATATATAAGCATATAAGTATGTTTGTCCACGCAATCATCATCATCATCATCAGCCTACAGCAGTCCACTGCTGGACATAGGCCTCACCCAATGCGCGCCATCTCGCCCTATCTTCGGCTCGACGCATCCACTTCTTACCAGCAGCCTTTCGCAGATTTTTCGCAGATTTTTTTGTCCACGCAAACTAAAACTAAACCAACGCAATAGTTCTTTTCGTTTTACGCAAATCGTAATCATACTATCCTGCGAAATTATGGTATGACAGGTAATATCTACAGAAAAAAACAAGAAAATCAGTTGGGTAAAAATATCTAAACCACTTGAGAACGAAAGAAGTAGTTTTGTTATAGGCATAAAAATATTTTATTTAATTTTTTATACTATTGTTTGGGGTTAGAACAAATATCCGTAGATTTACCACTAAAATCCGTATGTCCGTAGACATGACCTACGATCCATGGATCTACGGACAAATCCGTAGATCTGGCAACGCTGTATAATAGTCAGTCAGTAGCAAGGTCAATGGCAAAGACTGTCAATGTCAATGGTCATGTCACCAGTGTTCCCAACATGAAAATGAAGTTCTTCTTCTTCTTCTTCTTCTTATTTTTAGGTATGGCAACCCAATCCTCTTCAAAGGCCTTCTCAATCTTGAGTTTTGACCAAGGATTACTACTGCCAGTATCAAGTGGGATATGTAGGTATGGAGTATTGAGGATAATTAATAGGGCATATTGGAACAGTTAGGGCAATATATAAATATAAGTAATAGTAAGGAACTAACTACAAGGATATATTATGAAACTTTAGGAATTTAACTAGAGACTTTATATACAACTTATTATTAAGAGATAAGATAGATGATAGGTCGCACGGAAGAGGAGCCTTATAAGTGATCAAAATGTTGTACAAGGGAAGGGAATGGTACAAAGGGCACTGAAACAATAAGTGTTGAATATTACCTTCCTCCAAACCACATTCGCACAAAGAAGAATCTAATATTCTTAATTTGTGTAAGTGTTGGGGACATGAACAATGACCAAACCTCAAACGAGCAATTGTTGATGACAGTTTCTTGTTAAGTTTAAGTCTGGAGAACCAAGGAATTAGGGACACCTCAGGTTGAAAGCGAGCGAAGAATCTTCCCTTGCTTTGCCCTGCCCAGTTCTCATTCCATGCTTTATTTAAATTTTGTTTTGGCAAACTAAGCAAATCTTGGCAGTACACCTTATTATCAAACCGGAAGTTCTTCTTCTTCTTTTTAAGTTTGACAGCCAAGCTCAAATTAGGTCTTATTTCTGCCAGTGTCGAGTTATATTACAGTTTCCAGTCACATTATTATCACTTTCACATATATAGTCCTCAGTCAGTAGTCCTTCCATAAAAGTCATGTTTTACTACAATGGTGGTCATTGTACTAAAACTCTTCACGGACTATTTGAGACAACTTGAAACACGATCACACATAATTCATTTCATTTGACTTCACTGGTGCACATGGATTGATCTTTATTGGACAAAATACCACCGATAATCCTATAATATTATAAACAATAAAATGATAAACTTATAATATTATAAATGCGAAAGTGAGTTTGTTTGTTACCCCTTCACGCCTCAACTACTCAACGGATGATCATGTTTGGCATGCAGATAGCCTCTGGTATGGAGAAGGACATTGGCTACTTTTTATCCCGGAAACGCGCGTGAAACCGCGGGAGACAGCTAGTATGCAATAAAACTCAAAATACACGAATTAATGAAAATAAAAACGAAAACGCAACGTCTCTCTGCAAGTTCCCGCCAAAAAGTCCATTCTTCTTCTTATATTTAAGTTTGGCAACCAAATCCAAATTAGGACTTATTTCAGCCAGTGTCGAGTTATAACTAGCTGTCCCCGCGGTTTCACCCGCGTTCCCGGGATAAAAGTGTCCTTCTCCATACCATAGGCTATCTGCATGCCAAACATGATCATGCGTTGAGTAGTTGAGGCGTGAAGGCGTAACAAACAAACTCACTTTCGCATTATTAAAGTTATAGGATAGTTAAGGGTAAACATCACGAGGCGCGAAATTTGTTTTTTTCGAATTTGTTTTTTTACCTTCGTAGAACAATATGGATAGATGTTTCAGTGATTAGCGACAGTAAAAGCTCATTTGGCACATTGTGTTATGAATGTTTTTTGTATAATATGAGGTACATTTGAACATTTCTCACGGTTTCTCTAAAAACCGTAAAACTTACTATTTTGGAAAATGTACAAAAATAGTTAATCTTAAACAAAAAGTTTCAATTCTACAATATTCTAAATGAACTACTATGGTCGCGAATCAGTGAAATATCTATCCATATTGTTCTACGAAGGTAAAAAAAAAACAAAAAACTCGAAAAAAATCAAATTTCCCGCCTCGTAACTGATGTTTAACGAAAAAAAAAATGAAAATCATCTCACAGGAATACATTACATGGATAAAAATTATCCTATGACCACAGCCATAATAAATATGGCCTATGTGTTAATCCAGATTATATTCTATTTGTGTGCTAAATTTCAACCAAATCCGTACAGTTGTTGAAGCGTGATTGAAGGTGCGTTTGAATGTTTGAATCACGTTTGTTTGAAAATCGATATTTCCCAAATCGACCGATTAAATACAAAAATGACATTTGCATGCTCATCGCCTGCTTGTCACTTGTCTCAACCTACCTTTTTCCTTCAGATAATCTTTAAACAAAGTATATATAAAAATTAGAATTTTTGCTTCCCGTTTGAATTTTCCAAAACTTATCTGTCAGATTCAAAGATGTCAAAATATTATCACAAACGACCCTGCCTCGGAGGTCGGACAAAATTTGCAGTTCACGATGTCGTTTTTAACTGTTTCCAAGTAAACCGAACGGTGAAAGAAAACAGTTCAAAACGCCAATTTCGCCCACAACTTTCCAAATCGAACGCCCCAGATGTGATCGTTTTTGGCATTTTTGCCTGTTATTTTTACTACCATACCCCAATTCGAACGCACCTTGAGTAACAAACATCCATACATCCAATCTTAGCATCCAATCCAATCTAAGATGTATGCATAACTTTAGTTCTCTTGGTAGTTTGTGGATGTATGTATGCGACTGAAGGTCTTTGTATCCATGGTCATGAATAAACAAATTAAATTAACAAAAAAGAAATTAAATCAATGGCATTTGCAACTTGTATGTAAATAAATAATTAGAAAAAAATACAAATAAATAAGCAAGGTGAAAAAGTTTATGTGCAAAATATTAAAGCTATTCCATTTAAATCGTAAATGCCACATTACCAAAATCAGCACGACAAAAACAATGATTAAATTTTGAACAATTTGAATGTGAAGCGAGAATGTACAAGTGGATTCTAATTTGTTCAGTGCCTGTGGTGCTGGGAATATTGTGGAGTTTTCCTATAATATGGAGTCTTCTCTACCTATTTTTCCTAAGCCTTTTTATTGCAGTTGCAATTTTCGTGTTAACTCTTTGGGGTCATATTGCGCTGTCTTCCCCTCATCAGAACTCCTTATTTTTACTGGATAGAGTTGAAAAAGAAGTACGTAAATTAGAAGAGACACTAAAGGTATCTTGTAATTTTAAAGAATCCTTGCTAGCTGTTAGCCACCAACCTATTTGGTGCTCTAGTTTTGCAACAGTAATTTGAATATTGCAAATCAAGTAACAAATTATATTGTGTTTGTTTTGATATTGATTAAAAAAACAATCTAAGTAAATATTTTCTTATTTTTTATTTTTTTCTTATTTCCAGGAAGACCAATCAAATTGGCCACATTCAACAAAAAAATCACATCTCCCAGTTATATTTGGAAGAACTGTAGATAGCCAATTACAACTTTTAATTGATTACATACTAAGAGACTTTGTAGCTCGTTGGTTAAAGGACTTGGCTCATAAACCTGAACCTGTGATAGATAAGTTTAAGGAACATGTTTGGGGAGGCATTCAAAACCTATATGAGAGACTTTTACGAGTTGATGCTGAGAAATTATTAGCCAGTGAAATGGTGATAAAAATAACCCAACATTTTGAAAGAATAAGGATTGCTCGTAGCTGTGCGTAAGTGTATAATATTATTATTCAAATATCTATTTAAAATAATATTTCTATTTTAAATAGAAATTATTTTCTTTACTCACCTACTTATTCTTATCATTTAAAAGTACTTATGAGGCACATTGAACTACTGATAAAATTATCTTTTCATTAAAGAAAACAATTTTAACATAATGTTGTTTATGAATTTTTAATCTGACACATTGAGTTTTGACCCTTTTAAAGCGGATGTTAAGAAATATTTTTAAACTTTTCTGACATTAAGGTAATATAACTGTTCAAAAGTAAAGCCATTGGTCACTTAATTGTGATAGTCATTAAACTAGTTGGAGACCTCTTAGGTTCCTTGAACACTACAACAGTAGTTTGACCACTAGCCTACCTCCACTAATCCTCAGTGGGCATGCATGGTAGAGTATCTGCCCATTCCCTTTCACCCTGATTTGTGAAAGGAGGCCTGTGCTCAGCAGTGGGACATTATAGGCTGATTATCCTGATGATGATGAACTGGTCAAAAGCAAGTCAGAATGCGTCAATCAGTGCTCTGGCCATACTAAAAAAAAACTACTCCTCTTTAATCATATAGGCCATTATATTTCTAATCTTGTCTGTTACAGTCTGGAATTGAACCAAGCTCCAGTGTTTGCTCTCACCCCTCACCTGATGTCATCAGACACAGAGCTACACTACCTGCGACAGATCAGTGAACTCATAGTAATGTTTTTGATGCCGCGTTGTTACTCCCTGTCACCAGGTTCACATCTCATGCGAGAGATTTTGGCTTGTAAAAGTAAGTTTTTTTATATGACTAGGGTAGAAAAGAAGCATATGGCTCGCCTGATGATAAGCAGTTACCCTAGCCTATGAACATTTGGAATACCAGGGCTATACATTGCATGTTTCTGACCCTACAAAAATCTCTTCACACCCTTTTTGAAGTAGTTTGTAGTTAATGTATACCAAAAATAAGAAATACTTATACTTGAAGACTGGCAAACGAAAGTAGAAACTCGAATTATTTGCGAACTTGAGTATATAATATGGCAATGCAATAAAGATCGAAAAAAGGCTAATTTTGCACTTTTTCAGTCAACTTTTGTTTGCCAGACAAGGTACTGTACATTTGGCTAATAATGTGTATGAAAAGGCTAGAAATATTACCCACCCAAAAACTATTAAATATATATTAGCATAATCTAAACTAAGTAATGTGATTGAAGATGGTGAGCAAAAAACTAATCAAACAAGTAAAAACTCACATCTCATGGATTTTATCTTTTATTTCAGTCTTACAACCAGCCATTGACCTACTAACTGAACCGGACTATATAAACCAGAAGATCATACAGTACCTAGAGGCACAGAAGGAAGTAGATGCAATGCATGTGAGGACTCATGAATATGCAAAGACATTTGAGGACTACATACGTCTAATAAACAATTGCAATAGTGTGGACACACTGAAACGGTTACGGTTGGTTAACATTTATAATGTCTATAATAACTAGCGATCAATACCTCACGATTATCGTCGCTCATACGAACTACTTTATTTTATAGTAGGTTTTCACCCGCAGCAACAGCCATTCCACAGGCTTATATCAGAATAGTTGTCTCGCATTGCAAGTACCTGTCTGTGCATGCGTGACGCGACATTTCCGATCCACGGCAATAGCTGTCTCCGAGATGCTTGTAATATTAAATCACTAGCTTCGGTCGCGGCTTCGCCCGTGTGACCTACAGAAAACAAATGACATAATTTTCTACAACAATAAAAGAATACAAAACAACCCCATCCCGCTTCGAGGGTGGAATTAGTAAAAACGCTGAGACACGTATAAATTAATTTTCAATCTTCAGCCTAAACACTAAATTTGAAGGCCCTAACTTCGAAACTGACGGACTTTCATACAAACTTTCATCCCCTATTTTAGCCCCTTAGGGTTGGAATTTCGAAAAACCCTTTCTTAGTGGATACCTACCCTTCACAAAGTATATACCCTCTAAATTTGACGTCTCTAGGACCAGCGGTTTAGGTTGTGACCAGCATAGTAAAAGTTATTCAGCATGACAAACCCAACATAGGTTTCGAAAATATAACATCTCGAAATCAACACCGTTTATAGATAAACATGCATGGTGTGTCAAGGCCTAGCTGTATGTTTAAAGTTAACATGCCATCTAGTTATGTACCTCCACAAAGTTTAGCGCGATGTTCTGCTCTAGCATCATTTCGATCGACGAAAGACGATCCAGAAATGTGGCTTGATTAATTTTATGAAGATAGAATTTATTGAAATATTATTTACATTACAGATATGACATAGTAACACAAATAATGCAAGCAACTACTCTACAAAATGTTAAAAGGGCTAAAGGCGTTGATATAGACATTGTTGACAAAAGTATCACTCAACATAACATTAGTAGACAACAAATAGCTGATGCTAAGAAACTTAAGCGATATATTGACCAGCTCAGTATAGCTAAGGCAGAATGTGAGGCTGCGTTGAGGAAAATGGGGTGGGATGGTGCTTTTCCTACTGTAGAGTCAGATAGTAAGGTATGGTATGTTTAGATAATCTACCCATTT
The DNA here is from genome assembly GCA_947623365.1 of Achlya flavicornis. NCBI lineage: Eukaryota > Metazoa > Arthropoda > Insecta > Lepidoptera > Drepanidae > Achlya > Achlya flavicornis. The sequence continues at coordinate 11,811,965 of OX392473.1, read as the reverse complement.
TCTACCAATAAAAACTTTTTTACTTCCCGAACAAAAATTTCCTCAGTTACATTTTTTCACTAGTTTAATTTATGGTCAAGGCAGTGGTTCATAAAAATCTACGCAAACCCAGAATTTGGCGTAGTAAAGCCAGAATTTCAGTCAGAGTGACACAATGAATTTTTAGTCTTACTCCTATCCTAACTAATATAAATGCGAAAGTGAGTTTGTTTGTTTATTTGTTACGCCTTTGCGCCTCAACTACTGAACGGATCATCATGAAATTTGGCATGCAGCCTATGCTATGGAGAATGATATAGGCTACTTTTTATTCCGGGATCGCGGGTCAAACCGCGGGTGACAGCTAGTAGTCTATATTTCTTCGATAATCTTATTACCTTGTAGCGAAAAAAAAAAAAATCGTAAGTACATTATACCTAAATATTTTTTGTCCTTCACATCCAAACAGAGCATCGGATTAAGAATAATTGTTTGCTCGAAATTGAAGATAGGGTACACATGTAGAATCCTTCATTAATAACATGAATGTAGATTGATCTATGAAATTAATAAGTAAATAAGATAATAAAATTGTATTGCAGACTCTACCCTTACACAAAGTAATGGAAAGCGTGACCGGGCGGCGATATCTATCAATGTTCTTAGAGACGATGTGCTCGCAAGGTTTAGTTGGCTATTGGATGGCTGTTGAAGAGTTGAGGCACAGTCCCCGAAGCAGCTGGCATCAACTTGGTGCTGAAATATTTTACACCTATATCAGATCTCCCAGTGCAGAAATAAAGGTTGATAAGGTTAGTTACTTTACACTGTTTATTTGTTTTCAACCATGACTAGATTTTAAATGATGTTTCTTCATCATCATCAGCCTATAATGTCCCACTGCTGAGCACAGGCCTCCTGCACACAAATGAGTGTGACAGGGAATGGCCAATACTCCACCGTACATGCCCTCTGCGGATCGGTGGAGGTAGGCTAGTGGTCAACCTGCTGTTGGAATTTTTCAAGCCGCCTAGGAGGCATCCAACTAGCCTAACGACTATCACTACGTGCCTTCCGAAACACGAAATCGCTCGAATTTAAATACCATTAGGCGGTCACTCATCCAGGTATCGGCCACACCGGTGGTGGATTAGCTTTGCCGTTCGATTAAAAACAGCTAATCATGCTACACCACGAGCGCTTCAGCTCTATGGTCAGTTCAGTTCGCCTGCATAATACATTCTTTTATAATTTAACCAATATTTATTATTACACATCGATTGTGTGACTACTGATATCTCTCTCTGCATGCTTGTGTGAGAAAAAGATAGCTATATAGGCATTATCTTTGATTCCGAGATAGTAACACAATCGCCTTGCGCCGGTTAGAGTTGCTACTCGATACTGTATCCAATTCAAAATCATTTATTCAAATAGACCTTCGCAGGCACTTCTGAAAAGACTGACTCTAAAACTCTAATACCGGTTCGGTAGGTTGCATTTGCTGAGAAGAGCCGGCAATAAACTCAACAATTACTCTTTCAAAACTTAGATTCATTTCATAATATTAACATTATAATCGCACTGGCAACAATTGCATGCCCCGGGCGACCGCAAAACTACAAAGTAGAATGAATCGATATTTAATAAGTAAATAGCAAACTTAAGCAACCAGCCCCCATAAGCAGCACATGTTCAATCGGCCAAAGCCCATTAGCTGTCAATCATCAATAGGGTATATCTAACTTGGGTTGGATATGATAATTTAAGGTTTAAGGCCCTGCATTATAGAACGAGAATCAATAATCAAGGCAAGTCTCAAGAATAGATTGTGTTAATCGGAAATAAACATTACGTCAAGGTTCCAGGATCCAAATTCAATTGTTTTGATTTCGATTCAAAACTTAACGCTTCAAATTCGTAGGGTAGTTGGACCATTTCAATGCTTTTTTTATTCTTCTCCTTGCTTGACAATATTTCTATGCAATTAAATGTTCTAATATATTTTTTAGGACACTAGGAAACGAATGGAGTCCTTTCTATTAGGCGATAAAGGCCCTGAAGTATTTTATGAGGTTCAGGAAACAGTTGTAGATACAATACAAGAGAAATATTTTCATTCATTTCTAATGAGTGAGCAGTACACAGCACTAATTGCTGAATTAGCTACAGAGGAAGCCAATACAGGTAGATAACTTATTTGAGGAATCAACTCTTATAAGTAATTGTATATCAGTAAATAAACATTTGTAACTTATAGTTAGTAAATGTAGCTTGAGACCATGGCAGTTGTCAAAGTCACATGAAAATGAATCTTATTGCTTTACAATAGGATCCATCATTTAGTCTGTTGTTAATTGTGTGATGTTTCAGATAAACTTTATGGTAAAATAATAAGGTAAATTTTCATATCTTGTTGACACCGGTCATAGAAATCAAGGAACAAATATATGAAAATACCACAAATGCCTTTTACTTTTAGCAGAAATGGTGTCAGAAAGATCGCCGATTGAAGACCGTCAGTTGTCCAATGAGTCAGTATCGTCAGCAGAAAGTGCCGGCGCGTTGCATCTCACAGAACATTCCACGTATGCCAGACGAAAACTTGATCAATTGCAGGAGAGACATAATAATAAAATTCAGGTTATTTATTTTTTCTAATTGCTCCTTTTTAGATCATAGCTGAGCATATAAAATTCCTCTTATCACGATATTCTTTACGGCTTAGTACTTATTATAAACATGACGTAATGACTTTATTAAACTAATTTAAAAAAAAATGACATTATGAAGATTCTGCTAGTGCATTTTAAAATGTTTTTCATGGACAACAAACTAAGATTTTTCTTCGAATTTTCAGGAATATTAGTAAAGGCTCTGAAAATTGCCCCCGTCCCCAAAACTATATTTTCTTTTAATAAATTTAATGTCACGTAGCATACACATTAGAGTGTATTCTTTTCCATAGCACGTAGCTAGATATCAGTATTGTTTTCAGGCCCTAGCTGCATTAAAAGCGTCGCTAAAACCAGAATCGCCAGCGTTATCAATGTTGGCAAATGAGGTAGAGAAGTTGGCGGGCGAACAGATGCGGCTGGAGGCGCATCTAGCGAGAACTGACACGTGGGCGGAACATTTAGGTCGATGGCGCGCCACTGTACATAGTGCTGAGGTACACATCATTTTATTTTGACTTCTGGGTGCCTCTGCCGGTAGAAATAACTATGCATTATATGTAACTAGTTAAGTAAAAGTGACCTTTTTTTTTAATAATCCCAATAATATTCAATGTTGAAGGCTGAACATGATCGATGAAATTGATGTTGATTGATGATGAAATTGGCACATAGATAATATCCCTTGAATAAAACAGGTTATAAATTTACTATCTATCATCTTATGAAATTAGCGGATTACAAAACTCGGAAATAAGCGGTTACCCAGAGATAAGACCTAGAACGATTATTTGCCCTCAAAAATCCCCATAAAGCAAATTTCACCGTAATCGTTAGTGCCGTTTTCGATATCTCAAAACATCGATATATACAAATATTGCTTGATTAATCATCATCACAGTCCTCCTTTCACAAATGAGAGTGAAAGGGAATGGGCAGATACTCCACAACGCGTGCCCACTGCAGATTAGTAGAGGTAGGCTAGTGGTCTAGTCCTCACTATCTAAACAAGCCGATTTGTTAGACGATTAATAAAGTGTTCATTCCATCGAGGTTTTAGGCCACGTCCTACATACTAGCAAGCCTATCAAATGTGAAATAAAATTCATATTTCAGGTAATAGACGAATCAAAACCACCACAGTTTGTGATAGTAGTTCATATGGCCGAGCAAGAAGCAACCAGTAATGACGACAGACCAGAACAAATAACCACTGGCTGGGTGTTATTGAGAACTTTAAACGAATTTCAGGTATTCTTATATCCTGATTAATAATACACGAACCCATCATGAATTGGCATTGAGTTTTACTATTTATTACAGGACTTACATCGAAAACTAAGGCCTATGTGTTCAGAACTGAAAAATTTAGAACTACCCTCAAATTCGTTTAAGTTTTTATTCGGTAAGAACGATAGAAATTCCTTAGAAAAAGCCAAGACGCTCATACAGAAATACTTGGAAGTAAGTTTTGTTAAATTATTCTTTATAATTTATGAATAATATTGATATTGTTTGCTAATATCTTTATTTCAGTTTGTTTTAGAGGACGATAGACTTAATCAAAGTGAGGCTTTGTACACATTCCTTAATCCGAGTTCGGAATATTTAAAACAAGGGGACCTACCAAAGAAGAATAAATTCTCCTTTTCTACATTATTCAAAAGGTAACTTTTGTATTCAAAATGATTTCATAATAGTCAGAATATTAGGTTAAGTTTTCAATGTATTTTCTTTGTAGCACAAGTAGTGAAGTAACAAACAGGTCTTCACAAGAAAGAGAAGCGTTTACACATCTATCTGCAGACGAAGACGAGATTTCCCTGTACCTGGATGGTAACGGTGGGGATTCGACAAACAAAAGTATGACTAATTCTTTGCGTGGTAAGATATATTTTCAGTTGATATCATAAGCAATGTCGATAAGCCTCATTGGCCATGAAAATAAATCATTACGTCAATGGTGGGCGAGGAGATATAATTTCTTATTTAGTTTAAAATTATTCGTGAGCTGAAAGTTTATCGTGTCCAAAAATAGTATGATTTCGTATTCAAATTCAACGAATCTATATTAAATTAACTCCGTTATAAGAATTTTTAATCGTCACTCGTTTCTTACATTTTTAAACTATCGCACTTATACAATTTATACAGTTTACCAAAATTATGTTTTTAATTAAATATCAGGAGGAATACTTGATTCAATTCTGTTGCTTTTGCTCGAAGCACATTTTTATTGTTGTCTCATCTGACAGGTGCGGGGGCCATTGCGGAAGAAAGGGACAGCATAGCTGAGCCTTTATACGCGTTATTAAGCGAAGTATTCGACATGCGCGGTGTGTTCCGATGGCTTAGGAAGACGTTGGTCACGTTCGTACAAATCACTTATGGCAGGACCATTAACAGGTGAGGTTTACCAAGGTCTCAAACAAGCTTATGGCCCTCCTGATGGTAAGCGGTTACCGAAGCCTATAGACGCTTTCAATACAAGGAGTATAAAGGACCTTACAAAAATGTCTTCACATCCAAAAGGGGTTTAGCATCTGATCATCAATTACCGTATAGCATCATTTAGTAAAAAGGAACATTTATTTTCAGACAAATTAAAGACACGATATCATGGTTGTTTTCTGAGCAGATGTTACATTACTATATTGGTGTAGTACTTAAGTCGTGGTGGCCGGGTGGTGTGTTATCCGAAACTACTTCCAATCGGAATTTTCAAGACAAAGGTGAGTGATTTATACATGATTCGTTTAAAATGGCGATGATAGCTCAGTGGTTGTGACGTCGGATACCGAGACGAAGGTCCCGGGTTCGAATCCTTCAATAAGCTTGAGCTTTCGCTGAAGGAAAACATCGTGAGGAAACCATAGCACGGTGGTAGGGTACTTTGTATTACCCGTCTGGCTGGGTACCACCCTCAAGTTGAAAATCTATCGCCAAGCACCTATCTGTGTGTTCCGACAGCTGCACTTGAGAGCCAGTTCCTTCTAGACTTTGTGTGCTTACCACCTTCGACCACATCATCACTTACCATGGTGAGATTGTGGTCAAACAAAGGCCTATAACACAGTAAAAAAAAATAGGAAGACTTTCTCACGCACATTTCATCTCATTAATTAATATTAATGAATAAATCCATGAATGTATTTAGATGTCTAATAATTCGGTTAATGTTGTACACGTATGCATAAACATAGGGCTATGAATACGCAAGTTTTGCACATGCTATTCCGTTCAAACATTTCGGGATTAACCACACGCAATGCTTTGGAATAAATGGCTGACAGTTAATCTTTAAGGTCAAATTCAACCATCGAACAATTAACCCAAAAAGAAGCGCAACGACGTTCATTTTGTATGACATGTATTCCGCCAATCGCCAACCATCGACAATGCGCTTGATCGGCTAAGTCAAGAACACATGCGATCCAATTGGCCAATTCAAAAACACATGATGCAGTGTTTAGTCCTTACTGTTCAGAATCTTAGTTGCGAATTGAATTGTTCTGTATTACAGTAGTGCCCAACAGATAAGGCGCGTCGCGAATCTTCGTTCGCACAAAAAAGAAAGTATGGCCCGAAGATTAACGAAAGAATGCTTAAAACTTACAATCAACCTTAGATCACTACTATAAGGTTCATAATACACTGCAGCTGTTAGTTCCGTCTCGATCGCAAGTCACGCCTCTCCGCACACATGGCGGCAGCTGCCGACCAATAGCATTTCCCGCGCTTTGAAAATGTGTCTTCTGCGCAGGTACATCGGTAAGCCATATTAGTTAGGTACTACTGTACTACTCTAAAGGGATTTTCCTCTATGAGTTCAAGTAAAGGTGCATCCACACCCCAGTTAACTGGAGCAACACTGTGCAAGATGGTATTAGGTATGTTACCGTGTTGCGTCACAAAAGTTAACTGCGGTGTGGATGCACCTTGAGCATTTCGCTTGAGACTGATGTTTGTTTATAATTGTAACAGAGCACACGCGGACTCTAGCGCTGCAGCAGCTGAACGAGAGCGTGGTGGAGGCGCTGTCGTCGCTGGTGGGCGCGCAGACCGCGGCGCGAGGCGCACACAAACTGTTCCACACTCTACAGAATACTACGCACAATAAGCAGCTGTTCTATGTAAGTATTACTTATAATTCATTTAACTTATATTATTAATGTATCTAAAGTTGTCACTTAGATCATATCCTGGAACAACATATAGCATACTTTATACCCTGGGTAAAGTAAGATTCCAAGGGAACACGCGTAAAACCGAGGGTTAGCTAGTACCTACTGTCAGTGAAAAAAATACGTTACAAATATATAAAAAAAATACGAAAAATAGTCCTTATTTCTTTGCAATAAAGTTCATCCATCCATAGTATTATATAAATAACCATAGATTTAACAGATAAACCTTATTTTGATGCAATAATGTTGTTTTTACCTTGACATTCTTAAACTTGAAAAGGTATTTCTTAGAATTGTTGCACTGTCAATGTGATGTTCTCTCCCCGCCGCGCGCCGGTTTTACGTCCCCCACAGGCACGCTACGAGAGCGATTGACGTTTTAAGGTAGAAAGAGAAGCAGTTATGCAGCTTTTCGTGATACCTTTATTTATTTGAAGAAAGAACAAAGGGTCCATTTGTATGAAACGCGTCCCCAGAATGTAGCACTATACGCTATGGTGGAGTTTGTTGGCCACATCGAGGGCATCATTTTATTGTATGACACCAAGTCTGGATTCCATGGGAAAAAAAAGATATTCACGGTTAAAGCAAACAAAATACTGAGTAACTTTGATATCGTCCCGCAGTATTTGTATAACTTCTCTAATTTAAAAGTATTATATATGCTTATCCAGAGTTTAATCTATCTTTGTGCTAAGTTCCACCCACATCTGATAAGCCATTTCGGCGTCATTTAATAACAAACATCGAAAAACTTAAGCATTTTTTACTTACATTACTATTACTAGGATAAGGTAAAGATCTTTTTTTTTGACACAGCAAACAATTACACTCGCATATTAGGTATCTACCTACTATATGACATTATGTTTCATTGTCGTTATTTATGTGTAATCAATGAATCAGCCTCATAGGCAGACTGATAGCCCCATAGACTGACTGGATAATGGTAAATAGCAAAACACAATAAAAAAGAAAACTTGAACATGACTATAAACACTGTATTATGTTCCAATTAGTTAATGATAACCGAAGATGTCCATAAAATAGGTACGGATTTACTTTGTATACCGGGAACACATTTGAAATCGCGAGGTAAACAGTACGTTTTTTTTGTATACCACTAAGGCAACAAACAAGTATACCCGCCTGGTGGTAAGCGGTTACCATAGCCTTTAAAGACACTTGTAACACCAAGGGTACCTGCAAAAATCTGTTCACACCCTTTTTGAAGAATCCCATGCTGTTCTCCCTTGGGAAAACCTCCGGTAGTGAGCTCCTTTGAAACCGCAGAGTACGAAACCATTTCGGTTCCAATGTGTGAGGTTGGATCCCCGTCGATGGAGAGAGTTGCGATGGTGGCTCAGTCTAACGGGGTCTAAACCACTTGTGAGCTGGGGATCGTCGACAATTCTAATGGCACGTCGCCACGTCGCTGAACCGAGTCCAAAGGCCCAAGCTGGTATCCAGGTACCGCCGCCTATAGATGACAGCAGTACTCCATTTGAGCCCTGACATGCGACTTATAAAGTTGTTATAAGTACTGCCTCGCTGTATTGAGCACTCCGAGCTTTTTTTGTCGTCTAAGTGACTATACACGAAACAGCACGTGTCGCTAGAAATATCGACGCCAGGGATCCCGATGCTTTGACTGATGTTTAAGGAAGTGTTCTGGAATTGTAGGGCCACACTATAGGGGTTTTCTTCGGGTTAGTATGTCTTATGTTACGTTTTCCAGCTAAATTACTGGACTAGGTTGATAGTAATTAAAATTACCACACGCGGCAGCATAGAGCGTGGACAGATGGACAAGCAATACTATTTTTTCAGGAACACAGGTTAAGCCACGAGGCACAGCTAGTACTTTAATATGATAAATGCGACAGTAGATCTATCCGTATTGTTATGTTTTCACAACTATGTTACTGGACCGATATCGATAAATATTAGCAGAAAGATAACATGGATCCTGGAAATTGACATACAGTTCTTTTTGTCTTAAAAACTCAATTGGAATCACTGGTATTCAGTATTCTGTGCCGCAGGGCATAGCTAATAATTACAAAAAACAATCATTACCAAAGGAACATTTTTGTAACTTCAAATGTGAATATCTTTTTTCTCCCATGGAATTCTGACTTGCTGTCATAGAATAAAATAATGTGCTCGACGAGACCTACAATCACCACTATAGCTCATCTTGCTACAGTCTGGGGACGTTTTTACCCATTCTTCTTTTATTCCTTTTTTGTCATTGTTGTATTCCTCCGTGAGTATGTTTCAAATGAGATCTACAGTTTTATCCCTTTTTGTATGTTTTATTATTACTTAATTAGAAATGAATCTAAAAATAACACATACCTACTACTAAAGAATTATTTAGTTTTATCTTTAGGACGCAACATAGAGCGAACAAATGAAAGTATTACAATACTTGTAAAAACAACCCATGAGATCGGACCGAATATATAAACCAAGAATCCTATGATAACTACTAGTATTCCAATACCGATAATGTAAAATATTGAGTTCTCCGCAGATATCTTTATTTGTTCGGCGACTTCAGGTGTTTTACCCAGGTAGGTTACAGTCTGGAAAGTAAAATTGATGTTTTTAAATACAAATACAAGTATGAATCTCGTTAAATAATTTCTCGTCAGTGGCGTAGCTACCTGGGGGCTAGACGGGGCTGTGCCCTGGGGCCCCAGTGCCCCGGGGCCCCCAAGTTCAGGGGGCCCCTCGGACTCTGACTTACAAACAATAAATTGAACACAGACGCGAAACTCTAGAACTCTCTTTGTGGGATCGGCGCCTAATAGGTATTTCGCATAGAAACAAACAGAGTTGTTGACCCTTCATACGGTTTATCATGACGGACAAGATGGCGGCACATGCTACGATCTGTCTTTTTTCAATTTGTGAGTGTAGTCTTGCTACAGGTGTAAAAACGAGATGGCTCCGATATGAAAAATTTGAATAGTTCAGTTGGGGCCCTAGTTTATTTTTTGCCCCAGGGCCTTTGGTTACCTAGCTACGCCACTGATTCTCGTTAAAATATTACTTACACTGTACGATATATTATCAGCATTATTGACGTATAGTATTTTTTCTCCCAGTATACTTTCTGTAATGAAGATTATAATTGATTGCCTCTTAGGTAATATTGAAGATGTATTTAGGATTGAAACGTATGAAATGTATGTTTCGGATTTCTATCGTATATAGATACAAATAAAGATATCGGTAAACAAGCATACGGCCCGCCTGATGGTAAGCGGTTACCGTAGCCATATGTATGCTTGCAACACACGAAGCAACGCTCACGCGTTACCGACCTTTCCCCCTTCCCCTATGAGCTCTGGCGACCTTACTCACGCGCAGGACCACAACTTTTCACAACATAAAGTTATTTGGCAGCGGTATTCTGTAAGGTGGAGGTAATTCCCAAGTCGAGCTGCTCTCTGAGCTAATAACGCTACGCTATACCTATCTTATGGGGCAGAAAGCTAGTGTACCTTAATATATTTATTTAGGTACATCAATAATACTCACCGCTGCTATCGACTCCAATACTATTCAATTCATCCAAATCCCCCTTCCTGATTGTGATTGTACTATAGTCTTCACTGTAACGGTACATTTCTGCCGCCAGAACGTTAACGAAATCTTTACTGTTTGGAGTAAACCTTCTCCGGATTTCGTTTAAAAATAGGAATGCTCTTGAACGCTGGCACATCTGCATTAATTAAAAACTTTACTTAATAACATTCTTCAGGTGTTCTTGCCTTGCATATGGTTTTCACCATCGAAATAAGATCGTAATTTCCCAAAAAAAGGTATTAAAAAAAATCTATTGTGAAGAATACAGTTTATCTGTAGGACTATCGATAACAACCACAAGCAAATAAGTCTCAAAATTGAATAATGTTTATTTTGGTTCAAAAACAGGTTTGCTCGAACTTGTATTAACAGTATTTCAAAATGAGTTGCTGTTGATTTATGTCGCAGAAAGAAAATGCCAGGATTTACTTACTTTATCCGTAATGCAAAAATATAGATTGCTGTCTTCAGCAATATAGTGAAATAAGTAACATCCATGCGAGTATGTCATCTTATGATCACGGTCTGGTATCTTGGATATAACTTGTTGAACAATTTCCATAAAGTTTCCATCGCACGAGGCGAATTTTGCCGAAATATTTTTATTGCGCGCCACAACACTGCACAGGATAGGCATTATGAACGAATGTTAATTTTATTATATTCATTCACTATTTATTTTTCCAATACCGTCACAAAACCAATCAAGTCATCATTTGAAAGATTGCGTATTTTTATAAATATTAATATTATTCAATATATGTTTGATTATTTAATTGTCCAAAGATAGTATTTTATATTTAATATTGCACCCGGATTCCCCTAACCTCAACTTTCTTTAACAAGAGAACAAACCCCGACTGATACAAAGTAGCATTCTCACCGCCAACGCATCCGCGTGTTTTCCCGTCTGTGCTTTCAGTATCGTACAAATATCTCGCGATCGTCGTTCTATAATTATTACCTTGTCAGTAGGATGCTAAAAGCGTTACTTCCACGCTAAAACTGTCACCGCATATAAATTGATCAATGCGAAGTGGTGCCACAAGTGTTCGTAACGTGTGCTTCGCATGTCAATCCGTTTATTTGCACTTCAAACCCGAATTTTGTATTTTCGAATTTTAATTTGGCTAACGACAAGTTGATTGCGCGTATTTTTTTGATTAACTTCCTAACCTTGATTTCGGGATGGTATAGAGCTCTGTTGCTGTCGAAGCTCTAAAATTTCACTAGAAATAACCGATGATCCATAGTTACTTCATCGCATTAATAACGATTATACTAAATCAATTTTATTTTAATTAAAAGTGTTTTACAGTTATTCAACTCTTGAGTCAACTCCTTTTTGGTATGCAAAAAATAAAAAATAAAGTAAAAAATAATAATGATGTGTTTGTGCATTGCTGCTTATGTAAATGCATAATTATGTAACTTACATGTACATAAGTAATTATCTATTAGTATTAGAAATATTTTTAAGATAAGTCATTGTAAGTTTGTACATTAAATGAGTAAGTATCCACGGGAACTGCTGCCGACAAACTGTCCTACAGTTTGGCAGATTTTGTAAATATTTTAGTACCTACTTTATATGAATAAATAAATAAAAAAAAAAAAAAAAAAAAAAAACAATTTTGGATCATCATCATCATCCAGCCCAAGTATATACACTGCTGAACATAGCCCACCCACAGATTTCCACGACACAGTGACTCCCAGCAACTGACCAGTTCATCGGTTCAGCTGGTCGCTGGTCGTCCCGCTTAACTCTTTCCGATAAGTTGTCGCCACTCGTCAACTATTCTACTCCAAAGGTTTTTGGCTCTTCATGAGGCCTGCCTATTGCCTATACGGGGTTCATTATATATTTTCCTGGAATAAAACATAATTAAATATATTATTTTGCTCAGCTGTTATGGCGTGATAGGAGAAACAAACATTCACAAAGTTTCACCCATTAGTAATTTCAGTAGGAGACTGAATCTCTCGTAGATATAGGTAGTTATTATCCATAACCCTTGAAAAAATCTAGATAGATTAATTTTTGGTTTAAATTTCGTGATAATATAGAGGCATTTATAAATAACTCTCGTTTACTTATAAACTTTAAAGTTAACGACTTCTTCAAACGTTAAGGAAATTTTGACACGGGAATCTTGTTAAAAAGATTCGACTTTCCTTTACGTTTGAAGGATTTTTCAATGACATAAAGTAAATAATAAACTTTCCTCAAACAGTATAATTTATATTTGTACGCTAAAAATTGTTATTGACTTAAAATAGCTGCGTATGACTGACAGCTCATTACTGTACACACACAGCATACAATTAATTATTTTCCGTTTGTTCCAGGAATTGCTCGAATTGGTCCTTCTCGAAGTGTTTCCTGAACTCAAACGCTACTATTAGAACTCCAACATCAGTAGGTAAGAAAGCCATGACAATAGAGTAGTAATTGTTTAAATACTTACAGGGAATTCATCCAAAGGACACGTGTCATGTAGATAAAATATTTAAACTCTTTAAGAGACATTCCGTTCTACTTATGTACCATACTGGACTTATGTTTGGATTAGATTTGGTCTACGCTATTTCAAAATAACTTTTCAAATAAGATTTTCATTCCGTTTTCGAAAGGTTTCCACAATATACAAATTATTTATATAATAAAATGCGGCTGTCATACGTTTGAGATTATAGTTTAATATCAATAAAATGGCGTATCCTTAATAGAAATAATATGCCAATTAGCGTATATTACAAGTAGATTATATTGATCTCATTTCTGTGTTAAACAACACATTTTATTAACGTTTAAGTAAACGTGTGTACCTTGTTGTCTTAATTTAAGCGTGTACCTCGGTTACTTCCTAGTGTTTGTGCCAAAGAATGCACTATAACATTCTTAAAACATTGATTTATATATTTTTGTATATTTTAATTGCGGCAAACGTATCGATTGTTAGCCCACTGAAATTAGTATTAAAACGTATAGTTAATATTGCATCTGCCATTGTGCACGTGGTATAATATTTTTGTTGCCATCTCCCACTTTTCGTAGCGAATAAGAAGAGTTGCCATGTACTTTATGAATAAGTATGATATATGACAGACAGTATATCGATCTTATGCGCGGTATGGTTTATAAAATACTGCAAAACGTAAAAAAGCTTATAGAAGAAGAGAAGAACTTAAGAGCTTAAGAAGCCGTATAGAATAATTATGCTATTCTATGTAGCATTCAATCAATTTCTATCATCGAACAATTAACCCAAAGAAGCAGTTTATAATCAGTGCAAAATCACTGAGTAGTTGCGGAATTGGTTTGCTCGGTATTATTACTCTAATGGGATTTTTCCTCGATGATTTATTTTTATAGACAATAGTCATGTATAAAAATAGACAATGGATATGTGTACGGATTAGTTTAGTTGTATAATCTTATTCAGTGGGCTAAAGTTAATTAATGACTGTTGGTTTGGTGTTTGGTTGGACGCATTGTTTTATTCAAAATGGCGATGCCCAGTGCTTTAATGACAAGTATTATACGTACCTGAACAGTTATTTACCAGTTCTGAATCTCTTACTTTATTTTATTTCACTTGACTATTAATTTACAAATTTTCGTGTTTCTTTTTAAGTTTCAAATAATTTTATTATTTATTTACGACTTGTGCTTTCAATAAAAAAAACATGTTCTTAATGTTTGTACACGATTAACTATATTACTTACAATTTAAGCTTTGTCTCATGTTAAAAGTTTTATATTTTGTTTAATTTATCTAATAAATTACCTAAAGTTGATATATGATAAGATTTTACAATATTGAAAATGTTGCGAGAATAATATAAGTAAAAAATATTAAACGATTTTTTATTAATAAATTGCATAAGTACTTACCTCTAATAGCTTTGCAGCACAATAAGGAGATATAATAGGTCTTTCAATCAAGCATTATCAAAAACAAAATAGTTTTTTATTTTCTATTTTACTGAACTACTTTAAGTGGATCGTATTATTACGTAAATTTAAGAACTATTTTTAGTAATATTTTGTATTCACTGACTTTGGGGCTCTCTGTATTTAATAAGTGTTACGATAATTCCTATTGTTGACTAAGTGTAAACTACAAATATGTATGTATCGGAAGGAATAAAGTGTTTAATGTATACTTCAGTTATATTTTTAATAACACCTCTAGAAAATAATAACAGATACGTAGAGTATACAGGCAATAATTATCTTCAAAAACTCATATACTGTTTATATGTGATGAGGAATAGCACGGTTTGCGGAGCTAGGACTATAATATAAGCAATATCGACTTCGCATAAATAATCTGGGCAGAGGGCTACATTAGCGACTGAAGTAAAAAGCTAATTTTGATGCGTTCATCCAACAGATTTTAAGGCGATGATAGCTCAGTGGCTACGTTGAATGCCGCGACGAAGGTCCCGAGTTCGAATCCTACACTGAGCTTGAGCTTTCGCTGAAGGAAAACATCGTGTGGAAACCATGGCACGGTGTTAGTGTACTTTGTGGTACCCACCTGCCTGGCTACCACTCTCTAGTTGAAAATCTGATGCGAAACACCTACGGGTTCCGAAAGAGCTGCACATGAGAGCCATTCTTTCTAGGTTTTGTGGGCTTTACCACCTTCGGTATTACTTACCATAGTGAGATTGTAGTCAAACACAGATAATTCATAATAAAATAAAAGTTGTGACTATACTATTGAAATAATACAAAACCATTTTCGAATAATTTCTATTCTTTAATTCTCAGTACAATAATAAATCAGACAACAGGTTTTAACACCCCTTTTCACAGGAGGTATTCCTAAAGGTGTAAAAGCTGTTTTAATTCATTACCTAATTTCTCATAATAATTACATTTATTTTCAAATTATAAAGTAAATACTGATAATTCAAAATTCAATTTTGGCACAACACTTTACTTTTAAAAAACATTATATAAAAATAAAAACTATGAATAAAACGCAAGTACGCATTGTGCGTTGGGCATTGTGCATGCTGTCGACATAAACTTAGCTATTATTAATAAGAATGATGTCAACTGCGTCCATATCAATCTAAAATGCGATGCCTATATGGGTTGCAGTTTTAATCTACTGCAATATGTTAGTATATTTCTATTGGAAATTATCAATAACACAATTGCCCGATTGCTTTCCCAAAATCATTTCGATGTTCTATTGAAAACCTGGAGGGATCATTTCGCCATTCTTGTTATCTACCGCTTAGTGGTAATTTTACCAATTTTAAATCAAATTACATATGAAGCGTAAATGAAACTGAATGTGGCGAAATTAACCCTAATATTTGATATCTCGGCAGTTTTTATGTATAAAATACATTGTCACAAATATTACAGGTGATTATAACTGCATTCACTGTATAATAAACAATATTTACAATAAAGTAACCGCCACAGCTGGTCGCCCACCCTATAACTTTCAAAGCATCTTATCACAGCATTCACATATTTTATTTCTCATCCCTTATAAGCTATAGTATGTAACGAAATAATTTTACATAAAATATACCTTAGAACTAATATTAAAACCGGTATCCTATCATTTCTCAGACAAACTTTGATTAAAATAACACGACGCAGATATTTATTCGCAGGTATAATAAATAAAAGATCATTCACGACTTGATATTGAGAAAAACTGTTCGTACTTCCTATAAAGAAAATCTCACAGGTTAGATGCTTTTGACCTTACAAAAATGAGCAAGATGTGTGTTTGTTTATTAAATACATGTATGGCTGCCTGTATTTACTGATTCTTAAAAATATCCATTCATTTTTTCTCTCTATACAGGGTTAATTTTAATTCACCTGAATTGCTTTAACGGTTGGAAGTACTCGTCAATATGAACAAATTTTAGTATGGAACCAACCCTGAAGTCAATATTCTCAAACTTTTCATACATTTTGATCAAGCAAGATTTAGTTTTTTTCAGTATTTCAGCGATTTCAGTATTTTTGCCCACCAATTAAAGCAGTGCATGTAAATTAAAATTAACCCTGTGTAGTTTCACTGGCTTTTGGTATTTTATTTATAGCTCGTCAAGTTCGAAATTTTATGATATAAATAGGCGGCGATTTATTTGTATGCGAAGTGATACTCTGGGTAGCATTTTCAGTGAAAAGTTTGTCTGGATATTTAGGCAAATAAGTGATACACTTTCATGGATTTTCTAATTCGTCAACTTTAGGTTTTTCCCAACATATAAACGATACTGTATACATGTTAAATACTCCATTCAAGATGATTTATGAGACGACATTTAATTGATTGCCTAGTAACTTGAAGTGGGGCGGACTGAGTTCCCAATTTCTTTATTAAAACCATTATAACAATGATAGATACATAATTGGTAACCTACTTGAATAATTTCATTTAAAAATAATCAATGTAAAAATATATACATTCTATAAATCGTCATACATATTATATTTGTTTTAGTGAATTCAATGTTATTAATAAGCTTTTTTAATTAAATATTTCGTATGCTTATAAGTGAAAAGGAACTTTCGTTTATAAAATTCTGATAAACTATTTACGCATGAAACTCCGTTGAATCGTTTCGTATATAAATTGGTATATTTGTCACCACATGAAAGTCAGATGAGTGAAAATTGCTACATTGAGGTTTCAATTTCACATGAAATTCTTCCCTATTTAAGATACCATTGCCACTCTTAAAATTGGCAATTTTTAATACGGTCCTTATAAAGGAAACGATTCAGCTAAAAAATGTTGCAAACTATTTATTTTAAATAATAGTGATTGCAAAATATGCGGTATCTCAACGTATACGTCAACAACGTGTTCTGTTTTATCGGATCTGCGTCCGGTGACTCCCGTCCTAATACTACCTTAGATTAAAACACCCTGTGAAACTTTATGTACGTCTTCGTGTGTGAGACGTTATAACCACATTCAAATAAAAATATACAATTAACTTAAACACTAAAAATGTCAAATAGGTGTTCTCATTTTATTATTTTAATTCTTAGATACTTGTAATTTCGTAACATAAATAATTAGCATTTAGATATAGTAAATTGAAAGCGTTCAATTGTTATCACTAACTAGGTACTAAAGGAATTGCTCTGATATGAGAAGTACTTACTTGCTTGGCGACCCTTCATATCGAGCAGTGGGTGCATAGAAATTAATTCAGGTTACACTTTATAAAGTACGAGGAACAAATAAACTGTTATTTACAATGCAGTTATTATCATAATTTTTTGTCTGACAAAAAAAAATGTAATTAGAACTAACTATTTACATTGATATTTTATTGTCACCATATTTAACCTGGTGAATTATTTCCTAGACCGAAATGTGTTTTATTGAACTATATAAAAAATTAAGTAGGTATACTTTAAATATACTTCTTCTGCCATTCCATTATGTATTATATACGTTTGAAATGTAAGATGACGGGACTTCTACCACAAACTAACATATCCCTCAATAAATCAAATCAAAATTTAATAAAATGATAATCACATGACGTCATCGTATAAATGGGGACGTCATGTGAATTCATACCCCTAAATCATAAGTTTATTATATATTGTATATATATATTATATATCGTTACCGGTGCTCCTCCCCCGTGAGCCGCGGGGGAGGCAAGCCGGGTAACTGGTACAAAAATAATAAATATTAATTTTATTATCTCGGACACTTACTGCGTTACCATGTTATGAAAAGTCATCAACAAAACGCTTTCATTTAATTCCGTTTAAGGCGGTTTGTAGAGTTTTCGTACCGTGGTACCGCAGTTGATATCTCCCGATGCGACGTTATATTTGATTCAACTAAAATATAACGTCTTTGGTGAGTTTCACTCGCCGTTGTTATACAAGTTATTACATACATTTATTTACAAATTCAATCATTCATCATCTGTTTTATGTACCTATTCATATCTTTATAAACTATAACAATATTAATACGCTTGTATATAACGTAACATGAATATATCCACAGTAAAACATATTCATTTAACTGACGGAGTAGATAATTTGTGTATTTAATCGTAGGATTGTTTTTCACTCGAAATAGTGTATTTTAAATCTAGCTCTTATAACTAATCTAATATAATTAGTAGGTACTCAAATAAAGGATAAATTACAGCTGCATAAGATTATGTAGATACGTACCTACATATTTTTTGCTAACAGGTTGGTGATAGTCTATTTCTTTAATATGTTCAATTGACTGGGCGCTGGCGTCGTTCGTCCGTTACCTACCAGGTTCCTATAATGTTCAGAATTATTAAAATATTTAGCAACAATTAAATACTGAATAAATTTTGATACTTTGAAACGTCTTTATAATATTTTATTGACAAATAATACTAACCATCAGTAGAACTGATCGATATCATGATCCCAATGGACCTAATTATATTCATAAAATGAGCATAATGGAAACTTACAGAAGCTGCCAAAAGAGTCAAATGATATTCTCACGGCTTTATCAGCTACGGAATTCGATTTGAATAAGTACACACATTTTATTGCGCGTCAACTTTATGGCCCTTGTTTATTCAATCAATCATTGGATAAATCGGTGCCTAATGTTCAATTTGTAGCGCTTTATCTATGAACGGAGGCACGCAAGGCAGTCGCAACGCAAAAAATACGTAACATCCAGAAAACGCACGGTACGATTTGCGGTATTCTGTCGATATGCTCGGAAACGGAACTGCACTACATCCCGACGCTAACTCGCCCCCGTTCTATAACATTAACAATCGTAGATGTGGCATCTATCTTATTATAATATCATGACGTCATCGCTACTACTAGCTACTCGGGCTAATCCGTAAGTTTGCCGATTTGTTTCAATTGGGTGTTTTGTCATTCCCGTTGTTGATGTGATGTACTCAGGCGTATGAGTGTAGGGTGACCGGTTCGAAGTCGTCGTGAGTGGCCGGTCGGGGCGGAGGCTGGCGATGGGGCGGGGGAGGCGGCGGTGGCAGCAGGCTTGTTCCCTCCGGGATGTATACGTTGGTCACGCGTTCCTAACAGGAAGCCAGTTTCAGATTGAATATACAACGTGTCCCATAATTCTACGATAAGCGGGCACCAGAGGGTGGACCTGCTCATGAATACTCGAGAAAAAAGAAAAAAATATCTCCACGTTTTTTTTTAAATCACATAAGAAATAATTGAAATCCTTCGAAAATTTACACTCCTTAAGATATTTTTAACCATGTCCACCATTTTAAATTATATATCGTCAACCTAAGTAGCATTGCTATCCACCACACCCGTTAAACATCCCAAATGCCTGTAGTTTTTACACAAATATCAATAATTTTGTCAGTCAAGCAAGACCACCATCTGGTGCCCGCTTATCGTAGAGTTTTGGGATATGTTGTATACAAACATGCCATGAAAAATACATTCAATTATATTATTAATTTAAATGCTATAAGCTATTACCTGACTTTTATCATATTTAAAGATTCCCTGGAAGCGATTAGGTCGACGTTCGAGGGGTTCCGATCCCGATCCTCCATTGCTGCCACCACCAGTTGAGCAACTGTAGTTTGGATTATGAAACGATATATGCCCACCGGAATCACGGTAGTCCTCTTTTAAATCTCTATTGCGTCGTTTTTGTAATCTCACTGAAATATAAGTAAAAAATAAACATAAGTAACATTAAAATTGTATCACAAAACTTTATAAAAATCTTAAATGTCGCTTACAGCAGAATAATATGGAAACTGCCACAGCAATGATGATGACTATTATTATTGCGGCTAATATCACAAGAGCACTTATATTTGTTTCCGGGGCGGCAGTCGGCGGTGGTGATAGGATATTGCCAGTTTCAATATCTGCATAGTCGTAATATGCTGGGTAGTGTGACGGCATCTTTGCATCAATACGTGTTTTCGGCACTAAAAATAGAAGGATGTCGTTAGTAATAAATAAAAAAAAAAAATTGGTTAATATTGAGTCAGGATTGTACCTGTTGAACAAGGTTTAGGGTCAGTTCCATCCGGACAGCTACAAATGTAATCATGACCTCTGAAAAGGCAAAGATGCGAGCATCCCCCATTGTCCTCCTTGCAAGGATTCCAACCGTGTTGTTTTTCTGATGACACTGCCTTTATTTCCATCATCATTTCTAGATCAGTTCTAATAGCTGTAATATTTTTTCCTGTTCGCTTATCAGCTCTCATGATTGATTTCTTGAACCAATCAGTCCAGTAGATATAATCGTTAAACTGCAAGTACATAATTGGAATATAGGTAATTATATTATGAAACATATTAGTTAAATATACCCCCGTCACGTTGCTACGGAGTGGACGTGGTTACTCATTATTAAATTTACTTTTACTTCACGCGGTCAAATTTGCACCCTATTCACACCGTATAAAGTCGATAACTTATTGCAGTGTGTGATCATTAAATCTTAATTAAATCTTAACAAATTTGTGATACGTGGAAGTTGTGTTATAGTGTACGGGTCCCACATCTTACCCCTCGGATTTTACACAAAGTTACCAAAATGAGTGTGCAAAGATCTCCGCCTATCGGCAATGCTGGTCTCGGTGGCTCCCAACCGGACATATCGAAACTCGAGTCCGACACGGCGCGACTGCAAAATGTTACCCTCAGAGGCTCAAAACGAAAACTAACGGATGATTTTTCAGAATTTAGAACTGAGATCATGGCATTTCTTGCGGATTTTAAGAACTCTCAAGATGTGAATACTAAGAAAATCTGTGACGAAGTTTCATCTATAAAGGAGCAAGTAAATATTCTAAAATCTACTTTCGAGAACCTTTCTCAGGACCAATTATCTATAAAGAAAACCTTAATGGTGTACACAACACACAAAAGGAAGCTTCTGTAACAATTACAGAAATGCAAAGTTCAATTGAATTCTCATCCAGTCGTATTGATAACCTACAAAAACAAGCAGACACTACCAAGGATAAACTAAAGCAACAAAATAGTTTAATCGCTCAGTTGCAGACATCTGTAGAAAAGCTCACTCAGGATAATAAAAAGCATGAACAATGGGTACGTCAGCTAAACATTGAACTGGTTGGAGTTCCGGAAAATAAAAATGAGGACCTCACCCGCATCCCCATAAACATTGCAGGCGTGACAAGTGTTGTTCTGGGCAATGATGACATAGTAAGTTGTACAAGGGTGCAATCAATGAATCCCGAGAAAGGGCGTCCCCGCAACATTATTGTTAAAATGAAAAACCGGACCTCCAAAGACAATTTTATTACCGCAGTCAAAAAACGTCGAGGAATTACTACGGGAGACCTAGGTTATGCAGGCGAGCCTAAGAAGATTTTTGTGAATGAGCACCTTACACAAGACAATAAGAAGCTATACAAATTATGCCGCACGAGAGCAACCGAACTCGGCTTCAAGTTTATTTGGATAAAAAACTGCAAAATTTATGTACGCCGAAACGAAACATCACCTCATATACTTATAAACTCGGAATCGGACTTAAAAAAGCTAAATTAGGTAATTTCAAGTTGCTAAATATACCTTTTATTTATTTTCTTACTAAAAAAAGTTTATTTTGTAAATTAGAATATTGTAATATTGCTTACATTTATCATAAATCTCAATGTACAGTTCACACACAACCACAACACTTTCACACTCACACTTACACAGATATAAAATTCCACTTCACCTACATGTATATAATATACTATATGAATATAATGCAGATACTTGCTCCTACCATATTGCCTGTATTTGTACCATTAAATATAGCACAATCATTCCTTTTTAATGATCCCCAGTGTAAACAATGTATTGTATTTGAAATTAATGGCAAATTATACAGTTTATTGCGGAATCATCCATATAATTTTATTTTTACTTTTTCTTCATCGATTATAATTCACCCAGTTATTATTATCAACAAACTGTTCTTATTGCTTAATTTAGATATTTATACACGTTTTACATTAACCTTATTTACAGGACCTATAATTATACACATAAAAATATATCACTGTCGCACAGGCATACTATATGTTTTATTATTACGTTATATTTCTTACGCGATTTAACATTCAACTCCACACCTATATCGGTATACTACCAAAATGCGAGGGGCTTACGCACTAAACTTAATAATTTGTATCTAGAAATACTAAATAATAACTATGACATTATCATTTTGACGGAAACATGGCTTCATGACGGAATTTTGGATGCAGAAATATGTGATAATCGTTACATGGTTTATAGACAGGACCGTGTTTCGTCGAGTACCGGTAAGTCACTGGGCGGAGGTGTCGCGATTATTATTCGCCGCAATCTTAATTCGTTTATTAATGACTCATGGCAGCAGCCGAGTGGCTCAACCGAGAGTTTATGGGTAACTATACCTAGTCGCATGATTTCTACTCAACTGTGTGCACTGGCCAACTTGCACCGGCGCGGGCGGCGTGCCCCCTCCGCTGCCGTCTCGATAGATACTAACCTACACATTATAACGACATATATTCCAGGTAAATCTTCGAAACACGGCCGCACTGACGATATGCACGCTCGAGATATTAACTCTTTTTTGAACTCATTATCCAAGAACATTAATCCAAATGATTATTACGTAATCACAGGCGATTTTAACTTGTCCAACATACAGTGGACTATCAATGGTCCTATTTATTTAAAGCAGGGTTCTTCAGAACTACAAACTATGGCTGAACTATTAATAAATGAATTATCTTTGCATAACTTACGACAATACTCATATCTTAAAAATAGCTGCAACAACACTTTGGATTTAATATTTTCTAACATCGATTCAGAGGTTATACTATGTGATAGGCCCTTATCTATCGTCGACACCTTCCACCCTCCTTTAAAGCTTGACTTAAATGTTAATATCACGCCACTTAAGTGTGCGCCTATGAAAAAATTCCACTTTAATCGTGCTAACTTTGACGAAATAAATATATATCTAAATAGTATTGATTGGAAATCTTATTTATACTCCGGGGACATTGACACCGCGGTTGACTTCTTTTACATGCATTTAAATATAAGTATGGAAAAAAATATACCTATTACCACGACGCAAAATAAAAGTTATCCTCCGTGGTACAACAAACCCTTAATTAAAATCTTGAAAGAGAAAAATAAGGCACATAAAATCTGGAAAAAATATGGCAATAGTTCCGATTATAATACTTTCTCCTTACTTCGGAAACGTGCTTCTGTATACCAAAAAGAATGTTATAATAAATATATTGATACAACTCAACAATCTATCCTGAGTAACCCTAAGCATTTCTGGACGTATATAAAATCTATACGTAATCATACATCTACTTATCCAACGAAAGTAACGTATAGTGGTAATACATATTTTGATGGCCCTGCTATCGCGAATGCTTTTAGCTCGTTTTTCAAAAATGTTTTTTCTCCCCCCGCAAGTTCGTATCCTCATGTTGAATTGCCTGTTCCATGTGGTAGTGATGTCAGGCACGTATATCGATTGGAGATATCTAAGGATCAGATTTTAAAATCCCTAAAGCAATTGGACGTCAAGAAGGGATCTGGTAGCGACAGAATACCCCCATTTTTTATCTCTAAATGTGCCAATGCTTTAGCTGATCCCTTGTTTATCATATTTAATCGCTCACTTAAGGAAGGCTATTTCCCTAAGGTATGGAAAGAAGCCCATATAGTCCCGATTTTCAAAAATGGTTCACGTATTAAGGTAGAAAATTACAGACCCATCTCTATACTTAACATCTTTGCTAAGATTTTCGAGAGGTTCATTTACGACTGTATTTACCCTATTATACATAACGGTATACCCGAAAGTCAACACGGATTTTTAAAGGGAAGATCTACCGTAACTAACCTTACAGAATTTATTACGAAAGTTCTTCGTGGAATGGACTGTGGCGGCCAGGTTGACGTGATCTATACTGATTTTGAAAAAGCTTTCGATCGTGTAGATCACGTCATCTTGTCCCGAAAATTAGAAACTCTTGGGATTCACGGAGACCTTTTACGATGGTTAGATTCGTATCTGCGAAATAGATGTCAGGCTGTGGTTATCGGTGGACACCGATCTGACTTTATCCAAGTTACGTCTGGAGTGCCCCAGGGGTCTCATCTGGGTCCTCTTCTCTACAATGCTTACCTCTATGATATTTTTACGTGTTTTAGTCGTTCCTCGTTCATGTTGTATGCGGACGATACTAAAATATTTCACAAAATTAATAGTATTTACGACTGTTATGAGTTACAAAATGACTTAAGAAGATTATCAGCATATTATCAACGTAATAGAATCTCTGTTAATACAAAAAAATGTAATTCTATTATATTCACACGAAAACCTAAGCCCATTGTGTTTGCATACACCATAAACGAGGCCATGATCGAAGGGGTGGACGTTGTCAGGGATTTGGGTGTTCTATTAGACAAAAAACTAACATTTGGACATCACATTGACGTTATGGCTAATAAGGCATACAAAAATTTAGGTTTTGTGTTACGTACATGTCAGCCTTTCAAGAGTTTAGCATGTATAAATCTTCTTTACCACGCTTATGTTCGTAGCACCTTAGAATACGGCAGCAATATTTGGTGTCCTCAATATCAAGTACACACTGACAAAATAGAAAGATTACAAAAGAAATATCTAAAATTCCTAGACTTTAAATTTAATCTTCGACAAGGATCATACAAAGATAGATGTGTTCACCATAAGATACTAACACTTGCAGATCGCAGAATAATGATGGACCAAATGTTGCTATTCAAAATAATCAACGGTCATTTAGATAACCCTAACTTACTCGCAGAAGTAAATTTATCAGCACCACCTTCTCGTACCAGACACACGAAATTATTTTATATTGCACTCCAACGTACCAATTATTTACGTAACTCTCCAATCAATCGCATTTGCTCCACTCATAACCAACTCTTCTCCGACATAGATATATTCACTAATAGGAATCATACTTTCAAAAGGCAAGTTTTTGATAGACTTTTTAATAATTTTAAGCATGCATAGGTAGGCACTTTGACATACTATACAAATACACATCCACTAATCACCCCTACACTCTTACTCTCACCTTTCACACACTGTACACACATCTACGTTTATACGGAAATATATATTTGTATTTATTTATTTATATTTAATGTATCCACCCACTCCTATTACTTAATTTTACTTTAATTAATCTAGAAAAACCTGTAATTGGCTTATGTTAAGTTTATTTTATACCTGTTACCTTCTATGTGAAAAATGCTGTTGGTTTTTTAATAAATAAAAAAAAAAAAAAAAAAAAAAAAAAAAAAAAAAAAAAAGAAATTATTGAAGTAATTTAACCTGTGTCATTCCAAATGGATTTTTTGCCTCTGGAATAAGTTGTACTCTATGCTGGCCGTTCAAATCGGAAGTGTCAATTCTATCCTTCAACGCATCAGTCCAGTACAGTCTTCTTTCTTTGTAATCGATTGTTATTCCATTAGGGAAGCCGAGATCTTGATTGACTATAATTTTTCTTTGGCTGCCGTCTAGAAAAGCTCTTTCAATATTTGCACTCTCTCCCCAATCGCTCCAGTAAAGATATCTAAAATAAACCAATATCATGTGTAAGATGTAAATAATAATAACACAAATTTAAGTAACATAACTTAACGTAATAGTTAAGAGCAGGTATCATTCATTACATACCCTTTCGCAGGGAATAAAGCTAGAGCTCGAGGTTCAGCCAAATTACTGACTAACGTTTTACGAGAGGAACCATCCAATCTTGCTACTTCAACGACCTGAAAATATTCAATGATATAGAAAAGTATAAAATATACTAGCTTTATGTATTACATTTACAGAGGGAAAATTAGTACCTTGTACTCATTATCAGACCAGTAGATGTTGTTTGCTATCCAATCGACCGCCAGACCATTTGGCGTGTCCAATTTGGTATTCACGATTACCTTTGTATCACTCATATTTAGCATATTGATCGAGCTGCAATTAACACCATTATTACTATAAATATAACCATATATCAATAGAGTTACGTTTATGTATGCGTTTGTTCAACTTACCGTATATTATCGGTGTTTACATCTGTGAAAAATATCAGTTTACGCTCCCAGTGATAATCAACCGCAATGCAATTTTGGACTCCCTTTACGGGAAGTGGGACGTCCCATTGCTCTGGAGTGTCTAGCGATATAAGTGTAACACTTTCTCTCATCGCGAATACTAAGAAGTTATCAGGATGCTTCTTGCATTTTTTTGGATTAGGATCGGTCTGATTCTCAAACATGATGCCAGTTGGACATGAGCAGGTATATCCTTGTGGAGACCGTAAACAAAGATTAGAGCAACCGCCATTGTTTGTACCGCATGCATTTTCTAAAACTCGTTCACCCTGAAATAGTATATAAGTAACGTTATGATTATTGTATGAGTAAGGCCGTATATCTATGCCACAAGAGTATAAAATAAATATGTGTGTAATTAGTTATTTTGTAAAGTTTCGTACCTGTACAGCCCGAATATCCATAAGTCCTTCCAAATTCTCTCTGATAATAAGTGGATCTTTGCCATTAGTTTTATCGGCTCGGTGAAGTGCTTTTGTCTTCCAATCGGTCCAATAAATATGCTGGCCAACGATCACAATACCATATGGATAAGGGACTTTGCTAAGGACAGTTCGCCGATCATCGCCGTTAAAGTTTGAACTCTCTATGGTCAGAACTTTTGCGTCATTCCAATAAAGACGTCCTTCTATATTGTCTATTGCAAGACCGTTTGGCCATTTAATATTATGTTCCACGATGACACGCCTTTGGAAAAAATACTGTTTATTACAATATCAAGTACTTGATCATTCTAATTTAAAAGTAATGAAAATACCTGTTCTTGCCATCCATATCTGCTCTCTCGATCTTAGCCGATGTCCCCCAATCTGACCAAAACATATAACCGTGTTCATAGTGTAGGGCTATCGCTCGAGGTGAATCTAAAAATACACAATTAAATGAATTAGCGAATATAATAAAATATATTTACAGCAGTTTTATCAAATTAATAATATTACCTAATCCAGTCCACACGAGAACTTTCCTGTTACTTCCATCAAGTTCTGCAACTTCAATACTGTTGCGCCCTCCGTCTGTCCAATAGATCTGTGGAAAACAATGCACAATCATGAAGAAAATATACTCAAATATAGACTATGATTGAAATGAATTAGTAATTATGTCTTACCTTTCTCCCTGCGGAGTCAATCACTATTCCATCAGCTGTGTGTAAGCCTTTACCAATTATTGTTTCATTATTCTTACCGGCTTTGTTAGCACGCTGGATTTTCCTCTCACCCGTATCAGTCCAATATATGAAACCTAAAAATAATATAGTCATATTAAAATACATTCCCTTATGTTAATGTAATAACATTTGAAATATATCTTTAATTTGCTTACCAGTTTTGTGGTCGACATCGACGCCAAGTGCATTTTTCAGAGGTGGTAATGGCAATACGACATCAATAAGGTATGGCACATCCAAAGACACCACTCTTATATCCACTCGGTGCGCAAAAATCAGGAAGTTTATTGGTCCGTTAGCGCACGTTTTGCCATCCTTCTGTGGAACATATTTAAGATGAAACTACCTATCTTTAAATATTTAATTTTCTGTGCGTATGAAGCTCTAATCTCGCGTCTGACCGTGCAGGTTCCTAAGGTTCGGCATAGCACTTGCGGTTAAACTATGTTTGCCAATAATAAATAGGTATCCGTAGTATATCATAGATATAATAATAATAAACACTTACGTTTAGTTTTATTCCTATAGGACAGGCACAAGATCTACCTTCAGGCTTCAATAGGCAAAGATGAGAGCAACCACCATTATTCTTTCCACACCTGTTGAAAAATAAATTGTTAACATAAACCTGTCAAAATTGTCATAATCAGATAAACGTATCGTTTCCTTTCGTACCGATTAATTTCCCGTACTCGATCTTTATGAAAGACTCTGACGTCCATGAGACCAGCCACGCCAGCACCTAACGTGCGTCTATGTTGGCCCGTGTGTTTATTTGCAGCTTGAATCGATTGTGTATCCCAATCTGTCCAAAATACTTCGTCGCCGTATAAATCCAAACCAAATGGATGAGGAAGATGTTGACCTATTGATATAAGTAAATATTTAATGTAATAGCATGACGAAACTCCAATTGGAAGAAGAATTGCCCGACCCGACAACCCAGGACTGGTTGTCCTGGCGCCAGAAGATTAGGAGAGCCGACCCTACCTAAAGTGGGATAGAGCAAGGGAGAAGAAGAAGAAATATTTAATGTAACACGTACTAATTCATCAAAATAACTTTAATATTTTAAAATGGTCTTACTTATGAGTATTGTGCGTCCGGAACCATCTAAATTAGCGTATTCAATAGTACGGTTGCCACCATCCGTCCAATAAATGCGATTATTCAATAAATCGAGTGCCAAGCCGTTAGGCCACGTCATATCTCCATAAATCAGTCGCTTTCGGTTGCCACCATCCATATCTGCACGTTCTATACAAGGAGCTACTCCCCAATCTGACCAGTACATTACACCACCTAAAATGTATCATCAAGTTAGTAAAAGGGGCATCGTTAATTAGTTTCTGGTTTAAAAAAAAACATAATAATTTACCTTTAGGATCTACAACAATATCTCTTGGTTTGTCGATATTATCCCATGCCAGTAAAGTCCTCATGGTTCCGTCAGCATTTGCGACTTCAATTCTGTTTGTCCCAGCATCGGTCCAGTACAATTTGTCTGTTACCCAGTCGTATGCTAAACCGGCCGGTGATACTGTAATATAAAATAAATACATACATTTTAGCTTCAATAAAGTACTTAGTTACAATCGTAAAATAATGTTCATGTTAGACATACTTACTGAGATTGGAACCCACGATTACAGTTTGATTGGAACCGTTCAAATAGGCACGATTTATTGTGTCCTTTTCTACATCACTCCAGAATATTGAATTGCTGTTTAAGTCCCAATCCAGAGCAACAGCTGATTTTATATTGTCCACAGGTATTACCTTTATGAAATTAAATTGTAAATTATTATTTATATTTTTATTCAAGCACATAATTATTGCGAAGTAGCTAAAGGAATTTACCATATCCAAAGAATCCATTGGCTTACGCGGGTTTAATTGCTTTAACCTTATATCCTTTCTTCGCGCGTAAAGCAGCAATTTTTCTGGTGTTTCTTCACAAGATCGACTAAAAAAAGCAATTACCATTAACAACAAGGATATTCCCAGGACGAGAAAGCGTCACATTTATTTTGCATTAAACTCAGGTTAGGTATAATTGTTTTTCAATATATTATCAAATAAATAATTAAATTACCCATCAGCGTTAAGGTTAAATCCAACTGGGCAGCGACACGAATGGTCGTTACTATTAGGGAGACAAAGATGTGAGCATCCTCCATTATTTTTGCCACAGCGATTCTTGTAGGTTCGAAGTTGTCTCAATGGATGATAGCTGTAAAGATAAGATGTAATATAAGCTAGAATTTCAGATGCAGCTAAAAAAATTACATACTCCAATATTGACTTACCTATGAATATCCATAGGAACGTTGAGACCTGCGTGTACTGTTTGTATACCCATTCCAGTCTTCTTATTAACAGTCGATATACTTTTAGTATGCCAGTCCGTCCAGTAAATTGCGTCTTCGAATAGAGTCAGGGCAAATGGATGAGGAAGACCTTTGTTTGTGATCTAAAATTATGCTTTTATTTTAAAACTAATTCATGAATTGAATAAAGAGAACACTTTGAGACTGTCACTTACCCTTTTCCGCTCTCGGCCATCAAACGTAGCTCTCTCTATGACATGATGCTTAGCATCAGCCCAGTATATCTTAGATTCTGTATAATCGATGGTTAGTCCATTAGGCCAGAATATCTGATCAACGATGATACTCTTTCGTTTATTTCCATCCATGTCTGCTCGTTCTATTTTTGGATTAGGACCTGTAAAATAGAAATGTTGTGATTCTAATTGTTTGGATGGATCTTTGAATATAATTTTTGCAATGGTTCAAATATCTATAATGTTAATAACGTTGTTTCATACTATTATGTTACTTACCCCAGTCTGACCAAAACACTAAAGCATCTCCAGGATGCACAGCTATGGCACGAGGTTTGTCCAAATCATTAGCTGCAATTACAGCTCTTTGTGAACCGTCAAGGGTGGCTACTTCAACGCGCCTAGTCCCTGAATCGGTCCAGAACAGCAAATCGTGTATCCAATCCACCGCTACTCCTCCTGGTGTTTCTAAACCCCATCTTATTACATCTGAAATCAAATCTTTATTAATCTTAAGGTTACACGTTAGAATAGTTTTAAAGCTTTGAGAGTTTATTTACCTGTCATATTATTATTGTTCATTTCAGCGACGCGTATAACTCTCAAATTATTTTCCGTCCAAAATACAAGCTTCTTTTCGTAATGATAATCTAAAGCAACTGCGCTATGCAGCCCTTTTACCACAGACATGTAATTATCGCCATTCAACCAGACCTGAAGAAAAAATGTAGAGCGGAAATTTTAACGCAATTATTTATGGAATTTGTTCAGTTTGTTTCAATATTTGAGTTGAGTTACCTGACGTATTCCAACGCGATTAGAGAACATCAATGAAGGAGATTCACCGGTGGGCTTACATGATTTACGATCTGGTCTTAAAACATAGCCAGTCATGCAGCCACAGTTATAACTACCAACTGTATTAGAGCAAGTCTGCGAGCACACTGGGTCTTGCTCGTACATACATTCGTCGATGTCTCGGCACCTGAAAATGTTTTTAATTGCAAACCTTCCGATCGAAAAACGCTCTAAATTAATATATATTTACGTTCTTTCTCACCGGTAATTATCATCAGCCAACAGGAAACCAATAGGACATGAACAAGCCGGTACACCATCATACGTAGTGATGCATTGTCTCTCGCATTTGTCTTCTGGAGTGCATTTCCTCTTGACCGGGCATTTTTCCTCATCATCTCCTCTGGGGCAATCCTTCATGCCGTCACACACGTGTTTTCGATGCAAACAACTTCTAAACGCGTTGCTGATGAGGTGTTCCTGTGACTTGCACGTATACTGATCTTCTTCGCAATGTACCTCGCAGTTCATTTCATCTTCTCCATTCGAACAGTCACGGACTCCGTCGCAAAGCCAGGTTTTCTATAAATAAAGTTATTTTAGGTTTTGAGTGAGATTTTAATCCAAAAAATTATTCTATCTGTATGCCAAATTTCATCCAAATACGTTTCGTTCCGACATTTTTTGCTTTTATAATATTAGTGAGATTCTGATATTCTATATAACCAATTAGATTGTTAGTCCGCGATAAACTGACAAAAAATTGCTTAAATGTGGTGTAAGGCCTTCTTTACATTTGTACTCTTACCAGAACACATCTTCGATCAGCACAAATAAATTCGTCAGTGGTGCAGTTACGCATTGTATGTGGTTCACAGTTGAGTTCATCTCCACCGTCTGCGCAATCTCTTTCGGCGTCACAGCGCCAACGTTCAGGAATGCATTTACCGTCGCTACATCTACAAATAGAGGAAGATTTATAATACCATACAGCAGTAACATTAATTTGGTTTATGGTATATATTGGTTATTGCATAACCATTAATTTTACCCTGTGCATTTTTAGAGATATTATAAGTAAGGACTATTATAGTCACTCATGAACATTGACCAAATTTATTCCTTTTCGTTTCTCTAGTATAAATAATGATTTAAAATGACAATGTTGTCTTACTTGAATTCTCCAGCATTACAGCTCCCAGGTAGTATAGGACAAGCATCTTCATCAGTCCAATCGCCACAGTCGTTGTCGCCGTCACATTGAAACTCCTTGCGTACGCATTTCTTGTTGTCACATTGTAATTCGTTTTCGCCACATCGGATTAGGTCCACGGCTTTAAGTTTAGAAAATTAAAAAATGAGTTGCTTATTTGTTAAATATTGTTTGAGCTGGATATATGGACCGATGCGCGATGGATAAATAGCATCGTTTAATTTACGGGAAGCCAGTTGTTGGGATTGGACTTTACAGTAAGCGAATACTAATGTTTGACCACAATCTCACCTTGGTTAGTGATGTGGCCGAAGGTGGTAAACGGAATTATAGATGTTAGATCCTCGTTTATTTTATAAATACCTAGTAATCATACTTACGACAGTCGGCTTCGTCAGAATTGTCCGGACAGTCTGCTTCCTTGTCGCAGTGCCAGTGCTTAGCAATACACTCGCCCATAGCACACATGAACTGATTGTCTCGACAACTGATAGAAAGTAAAAATTTACACAGTTAAAAACTGGAAAAAAAGCTTTCTCATTTATTGCATTGAGACCTGTTGAATCTATTGGTCTCAATATGAGCCACTGTTTTCTGACGTCTATTAAATCCTGAATATTAAAACCTTTAAAATACAATGATATTAAAATAGAGTTAAGCTAGCTACAAGCTTTTATTTAACTTGCAATGTATGTATATGTATGTTTGTTCGGGTGAAATCTTGCTAGTCGAATTTCACCCACTTCCAGTGGTCGGATTGACTTGATATTTGGTATACATTAGTATATTGGAAGACAATGCAATTACAGACACCAAAAAAGCTGGTATTATATTTTTTTTTTTAAACTTATTTATTATAATATCATTGTTAAAATAGGACCTTTATAAAGTTTTCGTAGCAAGATAAAGATAAGGTAGGTATGCATTGAATTATTCGAAAGAGAAAGGATATAATGTATGCTCCTTTTAAACTCAGCATTTATGAAACGTAGACAAATGACGCATGTATCAAGATTACATATTTTAGAATACGATGACGTCATAAAATCGCAACCTACACATTAAGTCAGATGTGTTCCACTAATGTTAATCACATCGATGATTTTGTTCCCTAATGAGCCCGCCCACGGAAGTCGGATATATCAAGCAAGTCTCCTTCAGGCGTCACGGGACGCAGGCTGCGCGTAGGCGCGTTGCCGTGGCAACGCTTCCCCCCGGCCGCGCCCATCCCCCGCCAACCCCCCAACATCGCGTATTGATCTACCGACCGTTTAGAAGCCCTGTACAGCGAGAACCAGTGACAAAAAAAAAACTGCCATGAGCAAAAGTAATACGAGATCTTCTGTTCTTTAAAAACTTTCTTCTTTAACAAACGAAATGATTATTGTTTTCATATGATATGGTCTATACCCAGTCAAAAACCAAAAAGCGATACATGGAGACACATCTATATATTTCAAGGGCATTGCTAAAAATAATTTAGAATACCTATATTTATTTATTGTTTTCCAATTTTATCTGCGTGATGCGACATACCCGTATCTCTGAAACTTTGAAAAAATCGTTGACGAATAGGACATTATCCCCGATTGTTACAAGCTACTTTCTATCCCGGGCACGCGAGTGAAACCGCACGAAACAGTATTATTATAAATAAAACAATATTTTTAAATTAACAATTAATTCCCCTAACTATTTTAAGCTAGGAAAAAAGGAAACTAGTTCACACGTGACACAAAATAATTCATGTAAGACGAAAAAAACTGTACATTTTCACTTTTGCACCCCAGTCCAATAAACACCAGCAAACAATTGAATAAATCACGCTGCAGAATCGCACGAATGCAGAATCAATTTAACAAATCACGATACCCCCCACGATGCAATCCCTTGTGTTTGAAGTGTAGATGACGCAGTTAATTTGTCAGGCAAGGTTCAACACAATGACGTCACGGGGTTATTGGTTATAAGAGGGGAATGTGAAGGGTGTCCACGTTTTACAATAAATCCCTTTGAAATATTATAGGTACGTTGTATGCACTCAACTTTATTGCGTTAGAGGTGGCTGTAGTAATTGAATACCTATTGTGTTCGTTTGTTTTTATTGGAATCTTATAAAAAAAATCGTAATCCATTTCATGAAATACTATTCTAATATTTGCGGCTTATAAAACCACGTTAAATAGTAATTAATCAACAATCAGATTACAATAATATAGCTGGAAAACCAATCAAGTTCAACCGTAAACAGATGTATCACCAATTCCCCACCAAGCGCATGGCGTACGGAAATAATCCAATAACATCAAATTAGGGGTTGTTATGGCACACCGAGTATCGTTGCGGTAGGGCAGGGCTTGAAGGGTGATATGGTGCACACTGCAGGGCCGTTGATTAGCGCAAATGGATTAACCAAATGTCACCACTGAAACTTAATTGACTTGATATCATTTGTAACTTTATCGCACTGCTGTTTCTAACTTTTATACGGCATATAACTGCCGTATAAAAGACAGAACAGGGGGCCAAGTCTGCTAAAATTTCATACTGACGCGAAACTATTGCAATTCCATTATCATTGAGCCGATGTGCGCAGTCTACTAATTCATAATGGTCTCATAGTGAATGAAAATAGAATGAAAGAATTTTAGTACAAAAACTGACAACTAAAAGATCATTGTGGCACGATTGTAGTTTCAGTGGAAAATCATTGGAAAGCTATTATGGTGCCATTAGACGCTGTTGTGTTAGTAGACTACCAAAACTGTAAAATGTGTCAATTTTGACACAACTGATCGTTCATTGGAACATCAAAACTGTAATAGCAGACTTGGGCCCCAGGAATAGGCTCAAAGACTGTCTCTAGGTAACAGAATAAGATAGTTATAGCACCGATACCTGCTAAAGTTGAAATATCGGTTAGGTTACATGTGTATAGTCTTTTTCAGCATTTATCTTGATAAATTCTATCCTCTGTTGCCAAATAAAGGGTAGTTGATACTTACTGTCCTTTAGTACAATTGGTTTCATCAGAGTTGTCCCGGCAATCGTTGTCGCCGTCGCAAACCCATTCTTTACGTATACAAAGGTCGTTTGCGCATTGGAACTGTTCTGCTGTACAGTTTGTAGTACCGGCTGCAAAATAGTATAAAGTTAATTCTACCATCGAGAAATTGTTCACAAATACATATGCTATCTTATTCGTTTCTAATGTCTGAAGGAAAATGCGAGATAATGATGCTGATTATGTTGTATACTCAATCACATTAAATACTCAATTAATCACATTATTGAAAAAAAATAGCACATATTTAAAGCTGTCTATGCAATTATTATTTGCGGGTAACATTACGTGATCAATTTTCATGGCGACTAAATTCAAATTGAAAACAAAAGATTGGACTAATTTTAAAAGACTTTTGATTATTATGTTCTTTGTAAGAAAGGGATATAGCAAAACTATTTTAATTTGTAAACAACAGAATAACTACCACTAAGCCATTAGTGTTTTAGTTATAGAATTAGATGTGAACGTACTGCATTGTGTTTCATCTGAGAAGTCACCACAGTCGTTATCGCCGTCGCAGAACCATTCCTGTGCTATGCACACGTTAGTGTTCACACAGAGAGTTCTATTTTCATGTTCGTCGCATGGTCGCCCACAGCCGACCTCGTCTTCCGCTTCAGCACAGTCGGCGGTTCCGTCGCAACGTTTCTCCATAAGTATACAAGTGCACGCAATCTGTTGACAGAAGTTATACTATGCAAAACCATACCATAACCTAGATTTTTCATGTCCATTTTTACCAACCAGTTAAGATATGCCTTATGCTTAAGAGACTCATAATGCCACTCAAAATGTTAGGTGCTGGTGCTCATACAATTTTATCAAAATGATATTTGTTAGGAGTTTCCTAAGTTAGGCTTTTGTTGGTGAAACACTTTTTTTGTAATATTACGATGTCTGTAAACAAGCAGATGGCCTGATGATGGTAAGCGGTTACCGTAACCATATGGAAGCTTGCAACACACGAGGCATCACTCAAGCGTTACCAACCCTTCTCCCTCCCCAATGAGCTCTGGCGACCTTACGCGCAGGAACACAACATAAAGTTATTTGGCTGCGGTATTCTGTAAGGTGGAGGTTCTTCCCCAGTCGAGCTGCTCTTTGAGCGAATAAACGCCGTTCTCTACTCTTTCAAGAATAAATACTAAGTTAACAAGACTCACCTGGCACGAGAAATGTTCTTTGAGACATGGTTCAGTGCAACCGTCAATGTCGTGGCCACCACCCGGTTCAGGATCATAATGCATGTCTATTTGTTTTACGTAATCTGGACGACCTGTATGTAACATAGATTAAAAAATGCACCTTGGTTTGAAACGTAGAAGAGAAGTGAGCTTCTTTATCCCTTTGTGTCACGCACGATAGAAAATTATTCGTTTTTTTTTTGCTACGCTCTGTGATGCTGTGGTAGCTCTCGCTATTGATTTCCCTACATATTTTACCAAAACGAGTAAGAGTTTTAAGATCTATAATTTTTTGTTGGTTCCATTGACTCAATTTATCTTTAAAATAGGATCAATTGGTATAAAAAACACATGAAAATAGCTCTTTCTTTTCTAGGCGATTTTCGGTAGGTATATAAGTAATTAGAAATGTTAATAAAATCCAAAAACATAAGGATAGTCCCCATTGAACGTTTTCCTGTAACTCTATGAATTAAAATTGCCGCCCTTACTAACTCGTCTCAAATTACCTTACTGAATAAAAAATAATAAGGGTTAGTTCACATCGAGATGCCACGCGACGCGGCGCGCACTTTTTATGATCGCGATACAATATAGAACTTTATTTACTTAACAAAAATGTACCACATTTCAATGAAAGAATTCGAATAAGTCTCGAGTCGCCGCGCGGCGCAGTGCCACGCAGCGATGCTACGCCGGTAGATGCGGCGTGCAAGAGACCGTGCTGCGCCTCTTGAAGTCACTTGAAGCTGCGCAGCTCCGCTAGGGGACCTTTACG
The DNA here is from genome assembly GCA_947623365.1 of Achlya flavicornis. Taxonomy (NCBI): domain Eukaryota; kingdom Metazoa; phylum Arthropoda; class Insecta; order Lepidoptera; family Drepanidae; genus Achlya; species Achlya flavicornis. The sequence continues at coordinate 11,774,540 of OX392473.1, read as the reverse complement.
CCCGCGCGGTTTTGAGCTGCGTCGCTTCTGCTACTAGCAAAATTTACACGGTTCCACGATGCGCAGCGCGGCATCGCGATACGTAATGGTGCGTCCATGCTTGACGAACCGAGCTCGAGCCGAGCCACGAACGAGCACACTGCGAGCAGGATTCGCGTAGCGTGGACGGGCTTGCGAGCCTCGAACGAGCATTCGTAGCGTGCTCGACTGCGCTCCGCCCGATTGTCAGTTTTTTCACGAACACAGGGATTCGCATCGCGCTCGTTGTAGGCTCGTTGAAGGCTCGTTAAGTATGTCCACGCTTGAAATCGCGAGCAATGAACGAATCCTGTTCGTTCGAGGCTCGGGTCGTGCTCGCTTCGCGTAGCATGGACGCACCATTACGCGGCGCCGCGCTGCGCAGCACGAATCAATTGTATCATCACGTCGCGTCGCTTCTCGGTGTGAACTGACCCTAAGAATAAAAAATCCAAAGCTTCAATCAATTTAATGTCAATAATATAATGATGTTTAAGTATATACCTTATGGGGAAATAGGGTTTCCTATATTTATTCCAGTAGATGTTAACGCTCTTAAAATACTTTGTGACTTACGAGGCCAAACAGGAACACGCATTTTATCCGATCGCACTCCTCCTGAATACTGGCCATGCATGCCACCCGAAACAGGCGGGGGCTGGTAAGGTGGTACCCGGCCCAGTGGTGATCTCGGGTCCGGTGGTTCAACCGTGCTGTTCGCCGGACGCGGCATCGTCAGGTGAGATGGCTCGTCCGCTTTCACAGCTAGAAATATTACTAGTGTTCTAATTATAAACCGAATTAAAATAGTAAAAAGAATAGAACTCAATATTATTTCGATTATACATGTTGGTCCATGACGGCTATTTGATTATGAAAGTAAAGATTTAGTGTGACCACACATAGCTGATCAAGACACAAGATTAGGTATATGAGTCTCAAAAGAGCTTTAGTTGAATGGTGCATTAAAAGTTTTATGTAATAGCATGGAACTTACCACATATCCATAAGAAAATGACGGTGGTGACATATATGGCTAACGGTGCCGGCATGGTGGCGGGGTCACCAGCAGCTCAAGTGGTATAAAACAAGCCTAAGTGATTTGCGCAGCAAGCGCCCGGTCGCTCTTCCCACTCGACGGCTGCAACATGGCGCACCTGACTGAACCCTCACTTCGCGCGATATCTGATAACAATCGAATAAGTATTGTTTATTATCTATTTGGGGACAAATAAGCGACATATTTAGATAATCCCATTCTGGCAGGGCCATCATTTTGGCCACACTATTTGTACTGTCAATTTGAATTGTCAATCTAGCATCATACAAATTATAGCTACGACAGAGTATATACAAAAACATTTTCATGTAAAATGTTGCTAAAACGAGACCATATGGCTCGCACTGTCAAAAAGATATCAGATTTCATGTAGAGCCAAGTTTATAACTCTACATGCCCTAACTCTACACTTCACAAACTCTACACCTTAGTCAAAATAAGTGGCTTGGCCGTTTAGCTACCGTCACATGGGCGTAACGTGAAAAATTCACTGTTAATTACTTTTCTGTAGTACAATAGTTCTTGTGGGTAACCTACTGTTGAAGTTTTCAAGCCGCCTAGAAGGCCTCCAACTAGCGTAACGACTATCACAACTAAGTGTGACTAAGTGATAACCGGGACCAATGGCTTTACTTGCCTTCCGAAGCACGGAAAAAGCTCTAGTTGATAAAACAACTAGGCGGTCACCCTTCCAGGCACCGGCCTCATCGGTGGTAGCTTAACTTTGACGATCGATTAAGAACGGCTAATCCTGCTACACCACAAGCAATTCAACTAGTTGATGAATAAATGTAGATAAATCATATTTTTTTTTGTTAATACTTGCCCTTTTTAACACGCTTTTATTAGCTTCATCTGTATGCATGCATATGATATGGTATCTTCAAACGTAATTTTCATCGACTTCAAAACGTCAGATTAAACTGAAACTTTGCACACTTATCAAGTACCGATGACAATTTAATAATTTGGTACCATCGAGCTAATCTGATGATCCGGAAGGTAGGCACTGGAACTTCATAACAGACTAACGTATGTAAGCCGTTTTTGGTTTTTTTTGGAATTGTCTTGAGATGCATTTTGACTATATATGATTTTCAGGGTCTAATGATGGAGTAGGAGGGTAGGCACTGGAACTCCATAGCGGAGCAACGGAGCCGTGATTGAGGTTGTTGGAATTGTCATGAGGTGAACTTTGACGATACCTAGTTTTCAGTCAGATGATAGAGTAGGAGGGTAAGCACTGGAACTCCATAACGGAGCAACGTTTCCTAGCCGTCTTTGAAGTTGTTGGAATTGTCGTAAGATAAACTTTGACCATAAATGGTTTTATGGTGCATTTTGACCATATATAGCTTTGGAGTCATAGGTCATAGGGCAGGCACTGGAGCTAAATATTTTAAATGTGAAAGTAAGTGAGATTGGGTGAAAAAATAGTATAAGTAGCATAATAAATATATTCATCATCATCATCATCATATCAGCCCATGGATGTCCACTGCTGAACAAAGGCCTCCCCCATTGATTTCCACTTCGAACGGTTCTGGGCCGCTTGCATCCAGCGGCGCCCAGCGACTCTGACCAGGTCGTCGGTCCACCTGGTGGGAGGTCGTCCCGCTCGGCGCTTTCCAGTACGTGGTCGCCACTCGAGAACCTTCCTTCCCCATCGGCTATCAGTTCTTCGAGCGATGTGGCCTGCCCATTGCCACTTCAGCTTACTAACTCTACGAGTTATATCGGTAGTTTTCGTTCTCCTACGAATGTCCTCGTTTCGGACCCTGTCACGTAGAGAGATTCCGAGCATAGCTCGTTCCATAGCTCGCTGAGTGACTCTGAGCTTATTTATGCGGCCAGCAGTGAAAGACCACGTCTCTGTCCCGTATGTCATCACTGGTAACACGCACTGATTGAAGACCTTTGTCTTCAGACTCTGAGGTATTTTGGACGTGAAGATATGCCGTAGCTTCCCGAACGCTGCCCAGCCGAGTTGGATTCTTCGATTGACCTCTTTGTCGAAGTTGGACCTACCTAATTGGATAATTTGTCCTAGGTAAACATACTCGTCTACAACTTCGAGAACAGTGCTCCCAGCAATCACCGGCATTGGCGGAATATGAACATTAGACATAATTTTTGTCTTGTCCATATTCATTTTTAGGCCTACCTGTTGGGAAACTCTGTTGAGGTCATTGAGCATGATGTTCAAAGCTTCCAGCGATTCCGCCATTATGACTATATCATCGGCAAGTCGAAGGTGAGTGATATGTTCGCCATTTATGTTGATGCCATATCCCTTCCAGTCCAAGATCTTGAATACATCCTCCATTACAGTGGTGAAGAGTTTCGGGGAAATTACGTCACCCTGTCTTACACCCTTCTGCAACTGGATTGGTACCGTACTCTCGTCCTGGACTCGAATTGACATGGTGGCTTTACTGTACAAACACTTCAACACTTCGATATAGCGATAGTCAATTTGGCATCGCTGTAGACTCTGTAACACCGCCCAGATCTCGACCGAATCAAAGGCTTTCTCATAGTCCACATACGCCAGGCATTATGGCCGATTATACTCCTCAGTCTTCTGTATAATCTGGCGGAGTGTATGTATGTGGTCTATGGTACTAAAGCCTTTACGGAAACCGGCTTGTTCGGGAGGCTGGAAGTCGTCAAACCTACGTGCGAGACGATTCGTAATGACTGATAAATATATTATGACTACTTAAAAACTAAATTAGTTTAAAAAAACAAAAAAAAACACGCTTTCCTATAAAGCCCTATCTATACTAAAACGGTAAAATATTCTTAAAATTGACTGTTCTCTGTTTATTCCGCAAGGGCCTAAGTGTAAGCATTTTTTGTAAATATATCAAATTTTTTAATGAAAAAGCGTGGGGTGCTTTTCCTTGAAACCCAATAAAATTCTAAGCATTTTCATTATTTTTAGAGTATGAAGAAATATCGTAAATTATAATTTAAAAAGAGCACCACGCTTTTTCATTAAAAACATTGACTTAATTACAAAAATTGCTTATACTTAGGGCGCCGATCCCGCACAGAGAGTTCTAGAGTTCTGAGTTTCGCGTTCACTGTAATCTATGCGGCGCTTTTATTAATAAAAAATGTGTATGACGCGAATATTGCTGAACTCTAGGCTGCTTGCTGTGTTCACAATAGCGAATGCGGAACGCAGAACTTCCGAACTCTCTCTGTGGGATTGGCGCCTAGGCCCTTACGGTATAGACAGAGAATATAGGTTCAATTTTATTATTATTTACCGCTTTTTGGTGCAGGGCTTTAAATCGTGTTTTAAAGTTTTTTTAACTGTCATTTATTAAATCAAGTATTTTGTTACAACTTAAACCAAACTATTCAAAAAAGCATGAGCATAATATAGCTCAGATCTAAATATGACCTGACTTGAGAGATAGGTAACTGATACTTTGAAGTGGGAGGGATATGAAATAGCTAATTTTAACTAGAGGGGAACCCAGCCAGGCCAGCGACACTTCCTAGTAACAACCGCTACTCTAAACAATGTTCCTAGGAACTACTTACAGTCTATTCATACATTTTAATGTCCTGAAAATGTCGAAACATGGTCAATAGTTGAATAAAATTGCTTATGTATAGAAATTATATTTTAAGAATAACTATGATATAAATAGTTGATAGATAATGATTGATTTAATGACCCACCTTTACTTACTGGTAGGTACGAGCACTCAAAGCTGTATACCTGAATCTAGATTTAACACTTCTCTGAATTTCAAAGTTGAAGTTGAAATCTTATTATTGGACTGTTAATTGGTCAATTAAAATAACTGCATCACTATCAAGAAAATATATTAAAATGGAGCTTTCGCAGTAGCCATATTGAAAATTGCGAGGGTTTTTCACACGCATGCGCTAGACGCAAGTGTTACGGGCTACTTGTTGATCTCATTTTCATTCACCACGCAAGGGGCCGCGCATTCTACGCAGTTAGGTGTTTTATTATCCAGACCCTCGTCTAGGATACCTTCCTGTCACATGATCGGAGTCAGCAAAGTGCTAAAATTATCATGTGGTATACACATGATTATTTTAGCACTTTGCAAACTTTACTAACTAAGATAAGAATTATAAATATTCGACGAGCTTTTTCAGTCATGGCTTACGAAAGCCTTCTACTTGTATCCCAATCATAAGTAAATTATTTTGTCCGCGTATAAAATCGCAAATACTATAATAATATTTTAAATACGATTGTATGTGAATGTTTGTTACTCCATCACGTCATAATTTCTAAAAGGATTTAAATTTAAACTTGACAGAGCGTACCCTGGAATAAAACATTAACTCATAAACGCAGGTGATTCCGCGGTACAGAAGCAAGATTTAACTATTTTAGTGGGGCTAACGCTGACGCGATACGACGAAGAACATTTAGTGGGCCCTATTTGGATGAAAATCATTAATGGCGTACGTTACAATTACCACCAAAGATAAGCGGTAGAGCCCCATCTTAAATTGCAAAAAAGAACAGCTAGCTTCTATGTAATCATAATCACAAAAACCAAAAAATGAATCCCATGAAAATAACATAAGCCTAACTCGTCTATATCTATGCATAATCTAGGTGTACATGTACATGTCACTACTGTCCCTAGTGACCTGACGTGAATACGTATAATAAGACATGATTCCATAGCAGACGTGTCTCTTGAATGGAGACCAGGATCTATTAAGGAACTAATAATAAATCTACCATAAAGATTTCGTGAATATAGTTACAGTATTTATAGCCTAGTTTGAAAGCTGTTGTCTGATAATATTGCAATGATAAGTGAAGATACGTACGACTGTTTGCTTCGTTGATAAATTAGCAGCTATACGAAAAGCGAAAGAGCATCGGTTGGTTTGAGATCTGGACAGCAAACAAACAACAATATTTTTCAGGAAATGTTTAACTAAGCCACTTAATTCAACTTTTTCAGAACAGATCTATTCCTCGATTCTATAAAATCCGGACGTTTTATTGTGACAATATTTAGCAAATACGTATGAAAATTGAGCGATCAATACGGGGGTGATTGCGCGGCAGCTTGTGCCCACGCCCGCCCCCGCACCGCGCACTCACCCCCTCACCCCCTCGCGGAGAAGCTCAGCACTAGACCTCCTACCCTGCCACCCACGGACATGACCATGAAACTATATTTTTGCGACGTCAATTATAAAATACCCACAAAAAACACCAAATCATCAGTTATAGCAAAATTAACCAACTCTACCAAAAGCTGCTTACTGGTATTTATGTGTAGTTGCTCCAAGAGGCGTAATATTACTTACCTCCCTAATTTATATGGGACATTATCTACCAGTCAGCTCACAGTCAGCATCAAAACAACACAGATATCCAAAATCTTGCACCAGCAGTTTCCCGAGAATCCCACAAATCAATCACGAGTTTTCACTTCAACTTCACTTCAGTCAGAAAGAGGTGTCTTTGTATTTTGTTTTTGAAATGTTCGAGATGAACGTGGGTAAAGATGTGCTCTCTTTGCGATACCGGGATAGGTACTAGGTGATCTGGAACCTCTGCCCTTCCTCCCGCGCCGCAAGCGTCCCGCGCAGTCTGCGCCTCATCGATGAATGGAGCTCGCCGCCCCTTAGTATTTTGCTCCTATATAAAATCTCTTTCATTGCTCTCGCACATTTGTATTGTATCGCCTACTGTGAATAACGCTCGATGAAAATAGATGAAGTGATTGTAAATAAGTATAGTTGAAAGCACATAATTTAGTATACTCATAATTATTTAACTCCCTTGAAAAGCTTTGCATTTTCTTTTTTATATTAATGATAGTGTATTTGTACCACGGCAGCTGTATATTCATTATACAATTTATTTAATAAAATATATGTTAATAATAGTAGTTATTCAACAAAAATTACAATTTAAAAACACTAAAAAAAACACGCTTTAAAAAGCCCTGCACTAAAAAGTGATCAATAATAATAAAATAGAACCTATGTAATATTCTCTGTCTATCTCGTAAGGGCCTAAATGTAAGCAATTTTTGTAATTAAGTTTAATATTTGAATGAAAAAGCGCGAGAATATACTTAGTTTCAATTTTATTATTATTTAACACTCTTTGTGCAGGGCTTTTTAATGCGTGTTTTTTTTTGTTTTTTTAACTGTAATTTATTTTTTAGTCACGATAAATTTACATACCATTTTATTATTATTTTTTTTTTTTTTTTATACCACTTAGGTGGCAAACAAGCATACGGCCCGCCTGATGGTAAGCGGTTACCGTAGCCTATGGGCGCTTGCAACACCAGGGGTATCACGCGCGCGTTGCCGACCCTGCAGAAATCTCTTCACACCCCTTTTGAAGAACCCCATGCTGTACTCCATTGGGAAAACCACGGCGGGAAGCTCATTCCACAGTCTGAGCGTCCGCGGAAGGAAGCTCCTTTGAGCCCGCACAGTACAAAACAATTCAGGTTTCAATATGTGAGGATGGACTCCCCGTCGATGGCGAGAGTTGCGATGGTAGAAAGTAGCCGTTGTATTATGCTACTTATACAATTTTTTCACCCAATCTCACTTTCTTTCACATTTATAATGATAACCCCCTTATTCATAATCGCTTTTTAACTAAATCAGTGTAATAGTGTCCTCCGTCTCTCTCTTTCGATCATTAATGTCACGTGTCAGATAAAGATTTCAGAATTTTAGCTAATCAACGTTTGATAACTTCATTATGAATAAGGGGGTAAGTTTTTAACTTCGTGCCTACTGAACTCTGGAATGAAATGAAATTAATTTATTTGCTAGAATAAGGGTAATAATAAAACAAAATAGTGGTGTTAAAAAATAAAGAGTTCCAAACTTACTCTACCGATCTTCGGTGTGCAAATATTAAAATTGTTGTTAATATGACTCATTCTGAAAACCATATATGGCCAAAATTAACTCTAATACGATTCCAATACGCCCAAACACGACTAGGAAACGTTGCTCCGCTATGGGGTTACAGTGCCTACCCTCTGACTCCATCATCAGATCCTGAAAACCATATATGGGCAAAGTGCATCTTACGACAATTTCAACAACCCCAAAACACGGCTAGAAAACGTTGCTTCGTTATGGAGTGCCAGTGCCTACCTTAAGGAGCCATCATCAGATCAGCTCGATGGTACCAAATTATTTAATTGTCATCGGTACTTGATGACGATAAAATAATTTGCTAAGCACGTGTGCAAAATTTCAGCTTAATCTGACGTTTGGAAGTCGATGAAAATTTTGTTGAAGATTCCATTACATGCAATGCTATTTTAAAAATCTCTATTTTGTTTAAGAGATTTGTAGGTAAATATGAATTTTATTAATAACTAGCGGCCCGGTACGTGCTACGCTACGTATAAAGTGAAATAATAAAAATGTGATAAATATGAAGAACCGCTCGACCGATTTTGTGCAAACTTCACATAAACCATCTACTAAATAGTCCGAACAAAGCCTAAAAATTTGGTTTGGATAGGTGAGCCCGTTCTTGAGTTATAAAATTACAAAGAAAAGTGGCATTGAATTTTATATATATAGATAAAAAAATACTCTATAATAAGCACGAGATAATAAGATTCATTAATTTGGTTGCTAACGTCTTCATCTAATTACATATATTTTAATTGGTATAAACATTATTTACTATTCAGTTTTTAAGCACAGTATTTTTTCACCATAACTTAGTTATTTTTGTGATTAATGAAAATATCATATGACCTACATAGCAGAGAGCGACATCTGAGTTCGAATACAGTTTTGAAGGCATTATTTCAGATGTGTTTTCGGGGAAAATTCTTCGGCCTAGGACCTTTGAAATATTTACGGTTGAGCGGTAGATGGCGAAAGCTCCGGGGTATTTCACTAACGTCTCAATAGGAGAGCCTTGGTCTCGATGAAATGTTTCAGAAATTTCAGAGATGGCGCTATATTTGGCACGTAAAACAAGCTAAATATCGTTATTTCTTAATAAGGGGTTATTCTATTTTCACAAACCTATTTTTATCGCTCCATTTATTTATGTTTATGAAATAGAAAATCTACTGTTGAAATAACCTAACTTGTGAGATGCGATTGTTTAATCATTACTTCTTCGTATATGCCTGTGAGTGAATAATTATTACTAGAGATCGCCCATGATTCGAAATTTGACTGAATATTTTTTTGCAAATGAACTAATAATATAACTTGACATTGGCAGAAATAAGTCCGAAAATGAATTTGGATGTCATACTAGAAAACTCTCGAAGTTGTAGACGAGTATGTTTACCTAGGACAAATTGTCCAACTAGGTAGGTCCAACTTCGTCAAAGAGTTCAACCGAAGAATCCAACTCGGCTGGGCAGCGTTCGGGAAGCTACGGCATATCTTCACGTCCAGAGTACCTCAGAGTCTGAAGACAAGTCTTCAATCCGGGCGTGTTGCCAGTGATGACATACCGGACAGAGACGTGGTCTTTTACTGCTGGCCGCATAAATAAGCTCAGAGTCACTCAGCGAGCTATCGGAATTTCAATACGAGACAAGGTCCGAAACGAGGACATTCACATTTTAGGAGAACAAAAATTACCGATATAGCTCGTAGAATTATTAGCCTGAAGTGACAATGGGCAGGCCACATCGCTCGAAGAATTGATAAATGATGGGGAAGGAAGGTTATCGAGTGGCGAACACGTACTGGAAAGCGCCGTGTGGGACGACCTCCCACCAGGTGGACCGATGAACTGGTGGGAGGTCGCTGGGCTCCGTTGGATGCAAATGGCCCAAAACCGTTCAAAGTGGAAGTTAATGGGAGAGGCCTATGTTCAGCAGTGGACATCCTTAGGCTGATATGATGATGATGAAGGTTTTCTAGAAAGAAAGAATGTAAAAAAAAATTTGGGAAAACTTAGTCCTTATTTACATAGGATTTTCGACAGGCTTGTCGGGTCAGCTAGTAAATATATAACTTTAGCTTTCAAACTCTTCACCCCTCTTCATGTGAAACTTGATCTTTCAGCAGTCTCTATTCAATCTAATTATTCTAAAGAAAACTCAAATTGCAGTAATAAATTTTATTTTACAACATTCTCTTATTTTACGTAAGCTAAAGATTTGTTATCATTTTCTAAAACTTATAAACATCAATAATACTACATTAATTTATTTAAGACCTCATCCTAATTTAACGTTAAATATTTACAACAATATCAAATATCCTTCTTTTAAAATAATAATAATAATCTAGAATATAGATTTCAATCCTTTAATTTAGGCGCCAATCCCACAGCAATCTGGGTTGAGTTCTGCGGTCAGATTTCTGCGTTCCGCGTTCACTGTAATCTATGCGGCGCCGGCGCTTTTTATTATATTACTATTGCATACAGTGACTGCGGTGGTCAAGGACACCGCTCGCAGAAATCTGACCGCACAACTCTAGACCGCTCACTGCGGGTTCGGCGCCTTAATACTCATAGTAAAATATTTTATTTGAAAATATCTATCGAATACTGCGAAGAGCAGCATTTTATTAAACCGTCTTGAAATAAAAAAGTAGGTATACAAGCTTAAGTAGTACTATTACATAACATTTAGGTATTGATATCTAATAGGACAGTGGTAAGAAAATGACAAGCAATCATCGACGTTCGTTTCTTTATTTCGCAATATTAGTTTTTCTTGTTTGCGTTTCTTTAACATAAAATCGAGTTATAAATTGGCAGTTTTTATACATGACATGCGAAATTCTATCCTCTACTTACATTAAAAACTACTTAGAACTTTAAAACTCAAATTTGGCACATCATAGACAACTTATGCCCGGTTTCAATAAACAAAAACCGGCCAAGTGCGAGTCAGACTCGCGCACCGAGGGTTCCGTACAAACCTGTAGGTATATAAGTAAATGGTAGTATAGACCTGAGTATTTGATATGAATTTCAATTTATGACGTTTTAAAAAAAAAACTACTTACTAGATCTCGTTCAAACCAATTTTCGGTGGAAGTTTGCACCGTAATGTACATCGTATATTTTTTATAGATTTATCATTATCTTATTTTATGATTTTTATGAAGTTACAGGGGGGGGACACACATTTTACCACTTTGGAAGTGTCTCTCGCGGAAACTATTCAGTTTAGAAAAAAATTATATTAGAAACTTCAATATCATTTTTGAAGACCTATCCATAGACACCCCACACTTATAGGTTTGATGAAAAAAAAAATTTTGAGTTTCAATTCTAAGTATGGGGAACCCCCAAAATTTATTGTTTTTTTTCTATTTTTGTGTGAAAATCTTAATGCGGTTCACAGAATACATCTACTTACCAAGTTTCAACATTATAGTTCATATAGTTTCCGAAATAAATGGCTGTGACATACGGACGGACAGACAGACAGACATGACGAATCTATAAGAGTTCCGTTTTTTGCCATTTGGCTACGGAACCCTAAAAACGAATCGTTTTGCTTACCAATGGTAGTTTTTTTATTGCCAACAATTTTGGGTCTGCTATGCAAAGCTTTGAGGTCTTTGCTTCATTATTAGTAAAGATATAAGAGTCTTAATTTTATTAAATCTTAACCGATAACGGTCCGTTAATTATTGAAACCGGGCATTATTCGCGTAGTTAACCTCAGTACTCAGAGGCATCAATTAAGTGTAATGATTCTTGAGACCTGGCCCCCTAAAAATGAAGCTAAGCAATATTGATAACGCAATTCATTTTTCGAATTGAAAGCAGATCTTATGCAATTCATCAATTCCAAATCTTTTAATGAATTGAATTGTATATAATGAGTAACTATTTTACCAAAAAGTATTGCAATTACTTTGGATCTGCCGAGAATTTGACAAAATTAATTGCGTAGCAATATTGCTTTAGGTTCCTTTTGAGCCCCCCTGTTCTTTTCTAAAGCTATTCAATAAACAAAGAGAGAGATACTTTAATCTATCATTAATTTCTAATTGTCGTCTCTGGGTACGGCAGTAAGACTTCATTGTGACTATGCAGATTTAGTTATCCGTAAAATAATAATACACACGTCAATGATAGAATACAAATATTTCATATTTTTATCTCAATATTTATGTTATACTTACCGTATAACATAAATATATTGAAAATCGTTATTGACATGATAAGCCCTCTGCTAGGATACAATGTGGTCCAAATTTATTGCGTCTTTTTTTTTATTGACCACCTAGGTAAGTCGTGATGTGATCAAAGGATTTTACAACAGTATAAGGAAACTTTATGATCCGACAAAGTTGAAATGGAACTGGCAACTTGCTCGTCTTATGTGAAAGATAAATAATTCATAAATTATACTTATGATAGGTTAATTAATCAAATCATTTTATATACGTATATTTTCAAAGATTGGTACAAACAATGACTCACAGGATTTTTAATGAACCAAAAATTAATTAAATTTAATGTAGGTACGATAGTTTATTTCTATTGAGTTTTGGCTAATACCAATCATATGTTTAGTCAAATATATAAAATACCCAATAAATCGCATTGAAGAGCATGAAACAGACCGGGAATATGACGCGGGAGTAGGTGTCTATGACGTTGACGTCACGGATCTTGGGCATCGAAGCCTTCAACACTGTGGCGCCGCGACGAAGAGCGTGCATCATTTTTGGCTTGGCCGCTGAACCATCTGCAGAATAATAAAGTATTTTACCGCGCTGTGGTTTTCCCAAGGGAGTACAGCATAATATTCTTCAAGAAGGGTGTGGAGAGATATTTGCAGGGTTGACAACGTGCGAGTGATACCCGTGGTGATGGAAGCGTCAATAGGGACGGTGACCGCTTACCATTAGGTCGAACGTATGCTTGTTTGCTACTTTAGAATGAATAAAAAACGTTAAAAGAGAGAAAAAACTGAAGAAGATAAATCATAAAAAGACTTAGATAAGATATTTTACGAAAGACAAAAGATGTCTGCTTTGTCTGCATTTGAATTTGTCATAGACAGCGTTATCTTGTCGCCGTGTCTTCACGATCAGGCAGGTAGGGAATACAATATAAGATAACGGCAAATATCTAAAAAGATATTTAAAAATAATTTTAAATTAAATATAATTACGTAACAAAGCATTTGGACCGTACCGGTACTCACGGACTATAGGTTTCATTGTGTGAATTTTCCGTATAAATACAACAGCTACGCTACAAGATAATGCTGTCTATATTTACTTCTTGAATTCCTTGAATGTGGCCGTGTGCGATACCGCAAATTGGCATGGTCCCTCTGAATTCTCAAGGACGGAGGCGCTCCAGTAGCTGTAGACAGCGGCTTAGATCGGAGCCCCAGCAGTGGAGACACTCTTCCTGTTGTGGCCGAGCATTCCCGAAGCGCTATGATCTCTTCAGGGGAGCGGGAACCTGACAGCAAACCAGACATTATTCACATAATGGCTGTCTAATTCTAAGCAGGCTTGTAGGAAACTAGATAACTGATATGCCTACTGTATAAACTTTTAAATTAATACTACTTGGTGGATATTTACTTCGTTCTAGACGGAAATTAAAGAAACAATTTCTGGCAGTAGCAGTAAAAGTTTCTTACCCCTAAGCCAATTAGCCCGTGAACCATGTCAATAGGCTGCATGTTAAGATTTTGAAAAGATGAAAGTACCTACTTTATATGCGTACTTCATGCCATGAATTAATTTACCGCCAGAGCACTTTAAGTCTTTCTCAACACTTGTGCTTGTGGATAACTGGTCCCGATTCTTTATCTTCGCCCGCTTCCTGGCCCTGGCTCCCCAATATGTGTAGTTGACTGCTGCGTACTCCAATAGTGCAGCGAATACGAACACGAAGCACATTACAAGGTATATGTCGATGGCTTTCACATAGGATATGCGAGGCAGGCTGCTACGCACTCCAGTACTTATGGTCGTCATCGTTAGAACCGTTGTAATACCTGAAATATTACAAAATTTTACTTATCTTTTTAGTTCCCGGTATAGCCGAATATAACGTACTAGCTGTCCCGCGCGATTTCACCCGCGTTCCCGGGATAAAAAGTAGCCTATGTCCTTCTCCATACTATCAGCATGCCAAATTTCGTGATGATCCGTTGAGTAGTTGAGGCGGGATGGCGTAACAAAGAAACAAACTCACTTTTGCATAAGTTAGGATTATGTCGCTGAATTTAAAATATAAGTAAATTAACCTCATGTTGTTAATTTTGCTTCAAGCAACAGCGTATTAATGAACCATTGCACTCCGCGACGCAAACAACGAATTTGACCAAACCAGTAATTACTAATAGCTGGTTATAATCGAGATATCTCGAGACATCTTCATAATCGACTAACTTTATAATTAAATCTACCATTTTCGCTAGGAGACCATTGCTATCTTTCAGAAACATTTAACCAAAGCAACTTTAATATATTTAGTTGAGACATTACCTAGAGCAACTCTAGCCGACGTGGCTTCATGATTGATCCAGAATGACACCCACGACAGCATCACAATTAAAATACTCGGCAAGTAAGTTTGGAATACGAAGTACCCGATGTTCCTGCGAAGCTTGAAACTAAGTGATAACCGTTGATAGACCCCTGTCTCCAACGTTTCCTGGAATGTTAAAGTCTTTACTTAACAGTTCGGAAACTGTAGGTACACATCTTTACCTCACTGTAAGTTTTGGAATTGTTTAACGTCTCGGGAAGTTAAATAATGTTAATCTTAAGTTAAATTATGCAACAACAGAGGGATTACTTATACTGTTGCATAAGCTTTAACATAATAATGTAAGGTAAGGTGACTGGGTGCTTCAGGGTTCTTCGAAATATCTAAGTTATTTTACCATTCGGTCGTTCGTCTCATGTCCAAGTATAGTGAATTGTGGTAATTCGGCGTCTTCTACTCCTCGAACTGGCGTCTCCTTCCAGTACATTACCACATCAGAGACCGTGTAACCATCTGCAGCAGAAATATAACGTTAGCATACTGGTTTATTCAGTGTCTGGAAGCATGTGTAGTCAAAAATATTGAAGAGGCAATCAAAAAAGTTTTTAAACAAATTCTAAAATCATCATCTCCTCTTTTGTATGCATCAATAATATTAATACAGTGGAGGGAAATGCAAGCAAATGCAATGGAAATATTAACAACAAAGTTTACCACCATTACGCATTACCAATAATAAAATTAAATAAGGCATCAACACGGTATAAGCCGCAACACAGGATGGTTTAAATGGTTGCATTTCAATTAGTGTACGATTGATTGAAATTGGCTCCCAAATATTTTAATAGTTTGGTGTGTCAATGCGTGGGTATTAGGTAGGTATAGTGATAATGTGTATGTTATGTTTGTTGACATAAATCTATGATCAGGCGGGTTCAGCTCGCAAGCAAAGAAAGTTGACAAGCGCAGCCTGATGATCTATTACAAGTGTAGGAATCACACAGCTTTCAATCTCGACGGTGCAGTTTTGGCTGTCGAGGGGGTAGTAGTGGAGGTCCATCATGCAGGCGAGGGTAGCCGTGAACCGCATGCCGTACGTGATGCTGCCGTCGCCTCCCAGTCGCACCAGCTTGTTGCGCTCCGTCACATCATGAAGAAAGCTGGAAAGAGGTCTATATTTAAGCAGTCATAGCATAATTTTCAGTAACAACAGTGAATTATAAATCTGCTTGTAAGTATATATTTGTCTGAAATGTTTTTCTACCTGTTTTTGTCGTTAGCAAAAAACGTGTCTGGAACCCAAATCTTATCGGCAAAATCTCCAGAGAGCGTCAAGACCTCCTCAGCGAGACCAAAGCCTAACCTTTCATCCTTCCAATATTGATTCAGATAAAGGGTTATTGTGTAATCCTGCAAGAAGAAGTACTTGTTAGTACTTTATTCATTATAGTTTGTTTTATTTGGCACCAGCGGTTGAACATGCATTTAAAAACGGTTTTATTTTTTTATTCGCCATTTTTTTAGACATCATCGTACACTTTGAATTTGGGAATACATAATACCTACATGGTACAATTTATTGTATATTGATAACATCATAAAAAGGCCATATGTATAAGACAGTGGTGAGTGGGCGGCGACCTCTGCAACGACAGGCGGCAGAAAGTAAAGGCGGCCATCGATTGGCTGACACAGCACGACGCCCCTCGGTCACCGACAACACTCTATGTATGTCAAGTGACTACGGCCTTGCTCCCTTTCCGGAGCTATTAAAAGCTTAATGAATTACGATGGAAGACCTGCTTGAAAGCGACAAGTCCTTGATACGACCCAAAAACATCCTCAGCGAATCTCAAGAAGTCTGCAAGGTCATATAAGTAAGCTAATGACAACATAGGGAAGATCTACATGATAACAATCAATCTTTTGACACGGTTTCGTATTATGGTGTCCTTGTCTAAACTTCGATTTTTACATTAAGATGAGTTATACCTACCTACCTTGCTTCTATATAACATAAATAATGAGCACTCACCATATTCACTTCTGAAATGGCATCAAAACTAGCAATAGTAAGATCCATCCCAACATAGAGCGGGTTTCCTGAAAAGCAATAACGTTTTATGCAACGAAGCATCTGAGTGAAGTCTTCATATACGGAGCAGCCAGCCAGGAAACGAAACGCTGACAAATCAAGTCATGTTTACCGAGTAAATCTCAATATTATATTGAATATCTATGGTCCAAAGCTCGTAATAAAATGTAGTTCTTGAATTATTGGTATTTGATTCTCTAAACTCTCTCAACATAATATTACATACTATAAGCAGGTATATTTTTCTAACATGAAACATATATACAAAAATTCATTGACACTATTTATCAGTTTTATAATATAGCATTGCAATAAAAAAAAAAAAAAGTGCGTCTACGCTACGCGAAGCGAGCACACGTGGAGTACGAATTCGCGACTTGCGAGTCTCGAACGAGCGTTCGGCTCGCGCTCGTCTGCGCTCCGCCAATTGTCAGTTTTTTTGTCGAACACAGGGATTCGCTTCGCTCTCTTGTTGTAAACTCGTTGTACGTCCACACCCACACTTGACATCGCGAGCGATGAACGAAGAGCGGCTCGGCTCGTGCTCGGTTCGCGTAGCGTAGACGCACCACAACACAAATGATGATACTATTCGCTCCAAGGCAGAAGTACTTTTCTTGTATGAGCATATTTTTTTAATTAATTATCTAGCTGTGCACCACCGTTTCACCTGTGATGTTGAGTTGAATAGACTACCCTTTCTCAATATAAAAAACTTTTGAGAAAAAAAAACCGCCTTCAAAGTGAGTACCTACACCAAGAATCTTATATATTATAACCGTAGACAGAGAATAACCTACACATTTCAATGAAACTACACTAAAAAGTATGAAATAACGACGTAGTAACTCTACCGCGAAAAAAGGTTAATTTAACGCAAAAAATATTTCTCAAATTGGACTATATTCTGTTCTGTTCAGGAACTATATTCCTGAGATTAGTGCTAAAAGTACTTATCTCAGACATACAAACTTTTCAGCTTTCCTGTATTTTATAAGATACCTATAGATTTACCCCCTTATTCATTTCATAATGAAGTTATCAAACGTTGATTAGCTAAAATTCTGAAGTCTTTATCTGACACGTGACATTTGGTTATCGAAAGAGTGAGACGGAGGACACTATTACACTGATTTAGTTAAAAAGCGATTATGAATAAGGGGGTTAGTGTCAATGCACTTTTTCCTAAATCAGATAAAAACCACATTATATCAGTACCTATAGTAAAATGTAGTTTTATTATATTTTGATTTATTTTAAATCTGGTTTATATGACGATAATGTCATTATTTGAATCAGCAAATATGGAGATATTAAGTTATCATATCCTAAGAGATTACGCTCTACATATCTTAGCTTTGGAAATTTATATGAGTATTGTATCTATCGTCATGTTTGGAGGCTGAAAAGGAAGCTAAAGCAATATTGCTAAAGGAATTCTTGTTTTTTCGAATAAACCGCAGAACGTATGCAATTCCGAATCTTTAAATGTATTGTATTGTATTTAATGAGACTATTTTACCAAAAAAAAAATTGAGTTACGTAGGATTTATTTGTCAATGAATCCTATCTAACTAATCCTAGCTGATATTACAAATGCGAATGTGAGTTTGTTTGTTACGCTTTCACACCTAAATACTCAAACGATATTCATTAAATTTGGCATTCAGTTGCTTATGGTCTGGAGAAGGCTACTTTTTATGCCGGGAATGTGGGTGAAACCGCATAATAAAATAAGTTTATCTAATATATGAACTACTAGTAAAAAACTAATGTTTTCCCGGAAAAAAGTAAAACTCAGTTCAGCCGTTGCGGTCTGGTTTCAAACATACACTTCGCATTCATATTATTAGTAGGATTAACCAATTTTCCCTAACACAATTTTATTCAAATGAGGTAATTTGAGTCACTTGTTATAATCTGACTCTACCATTGAAAATTGCTAATGGCTGGCACCATCGATATATTAGGTAACTTCTGTCTAACATCGTGAAAGTGGCCGCTTGGAAACTCAATAAAACAAAATTATGTCACTCATGAATGAATGTTCTACGTTCAAACGTGGACCTACTGAAACTGAAATAGCGACACCGTGGTCTTATTTCTTCGGTCGTTTTTACAGCTGTCACCCTTATTCTAGGGTAATACTATTTCGATGGCTGGCACATAAGAACTGAGTGGAACTCACTACTCATCTAGTTTATCATATTAGGTTGTTATAGTTAAAGTCTTACCACCGAAATTAGGTCGCAATCGTATATCGTATCCGTCAAGTATTCGCGACACTGTATGGGTTACGTTTTCCAATCGGTCAACCGCCGCCGCGCGCTCGCTTCTGCAACAAAGCGATGCAAATCAGCATTACATACTTACACAACTATAGTGTACATGTTATGTAGTCAAGCTTCATGCTTCACGAATAGCGATGAATTCCGCTTTGAAATATTATTGGACTGTTGTATATTTGGAGCAGGAGTATGAATATTTATTTCGAACCTTTGTTTTAAAGCGTAATTAACATTTTTTACTTTCTTTTGATGAAGTGGAAAGATATATTTAGCAGTACACATTTTAAGAAAATACAAAAGGCCCAAGAATATTTTCATCGAAATAGAAAAAATGCAAAAGTTAGGACTAGTTAGGATTCCGAACCAAAGTGTAGGCACCCTTATGATGCCACTCCGTCCGTCTGTCACAGCGCTAAATTTCAGCAACCACTAAAGCTATTGCTGTAGGATTCGAACCCACAACATTCGCCATGGCATTCGACATTACTAACACTAAGATATAGCTCGAACCTCTTTCATATATTGCCAATATTGTAGGATCTATTCATGACAAAACATAAACATATTTGGCTAATAATCTAGATACTCCCATTTCTCCGCCGCTTAAACTACTTTACCCATTTGGGTCACGTGTAGCCTTAATGAAGTCTTTATTAGGTCAAAAACGCCTTTTTAAGATTTCGTTATAAACTGGCTAGTTACCACTTAGTTATTTAGGAAATATCTTTCCAGCTTTCCATAAGGTTCCGTAACCGTATGGAACACTAAGTTCCATTTTGTGAAATTTTGTCTTTTGGTCTATTTTCTCAGATTTAGGCATCGTAACATTAAGCGGACGTGACGTTTTAAAGTAGAATAATTGTAGACTGATGTTTGAGGTTTTATATTTCGGGGTGTAAAAATAAGATGAAAAAATCTTTTTAATGAAGAATGAAGAAAATTGACAGGCCACATGGCGCAGTTGGTGAAGACTCTGGTAAACATTCTAGCTTTTGCGCTGCAGGTCGTGGGTTCGATTCCCGCACAGGACATGCATTTGTGTGCATGAACATGTCTGCATGTCCTGAGACTGGGTGTAATTATGTATATTAAGTATGTATTTACAAACAAAAAGTAGTATATGTATTAAATCAGTTATCTGGTTTCCATAGTACAAGCTCTGCTTAGTTTGGGATCAGATGACCGTGTGTATAAAAAAAAAAATGTACTTTTAATCACGATTCCAAATATGTATAATAATAATTCCACATTTTTCCAAAAAAAAAAGATTAATAATTTGCTATTCGTCAACATCTAAAAGTTAAGTGAGAAATAGATAATAAAGTTTGGATTTGAAATATGAAATTGTTTAGGTTACATACTTATATTTTTTATGCTTGCGTATTTTACCTACCTACTTTGTAAACCATTTGGAAAAATTGCCAATATAGTCAGATAATAAAAAAAAATTTTTTTAATGCTGAGTTTCTTGCCTTTTCTTCTCAGTTGAAGGCCAACTTCCGAACTTGTGGTAACTTCAGTAGCTTTGACCTACATAAGTGCCCTAATAAGCCCTAAATTGAATAAATGGCTTAAACTTTGATTTAAATAAAAATATTTATATTGCGTTATTTAGTGTTGGAAAATAATAGTTTATGATTATTAGTAAGTTTATAAGTATTCATTCCTCATGTAAGTGAATTGAACATTATTAATGAGAAACAAGAAGTTCAGGAGGCACGGGACATATTGATTGTCCGAGAACAATCTGAACTTGCCCATATTTTATTTAATATTAAGTTTTACGTTTATATTTCACACTTAGTTTGTTACATTCAAATTCAAAATCATTTATTCAAATAGACCTTCGCAGGCACTTATGAAAAGTCTGACTCTAATAATCTAATACCGGTTCGGAAGGTTGCATTTGCTGAGAAGAGCCGGCAATAAACTCAGCAATTACTCTTTTCAAAAAAAGCTTAGATTCATTACATAATATTTACATTCTAATCGCACTGAAAACAATTGCGTGTCCCGGCGCGGCGGCAAAATTACAAAGAAGACTGAATAAATAAATAATAATAAGTAAATAAATAGCAAACTTAAGCAGACCAGACCCCACAAGCAGCACCTGTTCACAAGTATGACGCGTGTGGCAGCCATCGCCCTCCTCGCCTGTCCTCGTTAGTATCAAGATGCCGTGCATTTTCATCAAAATACATAAATCCTAGATATGTCGCATGCGTAATTAACCACATGTATGTAATAAGTCCAATCTGTAAGTGGTGCTGAAACAATTACTCCCATCAAATTACAAGGGGCTACAGTTATCTAAATGGGATTTATGTGGGTTTCGACTTGATTGCCGTTTAGCTCGAGCCATTTCCCCGCTTTATGTTATGTTTTAACTTAATTATAAGTAGTTATCTGTGGTGTATAAACGACAGTAAACCTATTCTATTAATTAAAAAATCTAATGTTTTTTTTCCTGAAATATTTATCTGCATTGTTCTGTGGGGACTGTAAATGATTGAAATAAATATTACATTTAATTTCTGGATTAACTATAATAATTTTTGGAGAATTTAAAATATAACATATACAACAAGTTTATATGCGTACCTACATAAAATATTGGGACACCCACAGGGGCACCATTTTCCATCATCGGGCACAAAGCTATTGAATGAATTTTAATTGAAACCTTATAACGTATATTTTTATTTTATCTACAACAGATTAATCAAACGATTATCAATTTTACAAGTACTCAGCTTCAACTTTACTGAAACTTACAGGAAAGCTGAATAAAAGTGGATATATTTGTGACCAACACATGTTTACCGACGGCCGGCGGAATTTCTTAATCCTTAAGCTAAAGTTTGTTAGTTCTTCTGTAATCATGTCTTACTAGAGGGTATATACTTACATTACATTATTAGATTATACGTATAACAAACGATGACTAATGCATTGCATAGAATAGTAAAACAATTCGTTGAAAGGAGTTGGTAACTGAAATTGAAAGTTTGTCTGGATGAAATCAGATTATCTGATATTTAAAAAAATCCTTCAGTTCGTCTATTTTTGTTTATCCTTTACGGTAATATATTGCTTTTATATTAAGCTTTTTTTATGTTGAATTTTTGCTGAACAAATAATATCAATTGTCAAAGTTCAGATTTGTAATGCTAATTTGTTATATTACTGAGTAAGTTTTCCTTCTGTTCAGTTATAAATAAAATACTAATTATCAATAAGGTAACTTACTGTGCTTGCGCGAGGGAGAGTACGAGCGGCAGCATGAGTGCTCGCGCGAGCGGGTGCGCGTGCAGGAGACAGCGAGGCGTGCGACGCGCGCTCATCGCGCGGCGGGGGCGCGGGCGCGCGGCACGCGGCGCATCGCGCGCTCACCGCAACCGCTCGCACGGTAACCACATACTAAAAAGCATTACTAACTTTCTTTATACTTGTATCACACGGATAATGTATGTACGCAACTTAAGTTCGGTTATCACGATCGCGATCTGTAATGCTGCCCCGAAGAGTGGCATGAGCGGCCGCGACGGCAGCGACGCACGGAGTGGCGTCGCGCGTGCGCTACTCGCGCTAATCTCGCACGCGACTCGCTCGTCTTGGCGTGCTCTTAACTTGACTGACAAACTGACTACACGAAGGATCTCATACTTTTGCCATCATGTAGGCACCCACACTTAATTGAAACTGAAACTTTCCATGTTTCTGTAACTATTAATTATTACAATGGACGAGAATAACATTAATCAAATTTAATAGTGCCAGTAGAGCCTGAATTCTTCATCAATAAGAAAATGTGCTACCATATCCATTCGTTTTTAAAAGCTTTTTAACTATCACCCTCTCTGCGTCAATATTATCATATTAGTGTCACGTGTTGTGACACCAAAGAGTGCGTCGTGGTGATGCAGAAAGTGGCACAGTGCACGGTGTCAGCGCGCGGCTCTTGCGGTGCAGCGGTTGCTCGGTGCGGAAGTTATTTGCCGAGGCCGGCCCGCGCGCGTCCGCCTGCAGATTACTCGCACCACAATACATATATATTTAGGTACCAGGTAAATATGTATGCTAATGAAGAATCACTAGCGTTGGCTACTGAAAGTTTAGATGCCTTATGGCAAGGAATCTAAATACTTTACTTTTACTTGTAATGTCAAAAAGTCAAACTTCAATCAACTATCGGTGTGCTCCGACACCTGCACTTAAGAGCCAGTTCCTTCTAGGCTTTATGTGCTTACCACCTTCGGCCATATCATCACTTACCATTGTGGCCAAACACAGGCTTATATATAATAATAAAAAAAACTTTACGTTTACGATAGCAGCATAATAGCTTAGAGAAAAAATATTCTTATTACCTCAATCCGAAAGGTATTCGTGTCACAATCCTGTTTGATCTGATCTTTTTTTCATTTCAATAAGTACCTACACGTATGAGTAAAAGTATATATTGCGGATTATGATTCGCTGAATTTTTATATTCATTGATTCCAATTGGAGCTTTAACAACATTATAGGTACCTACTGTCGCTACACCCGTTTTGTTAGAAATAAAGGGATATAAGTAGGCTTAATCGGGCGAATAAGAAAATAAAGTAGCGTATGATGATGAGACAGGAACAATAATTATAAATGAATGCTAACACCACAATCTATTGTACTCTGTGGTTTCATAGAATCATTTTTGTTCTTTTCGGATATGTATGATGTTCACCACATCACCTACTTCGGTAATGACAATAATGATGAGTGCTGTGTTTGACTCGATGACACCACAAAGCAGGATGGACGTTTCAGAGCCCAAGTCACAATCAAAATGAGTGCTACGAGAACGCTACGAAAGTGCTACGAAATTCTACGATTACCAAAAATGTTTGCATTGGACGGTGTGTGAAGTCTATTATGGTGGTTATTTTGGTGAATGATTGAATTTTAAATCCTAGCGCGTGTCGGTGTTGAGAAATTGGCGGAACATATGAACGTCATTGCGCTTCTTTGGTTTAATTGTTCGATGTGTGTTACTATGCTTTTTATAGGTTTTATAAAGCCTCTAACTACTCCATTTGTTGGTTTTGTCATTAATACTAATAATATTACAGCTCATTGTTTAATTCATAGGCTCCTGGAATAGTTAAAATAGCTTCAGGATCCAATGAAAAAAAAATTACAATGTATTCCGAATGACCAAAATAAATAAAAGATTCCTGAGTTTCTCGGCGGTTGTTCTCAGGTGAAGGTGGAAGCCTTCCTAAGTGTTTTTCTAGGGCCTTAATTAAAGTACTACAAAATTATCAATGAAATGTTTGCAATGTTAGAGTAACTTTACAAAGTAGATGTTAAGTATGAAGAAGCATCACACAAAAATGTTTACGACGTGACCTCAAAGATATCAATGCGGCAAGAGCGTCGTCCATACGGAGGGATTGAAAAATGTTTGTTATATAAATAGAGCGGTGGTTTGTTGAGCCACGAGATTGGGGTAGGTAATGACGGTGATTTAAAAGAGACGTGCCGCACAACACACCCTTACTACATTCTCCCTATATCTGATGACTTACATTATTCGTCATATATACAACGTTAGTCCAGAAAAAAGTTTTGGAAGTGGTTGCAACTAAGTATATATTTAATTTAATGTATTAAAATCTCCTTAACTGTTTATATTCTACAATTTTATTATAATATCCTGGGACATTCTTCACACCCGGCATCTGATCCCAAACTAAGCAGAGCTTTTACTGTGGTAACCAGACAACTGATATACTACTTTTTGTTTGTAAATACATATAATAACCCCCAGAATCAGAACATGCAGACATGTTCATTCAGACAAATCCATGTCCTTGGTGGGAATCGAACCCACGACCTACGGCGTGATACTTAGGTGGAATCTTAACCAACCACGCCAACTGGCCCGTCAACTATAGGTTCGAACAGCTTTGTATGACTTTAGGCACTCAACTAAGTGGTGTGCATTATCGTTTTGAGGGATTCCCGTAAGTTTTATTTTAGGACACATCCGATATAGTTTGTTACTCTTCGCGATCATAAGCTATTTTTTAACCCCGGAAACCAGTTCAAAAAGCGTGATATAATAGTTTTCGTAGAATCTGCGTTTCCCTTCGTAGCACTGCACTGTGTACCACAAATTATTTTTTTACAGTTCAGTCAACATTATGATGTTTGGATGAACAAATCAAGCTTTGACATCAAACGTGTTGCAAATCTTTTGAAGTTTGCTTCCGCACTACCTACTGAAGAAATAGAAATACGAATAAATTATTAAGATTCAGTGAACAATTATAATCTTTAGCTACATTAGGTCACATGATTATCTCGTTAAAATTGCCTTAAAATATTATTATCTTTACTTAATTTACTCCTACAACAAACAGCCTAGATGAGTTCAAATAAAATTATAAGTACATACTGAATTGGTAATATTTGAATGTTTTGAATGTCCACAACAATTCATAAAACTGTATTATAGGAATAACTATTAAATATCTTTTATGTTAATGATTAAATAATTAAAAATTTACAATTTATAACATTGAGAAATCTATCTATCAAATCAAATTAATTCATCAAAATGTCATAAATTAAAAAAATTGTTAATGAAACAACTGATTTATACATTTACATATGACAGTTTAAATAATTGTTCCAATTCCAAATACACTCTGCGATATAATCTCTTTATCAAATAGGAGGGATTTTCTTAATAGCCCAGCATCAGTCAGCGGATTGAGAAATCCTATTAGGTAGGTACGGCAAGAATACCTACCTATGCCGAGGTGCCGACCACCAACGAAGCAATCAACCG
The DNA here is from genome assembly GCA_947623365.1 of Achlya flavicornis. Lineage (NCBI taxonomy): Eukaryota > Metazoa > Arthropoda > Insecta > Lepidoptera > Drepanidae > Achlya > Achlya flavicornis. Next base: position 11,748,764 of record OX392473.1, on the reverse strand, counting down.
CGGCCTTAGGGATCATGCCATTTGCCTGCCATTGTTCTATATACGAATCTCGTTTTGCATTTTAACATAACTATCCGTAGCTATTGAAATCTGAAAACGTTAAATGTAGAGTTAACGAATTTGCATTCAATCAAAATATTTGCACTGAAATTTGTTGTGATAAATGTGATTTATTAATCGATTAATGTTTCGTCGATTTTTGTGCTTTAATTGAGGTAAAACAAATGAACTGGCACTAGCTCAAGATCTTCCTTGTGAAGATGAATATTTATTTATTATTTATTAATACGTTATTAACTCTGTGATTACTGTATAGTCTGATTATCTGATTTTAAGAGAGGTAGAGCATAGCGTTTATTCGCTCAAAGAGCAGCTCGACTGGGGAAGTACCTCCACCTTACAGAATACCGCAGCCAAATAACTTTATGTTGTGTAAAGTTGTGTTCCTGCGCGTGAGTAAGGTCGCCAGAGCTCATAGGGGATAGGTCGATAACGCGTAAGCGATGCTTCGTGTGTTGCAAGCGTCTATATGGCTACGGTAACCGCTTACCATCAGGCGGGCCGTATGCTTGTTTATCGACTAAGTTGTAAAAAAAAAAAAAAAATATCAGTGGCATATGTTTTTATAAGTAATTGTAATTTAAAGCTATTTACAATCAAAACTAACTAGCAATTAAAAGCGGACTTCATTTTTCATACAACATATGCGAATGACAGAAATAACAATCAGCCGACCGCAACATCGCAATCATCGCCAAACGGAAAGTTGAGGTTTGTGGCGGTATGATTTTGTAAAATTTTGTGTTCTTCCACGCATGCGCGAAGTCTTTCAGAGTTGGTAATGGAGGCAGGCCCGGACTGTAGCGTACCAACTCCCTACATACATTGAACACCTCCGCCACACGCCGCCTGCGGCGCCACAGACGCGCAACACAAACTATCCGCGATAAAGACACGCAACAACTAAAACTAAACAAATCAATGCTAATTAACAAAAAAGTGTATAATTAACATTCAGTATGTTGGTACCAAGTTACACCGTGCTAATTTTGTGGTGAGTACACTTTAATTTAGTTTTAATTAGATAAATTTTCTTTGTTTATTTCAATAAAACTAGAAAAGTATATTTTTAAATGTCAATAGTTTTAGAGGATTCCTTAGTTCAGCGCAATGAAATTATCCTCTTATTTAATAAGAACCTGCTCTGAATTACCAAATAAATTAACAAAAAAGTGAGTTTGATAATACAATATATATATATATATATATAGTAAAAATGAACCTATATAATTAAGTGCCCGTGAAAACGCAATAGAAACACCACCTGTTATTTTATAAAGTGTCTTCACTTTACATTTTTAAATCAGTGTACGTACATCAGGAATTATTTTCCAAAAGTAATAAACAACATTTCTCCCGCGGTATAATGAATGCAAGCTATTTAAATTGTATTTTTAATGAAGGACCCATGTCAATTGTCCGCCCTATATAGTATAGTACCTTTATGTAAACTTGTGATACAACAGACAGCAATAGAAGTCATGTTGTTCTTGTCGTGCAGTTTCGTGGATTAATGAATTTAAACTGTTAAATTATTGCTCTTGTTTATATATTTTATTTTACTAGCTGTTCGTGCCAGGCGTCATCTGGGTGGAATATCTGACATTTCCGGTGGATTTTCCAAAAAAAATCTTTCATACAATCAATTACAAACATAACAAAAAAAACCCCGGACTGAGTCTGAGTCGTACTCACGCACCGAGGGCTCCAACCTTCTTTAGACGTATAATTTCTTGGTAAAAACTTAATGTAGAAAGAACCGGACCGCATTACTAAATTTGTTTGTTTTCATTTAGATGATTTCAAAAAAACGGTGGTAGTTAGAAACACAGTTCTATTTCTCCTGTAAAAATTACATCAATGTCTATCTACTGTAATTATTTGAGATTTTTGAATTTGTGATCGTCGGGGAATCTTTCATCATAAAGCGAAAACTACACGTTATAAAAGAAAATAAGAACCTGTTTTGGAATGTACAAAAGAAGCTATTTCAAATGACACCCCATTTAAACTTTGAAATTTCGGTCCCCCATTTCGGCTCCTTTTGCTAAGAAACAAAAATATTTTTTAATTTTTAATTGGGTAAGCACAACTATAACAAATTCTTAGCAATATAATACTGTGACAGACGGATGGAGTAGCATCATAAGGGTTCCTTTTTTACCGTTTTTGGTTCGGAACCCCTAAAACTGCCAAATAGGTGGAGCCGTTATCAAGTGATGCTCCGATATACATGTGGCAATTGACTTTTGTATATATAGATGGATTATAGGACAGCTAACCGCTACATATCGTACTTACAAAGATTATCTCAGCTTAGGTCATAAATCAAAACGGCATTAAAACTATTAACAACAATGATTTGATTTCGGGGTTATACGGTAATTTGCGTTCGTAATTATTACTTCATCATCAGCCTCCTTTCACAAACTAGGGTGAAAAGGAATGGGCAGATACTTCACTACGCGTGCCCACTGCGAATCGGTGGAGTTAGGCTAGTGGTCAACCTACTGTCGGAGTTATCAAGCCGCCTGGTAGGCCTCCAACTAGCTTAACGACTATCACAATTATGTGATAACCGAGTAACGACTTTATGTGCCTTCCGAAGCATGGAAACGCTCGAATTGAAATACTACTAGGTCACCCATCCACCACGAAACGGTGGTAGCTTAACTTTGCCGATCGACTAAGAACGGCTAATCATGCTACACCACGAGCGCTTATGATAGTGTCATCGAACAAAACGCTAAAATTAATGGTGTTCTAAGGTAAGCACTATCAAAGTGTTTGTCTTCAAAGCAATTTAACCGGCGGTGTTTAAGTAAAATTACTTTAACTTTTAAATTAGTTATTTAAAAAAAGTCAAATATCTTCATGTTTAGTTTATTTTGTCCCAATTATGATTGATCTGCAGTAACTTGGAAAGAACTTAGTCTTTGAAGTTTTAAAATATTTTGCTGTCACTAGTGACGCGTATAATAATGAATAAACAACGTAAAATACTTATTCTTACATAATTGGAAACATCAAAGCTCTTAAAAAAATCCTTCAAGCTTACCTTGTTGACTCACCATATGCCTAACATGTGCAATATTCTGTGAACACTATGCTAAATATTGATGTTGTCATACTTCACATACCACCCTTGGCGACCGCCCCGCGCGTCCACTATTCGCTTTTGTAACTTGCTTCTTTGAAATTCAGTTATTCATTGTCAAGAAATTCCGTCCCCAATTTTTCAACGAAAACAAACTAGCCATTATGAACGCTGAATACGTAGTGTGTTGTTTATTTTATCGGGTTTGAAGGCTACAATTGAGCTTGAGCTTTCTGTGAAGAAAAACATCGTGAGGAAACCATAGCACGGTGGTAGAGTACTTTGTAGTACCCACCTGGCTGGCTACCACCCTCAAATAAAAAATATGTTGCCTAGCACCTATCGGTGTGTTCCGACAGGTGCGATTCAGAGCCACTTCCTTCTACGCTTTGTGTGCTTACCACCTTCGGCAACATCATTGCTGACCATATAGACATACTCGTATTATATTAAAAAGAACTAAATAAGTTATAGTATACTCGGTGACTTTTTATTCGTCTTAAGCCCATCACAGACGTAGCTATAATATATATTAATATGAATCATAGCAAAGCATATTACGATATATTTTCAATACTAATCTTTGAGTGACCGCACACGCAGCTATAATATAATATTTCTGTTACTTCAACAACTTGTACTGGCACTTATATTATAGCTCGGCATATTAATATATATTATAGCTACGTGTGTTATGGATCAAACGCAGTCCACATAATGTACCCAATGAATTATAAAAAAAAACAAATCTTATTCATTATGAATGACGTAGTTTTAAAAACCCTCATACGAGTGCAGTCTACTCGAGTCGTGCTCTGGATTGGTATTTTCTACCATTTTATACGTAAACTTTAATTATTAACTCGATTTTTCATAATATAACATTATAATGAATTTTAATTATTTAAAAAAAAAAAATTATGATCAACATTTTTTTTTATTAATGATTTGTACCTGGGTACATTAAGTGGGCTGCGTTTCTAAGATGAATAAAAAGTCACGGTGTATAATTTGAAACTTTGTTTGGCAATTTTTGTACCATGGTACGGCGATATGGCCGAAGGTGGAAAGCACGCGAAGTATAGAACGAATTTATCTGGAACACATCGATAAGCGCTTGGGATATGGTAGCCAAGCAAGGCGGCCAATACAATGTACCTTACCACCTAGCGAATTACTTACGTCAAACGATTTGTTCGCTTAATTGTAATATACATCAAATAAAGGGTCTTATCCAGTTAAATAGTTTGTAATAAAGATTCATGTAATTTAAATGTAACGTCTGATATTTAATATAAAATTAATTATAATATAATTAATTAGAACACCTGTACTGGGGATACGTAATTAAAAAACAGTACACGCCTCTGTTTAAGCTAGTCCCTGTGCTGTTAATCAAATATAATAGAATCTGTCCTTAATTTTAAAACGTGAACATTTTGTGTTGAACCGCGAATTAAGTTCAGATAACTGTTCACGAGATGAAAGGAAACATTCTAAACTAAAGGGAGGTATCGTGCTATAGATAGAGAGCATGTCTATACACAGGTAGGAAATGAAAACCGAAAGCTCTTGAAACTTTTAATGGATGTATTCTATCTGTTTTGGGCATTCAATTTGAGTTACATAGTTGTGAATTTACACTTCATAACTACTGTAAAACAACACATAATGTATGGGCATTCTTATAGTAAACGCTTTCTATGTGTAATTATATTGCAATAATTATTTGAAATATCTAAATAAATAAGTATTATCGAGGCAACCTTTTATTGATGTTATAATGGAAATCTATTATTGGCCGTGCATTTTATTAATGTTTAAGCAATTTTTCATAAATGTTTCGCTGTTGGTTTCGTAAATAAATAAATAAATAAAATAAATTATAAAAATTGTCTCATCCTCAGGCAACCTAACGTTCAGTATCAATGCAAATTTGAGCTTCCGAATACAATATTATACCACACCATACATATTTTAAGGGTTCATTATTCTAACTGTTAATTATGGTTGCACCGAGTCGGGGCTTGATTTACCGCTTATTTCGTTTGCTATTACAGTCAGCAGTTTTGTTCGACGTTCTGTTTATTTGTATTTACTTAAAGATTTGTATAATTTATAATTACTGAGTTTTAAATATTTTTCTTCTTATTAGCGAATGCTTAATAAGCACATGTGCGAGAAAATGGTCGCCAGAGCTCATTGGGGAGAGGGGAAGAGTTGGTAGCGCGTGAGTGATGTCCCGGTGTGTTGCAAACTTGCAATCGTCAATATGGCTACGGTAACCGCTTACCATCAAGCAGGCCGTTTGCCGACTCCAGCAGTGGTATAGAAAAAATTGCATATATCGCAATCGGATCATTGGTATACGAACAAAAAGACAAACGTAGATTTTAATGACTAAAATACATTCAAATTCAAAATTCTAATTCAAAATCATTTATTCAAATAGACCTTCGCAGGCACTTATGAAAAGGCTGACTCTAATACTCTAATACCGGTTCGGAAGGTTGCATTTGCTGAGAAGAGCCGGCAATAAACTCAGCAATTACTCTTTCAAAACAAGCTTAGATTAATTACATAATATTTACATTCTAATCGCACTGAAAACAATTGCGTGCCCCGGCGCGGTGGCAAAATTACAAAGAAGACTGAATAAATATTTAATAAGTATATAAATAGCAAACTTAAGCAGACCAGCCCCCACAAGCAGCACCTGTTCACAAGTATGACGCGTGTGGCAGCCATCGTTTTTAACATATAAGATTATGTCGTAAAATCCAATTTGACAAAGTCATTAGCTTTCTTATTCCCATTCATAAACTAGTAACGAGTTTTAAGTTAAAATTATGTAAATTTAACCTTGACCCTGTACGAAAGAAGTTTTAAGACAAGTACCTACTTGGCTACGGTAAGTCGCTTGCCTGTGTACCGTAGTGATGAAACCTCCAAATAAAATCTTTCCATAAAGGCCACTGAATGTAAATTAAATACCATTACGTGTAATGATCCATCATAAAAAGGATTCGTGGCAAAATAATTACGTTTCAAACATAATACGACTATATTTCCTTAGGGGGTGAAACCCTGTAACTTGAACACATCCTTTGTTATTTACATATATTTGAATCGTGTAATTAAATAAATGATACGAAAAAGGATCGCCTTTGACCTCGACACATTCTGTTACCAATTTTATTTTCAGAAATAGAAAATATTTCTGAATGTAAAGTGTGGGTGTTTGTTTGGATTGGATCATAAGGTTGCATGTTGAGCTATCCATTTATATAAAAAAACATTAGTTTCAATTAATATCATACATTTCCATTAGTTCAACATAGTTAGTTATGTTGAATTACATAATGTCAAAAATACAATTTTCATTTTCGTAGCACATAACATTAGTTACAGCTTCGTAGAGCGCTCGTAGTCCCGTAGCAACATCGTAGCAGCTTATAATTTGGATGCTCGGACGTAGGCCACGGACTTTATCCCTTTAAAACCTGCATCAACCAAATGGGAAAATTAAACTGTGTCGCTCTGAAATCCTACCTGTATCAACGATATACATACAGTTTCAATATATCACGCTGTTAGTAAAGTTGACTACTGTATAATATCTATTTTATGCATAAAAATAATAATGCATTGTATTATTATTTGAAACCCCATAAATATTGAGCTTTATGCGAAATTATATGAATTGATAGTTTTCATGGTTTTTCATAACTTTATGCATAGACTACGTCGGCCATCTCTCACGCACACATTAGTTGGCTATTCCGCGGGAAACGAGACTGTCGCCGTTTAGGTACAAAGAGTCGTTTACCCGCGCTCGACTAATGTGTGAATGTGTGCGTGCCGGCTTGTACGTACAGCGTGGTGGCCGACTTGAGTGACACAGTTTTTTGTAAGCGAGAATATATCCTATGTTTTTTAATATCCTTGACATTATGTTGTATAAATATAGATTAATACGCCATCACAACAGCCATTTAAAAAAAATGTGTTTAGACACCCAAGTTGATAATCAAAACTTCCAGCATCCTCATTGTCACATTTATTACAAAATAATAGTTTTCTACGTGACAAAGTCTTACCGTGCAAAGAATAACCCTGTAAAGGCGTGTCAAAGATGCCAGCTAACTAGTTTAGGTAGACACATGATTTTCTCACACGTGTTCCGGCTCGCTCAGGATGCGCATTTCCGGGGTCAGGTGGCCTACACACGTTTATATTCCATCAGCTTTTATGAAACTGATAACCTATAATAAATTAATTGAGTATGCAGGTATGTAAGATTATTATTAATGACCTTGAAAACAGTGAATCAAGTTTAGTAAACTGTTCTTAAATACTATGATCTTTTCTTTCTTAAACTAGCTGTCCTTCAGCCGTTTTACCAGGATTAAAAATAGCATATGTCCTTCTTCATACCATAGGCTATCTGCACGCCATATTTCATGGCGATCGGTTCAGTGTGAAAGCATGGATATTGACAAAAGACATTAGGGAGCGTACCCATACTACGTACCTTTTTTACATTTTTTTATTCCGCTCCGCCTGTAAAAATGCTAAAACCCCCTAATCCTCTAGTTTTCACGTAAATAAGTAAAAAATATATTTATCAAGAAGTTTTTTAGAAAGATTGTTTGCAATGTCCTGATTCCTGCGTTGACAAGGAATCCTTGTGACATTTAATAAACGCATTGTACAGCCGTTCGTATAACAACATGATTGTACCAGCACTGCACTGCACTGCAAACTGTCAGTTTTAATTTAAATGACAGCTGACGTCTCGTTATATATAATAAATAGAATATAGCTCGAAAAAGCACGAGATTTCCCTAGAGGATATTGAATACGTGACGATAACCTAAGCCGCCACCCCAGGTCCTGAGACCAAACGTAGTATTTTTGAAGACCCCATCTGAACGGGGTACCCATACTACGTGAGACGTGACCCTGAACGAGTCTCGTAGTGTGGGTACGTCCCTTATAGCATCATATGATAAATGCATTTTAGATTGTCTCTTGCTTTGATTCGATCGCGAAACGAATTACATCACTAACAATCAACTTCAAAAATAAAGATACCGTAAAAACTGATAACAATAAAAAGTGTTGTACCAACACGTAAAATATCGCGTGACACTTGGCGCCAATAAACCTGCTTATGTCACCATCGCTCATCGTCCCATCGACGACACCCTCCACCTCCAGCGACTTGTGTCCCGACTCCCGCCACAATATGTGTGATAGATCGGAAAATAACATTATCAAACTCTGCCTATCGCAACTGAATGCTACTGATTCATAGTCATGTTTTGTGTTAGATTATATCAATCATAGACGTCACTTTTCAAAAAGAGTTTGTAGATGATTTAATTCAATATAACACAACAGAATAATATACATGTGACTTTTTCAAGGGGGGATTTATAGCCAAATCTTTAAGAATATCGAAAAAATTACAAAAGAGGCTCGAGATCGCTTTCTTTAATAATTAAAACTGTATACTTGAATAAAAAAAACTTTTTATGGAAATTTCTGTATAGGCACAGGTCTATCAGTACCGAGTACCTACGGTAGACCCAAATTTTAAGGTCCCAACTTGTCTTTTGTGGAGCCATCTCTCTTTCACATTAACAAACCTGGGCATTGAAATAGTATTACCTCAGAGTATGTATTACCCTAGAATTAGGGTAATACATACTCTGCTGTAAAAACGGCCGAAGAAATAAGACCAAGGTGTCACTATTTCAGTTTCAGTAGGTCCACGTTTGAACGTAGAACTTTCATTCATGAGTGACATAATTTTGTTTTATTGAGTTTCCAAGCGGCCACTTTCACGATGTTGTCTTCTACGTAACCCTTAATCTAGACAGAAGATAATATATCGATGATCCTAGGCGAAGGTTGTCATGTTTTCTGGGTGCATATTATGTATATTAAACTTCGTTTCTTTATGCCAACATAACTTCTGCTTGAATCGAATTAAGAAGAGATGAGAAATGAGAGAGGTGTGAAGAGATTTCTGCAGGTTCGGCAACGCGCGCTTGATACCCCTGGTGTTGCAAGCGTCCATAGGCTACGGTAACCGCTTACCATCAGGCGGGCCGTATGCTTGTTTGCCACCTAAGTCGTATAAAAAAAAAAAATTGAAATAGGTGGTATTTTGTATCCTTAATCATTATAATAATCCGTAATTATGAGATCACGGGTACCTCATCGTCGTTCTGAGGTACATACATTGTCAAAACAATACTTACCGTGACAATACGATCAAAATGTACATCATGCCGTTTTATAATTTTTCATGTATAGGGTGACTGTTAATTAGTCAACGATACTTAGACACAGGATTGTACTCATGATAACAAACAACTTTCCCAGAGAGTTCTTTTTAATTTACTTAACACATGAGCCCATAATATTTAGTAACTAACAAGATTAAGAATACACCATTAGCTTTTATTTAATTTAGTTATTTATCCCTATTTGTTTCTTTGGGAAAGTTGTTGGTTATCATGAGTACAATCATGTGTCTAAGTATCGTTTACTAATTACCAGTCACCCTATATATGGCATAGGGAGTTTAATGTATATGTACAAAATATATTGTATATAGATATTTTTAACGCAATATCCTACTTGATATAGTAGCAACTGTTAATATGCAGTATTTTATATCAAAATATCGGATATTGAAGAACTCTCGAATTGAGAAGGTCAATCGAATCAGACTAAAATTGGAGCTTCGCAGATGGAAACTGTAGTGTAAAGAGAAGCGTAGGTAGCGCCCGAGGGAGGATCTACACTGTCACTAGAAATACTTTTTGTTAGAATAGGTAGTTAACCAATTTAATTGATCGCAGTTGGATAATTACCAACTTTAGTGGCACTTAGTCTTCTATGCTGGATCAAAATTTTACTGAACACACCATGGCATTTCATATTTTTATTTGCATTTAGAATTTAGAGATTAGAAGCCTAAACCACGAGTACCAAGACTAAACTTATATTTATTTTTCATTTAATTGAGAATTATTTAAGAATAAATAATAAAATGATTATAAGAAAGTTTAACGATGAGGTGAGAGGTTTAAGTTAACGAACGAATACTTAAGAAACAATTTTTCCCATTATAATCAAGCGAATTTAGCGAAAGCTCCATAAGTTATTCAGAATAATTTCGAAATTAATACTTCACGAAACAACCGATTGTTTTCTATTTACATAAAAATCTTTAGACTTGGTAATTCATCATCCTTTGTTTGCAGGGCAGATGACATGATCTCCTCTGACATTTCATTCATTCGGTTCGTTTATTTCTATGGCAGTTATGAGTTAGCAGCCTTTTGTATGGGGTAATATCACCATGTTCGTACGCTTGTTGCGCTGCAAACGTATTCAATAAAACGTCTATCTCACCTCTCACGTGAAGGGCGTTAACTGAAAATATCGCATCCCCTACGTGCTTATCGCACTCAACGACGTCTATAGAAAGATCCTTTCAAGAGGTTCGACCCTATACATTTTAAGAGTATTGAAATTTATGAGTGTCCTTTGAGTGTTTGCAGCCATCGATGTGATGAGCTACTGACAAATTTTAGCTATCTTTGAATATGTAGTGAAATTCAACAACGATTTCTCTTAAACTATCAATTGAAATGATGAGATATACTTATCTGATTTATGTAATATTTCAACATTTGAATCCATACAGTTCGATAAAATCGCTTTAAAATTTTTCAAAGTGTATATAGGTACTAGGTACCTACATATTTATGTCCTCGGTTGTACGATTACACATAAAAATTCACGCTCAGTTAAATATAATTATCATTTCTAATTTCTTGGCAATTGAATATATAAAGTAATAAATGATAGATAATTTCAATTAGATTTGTATCAATGCGAAACTAGGTTATCGAAGACTTGCGCATCGCTTCTTAGAAATATGTATTTGTTTTAAATTATTTCCAGAAGTCAATCTTGATACATGTCATAAAAAAATATCCTTGCACAATTTATAATTGACATGATAAGATCCCGTGTGTCAAGGTAATTGTCTTCAACGCGACACCCTGAGGGTTCCGTAAATACTTAGTGCAAGGGCACAAAGCCACAAACTTGACAAACTGCCAGCTATCGACCGATGAGATGATGTTAGTCAATGTCAACTAGCACTCGTCGCGTTTCATTATCATTTAGCTGATTTCTTACTTTCAAAAGAATATTAATTAAACCTTTCATATCTGCATACTTCCAGCCTGATTTTATTACTGACACTTTAGATAATGGTGCAGATTCTGTTGTTTACAACGAAACAAATTTTAGTCTCACTATGTCTCTTTCTAACAAAGAACAAAAATAAGGATGTAAGAAATTTTGTCCTGTCAAATTAGTCAAATGCTTGTTTTCAATATAAATTTAGTCGCCATCTATCGGGGTTACGTCTAAATACCCGCAAATGAAGGTGGCAAAGTCTAATTTGACAGCTTTAAATATTTTCAATCCAAGTTCAATCCTTTTTCAATAATGTCATAAGAAAGAGATGTGATGTGACTATTAGTTTAGTGCGATTTACAACAGAATCGACACCAATATGTATAATATGTATAAGGAGTGTTCAACATCAAAAAATTGGCTACAAATGACTGGGTAGAGCCAAACTCGCCTCATAGTACCACTTACGCAAACACCCAATATGTAGATAAGGACCACAATAGACTTGGAATTTCTGGGTTATCATGTTACTTGAACCCGACTGATGAAACGACCTTATTCGATATCTCGTTTTATACTTTCAACTCTGCACAATAAATTGCATGCCTATTGATATTTTTTACTTATGCTTTATTGTTATATATTGATTCAATCATGCAAAATATAAATATATAGAGAGATAATTTAGAAATACTCAGTAATTAGGTATCGTAGACTGCCTGATGGCATCATACTTAAGCCATAAGGATGTTTACATAAAAAAATGAGTGGAAAAAGTAAAAAAACAAACTCCAATACATCTCTACCCTGCCAGGACTTACGAAGTCTGTGAAATATTTTTTTCTACGTTCAAATCCAATAGTGGCGTAACGAGGGACCTCTTGGAAAGCTGCACTTGACTAAGCCGCGTTTACCCGGAGCTCCGCACAAACCAACGGCGCGTGACTAAAATTCACGACACTGCTTAGTTGTACAACCAAGTTACGAGAGCTTGCATATTTAATATCAACCACTGTTATATACTGAAACGCTTGCCAAATAACTGTGATCTTTACGGTGCAAGAGCAAGTAGTAGGATACTGTTCTGAAGAATTGTTTGACCTTCTACCATCGCAACTCTCGCCATCGACGGGGAGTCCATCTTCACACATTCGAACCAAAATGGTTTCGTACTGTGTGGTCTCAAAGAAGCTTCCTTTCCCGGATACTAAGATTGTGGTATGAGCTCCCGCCCGTGGTTTTGCCAAGGGAGTACAGCATGGGGTTCTTCAAAAAGGGTGTGAAGAGATTTCTTCAGGGTCGGTAACGTGCGAGTTTTACCCCTGGTGTTGCAAGCGTCCATAGGCTACGGTAACCGCTTACCATCAGGTGGGTATGCTTGTTTGCTATCTTGTTGGTATAACAAAATAGATATGAATTAACTGTCATCTGTCACAAAGTATTTAGTCATATTATAGAATTGTTACAAAATTATACAACTTTCATATAAATGTTCAGAATATATAGCTGTTTTGTAAAAGCAACACGATTTAAACCATATTTTGTAATAAGGGGTATTACAAAACATGGTTTAAAGCAAACCCAGGTTTTTAAATAGCCTCGTCTCTTTTTGTCATATGATGTAAGAAAATGACCAAGCGACTGGTTTTACTAAACTTGCTTTAAACCTTCTTTTGTAAAAAGAGGGGGATATATTTTAGAATATCATATATATCTAGGTAAACAGATATCTTTCAAGAAATCCAGGCATCGCGACTAATTCTGCGAGTCTAGCTCCTGAGATATAGACAAACCCGTAGTTTAGGAGTCAGAGCTCATAATTAAACTATAAACTTGTGTTTTGGCATTTAAAACAAAACTAAACAGACGAGTAAATATGACGTGGAATAAATTCTGGAGTTATAAATAAGTTCTAAAATCTAACTTCCCTCTAAGACTGAAAATGAAAACTGAAATAAGAACTAGGCCAACAGTCATAGACGCTCTATCACACTGTCAAAAACTCAAATGGAAATGGGCAGGCCACAGAGCGCGTATGGATGGCTGGCCCTTCCGGAAAAAGAAAGAGAGGTAGACCACTGGAAAGATGGTTAGACGAAATTAAAAAGATTGTAGGAGACAACTGGCTATCAATAGCCCAAGATAGAGAAAAGTGGAGTAAACTGGAGGAGGCCTATACTCGTATAATAATGGAAATTAGACTAATTTATTTTAATGTGTTTATATTTTTTTGTATATGTAATATTGAAATGTTTTTTGTTTATTTGTAAATTTTATATTGAAAATACTAATGTGAAATATATTATTATAATAATAAGGCATGTATTTAACGCGGCGACAAATTAATCTGAATTTGGTATTTATAAAAAATGAAAGGAGGTACTAAAAATAATAGGTTGGCAGCTAAAGTTAAGGATCATTTTAAGTAGAAAGCAGCAGCTAAATAAGCTTTGTTTTAATTTAAACTGGCATCGATATTTTTGTTTTGGTAACTGAATTTATTGTTAGGCGAAGACTTGATGGCGGATAAAAAGTAGAAAATAGGCTTTCTTAAATTATATAATGAGGTTGTATATAAAGTAAACTAAGATGAGAAGAAAATATGAACATGGTCATATAAAACATACTTTGTGCGACATTTTAAGACCTCTAATTAAAGCAAATAGTGGCATGCAAAAAAAATTGTGTGTGTCTATAGATTTATTTCTTGACTTTTATTTCCAACACGCTTTTATTAGCTTCACCTGGAAACATGGAATTGCTTCACATTCTATGGAATCACATATATGTAAGCCGTGTTCGGACTTGTTGGAATCGTCTTGAGATGCATGATGATGCATTTTAGTTTTAGTTTTAGTTTTAGTGCTTACCCTCCTACTCCATCATCAGACCCTGAAAACCTTACATGGTTAAAGTTCATCTCACGACAATTCCAACAAACCCAAACACGGCCAGGATACGATGATCCACTATGGAGTTCGAGTGCTTACCCTCCTACTCCATCATCAGACCCTGAAATCTATATACAGTCAAAGTTCATCTCATGACAATTTCTCGAACACGGGTAGGATACGTTGCTCCACTATGGAGTTCCAGTGCCTACCCTCCTACTCCATCATCAGACCCTGAAAATCATACATGGTCAAAGTTCATGTCACGACAATTCTAACTACCCCAAACACGACCAGGATACGATGATCCACTATGGAGTTCCAGTGCCAACCCTCCTACTCCATCATCAGACCCTGAAAACCATACAAAATCAAAGGTCACTGTTTTCGGTCCCGAAACCAGAAGAGCCCGGTTCGAGTCTAGCTGTTTTTTTTTTAAATTCGAATCTAAATATAATTTCCAAAAAACACGATAAGCTAAAAAGTAAAAACCAGGTTCAACTCGGTCATCCAGATACTAATTATGATGCCACAAACAAAAATACTGAAACCCTAATTCTTAATTATAGTACCCGTTTAAATTTTTACAGCTGCTTGCAAATCGCAGCCCGAAAGTGTATTTTTATATGGAAGCCTATAGTTGCCAATAATACAATGTTTGTTATCCCACTGTCAATATTAGTCGCCAAGTCATTATTTATAGTACCTATTATTTCTATGTGCCTGTTTAATATATTTGCTACCTTAAAGAAGCTGCCACTATTTGGTTTTTATGATACCTTGCAATTTGTAGCCCATCTAATTTAATAGTTACCAAATTATTTAATCACTGCCAAGTTATTTTTTTAGTAACCAATAGTGAGTCGCCCTTTAATTTGTTAGTCGCCTCGAAAATAATTAGCCTAATAATAATAATGTTTTAGACAAAAAACATGATATAATTTAAAACTGAATAGGATAAGTAAAACAGTAACGCGTGTAGAGGGTCAAAAACACAGTGACAACATCATAGATTTAGAATTTTCTACTATAGTCCTACAAACTTATCTGGCCTGGTGGTCAAAAGTGGATTTTGAAATTTTAATTGCCATTGGTCAAAGAGAATATAAACACTACGTTCATTGGTTGTCTGCTTCACCAAATGCGATAACAACGACTCTCTCACCGGGCGAGATAACTTTGTGGGACTATACTATAGACAGCATCGTGATTCCATAAAAACTTTTTGGTATGAAACTTGGAAAGCAACAAAAGCTATCATTCAAGTGTCGCATCTAGCTATCAAGCGCTGGGGTGACAGCAACCGACTTGCAAATTGTCCCACTGTGAGCGATGGCTTTTATATTTTCTGCTTGACATAAAAATATGGCAGATGCTCTCCTACATCAATCTTATTAACTCCTGATAACTATGATCGAAGTGGCTGTTTTATTGAATAAGCAACAAAATAATGTATGTTAATTCATTTATTAGAATTATTATTAAAATAGACAAATAAAAAGTTACCTAATAATACAAAATCAAACCAATTTTTTTTACGGTAGAGGCACTATTCTCTATGTAAATCTATGGATTATACTTCAATTCCTTGGACAAAAATGTGTCAGTCCAGATATCCAGCTGTTCTCTACAGGTCGCATTTCTCGATCGATTCTCGTAAAATTTTGTGAGCGGGTTCGGTAATTATATGAAAAATTTCCAGAAAAACAAAAATACCCAATTATCGAGACTCGCAAGGTCTAACAGGTCACAGAGCCACTAGTTAAAGGAAAGTTACAACCAGATATTTTACCAACTCCAGAAGCTTAAGTTTTACAGCCTTACTAATAAAAAGTTACACGCGGTGTACACATCTGTTATAGGATAATTGCTACTAATAAAAACATTTTTGACACAAAGCCTGTATACACGTGTTTTAGTTACCTAGGAAATTTACACAGGGCTTACACGGGCCAGGACCCTTGTTTAGTGTTTGTATAAGAACATTATGGCGGATTTCAATAGATCAGCTGTGTCTGACAATCAAGTGTTGTGTCCATTTACTAAGGACCAGGCCAACCGCGCAACAAAATGACACCAACGCGCTGGCCCTAAAAAGTCATTTTAGGGCCAACGCGACTCAGTCGACAGCGGTCATACTGCGGTCCACGGAACAGTTCATTCGTTCATTGTTTGCTTATAATTGCCATAAAAATGCCTAGTTGCGTAGTGAAAGGCTTGTGTTTTATACTGGAGTTATGGATAAAATAAAACAAAAATTTACAATTTATTTGGTTTTGATAACTTTATGCAAAATGTTCCGGTACGTGTATCGTTAGTTTTGAAGTCATTGGCACAGCCATTTGCTTCGTTTGTTGACGTAACATTTGTAATTTGACAATGACGTTTTTCTTTCTTCTTCTTCTTTGGTTAAATGGCTACTGTAGCCATAAGCACAAGACAGTTTCGTTCAAAACCACCATTAGCTATTTGAAGCTTTTTAAAAGTAATTTTATTGTTTAATTATTAAAATAAAAATAGTCTTAAGAAAAAGAAACCTGATTTTTATGATATGATTAATATTTTATATAATTATTTTTCAGTATCTTTTGGTGTTTTCACATTTTTCCCCATATTTTCTCCCGTATTTTAAAGTTAGATAGTTTTAGTTTCAAAACGTTTCTAAAAAGTTGCCAGTCGTTTTTGTTTTAACAAATAGATAACTATACAACGCTTACACACTGATTATTAGTAAAGGGAGTGTATAGCAACTGTGTAAGGCTTACCCACTGCATAACTATACAGCTGTTAAACAACCGTGTTCCATATTTTTATTAGTAAGACGAAATGTACAACGATATAAACAAAACTAGCCGAACTTCAAGTAGTACAGAAAAAAATTATAAAAATACTTTTTTACTATCACTATTTAACACCTACATCGAAATTATATAAAGATACAAAATTGATGAACATAAAACAACTATATATTTACAATACATGCATTCTTGTAAGAAAAATACTAAATAACTCAGTCCATACTAACTCAGAGTAGATAAATACTACGTACAAATACTAATGTATCTTTTATGAAATCGAAACAAATAACAACACGGACCACACGTCGAGCTAGTTATTTGGTACTCCCTAAGACAAGAACAAACTACTTATGGCAAATCAAATTTTACTTTTGAAGGTGCACAGCTGTACAATAACTTACCGTCAATCATAAAAAATGTAAACTCATTTAATGTGTTCAAAAGTAAACTTTTGCAATATGTTACAGGAAAATACCAAAGATTTTCATAGGGCATCGTGCCTCTACCCAGATGGATAATCCGCCTTACTAAAGCATGACATTTAATTTCACTCCGCTTGAGGGGCTCCCTGAGCAAATCGCTCTCAGTTCGTACTGCGCACGGCTGTCAAATACTGTAAATTCTGGCTTGTTTATTTCATGTTGCCATAGAGGCGACTATCCTTCTGGACGTTTTAAATTCTTTGGAAAATACTTATAAAAAAAAATGAGTACAAAACAAACGTTATAGACGAATGACAAATTGTTAATAATATTTTACTTATAAGCTCATTTTGTTCTCATGTAAGTGACTATGTAGTCTTTCTTTGAGAATAAATATCTTTAAACCTAAACCTATATAGTCAGAGCTGAACCAAATTTAATCATCATTCATGATCGCAAACAGCATTAGCCAACTAGAAATTACCAAATCAACTAAAATGTATGCATCACAAGCATTAGCGCTGCACGAAAACAGCTATTCTGAACAAATGAAGTCATTATCATCCCTATAGATAGCAGCACACTAATTTCTCCAGCACTCATCATCTAACATCGCATTAGCTAAATTAAATAATATTCTTGCTTGAAAATGGTGAACCGACGATTAGTATCGCTTAATACTCAAATCCTTCTCTATAAATTGTGAAAGGAAATGCTTCAACAATATGCTTCTACAATTTCATTTGTAGGTAAGTAGGGAATAAATTAAATATCCTAGAATAATTATATCAAATCGTTGTTTATGATGTATGTAAGCCTCCTGTATTGGTACAAAATGATTTAATTTTTCCAATCAATTCAAGGTCAATTTCAACTTTTATATTTATTTTCGATCTATTAGTATTTTGATTGGCCTTATTTTTTTAGTACTGCACAATAACCTA
This sequence comes from Achlya flavicornis, assembly GCA_947623365.1. NCBI lineage: Eukaryota > Metazoa > Arthropoda > Insecta > Lepidoptera > Drepanidae > Achlya > Achlya flavicornis. Next base: position 11,730,320 of record OX392473.1, on the reverse strand, counting down.
AAGCAATTTTAAATATACGTATATATTACCTAAAAACAAACATTATCGTCGAGACTTTTTATTGCTATTAATCTGTCAATTATTTAAATAAATTTTTTTTTTGTTGTTCAGGTTAAATATATGTACAATAAATCTGAAAAGGAGATCAAAGAGTACCTAATTGATAAAGAAACGTAGGTTCTTAACAAACTTTGTTAGGAACAGATGAGTTCCGAGTTCCGACCCCTATTTGCAATTCAACCTTCAATTATAAGTGAATCAAGTGGTGCGGCGTGTCCGTGATTTGTTTAAAAGCTTAATTCCTTTTCATTTTTAACCGCTGCGTTGAGAATATCGTGGGAGTACGTTTTGAGATGGGCAAAAGAGATTTATTATGCCCGAGAACAATTTGTTGTCCTTTCACTTTTCATCCTTATGTTTTCGTTAGTCATTGTGTTGTGCACTGCAGATGAGATAATTCGTTTTCCAATTACTATCATCACCGTGCTATCATACAAAAGATTTTGTAATGTTTGTGTGCCTTGTAATTTTACTTTTCCTTGCGTTTACTAGATTAGGTTAATCGACGGATGTATCTTAATTAATTAAAAAAAAATGGACTTCAGAATACGTCTACTTTTCCCAAACAAACCCGTAACACAATTTATTTTCTGTGCGGTAGACCCACATCTGTGCATCGCTTTTTATAGCTGAAACCGCCGACGAGACACTTCTTTCCCGGAGGAACCCTTTTCTTCACTAAAAACGAATACCTACCCTTGTCCGACAGTCTACTCTTACCTTACCGCATTTGTATAATATTCTAATAATAACAACAATAATATCAACAGAATGACTACATGCGCTTCGAAGATGTCTCGCTTACTTCCGTTTCGTTTCATTTTGGTTGGCTGACCTAAAATAAATAAATAAAAAATAAATGGATTTAAATATCAATAAATTTATGAAGGAGTTCGAATGTCTTTGGTTACTTTTATGGTAAATTTTATTGGTTTTCAAACTTTTCGATCAATCAAGTGTCAGATTATTTTATAAAACCTGTCAAGCTCTGTAATCCAGAAAATGTCAACAAAATCATGAGCGAAATCAAACAAGGTACCCTACCTATTTGAAACTATGAAATTATTCAAAAATTAAATCACCGCAAATCACAGAAAGAAGCGTTTTAAATGACGCATACATTATCAAGGCTATATAACAAAATAAATCGCACAAAAAGCGATCATGGACCAGAATCTGCCGAGTTATGTAGACTTTGATTAACTTTAATATGTAAGAACTTACAGGACCCTTGCAAAGTTATAAATGACGGATAAAAATGAATATTTGCATTCCAAAGTCACTTCCACAGTGCCGCTTCCCGGAGGAAATCAAACTGTCAATCGATGGTGACAAAGTTTCAAACGTCCGCTTTGGTTCCTATCATTACTTGGTAATAGCTTAGCAATACTCGTTACATGCTGGTAAATGTTTGTAAAAAAAATATATTTGCTTCATTGCTAATAATGTACACTATGCTTTGATACTTGGCGATGATATGCGATGGCATAAAAAAAATCTGATGGATTTTGAAAGTGAACCACTACTTTATTGTTGCAAATATACCAGTTTAGGGGGATATAAGGAGAACAATACTCGCTTCAAATTGATCGTTATTTTAGGAAATCATCTCCAATGTTGAATTTTGATCTGGCTGTAGAGGATTTGTTGCCATACGTTGGTTATTTGATTATGATGTTGGGATATATGCTCGAACAATTAGAAGGTGTGCGACCTCCAATACCAAGTGCAGTGTTGCTGGTGGGTAACCTGCTTGTTCTCACTGACCCTCAGACTTTTGCTCCAGATAATCACAGAGTGCAAATTATCAGCCTGATTTATCTAATCAGTAATATTTTTCTGTTTCTCTACGATTTAATTGTTGCGTTAGGCTATGATTTCCCGCTTATGAGAAGTTAAGCAAATGCTGGAATGAAAACTTATTGATTGAATTTGTTTGAAATGAACATTGTTTCGATTTGTGAAATTATATAAATGTGAAAATACAAATATGCTTTTAATGTTAAAATATGTAAACACTCTATATCTATCTCATCTCATCTCAGTTCTCACTAATATTATTAATGCGAAAGTTTGGATGGATGTATGTTTGTTAGTCAGTCACGCTTCAACAACAAAACGGCACACAGATAGAATATGTTCTGGATTAACACTTAGAATCTTTTGAAAATAATAGGTCTCTCGGGAACGCGAGTGAAACCGCGGGACGGAATTAAGTTAATCATGAAAAAGCGTCCCGCTAAAAGGATAGACAACAGGTCACATTATATAACAATAAATATACCCTCAGCGACCCATAATGAATGAAGGAGATTTTTTTATTTCAGTGTAAGAGAATTTTAATTGGCTACGTGATAATATTAGCGTCGGAAAATTAAAACTCGCTAGTGAACTGAGTAAGCGAACTTATAACATGAAAGTGTCACTTGTATAAGCAACGTGCAGTGTAGAACTGATAGAGGGACCGTTATTAAATTATTAATGATATGCACTTTATGTTAATATAATAAGGTTGCAGTATGTAAATTTAGAGGACTACCTCAGGAGGGTAAAGGTACGCACACTCTATGCGGGAGTGGAGTGGCGCGTCGTATCACAGTGCAAATCCACCTTATACACGATACGATAGAAATTATAAAAAAATAGGTAGCTACTTATGTCGATGAGATACACTCTGTCCCGATATAATGCAATGTAACTACACGAGCCGTAAGAGGAAAATGAAAATAGCTCACGAGATCGGATCACGATCGGATAGTATGACGTTGGTAGTTGTCCATTTTCCTTTATTCACACAAAGATACTAAAATCAAGCATTGAAATATTTATTTAAATATCTGAATATTGTAAATAGCAATAGTAACAAATATATAACACTATCGCTGTTGTATCCAGCGTGATACAAAATTAAAAATAAATCATTTTATCTCATAAGTAAATATTCATAGAAAATTTTCTTGAGTGTAGAGCGAACGCTGCAATATCAAGAGTGCGATCAGGGCCTGAGTTGACAATTTGGCACATTTTGTAACAAGCGGAGAGTCCTTACGGCAGAGAGTGCTCTCCGCCGCCAATGACGCTTTTGTCGTTGCCACAAAGAGAAAATAATTATTGAAGGTCACAAACAACTTCGTTATTTCACCTGAAGCTCTAAGAACACTGTATAAACATTTATTAAGCTATATCCAATCATTGCGGGGAGAGTAGGAAAGAATAAATCATTTTTGTTCGTAATTGCGTATGGAGTAGGGTGTGAGTGAGGAATTAGAGAAGGCTTTCATCACATTACAGACACTTAGCCAAATTAATGAGAGTCGTAAATATATCGGCGCCGACCGCTGCTCGGACCTTCAATGAATATCAATACTATGTTGCAGCAGAGACCTAGGTATTGGAAATAAAAATTACTGTGGCTACCATTGTTTTCAGTACCTATCTATTTATCTTTTTGATTTTCATCGAGTGCAAGCGCCTAAACCGATTTAGTGTATCGTAATTAAGTCAAAGTCAAAGTCAAGCCATTTATTCAATTTAGGCCCCAGAAGGGCACATATGAAAGTCACATTTACTGAAGTTACCATCGGTTCGGAACTCAGCCTTCAACTGAGAAGAATCCGGCAAGAAAGTCAGCAAGGTTACATTTTTTAAATATTTTTGGTTAATCTGACTATGTTTGGCTTTTTTTTTCCAAATAATTAACAATAAAAAAGAAAGCATATACCTAAGCATAGAAAGTATCTAATGTCATGATTTATAGCGATGTCATATAGTCTACTATATTACCTTTATAACATTATGTTATCCTCTTGTTATCCTATGTATGTTATTAACATACGAGGACTACATCGCTGAATAAACTATTTCAAACTCATCTTCATCGAAATATTTGTATAATAAGTTATAGAGTAGAAACTGTTATGTATCCTTGAACTAAAAATATATTTTGTGTATAAGATTTATCCAGCACATTACAAATCGTTTCGTAGACAACGTCTACATTCTTATATAATATGAATTTTGTAGACATTCTATTCAATCTACAAAATCTTTCAAGTGCTACGACAGCAGCTACGGCTACGCTTACGAACGTGAGTTCTTCTCAGTTATATATAGTATTATCTATGAGTTCTACTTTGTAGATTGTAGTTTTTTCTTCTATTCTCCATAAAATTCCATGCCTTTAGACTTTAAATGATTGTCAGTCGCCAGTGTTAGAGTTTTATTAAGCAGAAACAGCAGACAGCTTCTTAAAAAAATATTTTTATGTAAAAAAATATTCATAGCCATCGATTAGTACGCTTTCCTATGACCAAATAGGTGAGAATAAGTAGGTATATGACATACAAAATACACTCTATACGTTCACTTTTCACTTTATTGAGTCTAGATTAGGTAACTACCGTAGATAGACTCATTCATGCTCTTAAAAAGTTACAAGATAAGTTTTAACATAGAGATACTTACTAGAAAAACATAAATGTTTCTGGAGGTGACGAAACTTTCACTAGGAGTAAGTAGTGTGAGAGTTAATGCGAGTTGTTGTCGTATTTCTTTATTTTGTCCATGGGTTGGTCAGTCCAGTGTCGCACTAACTTGCACTTAACGCGTCCGTGACTCGACGTTTTACTTAACTCGTTGTAACTTAATACATTGCGGCTAAAATCATGTATGTATTGAGCTTTTTGTGCATGTGCATTAATTCGAAATTAATTATTTTCTGAAAACGAAGAAAATTCCCAATTTCACTCCGTTTATTATATTTTTTTTAAATACTGTTTTAACTTCCTTATAAACTATTTTCCAAAAAAAGCAAAATGGTATGATTAAGTTCAGTTAAAATCTTCGCCATAAATACGTCTTAGTAATTAGTAGTTTAATAGTATGCAACTAAAGAATCTACACACTTGCGAAAACATAATATTTCACAAAAAATAATTAATCCCATTTATCGCAATTTTTTGGCAGTGAGTACACGAAAGCAACATCAAAGGCTACCGTACCTTTCCAAGAGCTACAAAATTTACGGAATAACTTCAGTACATACTTTTACCGTTTCTGCGATCGATCCCACTCAGGAAAGAGCCGACATTGATAAGCTTCCTTTGAGACGTTTTGAGACCACTGCGAAAAAACATCCTAAAATTTCTTATAAAAAATCTGTCGTCGACAGACATATGAATAGATTGTTTGTGCAGTTTAAAATAACTGTTTGATTGGTTGATTTGCTTCTGGTTTTTATTTCCAGCAATTTTTACACTTCTCAGAACTTGTTTGCCCCCTCAGATGATTGGAAGCACCACTTGATAACAATTTACTGTCATAGGTGGTTATACAATTGACCTTGATTCGACATATAGTAGGTATAATGTGTTTGCAACAAAGATCTTTTTGCAACATTTGTAATATTCTTCAATACCTATAGGAAATATGCACAATTTCTAAATATGTTAATTCCAGTATTTAAAAATTAAAAATTCAATACAAGCATGAATATTTTATTTATACTATGCGGATTTTAATTGTTATATTTCAACAACTGCTATCATTATGTTACGCGCACCAGCCTAAAAAAAGTTGGCCTGTTTTATATATTCGAGTAGTATGGCGACGCTCTTTTTAGGTATATCTATGGTATGATGTACATGTATGGTAAGATGTACTTAAATTAAAGTTGTTTGAAGAACGCTGCTCAAAGAAATGAAGTCCTTTTTATTAAATATTATAATTTCAAGTAGCTGCGGATCAGTCCGCAACGCGCTGTCAGACCCGCTGTTATTTAGACAAATGAGCAATCTAGCACCGAGCAAATTTTCGTTAATGCCATGACCAGCAGCAGCGCCCGCCTGAACTTATTCCCCTCATTCAGGAGCCGTCACTAGAAACCTCACGGCTACACATGCAACGAAATATGACAATTTGGTTCCGTCCCACCCTATTACAAGTTTCTCCATCAATTTTCAGACCATTTCATAGTACGCAACATACCTATATCGTGGGTCTATTAAAAGATATGAATGTATAACTTATGCAATCAATCAAAATGATAGAATCTCAACGAGAAATCTCAATTTACATTTGCTTTCTTTCTGCAAAAGAATCTCTTTTTTTCCGTTTCAGATCTTTAATCTTTTGACAGTTTTGATATTTAACATGAATATTTTTTTATTTATTTTATATTCGAATTAATTCTTACTTACTTAGAAAGACGAAAGTGTGTTTGTTGGTTCTTTCAAACAGCATTGAAGCAACGAATTGACATGTTTTATATGTTTTATTATATAGATTAATAGCGGCCCGGTACGTGCTTCGCTACGTATAAAATGAAGTAATAAAAATGTGATAAATGAAGAACCGCTCGACCGATTTTGTGCAAACTTCACATAAACCATCTACTAAATAGTCCGAACAAAGCCTAAACATTTGGTTTGGATAGGTGAGCCCGTTCTTGAGTTATAAAATTACAACGAAAAGTGGCATTGATTTTTATATATATAGATACTGATGAGCCGGAGACTGAGATAGGCTTAATGTCTCAGGAGCGTAGGCGAAACCTAGTCTAGATTCTATTAAATACCTATCATACCCATTTATGAAGAGACTTGCTTCAAAAGCTATTAGTCAAAATCGACATATTGGAGTTCACATAGCATCTAAATTGAAACGTAGATTAGGAATAGAAGCGTGCAGGACGCAAGCACATCTAGAAATCAAATCAGTTCATACGGAGAAGGCGCAATCATCGCATGTCAGATTGCAATTAGAGTCATGTACACAGCATACAGCTCCCCACTCGGAATCGATACAACATCAGTTCATGAACTACTCTATAAATAGTATGGCTAGTGAATATTTATTTTTTTTGGTCAAGGCGGCTGTTGAAATCTCGGAAGTGTAACGGTATAGGAAATGAGTACATTCCTGTCTTCGTTAAAGTTAGTCAGGGTGTTCTGATCATGTCAGATTGGTGGTAACTGTTAGTTGATCCCTTTTTTTAATCCAGCTATAAAATAAGTTATCTTTCGTATTTTAACTTTGACGGATAGAGTTCACTATTGGGCCGCCCATTGTAACACTTTCGCTATTATTTGAATATTGATTTAAAAAATCTATTATTACAAAGAACTGGAAAAATATATTTATAATATATTTTCCTTTGCGTCTACATAAAACGTAAGTATAATATTAAGTTTTTGTTTTTTTTTTCAGATTACAGGGAACTTGCATTTGTGCAGGAATTGTTCAGCCTTATTCCACCATCCCCATTTTTACACCGACCCACAAGAAGCTGTTTTTTTTTTACCTGTTCGTTGTGGACATTGGTGCCGAAAATACGGAGTCAGCAAGGGAGTGGAAGTGGAACTTGCTTCCGGCGTCTGGGTTTTCTCATCTCTTACAATCTAGGGCCTTTCAAGGCCAGAGTGAATAGTTTTTTTTTGAGTAAGCGTGTTCCATCTTAGGCTTCGATATCGTCACTTATAGACGTGTCCTACCAACCTATCCAAACGCAGGCGTATTGTTTTTTATTTTTATAAAATCAACAAAATATTGGCTAAACAGAAAACAGTAGGTATGTAGTTACGGTCTCAAAATACCCACACCTCCAGAGCACAATGAATAAAAACGACAGGTATAACTTGAGAAATATAGCGCTATTAGGGAACCCTTTTTAACATAAACTGAAACAAAAATATCCAAATGGGCCCGATGCCAAGATAAGATCTTGAAAGATATTCTGTTGCAGAATAAATGATGTCGTCGGAGACCCTTGACGCGACCCGGTGTTACTTAATATTCAAGCAATTAAAGCCGAACGCTTACCGCGACCCGACTAAAAGAATTCGAACTTACTATAAAATACAACGACCTTAGCAATTGAATTTCATTTGAGTTGAAACGTTACCGAAATAAAATCTAGTCGTCGACGAAAAGCAAGGGTCTTCAAATGTTGACTGACGTTTAAATCTTTTGTATACAGCATTTTGCAGACGGACGCGAAAGGAGCAATCTATTTGACAACTAAAAATGGAACGTTTCCTATATCGCTGACGTCCTTGAAGTCCCACGACGACTCTACATCGCAAGACACTCCAAAGATTTTGTCAGCGACCGCTAAAAATGTCTCCCACAATAGCGGTGACAGGACGCATGACTACTGGGTGGATGGCTCCGATGAAATGCTGCTCTCCAATTATGTCAACACGTCGTACGACGAGATTGATGCGATGTACATGTGGAAGAGTAACAATAAGCGGAGCATTAACGATGCTGTCTCAAAAAACATCACTTTGGTACTTGAGAACTTGTTAAAGAACTATGAAAATTCTCAACTACCCACGCATGGGAAAGGTTCGTATCGTAGGCATGTAAGTTTTTAAAGAAATAAACATACTCTACTTGATGATTCTGTTTCAGGAGAACCAACGGTAGTTAAAACAAATATTTTGATAAGGAGCATGGGTCCAGTGTCTGAGCTTGACATGGTAACTTAATTTGCTTTTAATTATAAATTTTAAAATAATAACTTATATTAAATTATTTTTCTCACGTTCAGGATTACTCGATGGATTGCTACTTCAGACAGAAATGGCGTGACGATCGACTGTCGTTCTTCGGCCCCATTCGGTCTTTGTCACTTTCCATCAAGATGTTAGAAAGAATCTGGAGACCAGACACCTACTTCTATAATGGAAAACACTCTTACGTGCACACAATCACTGTGCCCAATAAATTATTGCGAATCAGTCGAGAGGGTGATATTTTATACTCGATGCGGTAAGAAAAGGTTTCTAATATGGAGGTTGCATTTTGTTTTCCTCTATATAAGGTATAATGCGGCAGCCTAACAAGTTATTATAAAATACATAGGTTCTTAGTCCAGACATAGCCCATCAGGCTGGGCTATTGTTGTCCTACTTCATGGAATAAAGTAAAACGGATTAAAATAGTAAGATGAGTACTCTACTCGTCTTAATGAATTTCTAAAAGTAACTGCTAATATTATGGATGTAACTGTAATAGGTATGTAATATGTAAATTAAAAATTGCAGCGTCTGTGGTGCGACAGACCGTTCGACATTTATTTATTTATTTATTTATAAGGTAAACGAAACAGGTTACAGTTGATTAACAAGCATTAAGATTAATATGACATATCGATTCTATAACCCTAAACACGTTTACACAGCATGCACAAATAAAACTACGCATATTGTTGGTGTTCAAGTTAAGACAACCAAAAAAGAAAAACACAAGCTAAGTATAAAAAACCCAAATTAAAACCAATTAAAATGAAATAAAAAAAAAGATTACATACAAATTAGACACAAATTAAATTAAATTAAGCATAAGTACAGTAATTTTACTTAAGGACACTATGGATAAGCCTCTTGAATGGAAGTTGCCGAGGCTGAAAAATTTCAAGCTCATCATTTACACTGGCCAATTCATTATATGATCTACACATTCTTACAATAGGATTATAAAAGGATGTATTATTTTATAAATTTTCAATGTGAACAACTTGGCTTGACATGAAAACTTTAAGGATTTATTTTATGCATTACAGCAGACTAATTGTGAAAACTATATGCAAAAATAATTATAAGCCTAAAAGCCTAATTATAAAAAGTTAGACACCCTATCTATCTACTTTAAAAAAAAAAGGTATTTAGTTATCTACTTTTAACGCAAACGATTCGAGTTTTAAAATAAGTCCGAGCAAGTTATTACAAAGAAACAAATTGGGAATGTTGTACGGAGAGGTTCATTAATTTCATAGACGCTAAACAACCATGGCATCCGCCATTTTTAATTGGCAGTGTGAAAAATATGCGCGCTCCGGTTACCCCGTCGTGTTATTTATTGTCCGTAAATTGCCGTATTTTTTATAAGTATATTAGGCTATTTTGTGATGATAAGATTAAATTCTGAGTTTAGTTTACGCAGCTCTAATAAGTTTAACTGAATATTCACGGCTCCCGGCTACTAATCGGTTTAGTTTCGTGGAATAGGATGGCCGAGCCAATGCTCCTGAATGCAGCAAACAAAATGTGCACTGAAAATCCGTTAATCTCATCGGCTTAATTTAAAATGCGTTGAAGTAAATCTTTCTTTAGAATAAGTTAACATAACAACTATATTTTAGACAAAATAATACCATTTATTACTAAGTACGTACATACTACATATTGACCTACTAATGTTTGTAGAATTAATTTGCAAAATTCGTCTTTATTTCCAGGCTAACAATCAAAGCGAAATGTCCCATGGAACTGCGCAATTTTCCAATGGACCGACAATCTTGTCCACTTATTCTTGGCAGCTGTAAGTAGATAGATATAGTTTGTCTAGTTTACTACATGTTTTGGGCATTAGCAGATAATCCTCTGAGGCGAGAACAGATAGAAAAGATATGAAATCTCTTTTTATCGGCATGAAACCATTTGTGAAGAATATCTTTTATAGCTACTCCCTCATTCACGCTTGAGAAATTGTAGTTGTACACATTGGCATTTTTTCAAAATCTAATTTGGGTTCTTCATGCTGATCAGTTTTTAGTATAGGACCAACTTAAACAGAAATCTGGAAAAATAACCTACAAAAGATCAAGATCTACGACATCTGGTTTGGTTCCTCAATAAAAATAATTTTGGGATAAAAGTATTTGCGCAAAGGATATAAGCTTTTCAATGCCGAAAATATTTGCTGATTGTATAACGATTTTAGAGTTTGGTCCCAAATCTATCGACTACGGTTTATCTTAGTATTTTAATTTTCTCATTTTCTAACAGTTGCATATTCGAACCAGCAGTTAGAGTACCAATGGCAGAACTCTGAGAGTGTAAACTTTGTTCCGGGCATGACACTATCGCAGTTTGATCTCATCAGTTTTCCTTATAGGAACTTCACATTTACCAGGAGAGAAGGTAAGACAAATACATAGGCCAGGCCAATGACGCTGCTACTAATAAATAAATAAATATCCTGGGACATTCCTCACACACGGTCATCTGATCCAAACTAAGCAGAGCTTGTACTATGGAAACCAGATAACAGATATAATACATATACCTACTTTTTGTTTGTAAATACATATGTACTTAATATACATAATTACACCCAGACTCAGGTCATACAGACATGTTCATGCAAATGCATGTCCTGTGTGGGAATTGAACCCATTATCTGCGGCGCGATAGGTAGAATCTTTAACAGTCTTAACCAATCACGCCAGCTTGCCAGTCAGCTACTGTTTCTTAATTAGTTTTTCATTGTTGCAAGATAGTGACAAAGTAATTTTTCGGCCATAGTACGGACTAGTTTATTTTTATTAAGTATTTTATTTTATTTATCTTGTCCTGGCGTAAAAATCCAAAGTCAAGAATCCGTAGGTAGGACAGACTAGTATAGTGCCACAAGCTTATCTGGCCCGGTGAGAGAGTCGCTGTTATCGAATATGGTGGAGCAGACAACCAATGAACGTTGTGTTAATATTCTCTTTGACCAATGGCGATTCACATTTCGAAATGGCGTCGTTAGTTCCTCTTTTGACCACAGGGTCAGATAAGTTTGTAGGACTATACCTAATTGTGAAATAACATAGTTATCAAGTATTTCAGTGAAATAAGGACAACAGAGAAACTATTTGAAAGTCTGCCGTTCACTATATGCAATTTGTATTTATTTTATAGCAATTTGTAGGCGAAGCATAATCCGATTCCGAGGATTCATAGCTCTGGCGAGCGGGCCTAAATCTGTGCTATCTTAGAGCCTCACTGTCCTTAGGTATTTGAATAAGTTAACTTATATTTTCAACAACTACTGATATAATTTCCATGTCTCTCTCTAATATAAGTACCTATAGGTACACTCTTTATGTATATATATATATTAGTATTATTATTTATTTATATTTATTAGGGACAGCAGCAGCCTTAAACTTACACGATTTAGGTACATTGTTGAACTTAAAAATGTAGTACCATGGACCTAAGTAAGTAGGTCCTGTTAATAAATCAAACATGCACGGTTTTAGGTAACTTTCACGGGTAATTTTATAGCACATGGATTAACATATAAGTCACTTTTTCGCGTGAAAAAATAAGATCCCGCGCGAACGTAGGTGTAACCGCGGGGCGAAAATTACATAGGAAATAAATACTTTCATATTGAACTATTTCCGCATGACTGTACGTATTAAGTACAAAGTTCTATTCATTTAGCAAGAAAGTTTGTCAGACGCAAACAAGAGTAACCCCCCTTATTACACTGCCTATACAAACAGAGAATATTCATTGGTGATATTACATCCCTCCTTAATATCTACGCTTGTATCCATAGTATCAGGAGTAGATCATGTTTTTATGTTTAAGGAAATTTTCATCAATCGATTTATTAATTTTATGAGAATCTTGAAAAATGTGTTAACGCTATCAATATTGGAGGCAGCGAGCGAAAAAGCTCTCGATCCCGCACCGCCTCTCATAACAGAGCTTTCATCTCCACTAATCACGAGCCAGCACTGCCGGGCTTTATCCGCTTACCCTCTAATGTGATTTCGTTCACATGGATTCAGATATGCAAAATATACCTTCGATATACACCTTAGCGTAACTCCTTAATGTGATTTTGGAAATACCCACGCGTTTTCCTTCATATCATATGTTACTCACCAAATAATTATGAAACACTACGTAAGTAAAGTACATAATCTAATTTGTAGATATTGGAAAACGCACTCATGCGAAAATTAGTTTACCAACCCCTCACATATTTATCGAAAATTTCTATGCTCACAATACGTCACGTTTAGCATTTTTATCTTAAATTGCCCTTCCAAATAGACCTCAAGTGCTTTCCTGTACAAATATGATTTACTTTTTTCGTCTCGAAGGCAAATACAAAATAATGTCGCGAGAATGTCGCCTCGCGGGCCGATGACACGAATCGGCTTTTACGCTCCAAGGCATTTACATTCGCTCTGATGGCTGAAGATGTGCCAATTCGTAAATGGCCATGGCTTTCCTATCACTCCAAATACTAGCTAGGGTAAACTTGTCTCACTCGCACCACTTAAGCTAGTGCTTATGTCGTAGAGACAAGGGGCAATATAAAGGGTTTCAATAGTGTAACCTAGTTATGTAACCAGTATCAAAATCAACATTAATCTTATAAATTACATACCTAAATAAACATAATACTTTGATATTATTAAATCGTACTCAGATACTGTATAGTATGAGGCATGAATGGTGAGCACAGATAGGCCGTAGTGGGGCCAAGCTCGCGCATGTGCACTTTTGCCCAAATCACAGTAGCCAAATGACACGCTTGAATCCAATAGACGACAAGCATCGACTGACGAACCAACGAAACTTGACGATAATGCAAAAATAATCTTACAAATCGTGCAACATGGCCGATTGTGATTAACAATCCCTGCCGCAAGAGGCCGTATAACTTTTAACTTTAACTGATCTCGAGGTATGATTTAAGCAAATTTTTATATTGACGGGCCAGCTGGCGTGGATAGTTAAGACTCTGGTTAAGATTCCACCTATCGAGCCGCAGGTCGTGGGTTCGATTCCCACAAAGGACATAACTTTGTGGGCATGAACATGTCTGTATATCCTGAGTCTGGGTGTAATTATGTAAGTATATTAAGTATGTATTTACAAACAAAAAAGTAGTATATATATAAGGTCCTAATAAATTAGTATCGGTCATTAGTAATGAAAAAATAATATTAGAACAATAATCCGTTGACCGATCAGATGACCGTGTGGAGGAATGTCCCAGGATATTTATTTATTTACCCTACACCCCTATAATGCCATGGTCAGTAACATATGAATAAGACCATTTACGTGCTTAGATTGATTGTACCTATAGGTATTAAAATTTCCAGTACATTTACAGGCGATTTCTCTGTACTTCAAGTGTCGTTCAATCTTCAGAGGCATACCGGCTATTTCCTCATTCAAGTTTACGTGCCGTGCATACTTATCGTTGTCCTTTCATGGGTATCTTTTTGGATACATCGTGAGGTAATCATCTTACCTGAAACGTACGTTTTTTTGCAAAGATAACTTAACGACTGATAAATTCTATTTCTCTTTCAGGCTACATCGGACCGTGTTGGCTTAGGAATAACAACTGTTTTGACGCTGTCCACTATAAGTTTGGATTCACGCACCGATCTGCCGAAAGTGCGATACGCGACGGCACTTGATTGGTTTTTGCTAATGAGCTTCTTTTATTGCATCGCGACACTCCTTGAATTTGCTGGTGTACATTACTTTACTAAGGTACTTAACTGGGGAACACTTTTATAGTATTATTCCCATGAGCGTTTTAAAAACATGTCGTAAAATTTCGTGTCAAAGGCTGCATTCCGAATTAATGCTATAATCGCTGTAATCGATTTGAGCGTGCTTAAACCCGTAACGAATTGATAAATGATAGATTACGATGTCCCGTGAAACGTCATAGATGACGTCATGATATCCGCCATATTGCGCTCACACCGACCATGCCCTAAACTGATATCACCGTGAGCGCTGTCAAAAGTGACGGTTAATTATTGTATTATCGGCAAAAAGTCTAATAAGATTCTTAGTTTTCTATTTGGCAAAGATACTTTTTATGATTTTATGAGAGAAAAATAATAAAAGACGAGAATATTCCTTTTTGCGAGTAAAATTTTAAAAGATATAAGGAGTCATAGCGAATTAATAATGATTAATTCAGATTTTAATTAAATTCTCAAATGTTCTGTTTTGAATACTGTGAGCGCGATAACGGGCGTTCCGAATTGTTGACAGTTCTCAGCTGTCAATATCGTGATATCTAACTCGGTACGCAAATTATTGCTGTGAGCACTGTGAGCGATATTAATCAATCCGAAATGTAGCCTAAGTAGGTAACTACTTTTCTATACCTACCTATGACTACAAATAGGTCTAATTAGAAAATTATTGAAAACACATGCTTATGGATTTCAGGTTGGTTCAGGAGAAATCGTGATTGATGATTCAGAATGGGAGGAATTGATAGAGGAAGTTGGTGGCGATGCTTTCGCAGCAAGACAGCTGGCTGTGCGTCGGCGCAGCTCAGTCCGCTCTGTAACTAATATGGTTAGTACATTCGAGGACATAAATATGTATACACTTTTTGAAATTCAATAGCGATTTTCTCGCATGTTTAACATTTAAGTGTTAAACTATTACACAAATCATAATAGTATATGTTAGAAGATTCTGCCTTTATAATATCTTATAATTTCAATCAGTAGTTTAAGAGGAAACCGTTGTTGAATTTCACTAAGTGTATACATATTTATGTCCTCGACTGTACCTACTTAATTGTTAACCACAAAATAAACTTGTATTAGGTTCAGCGTAGACACAGACCTGCACCTTTATTTATTTATTTATATTACAATACAACTGTGGGCTTTGTCGCTTATGCTATTATGTCGCCCACAGATTTGCTAATTACTTGACTTGACAAAATACTTATTAGTAGGTATCAAAAGAATACGAGTACTTATATGCACGTACTTAGGTATATTTTCAGGCATCTTTGAATCACTTCTCCAGGTAAAGACCACGACTTATTAGTACTAAGTACCTTCTTTGATCTATATAGGTAATATATCATTGATCTGATTTCCGTAGTAGGTACAGGCTCTGCATCAGTGGTCATATCTGGAGAATATTCCAAGATATTTATTAGATATTATTCTTTACAGAGCTACTTAATCCCAGCTCAAAGCAACTATTCGGGCGAAAGCACCGCTCCCCCTCCACCAGAGCAGGGGGCAGTCCGACTGACCATGGAACGAACCACGCAGACTGAGATCAGGGTGCCGCGCTGGAGGCAGTTGCTGTACTGCCTTGCGGGCGACGACACATATAGGCGGCAGAGGCAGCGGGAGGCTGGTAAGTTCCTACAGCCTACTAGGTACCGGAGCAGATTCAGATATCCGAGCAACTTAGCTCGAGTCAAATAACTACTTCATAAGTGGCGACAAATAAGATTTTTCAATTAATATTGTTAGACTTGTATCTTTGAGACTCCATAAAATTGTATAAAAGCTTATTACCTACCTAATATCGGAAATTGTTTGATTTTTTCTAGAGATGCCGCGAGTACTCCTTATTATTCGGTATTCAGCATTAAGTACCTACTCGATTTCTTTTGTTCGTCAAGTACCGAACAATAGTGTCTATTATTCGACATTCAGCGAATTTTTGTCTAAAATAAAATTTTAATTAACAAAAAAAACTAAAATCATAAAAAAAAACAAACTTGAATTTTTCATTAAAAAAAAAACTAAAAAGTAGGTACCTACACTTCTTCTTCTTCTTATTTTTAATTTTGGCAACCAAGCCCAAATTAGGGCTCATTTATGCCAGTGTCGAGTTATATTATAGTTTCCAGTCACAATAAATCACTTCACATTATAGTCCTCAGTCAGTCACCGTCCATAAAAGTCATGTTTTACTACAATGGTGGTCATTGTACTAAAACTCTTCACGGACATTTTGAGACAACTTGAAAAGTCACGATACACATAATTCATTTCATTTCACTTCACTGGTGCACATGGATGATCTTTATTGGATAAAATACCACCAGAAATACACAATAAAACTCAAAATACACAAATTTATGAAAATAAAAACGAAAATGCTACGTCACTCCGCAAGTTCCCGCCAAAAAGTAGGTACCTACACTTAGTATTATTATAGTATCATTTCTTCTTCTTCTTATTTTTAATTTTGGCAACCAAGCCCAAATTAGGGCTCATTTCTGCCAGTGTCGAGTTATATTATAATATCCAATCACAAAATCACTTAAATTTTTGTCCTCAGTCAGTCACCGTCCATAAAAGTCATGTTTTACTACAATGGTGGTCATTGTACTAAAACTCTTCACGGACATTTTGAGACAACTTGAAAAGTAACGATACACATAATTCATTTCATTTCACTTCACTGGTGCACATGGATGATCTTTATTGGGTAAAATACCACCAATAATACACAATAAAACTCAAAATACACAAATTATTGAAAATAAAAATGAAAATGCTACGTCACTCTGCAAGTTCCCGCCAAAAAGTCCATAGTATCATTTATCATCGATATAAAAAGCAACATCATTCATGTTGAAGAATTAGTACGCAATTCCTGCTCAGGATCACGAATTAGAATCAGGCTTTATAATTCATATTTAAAGTCCAATAGTATAGCCTTTTGATCCTTGTCGGACCATATTCGCATGGCTTTAATCCTTAAAGTAACTGCCCTTACTGACCCGTCCAAAATTTCCATCCTGTATATTGCTTGCCGCACTTTTACTGGCCGCTCGCCGCGAAATTTTGAAAATTTTAACTGACTTGCCCGCGCCCAATCTTCGATCGGGTTCAGTCAATCGGTTCACAGGACAAACAGATTTACTTTCGCATAATATAAGTATGGAGTACTAGTAAAATAGTAGTTTTCTAAGAATTAATCACCCCCCCCCCAACATAGATGCTCGCTACGGCCCTGTCTTCTTGTCATAGTGACGTCCATAATGATGCAAATGCTAAACCTACAATTTCCTATAAACGTTATAAACTTCAGAAGCATAATTATAATGTCAGTTAATTTGTTTCAGGGAGCCGCGGACATATCAACAGCGTATCACACATCGATAGGGCAGCTCGGGTTTTGTTCCCAGCATCGTTCGCCCTTCTCAATCTCTTCTACTGGATGGTATACGCGTTTTCCAACGACGACTTTGCTTGGAGCGACAACCCTATGAACTCGTTGTCTCACTGAAGAAGTTATTTAGATACTGTATTTTAGCCAAACATACTTACCTAGTAGGTATTGTATATAAATCAGACGTGAAAAATAAACTATACTACGTAGCTAACTTTTTAGTATAATTATTAATAATATCCTACCAAAACGGCCAAATCTGATCCCAATCTAAGCAGTTTATAATATACATAGATAGACCGGCCATATTTTTATTATAAGTAGAGGTGTGTAACTCATCAAAAATACGCGAGCTGCATAACAGCTCACGGCTCAGGTGTGTGAGCCGGTTCAATGACTCAGCTCGCAGATCAGCTCAATTTGTACCTATAGTCCACGATAAGCGCGCACGCTCACTGCGCATCGCGCGTTCAATCGAGCCGACTGAGCTGCCTCGATTCTTTCGACTCCGCCTAGCGACTCTTTTCATACTTTAGAGTTGGAATTAATTGTTTTTTTAAATTATGTAGTTATGTCACATATTTATTTATAGAATTAAATTATTATTTAAATGGTTTAGAACGCAATAATAATTCGTAGATTAGAATCACAAGAATAATCTATGGAGGGAGACGCAGATACAATAGCAGTTGGATTGAGCTGTGAGCTAGTCACTTTGTTGTTGAGCTGTAGCTCAACGGCTCAAACCCGTGTGATCTGATTCATTGAGCTGGTTCAGAGCTGAGTTACACACCTCTAATTATAAGTACTTATATAGAAAAAAACGTTATCGATTTTATTAAATAATAATAAATTAAACGTAGCAATATGTGTAATAGGAACCCCTTTGAAATATTATTGTAAGTACGTAGTATTGTTTTGAGTATGTAATTGCGTATACTATTTTTCTGTAATATAATAAAAAACTAAATCCAAAAGATATAGACACAAAATAAAAGCCCATTCTATAGTCGACATGTTTTATTGCATTCACAAACCGAACCCAAGAACATTGTATCTGTATTATGTGAGTAAAATTAGGCAAATTATTTGTTGTGCACACGTAAGCTGATAAGTTTCATGTACAAAACAATAGTTTCGCCATGAATTTGCCACTCGATATATTCGAAACCCTACTTAATCATACTTTAGCCAAAGAATTTAAAACGTCCAGAAGGATAGTCGCCTCTATGGCAACATGAAATAAACAAGCCAGAATTGACAGTATTTGACAGCCGTGCGCAGTACGAACAGAGAGCGATTTGCTCAGGGAGCCCCTCAAGCGGAGTGAAATTAAATGTCATGCTTTAGTAAGGCGGATTATCCATCTGGGTAGAGGCACGATGCCCTATGAAAATCTTTGACTTTAGCACGTTTTGAGCATGTATATAATTTATTGTGCAATCAAAACAGCGATAAGGTTCATGATAAGCTTTGATACATACAGTCATGAAAACAAAAAGGCCTTTATTTCATTAAAAAGGTATACTTACACACTTTTGGTTCTGAACTCGTGCCTTCGGTTTATAAATTGTAGGTATCCGCTATTTATTCATGCTAAGGATGTGTGGAATGAGAAGGGAGGATGTTTTATTTTCACTATATAATCTTAATTTTAATTCATCAACGGTTAACTGGTAAAAATTACTACCTACATGACTATTGTAAGAAAATTATGTTAAACGGTAACAAAACAAAAACAAATGATTACGACTGTACTGCAACGTAAGAAGCTGAACATACAAGCAGATAAAACTGTGATGTAATTCATAGTACAGTACCCCTAGACAAAGTACATTTCGTTGCGTTTGCGCGAATAGAAACGTTACAACGTTTGTACATTCGCGCAAACGCAACGAAATGTACTTCGTCTAGGGGTATTGTACCTCTACCATGAGTTTTCCACACTAACGTAATCTACAGTCACTAGCGACTACGGTGAAACATTTTGTATGAAATGCTTCCAAAAGTATGCACTAGAGGCGGTGCTCATCATACAAAATGTTAATAAGGGGGTGAGTTTGTTTAGGATGATACAAATTATTATTCCTTTGAAAACTTTTTTACGATTATCTATGTATTACAGTATAACATCCTTTTTAGAGAACAAACTTTACTTAATAAAATGTGTGTTTGCATACATTCAAACATTATTTCGTATGTATATCACAAGTATATATAATTCCAGTATATATATTATTTTACAAATACAAAGTCTATTTTAAGAAGAGGTAAATTTCAAAGAGAGCTAAACTTATCTATTACATATTCCAGTTTTGGTCCAACATTCGGTAAATATATTGACTCACATACATTTCTCGTCTTCTGACAACTGCCAACCTTTAAATTCTCCATTTATTAATAGAAAATAGACATTACAAAGGCATTTTTTTTTTAAATACAAGTGGAATGTATAGTTTTTAAGGCTTTCATCATAAGTTTGAAGATTATCTCACCACATCAACGTTTAATAGGAAATAATGGTATGTATAAAATATATTAGAATTTTCGTGGGCATTACACAGTTGTTAGTAAAAACTAGGTCCTTTATTATGTACATTCTAAATGCGTTGCAAACATATCATAATATTATTGCAAATTAATAGTCATTTTCTAATTGGATATGAATAAGCGGGAGCTTAACTGGCTTCAGAAACAGAATATAATATCTGAATATAGTTAGCTCCTTCTTTATCTAACATTAAATTACACTGTAAAACTTAAACTCCCTTATTACAAAAGAAAATTTAAGTCAAGTCTTGTAAAGCCCCAGCTCTTTTTATTATATGACTTTAGAAAGAGACGGACATATTTAAAACTTACTTTACTAAACATTACTTAAATCTTCTTTTGTAATAAGGGGGATAAAAATTGCGTTAATATTGTACAAAACTGAGCAACGCGTTTTTTGGGGTTCCTTAAGCAATCTATTAAATAAGAATTACTTAAAAATAAACGTAGCAACAGACTTTAATTTTCTATTAAGGCTTGTGCTTTGACGTTGACATAGACATTTCTCTTTACTTACATCTATTAACTATACATTATGAATATGTTTCATATTGCACGTTCTACTAATATACTCTTGGTTAGGGAGAAGCTTCTCCCAATGTCATGAGTATTTTTCAAAATCTCTTCATATTATGTAAAGCCTCAACATAGAAATTATTTATATCCTAGATAAAAATACGCTGTACACTGATTTAGCTTCGATTTACAATCTTTACTGCCCTCTCTTAACAACGGTAGGTATTTAATAGTTTCTCATACGGAACCCCATGTAGTATATATCGCAATTGAACTGACCACAGTACATGTCTTGCAAATTTATATCAATTGATACAAATATATTATTTTAGGAACAAATATCTCGTTATATTTCAACAGAAATATGGTCAATTTGATTAGGATTATATCTACGAAATTGACAAAATTGTAACATCCATTATAAGCGTCGCAAGACTAAACACATACTTTTTAAACATCTACTCACTACAAAATATTAGTACCATTTCTTCGACTAAAAACATCGACTTATATTACAATAAATATATAAACATTATCTACTTGTGTTACCTCTAAGTGGGTATCCCAATAGTCACATTGTTATTTACAAAATATAAATTTTACAATATAGAGAAGGTATATTTGAATATACTACAAATCGTATATATGGCCGTGATCCAATCATTAATAATCTACTAAAATAACTAGCTACCGATAGTACGTTATAAATAGGCTGTTTTTTCACGTTTCTTTTTATCTTAAAAAGGAGGTTCACAATAAATACAACCGATAAAATATAATTTCATAATTAATCTATTTATCAAAAACTGGATCATTGCCATTAAAATTTGGAGACTAGAACACTGGTCACAGATTTATTAATATAGGCAAGGAGATTTTTATAAGTTCTTTTTACTAAACTAATATTTAAATAGAATCACACACACGCTTTCTATCCATCCCAGAAAGCTCAATTAACAATAAATTAGCCTTTACACACTTGGGAGTATTAAAGTTATTACATCTCGTCTCGAACTCTCGACACATTACATAACTCCACATTATTATTACCAATATAAATAATTAAATCACAGATTCTACGTTCCATTAAATATTTTATTTATCTACGTATGTTTCTTGCCTACTACGAGATAAACTTCCATATTATCTTTACCTTTGACGTAGACAATACCGCGCGACTCAAACTCGTACCTAGCGGATAGAACGGGTATACAAGCCTCGCCCACCTGGATCCGTTCGCATACGCCCGTCGAGTCCATCCTAGATGCAATGTTGACTGCATCACCCCAAATATCATAATATAATTTTGTGGTGCCTATAACACCGGCTGTCACGTCACCGAAATGATAACCGATGCGAAGTATGAAATCGAACTCCAGTAGATCTTGATTGAAATTGTCAACAACCTTTTGCATTTCCATCGCGAACTCCATGAGTTGGTAGAGATGGTCGTAAGTGCCGCGCGACGAGTGCCGCAAGTTCGGGTTGAGCCCGCTCGCTGCCATAAAAGTACTGCCTATCGTTTTTATTTTCTCCACGTGCTGAAACTGAGGCCTTTCCAACAGCTCATCGAAATCCGCTATCAACTCGTTCAGTACCCTAAGGTATTCTTTACCTTTTAAATAAGATTCATCGTACATTTCATTGAAATTGACTATACTAGCGAATATTATTCCCACGTCTTTATGGTTCTCCGAGTATTTAGCCGTGTTCTTCAATTGTTCGGCCACGTGGCGGGGTATAATGTTGTGCAGCAGCCAGTCGGCTTGGTTCCTCATGTTCTGCACCTTCTGCTTGTCGCGGTTGGCCACCACATTGCTGTAGAAACTCAACCGGTAGCTTATTTCGAACTCGCGGTTCAGGAACCACACTAGCATCAACAATAGTACAACGTCCAAGTAAAGCTCCGTCAAATGCAACTTATGGTGTATGCTTACGAAATTTAGAGTACTGTTATTGTTCTCTAACCAATCGATCGTCGAATCGTTCGAGCTATCGAAATATTCTGTAAAATTATGAGAGAAGAATTGTGGCCTTTTAATATCCGGTTCTAACATTTGATTATTCTTTTCGTGACAGCCCAACACGGCAAAAAATAGGAACAAGCCAGCGTAGAGCGTCACCAGAGTATTTTTCACAAGCCAGTTCATTTGTGTAAAGTTACAAAAATGGACGATGCTTATACATAGAAGATAAACGTAGAAAGATTGTTCGCCCCTCAGTATCGTCATAGTTGTATTTTGGCATGAGAAATTGATCAGTACAACTAGAATGGGCAGGCTGATCAGTAAACCCCCTGAAAAATGCCACGGATACCAGTTGGATAGCTTCCTGAAAACTTTCACAGATTTGGGGAGATCCCTCGCGAGCACTAGAGGGTCATTTTTCGTTTTCCACTTAAGATAATGTCTGTACACACACAAAGTCATCGCAACCGTCTCCATGACAATGAAGAGTATGAACCAACCCAGGGAAAGTTTCCAATCGTCGTACAATATGAATATAGAAGCGACCACTGCTAACAAGATAATGGCGGACACGAGAATATCTAACGCTGTGTTGAACCTAGACGTGGTTAATGTGGGTGGAAAGTCTTCAGAATCGTCGCTCCTGTGGGCCCGGTCTCTATAGTGTTTCTCCATTTCTGGTGATTTGAAGCACAGCGTGAATCTATTGAGCGGTGGTTGCACGAAATAATTGATACCTGATCGAGCATTGTCTTGAACGCAGCGAATCAGTTGTAGGTCGGATTGTTTTCGAAGTTTTTGCAGTGATCGTATCTGTTGTTCATTTAGAGGGGGAGGGAGTCTACTTCTCGAGTGTTCGTTGAGTGAGGACTGACTGGAGGTGTAGTATCCTGACACTCTATGCTGCATTATGTCATTCTGTGACGTCGCCAACACTGTGTGGTTCAGCGCATAGATCTGTAAACAACATTGAACCTTATTTATATTAACTTTCTTATTTAATCGTAATAATCTCTTTGTTACCAGGCTACTTTTTTACACGGCTATCTGATTCCAAACTAAGCAGTGCTTGTGCTATGGAAACCAGATAACTGATATACTACATATTGTACTACTTTTTTTTGTAAATAAATACTTAATATACATAAATACACCCAGTCTCGGCACATACAAATATGTCCTGGGTGGGAAATCTTAACCAAACACGCCAACTGGCAACCTTGCAAGCAGCGTTGCCAACTCTACGTCTTTTTACGTAGATCTACGTATTTTAGGCCTTTCCTGCAAACCTTTCACTCCCAGAATCTACGTATTTTTGTAAAATTTTACAAATTTGCCAATTAACGTAACTTATTAGAATGATCATAATTTCCAGGACTTTCGCCAGAAATAGTTAATAAACGTTCCGTTTCATACAAATGAACACTCGCCTCGCCTCGCCACGCCACAGGACAAAGTGTGTATTCCTTTGAGCTGTGACTATGACTCATCTCATACGAGTGTGTAGAACGAAAAGTCTCATTGCGCCGTAAACAAGCGAAACTTAAGGTGGATGTATCAGCATGAGGCGAGATATTTGGATTTTTTCAAGTATTTATTGTTTTTTATCTTCGTAAAACAATATGGCTAAATATTTCAGTGATCTGCTTTCTTTAAAACGCTCGGATTCGATATCGTTAACGGATTCAAAAATTACCGAGGCGATATTCCGCAATTGTTTTTTTATTTCCATAAATGCCTTACTAGGGCCTAAACTGAAAAGAAATGACTTTTTTTATTTAGATTTTTTGATTTTGAATCTGTCGCCAAACACCTATCGGTGTGTTCCGACCGCTGCACTTGAGAGCCAGTTCCTTCAAGGCTTTATGAACTTACCACCTTCGGCCACATCATCACTTATCATGGTGAGATTGTGATCAAACTCAGGCCTATACACAGTAAAAAAAGGCACTGCGGCACCGTGCGATCGTGTGGCACTTATCCGCGGAATCGACATCGTAAAAACTACATCGCATTGCTAACACGAAAATCCATTACCATAATTATAATACTGTAGTAACATCAAATCGCTTCATTGTTGCCAACTTAATGTAACGCAAAGAAAACTTTGTAGTATCAATACATTGTTGTAGTCTTTACAATGTTTCTCAATACAACTTTCAGTCTTAGCCTTTAAAGTTGAAAATTCAATGGAAGTTTTCGTTTCATATAACGGATGTTACAGACTGCAAATATCTTCATGTTTACAATCACAGAAAGCATTTTTACAGCCCGTTTATATTACGTAAAAACCTTTGCGCTCGCGTTCAATATCATGTGAGTTTATTTATAACTAAATTTGCCATTACCCCCGAGTACGTATAGTATGTGCTACATGACTGATATTTTATTATTTGCTAGCTGCCCGGCGCGATATCGTTTGCGTTATATCCTACCCAACCCTACCCTACGTTAAGTTTTCTTAAATTTTCCAAGTTTCTGCGCAATTTTCTTCTTCCTTTCCTCCAACCTTCTACGTTTTATTAGCGAATATTAAAAAAAAATAAGAATTAAATCTGTAAAGCCGTTCTCAAGTTACAGCGTGACCACGAGAAATAGGGGTTTATTTTTATATATATTGATAGGTTTGGGTTACTTACAATATTTACCTATCTAGAACCATTAACCTGTCCTAACTAAACCAACACACACACCTCATTACATATGGACAAGATAAATCTTAATTGGCAGGTACTGAGTGAAGTTTATTATTAACATAATTAAATCTGAGTTATTTCTCACTCATATGGCAAATAGGTATGATTTTTCCATATACTATTATACTAGCTATCCCCTGCGGTTTCACCGGCGTTCCCAAGGCATCCTATGTTTTACCGGGATTAAAAATATCCTATAGGTATGTTATTCTAGAGTAGAGTATAAACTGTGCCAAATTCATCTAACTTGGTTAAGTAGTTTTTGAGCTTTCCTCAGATCCATACAAACTTTAACATTTATAATAGTACTAGGTGCGCCCCGCTGTTTCACCCGCGTATACCCAAGGTATATATAAGGTCCTAATAAATTAGTGAACAACCTTGGGGGGGATGAATGTATGGGTCATTAGTAATCAAAAAATAATATTAGAAAAAAAATCCGTGGGAAAATAACAAAATTCCGAAATTGAACTTAATATCAGTACAAAGTATTAATTTAACCATTTATCTACAATAATAATTGGTATAACACATTATTTATAAATTAAAAAAAAAACAATTTAATAACATTATTTTATTAATTGAATCATCTTCATACAATTCCAAATAGGCGCCATAGGCAAGGCGGCGGTGAGCGGCGCGTGCACAAAGTAAACAAATAATGATGCCGCCGTGACGTGCCGAAAAAGAAGCTTAGGCACAACAAACCATGCCGAAAGGCGATCTCTCCACGAATCCTGTGCATTTACGCACCCCGCGCCCCGCTCGCGTCGTTGCTTGCGGAAGACTCGGCACGCGACACGATTCAGTGTCCACTAAGCAATTATTGGAAACATACCACTTTACGAGCTTTTCATTGCACATTAAGTTTTATTTATTTATTAAACAAAATGTCTACATCACAATCACAATGCCTTACAGGTATTCAAATCAAGAATACCTGAACATGGTTTTGTGCTACGAACAGAGCAGTTACAACATGTTAACTGCAGCAGAACTGTATTGGGAGAGATTCGG
This sequence comes from Achlya flavicornis, assembly GCA_947623365.1. Taxonomy (NCBI): domain Eukaryota; kingdom Metazoa; phylum Arthropoda; class Insecta; order Lepidoptera; family Drepanidae; genus Achlya; species Achlya flavicornis. The sequence goes on along the minus strand of OX392473.1, from coordinate 11,703,800 downwards.
TGTCCGGCCGGGCCCGAGAACCATTTTGCGAGCAGTGCAGCGTCATCGTGACTGGGGAACCTTCAGACCAGTGAGAGAGAGATGCCGGGCGGCCTCGTCATCCACCTAGGATCGAGGAGGCAGTATTGGATTTCTTCCGGGATAATCCCGAGGCCAGCACGATGGATGCATCCATCGTGTTTGGGGTCAGTGATGTCTACGTGTGGAGGCTGCTCCGAGATGAGGGACGACATCCTTACCATTTCACCCGAGTTCAAGAGCTGGAAACGACGGATTACCAACCCCGCGTTAATTTCTGCCAGTGGCTCCTAGAGGACATAACCAGGAATATTTTGTGGACGGATGAATCGACGTTTACCAGAGTTGGTTTATTCGATCAACACAACGCTCATTATTGGTCAGTGGAAAACCCGCGAGTAGTGAAACCGGACCATTTTCAAGTCCGTTTTAGTGTTAATGTGTGGGCTGGACTCCTCGGTGATCAACTATTGGGGCCAGTGTTTTTAAACCGTTTGAATGCAGAGACCTACGTGGACTTATTACGTAGTGATGTGTCGCGTATGCTGGAACGAGTACCGCTCGTTCTGTTGAGAAACTTTTATTTCCAACACGATGGATGTCCAGAAGCCGTACTCCGAGTTCAGGTACCTAATAAAAGTTTTTTTTTACTGTGTAAAAGCCTACGGTCGCAAGAACGCTTTCTACGCGCGCGTTATTTTTAACGTTATGTAGGTATAAAAAGTTTAAATACTCCGACGTAAAAAAGCGTCAGCGTGCGAACACGTAGGTATTAGAGATAGAGAGTCATACGTTCTATTATCTGAAAATAACGCGCGTTGAAGATTGAAAAAGCGTTCGTGCGAACGTAGGCTTAGTCCGTAGGCTACGGTAACCGCTTACCATCAGGCGGGCCGTATACTTGTTTGTACCTTAGTAGTATAAAAAAAATGTTTAGGCCTGAGTTTGACCGCTATCTCACTATGGTATGTGATGATGTGGCCAAAGGTCGTAAGCAAACAAAAGCCTTAGAAGGATCTGACTCTGTGCAGTGGTCGGAAACCACCGACAGGTGCTTGACCACAGGTTTTCAACTTGAGTGTGGAAGCCAGCCAAGTGGGTACCTACCTACTACTCGATACTATGGTTATCTCTTTTTAAGCCTCCTGATGATAAGCTGTTACCGCAGCCATATGGACGCTTGCAACACACGAAGCACCGCTCACGCGTTACCGAACTTTCCCCCCTCCCCAATGAGCTCTGGCGACCTTACTCACGCGCAAGAACACAACTTTACACGACATAAAGTTATTTGGCTGCGGTATTCTGTAAGGTGGGGGTACTTCCTTTCCTTCACCGAAAGCGGAAGCCAGCCAAGTGGGTACCTACTACTCGATATCTACTATGGTTATCTCACGATGTTTCCTTCACTTAAAGCTCGGCTCATTGTAGGATTCGAACCTGGGACCTTAGTTTCGGCATCTGATGTCACTACCACCGAGCAATCATCGCTTTACAAAAGTGAGGTCTCCCTAATTCTTATTGTATGCTGAGTGCATAGTGTTAAAATTTTGTTTTCTTTGTCTAGACCTCGTCTACGGCAACGACGGCCATCTGATACGGTCCGAGCGAATGCTCCGACGGCGTATCAAGCGCGCGTTCCGGGTGATGCGGAGAGACCAGGAGACCCTGTGGCGAGTCGCCGGCCACGTCCACCGACGAGCAACAGCATGCATCCAGCAAAACGGACTTTATGTACAGCAATTGTTAATGTAAATTATTGTAATTAAATGTGTAGGTAATAAGAAGATTAAGGTAAGGGGTTCTACTGCGTATCTTTGGTGGTAATCGTAACGTCGACACCCAAGGTACGCGATAGCTCCGCAGGTAAGGTTGAAGTTTCATCTGGTAAAATTAGTTGGTATGGTAAGGGGCTCTACCGCGTATCTTTGGTGGTAATCGTAACGTCGACACCCAAGGTACGCGATAGCCCCGTAGGTAAGGTTGAACTTTCATCTGATAAAATTAGTTAAGGTTATTTAAATGTGTAGGTAAAATGGTTGTTATGGTAAGGGTCTCTGCCGCGTATCTTTGGTGGTATTCGTAACGTCGACACCCAAGATACGCGATAGCCCCGCAGGTAAGGTGTAATAATGGTAAAATCTGTTGTAATGTAAGGTGATTCAAACTTAGAAACACGCCAAGTTTTGTTAGAACTTGTCCAAATTTACAATTGTCTAACTTTATCACATTCCTGTTTTACTGATCATTATTTCATAGCAATAACTTGCCAGTCCAAAGCCTGGTAAAGTGTGATGGAAATTTTGAATCACATACAATTACTTGTTTGTAGGTAGGTACCACAGATTACAGAACAAAAGGCAGTTAAGAGCGCCCGGAACACGGGAGTGAGGCCAAAAAAGCAAATACAAATTGAAAAACACATACGTAGCTGGTATTCGCTTTTGAGTTTGTATTTGCTTTGTTTAAACAAAGTTTATTAAAAAGAAAGTGTTTTTCGTTAAATAATTTTCTTTAAACAAAGCAGATACAAAATCAAAAGCTAATACCAGCTATGTGTTTTTTTTTTTCAATTTGTATTTACTTTATTGGCTTCACTCCCGTGTTTCGCGCGTTCCATCTGCTTTGTTCTTTAATCTGAGGTAGGTACCTACATTTTGTATTTTATGAATGTTTTTGATGTTTTACTGCAAGTTTTTTTATTACCTGTATTTGACTACAATCTCACCATGGTAACCGATGATCAGGCGGATGCTGGGAAGACCACAAAGCCTAGAAAGCACTGGCTCTCAAGTACAACTTTCTGAACACACCGGTAGGTACTTGGCGACAGATGTTAAACTTGAGGGTGGTAGCCAGGCAGGCAGGTACAGTTCTACATAGTATCCTGCCCTCTTAGATCTCGGATGAGTAAAAGACTTACGAATTTACGTGCCATATGAAGCACGGTATAAGCTGGAGTTGAAATACCACTAAGCGGTCACCCATCCGGTACCGTCCTCGCCAGTGATTACTTAACTTTACCTATTAATTATGAAACGGTTAATCAAGCTAGACCACGAGGTTTTACTTTTGATTATGTGGAACTTTTTATTTATTATTATGATCTTTTATGTCAAATGTTCTTGCAATTATTGTTTAATAGGTACCTAGGTGGGTAGGTAGGTACTTTTCTTTCTTAGCGTTTCTTTAAACATTATAATTTAAGCATTATTTTAAACCTAAGTAAAGTTACATGTACCTACTATTATTTATTCTGTAGTATAAAGTACAAAGCCTGGTAAAGAGTAAGGTTATACCTAGCTTCATTTTGATGAATGTGTTTAACTGTAGGTAGTTTATTTTATTCGTTTTAAAAATAAAATTTTATACCTAATTAATTCGTTTTTATTTATTGTAGAATAATACTAAGCCTGTATAAATTAAAGTTGAGATGAAAACGAGAGGCCGTATTAGGTTCACCGCTCATTTTAACAGCACGGCTACGCCTCGGCATTTACCTTGCCATGCAAGTGAGGGCTTTAAATCGTATGCGTTAAAGTAAATTTTATAATGACTAGATAAAAAGCGCGCTTGCCGCCATAAGCCACTAGTCCTGCTGACCACACGCTTCCAGCGAGCGGTCCGCTCCCTTGCTGCGTCACGCCAGCATGACCTGCATTTGAGGCGTTGCCGGGCCGTTGCTGCAATGGAGCGGTGCTGACATAGTGAGCGATAACCCTTATGGTTACGTACCTACCTAGTAGACGTAGTTTCGGTCACAGACGCTACGGTCTACCTGCGAAGGTAGACCGTAGCGTGTGTAGGGACAGTTCGGTATACCGGAGCGGTCTTCAGTACGTTCCGTACGGTGTCACTAGAAAGAATTGATTTTCGATACTGCTCCGGTTACCTGCGCAGAGGTAGACCGTAGCGTCTGTGGCCGGCATTAGTTAGGTCAAAAAACCGTCATAAGTGCCTATTAAACTGAATAAATGGCTTTCGACATTGCTAAGTACCTCGTACCTACCTATCTTTGCCCCTATACAATTACAAAATACAATCTTTATTTAGTGATCTAATAGGTAGAAACCTAGTCAAAACTTTCCAAGCTTAGTCTGGGTGTGTATTGCGTTGAACGCATAATGGTGCGTCCATGCTAAGCGAAGCGAGCACGAGCCGAGCCACGAACGATCCTACAACGAGCACGATGCGAATTCCTTTATTTATGAAAAAACGGACAATCGCGCTTGTTCGAGGCTCGCAAGTCCATCCACGCTACGCGAACAACGAACTAATCCTAGGCCCCGATTCTCGCATCTTCGACATAAATGCCGCGTAGACATTTACCAAAAAACGTGGCGGATATCTTAAAAATTCTATACGTTTTGACCGCCAAGTTTTTCGCCAAATGGCTATTCGACATCGATGTCGAAAGCGCGAGAATTGGGGGCCTAGTCGTTCGTAGCTCGGCTCGCGACCGGTTCGCGTAGCGTGGGTGCACCATAATAGCACACACCTAATCTGCGTAGGTACCATACTGACAACTGCAAAAAGACAAACCTTTTAGACAGTAGGTACTGTCTAAAAGGAGAGCTCCCCATTATTACAGTTACTTATCTGTTATAATGGGGAGTTTAAAATTTGGATGTTGGAGGTAATCTCCAGAACTGAAAATTCTACGACCTACAAAAGCAAGCTACATTTATTCCCGAGTTAGTTACGTTACGTTAGGTTAGTCTACGTACCTAGTTAGATATCTAGGCAGCAACATAGCTGCTCTCACTTACCTATTCTTTAGCTAGCTCAAATCACGCACAATGTACCTACCTACTGCTATTGCATTTTGAGTAGGTATGTAATATCTCTCCCTCCACTGTAGCTTTTTTTTCTACCAGACCTCTGTTCTCAATCTCTTATCACATCATCATGTGGCCGGTAGTAAGCACACCGTTATGTGCTTGGTGACAGACTTTCAATTTGAGCCAGGCGGGTAAGTAAGTAGGTACTAATAGAAAGTACCTGGTCCACCCTCGTGCAATGGTTTCCTCACGATGTTTTCTTTCACCGAATCTTCAAGCGTGTGATCTCGGTCACTCACACTGTACTTACTTATGTATACTTACGTAGTATCTCTAGCCACTCGGTAGGCATTTAGCTGTGCTCACAGCAGCAGCGTGGGATTCATTTCGGATTTCAAACTTATAAAAAACTTTGTAAGGCGTAATAATTCAATGGTTGGAAGTAAATAATGTAAATGATAGGAGAGATAGGAACCTATTTTATTATAAGTAAGTAACTAGGTAGGTACCTACTTAGTTATTTGATATTTTTGTAAAATGTATTATCAATTAGGAATTAGGTAGGTATTATCGGTTAAATAACTTTTCAATTAGTCTTATTGACGTATTTTATTAGCGCCGACTTTGTGATAGGTAGGTAGGTAGGTAGGTATACATTCGGAACGTGTTAATTATAATAAAGACATTTAATGTAGGTACCTACCTAGTAGTAGTACCTAGTACGTTCCATGTTCATGCAAAATAAAGATATTGATTGATAGGTAGGTAGGTAAGTGATTACCTAAGCCTAATTTACCTACCTAATACCTTTCCTTCCTTACCTAATTTCTTTCTTAATAGTTTTATCATAATAACTAGGAGGTGTATACCTACTAAAATTTGAATCACACACGATGACTGGGTAACTAGGTAGGTACCTATTTATCACATTTACTAGGTACATTTTGATGAAAATGTGCTTTACTGCCTACTTTATTTTATGCGTGTTATTAATAAATTTTTACCTAATTCCGTTGAATTATTAAACACTAATTCGTTTTTGTTCATTGTAGAAGAGTACCTACCTACATACCTACCTACCTAGTAGAATAAATAAAATTTGAATGAAAACGGCAACGAAGGAGGCTCGCGCTGCTTGCTTGTTAGCTAGGTGTTCGACCTTCATAGGTATTGCCAAAACTCAATAAATTGTTTTGACTTTGGTGTCTATCCTTACCCCGATAACATGACTGATTGCAATGTTTTAGATTAGCACAGAATTCATTAGTTAGAGTAGTAGGCTACGTGAGCACAGTTCAAGCATAGTTAGTCTCTGCCTAGATAGATACCTACCGGTCACCCATCCGTATTCTGTCCTCACCGAAGATTGCTTTGCCGATGGAATAAGAACGGCAATTTTTAAGATTTTATAATAATCTTTATTCACATAAATAATTAAAATGTACACAAATGAAACGAAGTCCCTGAGTTCAGTGTGGTTCAGTGCTAGGTCTGTGGCTAGGTCTAAACCTGTCATACAGAAGTCAGTAGGCTCATTATCTAGGTATTTACATTTCGTTCCTCAACAGAACGAGGGGGACTCGTTCTAACATAGGTACGGAACACATCACTAGGTATAAGTAGGTATAAGTCCACCTTCGATATTCAAGCGGTTTAAAAATACTGGCCCTGACTCTGTCACGCAGGACTAAATAGCTCACCACTTCTCACATTAACACTAAAACGGACCTGAAAATGAAATCACAACACTTGCGCTTTTCCTGTTAAAAAAGACTCGGATAATGTCGACTCAATATCAACGCGGGGTTGATGATCTGATGTTGCCAGTTCTTGAACTCTGGTAAAATGGTACAGCTTAAGTCCCGAAGAAGCCCGAACTCGTAGACGTCACTGACCCCGAATACGATGGATGTACGTGAACTAGATGATGCTGGCCATGGGACGGCCCTGGAAGAATTCAAACACTGCCTCCTCGATCGTAGGTAGATGACGAGGATTTCGAGGCTGGTTTCTGGAACTGGCTTGATGGTTCCCCAGTCGTTCGGCCGTAGGTATACCGTACCTCTCCCTGCTCCCCAGTTCTGCTGGTACCTACTCTTGATTTGAATGAAAAGTTACCTAGTACGTGCTCGTTTTAAGGAGTACATTGAAAATAATAGTGTGTTCCCGTTTGTTAACTGACTGAGACTGAATCGCGAGCGGATGGCGGGTAGTGTGCGAGACGAAGGGCGCGCGGCGCGGCGCGGCGCCCGCCTGCGGTGGGCGTGACGGACGGCGGCTTGTGTCCTTGTGTCGGTTTCTTCTTTTGAAGTCTTGGCAGACACAAGTCGCCGCGCGGCTTCTTTGACTTGCATAGAGATGTTATTACGATAATGATTCAATTAACAAGATAATTTTTTATTTTTTTTTAAATTATTGGTTTTACCAATGATTCATTTTAGATAAATGGTTAAATTAATACTTTGTACTGATATTAAGTTCAATTTCGGAATTTTGTTTTTTTCCCACGGATTTTTTTTCTAATATTATTTTTTGATTACTAATGACCCATACATTCATCCCCCGAAAGGTTGTTCACTAATTTATTAGGACCTTATATTGCTTTCCCGGGATAAAAGGAACCCTATTTGTTAAACGTACCAAATTTCATCCAAATCCGTTCAGTTGTATGTACAAGCGTGAATGAGTAACAAACATCCAACCCATCCAAGAAACAACATCATCCTAGTGAGATGTTATGAAATGAAGATAAGAGAATGGAGAAACTTACCGATTGACAGACCGCAAAGCTCAACCCGCGTATTTGAAAAGCACAAATTCCTATATTTCTATTACAGAGGCATCCTAAGGGTTTTCAAAATTCATACCCTAAGGGGGTAAAAGAGGGAATCGCGGGGCGGAAAGATAGTTCAGTTTTAAAAATATGTACTATTCTACCTGTTGTTGTATACTAGAGCGTCGGCTAGTACTCCTGATGCCGGAATCCTTTCGACTGTTGACTGATGGGCAGAGGCTGATGACGTCATCGGCCGGTCGGGACGTCTGCGGCGAAGGCAAGTTGAGGTTCAGTCTGCGATCCTTGGGCCGGACCATCTCGCCTTGTGTTGCTAGAGTTGAACTTCGCGCCCTGCATACTGGCACCTACAAAAGAATTTCAAGTTTTTGGGCCAAAAAAAATATACTACGTCGGTAAACATGCGTCGTACGGCCCGCCCGATGGCAAACGCTTAATGCTTGTAACGCATTGGGCATCACTCACGCGTTAATAACCCTTCCCCAATGAGCACTGACGACCCAGTCAACCTGCTCTGTGACAAAAAAACGCAACGCTCTACCTCTGATGGTCACTACCACATTGATATATCAGAGGGGTTCTCAATGAGCTGCCTATCTTTATAAAGCCAAGAAGCCTACTGGCTCTCAAGTGCACGCCGTTAGGTGCAAAGCGACTAACATGCAAAACGTTGCACATTTGAATGAGTAATCAATCGAAAAGCCACAAGTAAACCAGTAAACGTGTTATTTGATTCGATCTATTTTAGAAACATATATGATCGTTTGCGCCGGCAATAAATTTATTTTATAGTAGGTAATGAACTAGGCAACCAATACGCTCAATTTGTGTGTAGGTGTAATCCTACTATTCTACTCATACAAATGCGAAAGTTGTTGTGTGTGTACGTGTATATTTGTAATCAATCATCTCCGTACACTGAAAAAAAGGTTCTACAAAACTAGTTATGTATATAGAAGTTTTGTTGTCTGGAAACTAACTTTAGTTACATTTAATCTTATATCTCTTAAATTTAATCAAACAATTTAGTAATGCACCAAAACTAGTTTTGTTACTGGTAATTTTTAGTTCGCAAGTCACTCTGTTTAGGTTATTGGTAGTAAAATTTTGTGTTACTGTTAAATAAATTTTTTTTTCAGTGTAACAGCTGTACGGATTTTTATAAAATGTGGTATGAAGTTAGTAACTTTATACTGATTTTTAATTTGGTAGACTAAAATTACATTTGGTAGGTTGCCCCCTGTACTGTACGTAACGTAAATAGAGTGCTATATCCAGAGTGATCCTGATCGTTAGTGAGTCCACAATTATGTCAGACTACATTCTATCGATCGCATTTTTTTACAGTTTAGTCATTATGTTTATTACTACTGTCATATTTAAAGTATTAAGTTTATATTTACACAACGGTTTTGATGAATCACTAATGAATCAGACATACTACAACACTATGATCCACGCTTGCAACATTTAAGAGCAGGCATCCCGCTATACTTTTCATACAAAAACTCTGTACTTATTATGACGTTGTTAAACATTTTTCGTTATAATATATCTTGGTATGAGACATAGGGTACTAGTCATCACGGAATCACGGATGAATAATAACATGGGCTACGATAAGGAGGATTATCGGGAAACCACAAGAATATAAGGGCGCTTTGTACAGTCGAAATATGGTGGTATACTATACATAATTATTTATACTTTAATAATTATTTATACCACCATATTTCCACTGAAATGTATACTGTTAAGCTTATATTAATAGTTAACTATTGCATCCAAGGGGATTCATAATTTTGTAACATTAAATGGATAGATCTCATTGTTATCGACTGTACCTAATGACTTGGTTATGTTGGTTATGTAATTCTGTTAGTTCGGCTTGGGTTGGGATCAGATGGCCGTATGTGAAGGTATGTCCTAGGAAATATACCTATTTCTATTTAGTAAATACGTTATACCCACTTACTTTACCCCCTAATGGGTCGAATTATGTAAACCCTTCATTAGTGCACTCAAGGGGTAGTTAACTTTAAGTCCTAAGGTTTCGCTTGTGCGTTATCACTCAGTCACGGGTGGTCACGATACGACACGTGTTTTATTTGTTTGTTAATACCAACGACTCGCTAAGCATCCTGTATCACGATGCGCCACTGATGGCACGCGTCAAATTTTACATGACAAAATCGTCCGGTAAGAAGTTTATATGCAGTAAACTGATGACATTTGTAGTGTCAAATTGGTTTTTAATTAGCAACACTGACAAAAACATAATTTGTAAACTTACGTCAATATTATTAGGTCTGCCATACTGCGACCTGTAACTGCTACTTCTGGCAAAAGGCGACATGTTATATCTAGACTGGCTCAAATAAGACCTAATGTCGATTATCTCCCTCTCGAAGGAAGCCATGTCCTGATGCGGCTGGATGTTTAACTTCATGCTACTCTGCAGCGGCCTAGCACTCTTGTTGTCTTGAGATTCTATTACTATAGGCACTTGCTGGTACCCGTTGTTTGACTGCACCACAGTGTTGCCATCCCCACGTTCCAGGAAATGTATAGTCTTGTCACTCAAATCATCCTTCTTTATCTCGTGCAGCGGCGTATCGGAATGTTTCCGTAAAAATTTAGGCACTTTCCAATTTTTCAACTTGTTGGTGTATTTGCCGTAACTTCCTGAAATTTTTTGCATGTTATTAAATATTATATACCTAATACCGAGCGGTATTACCCATATTTACAATAAACTAAAAAACAAAGCAAACGATAAACATTATATTATTAGCAGCGCGCTGGCACGAAATTACATAGTTGTTTATCTTAGCAACGACTCTAAACCGTGTTAAGATAATATTATAACATACACTGGAAAGCAAAACCTTTAAGTCCCAGTTTATATTTTATCACTATTTGAAATTACACAATTGAGCAAAGTCGATCACGATTTATTGATCTAACATTCATTACTCTTTAAATAATAATTGGACTGTTTTACAAAAAACTTAAACCGACTTCAAAGTACACTAAGAAGTATTCAAATCCTGATCTGATGAGGGATGGGACCAAACGGGAAGTGTACCCTTCCAGACAAAAAAATAATTTTCCAAATCGGTTGATAAATGACGGAGTTATGAGGTAACAAACATGAAAATAATTGGACTGTTTTACAAAAAACTTAAACCACTTCAAAGTACACTAAGAAGTAATCAAATCCTGATCTGATGACAATGGGACCAAACGGGAAGTGTACCCTTCCAGACAAAAAAAGAATTTTCCAAATCGGTTCATAAATGACAGAGATATGAGGAAACAAACATAAAAAAAAAAAAAAAACATACAACCGAATTGAGAACCTCCTCCTTTTTTGAAGTCGGTTAAAAAATACAACCGAATTGAGAACCTCCTCCTTTTTTTGAATTCGGTTAAAAATAATCAATCGTAGGCACATACACGTAACTAGTGACCCGCCTCGACTTCGCACGGGTACAATGTCGTGTGGTGTCGGCGAACTTTAATTGATAAAATATGCCTATAATAGACATTAATTAAACGGAATGCTGAAAATATATATATCGGGGAATATTCTCTATAAACCATCATCTCACTAATTACCATTAGTTCTAATAATTTAGACGTTGACGTATTTAGTAAGATACACTACGAAGGTATGAAAACTGAATTGCTTAATGTGACAAGATACTAAAGTGATCAGCAATTTTTGACGCTGACTGTACTTCACGTGCTTGAAAATAAAAGAACATTCATCGCAATTTGATTCACCAACATTAATTCTTCGAAGACGAGTTATGTATTTGCAATATCTTCAACATTTATTTTTACACAAGATAAAAAGACGATTCATATCTAGGTGCCTACATTGTACGTAGATCTAGCATCTTACTGTCAAGTGATCAGTTAGCGAGTGAACACTAATTCAAATAATAATATGTGCTAAGTAAAGAGAACGTGATCATATTCCATCATCATATACTATGCAATATTTCGTCTTATTATAATAATGATAAGCAAAATGGGCGTGAAGACTTTCTTAAATAATATACGTCATCACTCTGCAATTAAACCAAAATAACAATATTCAACTAATATGTTTATAATTAGGTCTATGTCGCATGTATAGGTAGGTACTAATCCACCATAAAATAGAATGTACACACGGAGAACACCTGGAGATTCTGAAAGGCAAGGAACTGCCACTTTCCAGTGGCAAAGTGGCAGTGGAACGGTTCCCCGTTCAGCAAGACGGGAAATTGGTGTGGTTATGGGGTGGAATTATGATGGGAGCTAGAACGCCTTTGATCCCGTATCGAGGCTCCATGACGGCAGATAGGTACAAAACAGTCGCTATTGATGGAATTGTAAACCATGGGCACTAATTCGTACTGGTCGATGATAATGCGTCCGCACATCGACTCTCCGAGAAAGAGAATACGACATCACAAGGTTAGACTGGCCTACCAGCTCGCCTGACTTAACCCCAATAGAGCACGCGTGGGATGCACTTAAGCGAGCTGTTTGGAACCGTCAGCCACCTCCCCAGACAGTGCCAGAGATCAGGGAAGCCACTATTCAAGAATGGGATAGGTTATCGCAAGAAATGCATCCAGCATTTCTTGCTGCAACTTGATCCTCAGCATGCCCAGGAGGATCTCCGCATGTGTGCGAGCCGGGAGAGGAGTTATATTGTATTTAAATTGTTGTATAAGTTTGGTTAAACGATCTTTATCTTTCCATCAAACTGTTACAATTGCATTAGGTTTGAATTGCTAAATTTTTGTTATTAATTACAAAGATATAACTTAAATAGTGTTTCTTGAAAAGTTAAATTTTAAAAATATATCAGCTTTTGCTAGTTATCACAAACTTTTTAAATGAGTGTATTTTGTAAGTAGGTAAACCACGTAAAACCACTGACGACTGAGTGCAAACGTTAACCTAAAGTTATTCCAATAACTTGCTAGTTTGGTGTATAGGGACCACGGATATCACAATGTACCTATACTCGTATTTAGTGCCTTTACCAAACAAGGCGTTTCAAGTAGGTACCTACCTAAGGCTCAAATTGCAAAAGCCACACTCGTCGAATTGACGTCATCTTGCGGACTTCAACTTGAGTGACTTTTCATTATCTTTCATTTCAATGTTAACAAATCGTACACATTTCCATATTAAATCCGTGAAAATTGCAATTATAAGAACTAGCATTAACTAGCTTCGACTACTCGCGATCTTAGTGACAAAGAGCATCACCTTCGACTAATCAAGAGTCATTCTATATCTTATCAGTGACTTGTGTCTTTGTACCCCCGATAAAACCCCGATAGTTTTCTATGGTTCAATTCATTATAACCACACAGTCGACCAAAACAGCCGAGAAATAGGTCGAAATAAATAAAAATACATAGATTTAAAAACAAGATAAATTACTGATCGTATTAATAACATGAACAAATCTTCGCCTTCTAAATGAAATTCTCGTTAAACGCCCGTATAACGAGAGCTCTATTATAAACCACAAGTACTACAATCGCTCCGACTGGCATTGTCAGCTACACAAAACAAACAAAGTATTAACTCACCCACAGACGTTGGACTTTTCGATGAGCTGTCATTCCTTTCTGGATATCCTTTGTCTTTCTTTTCGTCTAACTCCGCATCGGAGTCCAATATACTAGGCAGTGAACTAGCTTTTGTTCGGAAATGAAATGCACCCGGGGAGAGGAAATTATTGGAATCTGGTTTACGGGAACCCCGCTTGTTGTCTTCTAGCTCACTGTCTTTCGAAGCGAGCGGCAGCGGAGAGTGATTGAAAGAAAGGATGGACTGGGGAGATGCTGCAGGAGATATGACGAGACGTAAGTTTATAGGAATTGATGGAGTGAGGCACTGATCGTGATCATACGGGGAGTACAGTTGACGGCCTTCAATGAAGTAGGTTTTATGACCTGGACACATACAACGTTTTTAAATACAATTAAATGAAGATCGTGCAAACTATAGTTTATGCACTACACGAAAAATCACACTCACCAAATACTTCTTCACCTTCCTCTAATATGTAAGAGCCTCCAAGAAACGTGCTAGTTTCCTCTGATATGTGGACGCGACCTGGCTTTCCTGTCGATTCCATTTTGTTCGCAAAAGTCACATCGTTGCTCCATACGTCAAACTTGAATCTACGTGTTCCTACAATGCCACATAGAACGGTACCAGTATGGACGCCCACTCTCATGTTGATCCCTTCACTGCGTTCTCTATCAAAATCTTGTATCGCATCAATCATTCCTACAATGTTTACAACTTGTCAAAACGCGCACTTGTTTACATTAGGTACAACATGAAACATTTCTGATGAAGAAAATGCTTACCCAATCCCATTTCAACGCAGCAGGCGGCGTGGTCCGGCCTCGGCTCGGGGCAACCAGACACGCAGTAATAACAATCACCTAAAGTAGATATTTTTTCACATCCATGATTCTGACAAAGTTCATCAAACTTTTCAAATAGATCATTCAATATGTTCACTAATTCTTCAGCACCTTTGTTACTAGACATCCTAGTAAAACCAACAATATCGGCAAACAATATGCTAACATTATCCATAGAACTCATATTGAAGGGCCTAAACAGAGATTTGATATCAGAAGCTCCAGGATTTGAATTTCTAGTATTCAATGGATCATGAATTTTCAGATTGGTCACAGAGTCCATCACCTGCTCTACCTGTTCTTCCATTAACCAACTGGCAAGTTTTGGCGGCATAACTGAATGAATCATCTTCTCTTTAAGTTGCTTCTCCATTTCTAGCTGACGTCTTACCAATAAACTTTGACCGACTTTCATAAAAGTGCCACGCATTCTCACAAATGTCATTAGATAAATATGTACTCCTATTATGTGCACACAGAGCTGTAGTAATATTCTAACAAACATTCCGGGGCACTGCCATTCTTGTTCTGATAAATGTAATACAATATTCAAGATTTCAAACACTACTGAGTACAAAATTCCAATGATAACACAGGCAAACAGTGGCAACGGTGTCAGTGTATATACGATGAGCAGAATTTCAATACACATAGTGAAGTGTCCTGACTGGCTTATGTCAGCTGCCTGAGTATAGTCAGTTCCAACCTGTGTAGTCAGTGTCACCAGTGACAGGCTGAGTGTACACAGAGCTAGTGCCATGACCAGGGATAGCTTGAATGTGTACACTTTGTAAACATTTGTAAATGTAACAAACAGCATAACAGATGTTATCAAGAGAACACCAGCAAATATAGTACATAAAAATGGCCATTTCACTGCTACACCATTCAAGCCAAGGACCACAAAGTAGATAAACCATGATATAGAAAATATCAAAATGTATAAAAGTGCAAATCTGAAAGAGGAGAAAATAAAACATCATCTATCAAACCATCAGTAGTTGTGTACCATCAAACAAATTGTTACACATTAATAACAATCATGCAAGAATTTAATATTAAAAGCTGGCCGGTAATGTGAAACTTACCTAAATCTTAGTCTTATTTGTCTAAAGGAACTGCTTCTGTATTGGCCTTCTAGAATACCAGAATCAAAACGTGGGTTCCACCAGGTGCCGGGTGCTGCCCTTTCAAAGGCTACAGGTATGGCTAGACCACAGCAGTTAGTTGTGGGCTTATTGTGTGCCAAGTATGCCTGTACATGTGGTGCCAGGCGAATCTGTGCATCTTCGCCCTCTGAGCAGTCTGCCTCATGTTTGATGTCAAACTGTTGGGAACCATCATTGCAGCTGACACACCCACTTGGAGTACTCATTGTTCAAATACCAAACATTTCATTTTATTTCCCATTTTCATACAACCATTATGATGTGAGCACCATCAGTGCTGCGATTCTGTTCAATAAGTATGGAAGATTTTCATTTAAGATATATTGACAATAATTGACTACTAAGCAAAGACTACAATAGTATACTGGCTCTACTAAGTAAGTATATTTAAATTTAATTCTTCTTATTACACAACGAACATTATGAATAAAGCAAATCTTCTTTTCATAGTTTATCATAAGAATTATAAACGAAACATTCAAGTTAGATGTCTGAAATATTAAAGATTAAATAGATATTGTATGAATATTATTTTATTTTTATAAACGAGACAAGAAAATAAATGAAAATAATAAATTTACCTACTTACATTGAAATATTTTTGACTTTTATTACCAAGGTTATTTAGTAGTAAAACATAACACACTGTTAGAATTAAACAAAATCATGTATGATGTAAGTGAAACGTAAACTTGTCGCGTTTTATCTGCAGAAAATATAAATTACCACCATACTCAGATGGATTAGAAAACCATAGGAAAAGGAAATCACAAAACGAACGTCTTTTACAACATACGATCATCCAATTCACAATCCACAGATTAGTAAGGAGTTTTCCTATGATACCTGTCAAATGGTGTACGCATAGATAATACACTATACTAGAGAGGTGTACGTACAGGTCGGTTAACTAAAGCTGGCACGTTTCAACACATTTACACCGTCTCTCTCGCGCAAAGTCAAGCTTATGAGTATGAAGGAGACAGTTATTGTTTTGCTTTTGCTACTGCTCATAAATATAGAGTGGTCTATTTTTGCATTCGTCCATTAGACTTGACTGATTGCAAATTTATGAGTACTGTGAACGTGCCAGCTTTCGTTAACCGACCTGTAGCCCGTAGTACCTCATAGAATAAAGACGTAGGTACCTACACGATTTGATTTACAGGTATTTTGACCATAGAGGAGACGTTTTGGCAAGAACTTGCAGAATGACGTCGCGTTTTCATTTTTATTTTCATAAATTCGTTTATTTTGAGTTTTATTGCGTATTATCGGTGGTATTTTATCCAATAAAGATCAATCAATCAGGATGGATTGTGTGAAAGATGATATGGGTAAGAAAGGAGTGGATACTAGTATGACGGATAGAAGAGACGAATGGAAGAAGCGTACATATTGCGCCGACCCCAATTGATTGGGAACAGGGCAGGCAGATAATGATGAAAGATCAATCAATGTGCGTGATACTACAATACTATAAGAAACACTTCACTGGTTTCTCATAGTCCATGAAGAGTTTTCCAAATACCACCTGTAGTAAAACATGACTTTTATGGACGGTGACTGACTGAGGAATCATCATCATCATCATCATATAATGTCCCACTGCTGAGCACAGGCCTCCTTTCAATTAGGGTGAAAGGGACTGGGCGATACTCCACCACGCGTGCCCAATGCGGGTTGGTGGAGGTAGGCTAGTGGTCAACCTACTGTTGGAATTTTTCAAGCCGCCTAGGAGGCATCCAACTAGCTTAGCAACTATCACAATTAAGTGAAAACCGGGACCAACGGCTTTACGTGCCTTCCGAAGCACGGAAACGCTTGATTTGAAATACCACTAGGTGGTCACCCATCCAGGTACCGACCTCGACAGACGTAGCTTAACTTTGCCGATCGATTAAGAACGGCTAATAATGCTAACCACGAGCGCTTCAACTTGCACTGCTTGCACTGAGGACTGTGCACGTGATACTCGACTCTGGCAGAAATAAGTCCTAATTTGGATTTGGTTGCCGAACATAGATTAAGAAAAAGACCATAGAAGAATTGTAAGTTTTTTAAATTTGTTCATGACCCTAGATACATAATCCTTCAGTCGCATACATTTTATCACTTTCAGTCCGCACATTAACTTTCACATTTCGCGTAGCGTTATATTCTCTTTGCTCCGCATTATCAGTCAACGGTCACCGTCCAGACATGTTGTGGTAAAATGGTTGAAATTGTAATTGTGTATTGTTGCTTTTTGAGAAAAAATAGAAAATATTTATTTTCGGTAACTTATCATCTACACTAAAAATATAGTTCATTGGGGTCTCCTTTTAAGTATAGTAAATACCTGTGCTAGGAGACCCCGCTCTTCCATATCTAGTACATAACAGTATAGTAGTAAAAGGTGTTACAATTTTAATTTTAAATTTAGTTCCGAGTTTTAGAATAAATTATTAAAAAGAAAAAATATAAAGTTAGAGAAAACTTGTAAAGTCACGATACACATAAAATAATTCATTTCATTTCACTTCACTGGTGCACATGGATCTTTATTGGATAAAATACCACCGATAATAGGCAATAAAATTCAAAATACACGAATTTAAAAAAAAAGTCTAAATAAAAATGTTAATGTAATGTAGTAAAAATAGAAAAAAATATAGTTTTTAACCTAGAATTTGAACAAAGTTTTGAGATGTTTCCTTTGACACCACATCCGTAGCTCGTATCAATAAGCCAGGCCACCCAGGTCACCCATATTTGTCCATATTTGAAAACTACTGAACCGATTTTGATGAAACTTGCACTGTTCCATAAGTTGAAGTAAATGTTAACCCATTGGTTAACAATGGGTTAACATTTAAAACAAGAATGTTTATTGTTTTGTAACATTAAAAGAAGAATGTTTACAGTCCAATTAATATCTTCGGACTTCGGATATATGCGTGGACAAACATACATACAAACATCTATGTAATTTTGTATATTTGTTTGAAAGCCCTACTAGATTATCATAATTATGTGAATAGGTATAATGCAGTTCAATCCATTTCATATAATATTACAATACCTACGTGTCGAATTGATAATCTCCTTTTTTTAAGTTCCCGCCAAAAAGGCCAATCACATTATAAGCAACATTGTGCAATTCTTAGCAAAGTGTTAACGTGGGCAATAAAACAAACTATTTGAATTGAGTTTTTATTATTAAAATATATTAGATACCTAAAAAAAGGAACAATCTTTAAAAGAAACAATGGATTGAAAGTATCTTAGAAAAATAATTACTGTAATATTTATATGCTAGTAAATAAATCATAAAAGCAATTATCTCAGAACATGAGATTTTGTTATTACAGGAACTGGAGAAGTTAAATGTTAATTTTTACATTTTAAATATCAAAAGTGAAGAGGAACTTGGAGTGTGATAGTAAATCCTCACACAGTATGGCATTACTGCTGATGGCTTGCTGAAAAAGGTTACTCTTATATTAAAATATGATTTTTTAACACATTTCATTACCAATTTTATAAATGTGATGGATGACTTCATCAAGCCAATATGTTCTCTAGAATGAACAGGCGCTGAGCTATCTTAAAATGTACCTATATTGAACCATACTTTTCAATTTATTTAAAACACCAATAAGTATGTACATATTTATATACTGTAACAAAATTGCTGTTATTAAATAAAAATTAAACTTCTTCATTACTTACAAAATATGGTAAACAGGTATAAACATATTTTATTAATAGTCCATTATTTGAAACTTGAACACTTATATAAGAAACATGCCCTTTTGAGTTGCTGCAATGATGGTAACTATATACAATGAAATAATTAATATTCAAAACACATTATGCAGAAACTATCTTCTATAAATTCTGAAAATATCACATTATAATTTTAATAAATACCTTAAAATAACTTTAGGAAGACAGTTTACTAATGAGTAAGAAATAGATGTATAAATATATTTTTTATATATTGTACTGCCATAAATGACTAATTCATATATATTTATTATATAATAATATCAGGAAGGCACAAGAAAGCACCATGCATTTACATTTATTATTGCTTTAAATTTTATTCTAACAACTAAGCCTTTTTGTTCATCACAAATATCAGTATTCAGTTCTTACTGAATTTTAATACTATTTATGAAAATATATGATTATTGAAGACAATAATTTCTATGTAAAAATATGTTTTTTATGCTAAAAAGATTTTAGGCAGGTTTCTTAATCATTGTACATTCCATCAAGCAAAAAGTCCATTCTTTTGTAATGCCTGTTCTTCCACGCTTCTTGGCCTCTACGTAATGCCATATATCCTAGTACAGCAAACATAGGTAAAACTAAAATAGTTATAACAGCAGGCATGATCATCCCTGGATGCCTGCTAGCACTTTTTGGGTAAACTTCATTTGAATCTGCATTGGGTGAAGGCATCTGATCATTCACTAAGGTCTTTGATGATGATTTCATTGTTGGAATATTAATCTGCTGAGATTCATCCATACTGGCTAATGCTTCATAAGACAAAACCAACTTCTTTTTAGGAACTTTTGACTTATCCAATCTTGTACTTGAAGAATTCAGTCCCGTAATGTTAATTTTAGATTCATTCATAGTATTGATTTTTTTTTCAGTATGTGCATTTTTCGTGGTATTATCAGCCAATTTTTTTTCTATATCATTTACAGAATTTATTATAGTTGTGTTTTTTTTAGAAGATAAAGCAATTTTTTCATTTTTCTTGACATCAGCTGAATAATCATTATTTGACACTGGTGAATTTTGTATCACAGTGTGGTTATTTATTGGATCACCAACACCATTTCGACGCGCAACAGGTTTATCCTTCTTAGTACCCAATTCTTTATCTAAAATAGGTTGAATGGAATTCTTTGGTAGTGACAACAAAGTATCATCAGGTGAAAGAGAGCCACCTTCACTTACCATCAGTTTTGGCAGGTTGGGAATATCCTTCTGTGGTTTGTTTACAATAGAAGTTAAATTCAAATCGATTGCTGGGTTCAATATAGAATTTATTGTCTTATTGTTATCACTGTAGATAACCGGAATAAATAAAATGTTACACAATAGAATATAAAGCATCATGTCGGTAAAATCAACAAAATTATATTGTAAAATTATAAAAACAAATATTTTGTAAAGGAAAAGAAAATAATCTGCCTACCATCTGCCTACACAGCACCAAAATGTCATCTGATCTGTCAGTCAGTGTCAGGTTTGTTTCTTCTTCTTCTTATTTTTAATTTTGGCAACCAAGCCCAAATTATGGCTCATTTCTGCCAGTGTCGAGTTATATTATAGTTTCCAGTCACAATAAATCACTTCACATTATAGTCCTCAGTCAGTCACCGTCCATAAAAGTCATGTTTTACTACAATGGTGGTCATTGTACTAAAACTCTTCACGGACATTTTGAGACAACTTGAAAAGTCACGATACACATAATTCAT
Source organism: Achlya flavicornis (assembly GCA_947623365.1). Taxonomy (NCBI): domain Eukaryota; kingdom Metazoa; phylum Arthropoda; class Insecta; order Lepidoptera; family Drepanidae; genus Achlya; species Achlya flavicornis. Next base: position 11,683,094 of record OX392473.1, on the reverse strand, counting down.
TTCATTTCACTTCACTGGTGCACATGGATGATCTTTATTGGGTAAAATACCACCAAAAATACACAATAAAACTCAAAATACACAAATTTATGAAAATAAAAATGAAAATGATACGTCACTCTGCAAGTTCCCGCCAAAAAGTCCTCAGCAAAGAGTATTCAATAACTAGGTACGTAAGAAGAGACGGGACTCCATAGAGCAAGATAAAAATGATAAAATATCAATTGGGTACCAAAAAAAGCCACAATGAGAACAACTGACAATAATAACAATCAGTGAATCAGTACTACCAACCTTAGAACGAAATAGAGATGCGCTGCTTAGTAGATATTTAAATCTATCGATATCGATATATATATACTGTTGTAAATAATATAGATATTTAAGATCCTCTGATTTTGTTTTAGCACTACCAAAACAAAACCAGTGGTACTTTGTTCAGATTATGACTTGTATAAAAATATAATATACCATACAATATATTAATACACAAGGTTACATAATAATAATAAATATTAATATTTTTTACTGTATAAATATAATATTAAATAGGAAGGGGAATTAGATGCATTTTTTCCTGTGGATCACAGACCGGGGTATTTAAGAAAACCGTAAAATGTCGAGACAAAGAACTAACAAATACAATACACATTATATTAATATAAAGTAAGGGATGTGATTAGAGTTTAATTAAAACTACATAATATTTGCAACTAGACGTTTTATCAAAACAAAAAGTAAATCCTGTTTAGGCCCTGATAAGGCATTTTTTTGTGAATCCTAAAAACATGTAGGGACTCATAGCTTTATCCCTGCAATATAAAGCGTACACCGTATGCGCCGCTTGCAGTCGTCACACGCAGTCGTCACACTCAGTCGCCATAGAACAGCCGCCATAGAGTTCCCACTCTCATCCCAGTCTCAACGTTGCCTTTTGATAAACACACGTGTCATGTTATTATTATTGTTGTGCACTCCTAATATAGCGTAATAAAATATATTCGCAAGTTGGAGTTTTGTTGACTCTGCCCACAACGTAACCTTAATAATAGGATTGGCTACATAAGAGTCCTAAACTAGGATTAGCCATAAGAAGAATCCTAAATTGTATGTTATGTTACATATTAGATAAGCACAGTAATATTATTTTGCTGAACTCAACTTAATTGAGCAATTTTATTTTTGTCTGCATTAAACTGTTCTGTGTCACTAACGGAAGCATTAACTTTACGACATTCATTTCTGATTAATAAAGCTGCCAATCGAGACAGCAAAGCCTCAGATACATTTTTAATGTGCTTCTCACACAACCATGATAAATTTAGGTCTGTCATCATCATTAACTGGCAATATTTGCCAATATTGATAGTCATGATTTTCTCTTACATTATGCTCAAATACAGAAACACATGAATCAACAGTTTTACATAGATCCAGAGTCGGGTACGTAAGAGATAGTGTATCCTTCCACCATTCCCTTAGTGCGATATAGTCGTATATTGTATCCTTTCCAGGCGTAGTTGCGACACGTCTCGTCGCGTCTCGTCTCGGTGTGAACTGACCCTTAAAGACCGAACCTTTACACTTAACAACATTTTTCCCAATGACCCCTTTAGCTCTACCGCTAGCAGGAACAGTATGAATATGCGGAATATCTGGAATAGAAGATGATCATTATTTTATATCAAATTGATTTTATAAAGTCTTGTGAAATAAAATCAAAAAGTGGCTATATACCTTGCAGCTGCTCACTTGTATGGCTCACCTCTATAGTATATTCTACTGGAATATCATACTCGCTATAAATTTCATTGCAAGTTACAGATAAATTATCATTTAAATTTATAGATTGTTCAATCTTTGGCCGAAATTGGCCGAAGGAGTAGATGGATAAACTAGATGAATGTGAAAATATTTAAAATTAATATAATAAATTATCGTTTTATTTGTATTGATTTTAAATATGTGTGTTACTGACCTGATGCTCACTGTTCTTTATAAAGGTAGCAGGGAAATCCCTTAAGTTTGTCTTTAGAGAGTGGCTGAGCTGAGATTCTTATGGATGGAACTGCAGTCTTCTTTAGCCGTGTTTTTTTTCTGAAAGTCCTTCTCAACAAAATGGTTTCCGCAAATATATTTTAATTCATTTAGTTTCTCTATTGGAATGTAAGTCAAGTCCTCGTTGCCTGTCATTTTCACCCATTTTCGGCACCTAAAAATACAAAAATATCGATATCGAATTCGATAATAAATGTTGCACAACTCTATTTTCTTATATATTATTATGGTATATACCTTAAGATACTATATTTAGATGTTTTTATTAAAGGAATTATAGAACTCATAAATAATATGATATTTTAGTTACCGAACTGCATCCAGGGGAAATTTGGCCATTAAAACACGTTTTTTACCATCTTTCCTTTCCGATCTTAATCCGCACACTTCGCATTTTCTATACTTCAATCTTAGTTAAAAAAGAAACGGTTTCGTAAGCAAAACACTTATTATTCTACTTAGCAATTAGATTAACCACTATCCTGTATAATATTCTGTAATATAATATAATATTCTCAACTTATCAAAATGTTTTCATTTATTTAAAACTGGAGGGAAACAACAAGTGACAGATGACGTTTAATCATAGAGCGAGATAGACTACGGAAATGAGAGGGCACCATAAAAGTTCTACCAAACTTCATTGACTTTTTTCTTCTTCTAAGTCGCGACAGACTGGTCCTCAGGTTTGTTTGTTGTTATTTTTTGTCTTATATGCTCAAAGGCAAGCAAAGGTCTGAGCCTATACAGCCTTGTCTTATTTAAATTATCTCGAGTTGTATTAATATAGTCACAAAATAAATCACCGATTGGATCCGCACTGATCCATCAATGATTTTCAGCTGACTCCCGGTACTAATGTGCAACAGTTGATGTACGCGCAACGAATAAAACAAAACGTTCGTTTCAAAAAAACAACTACATTAAAAATAAGCACGAAACGTCATAACATCACAAAACAGAAAGAACAATAAAAATTTAAAATAAAAAAACTCAAAGAATTATGTGTATCGTGTCTTTTCAAGTTGTCTCAAATATTCCATGAAGAGTTTTAGTACAAGGACCACCATTGTAGTAAAACATGACTTTTATGGACGGTGACTGACTGAGGACTTTATTGTGAAAGTGACTTATGTGACTGGAAAGTATAATATAACTCGATACTGGCAGAAATTAGCCCTAATTTGGGCTTGGTTGCCAAACTTAAAAATAAGAAGAAGTTGTCAAAGTTTGACAAGCCCTTAAACTTGCCTTAAACAACAATTGACATTGGCGAAGTTGTGGTTTTCTGGTGGTATTTCCGCAAAAGCCGAATTGAATTGAACAACGTGTATCCTCTATAACCCTGACACTGGCGGAATTGTGTAAATTATACGCATCTTCTTCTTCTTCTTCTTATTTTTAATTTTGGCAACCAAGCCCAAATTAGGGCTCATTTCTGCCAGTGTCGAGTTATATTATAGTTTTCAGTCACAATAAATCACTTCACATTATAGTCCTCAGTCAGTCACCGTCCATAAAAGTCATGTTTTACTACAATGGTGGTCATTGTACTAAAACTCTACACGGACATTTTGAGACAACTTGAAAAGTTACGATACACATAATTAATTTCATTTCACTTCACTGGTGCACATGGATGATCTTTATTGGGTAAAATACCACCCAAAATACACAATAAAACTCAAAATACACAAATTTATGAAAATAAAAATGAAAATGCTACGTCACTCTGCAACTTCCCGCCAAAAAGTCATTATACGCATCTGGTGCCATTCATATAAAGGTGCGTTCAAATTGGGGTATGGTAGCAAAAATAACAGTCCAAGTTGCCAAAAACGATCACAACTGGCGTTCGATCTGGAAAGTTGTGGGCGAAATTGGCGTTTTGAACAGTTTTCGTTCACCGTTCGTTTTGCTTGGAAACAGTTAAAAACGACATCGTGAACTGCAAATTTTGACCCACCTCCGAGGCAGGGTCGTTTGTGATCATATTTTGACATCTTTGAATCTGACAGATAAGTTTCGGAAAATTCATACGGGAAGCGAAAATTCTAATTTTTATTGTAAACTTTTATAGAAATACTAACAGGCAAGAGAATAATTTGTTAGATTAACTTTGTTTAATGATTAACTGAAGGAAAAAGGTAGGTTGAGACAAGTGACAAGCAGGCGATCAACATGGAAATGTCATTTTTTGCATCTAATCGTTCGATTTGGGAAATATCGTTTGTGGCAAAAGTTGCAAAATTGTTGAAATTGTCCAATTCGAACGCATAAACAAAAACGCCCATTTTGAAACTGTTAGGCCCTCCGCACATGGAGCTACTCAAAAGGAATAAATTACAAACTCAAATTACTAACGAGTTTTTTGAGCGTCACCGCCCATACATTGCCATACAGGTTCGCACACGACGCGACTAGTCTCTAACCAGTTAGTAACGCGTTGGCAACTGATCGCGCGCGACGCGTCGTGCCGGTCGCCGAGCTACTAGGTTACCCGAGTTTACTGTGTATTGATGTGAAAAATGAATGATCAAGCCTTAAATATTAAATTTGTGCAGAAAGTGGAAGAGTATCCATGTTTATATAATTATAAACTGACAGATTACTCACGAAATCTGTCCTTCGGCGTCTGTTATGATGATAATATAGTATAATGACATCGTCATCTTCGCTCGATCCACTCGACATTTTTATTGCTTCCAATATTTCCCCTTGCTAGGTTTTTCGCACGTGTTTATTTGGTAGTAGAAATAACAGGAGTGACTGAAACCTTGCAATGTGAGTAGCGTCGTGTGCGAAATACAGTTTATAACTAGTTTGTAATTCTAATTACTGATTAATTCCGTCATATTTGAGTAGCTCCTTTTGCGGAGGGCCTTAAAAACGACATCACTCCAATTCGAACGCACTATAAGAAGCAAAGCAAAGAATTTAACAATTGACATTTGACATTGACAAGCCCGACTTTCAAATGACACAGGTGAATTTTCGGAAAGAATGTCCGTCGCAATAAACAAGTTTAACGTAAAAATGTAATAGTGACCAATATATGTGTAATAATTATCTATGGTGGTGACTTCTTTAACACGCGTCGTGGACATACCTATTAATTTAAATCAAAATGAGAACACGCAGTAATTCAGGGGTGCGCCTCGATTATTATCAGAGGGTAGTACACAAGCTAATTTTAGATCATCAGCAACCAGTGACCGGTTTATTCCCTGCCAGTCCCCACAATGATCACGCTTGGATCAGGGACAATCTGTACTGCATACTGGCAGTATGGGGTCTCTCCATGGCTTTTAAGAAAATAGCTGATCAAGATGAAGATCGAGCCAAAACATTTGAATTGGAGCAGAGTTGTGTGAAGCTCATGAGAGGTAACTAAGATTCGTGTTATTTGTAAAAAAATGTAAATGTGGACTTACCTATATGTGGACATCTATATTGTTCAACAAACACGTATTAGATCCTGTTGGTTCTCGAGAGGGATGTGCATCCTATTATAACAATTGTTTTCATTGTTATGCATGTGTGGATATTTGTTACTCAATAGCAGTGTAATGTCTATATAAGTTTGTGTTTTGGGCTAAGTTGTACATTGACATCCAGCGATCTGGGAGTTCATAGTTTTTACAGGAAGGTTACATTATTAGAAGGCTCTACATGAAGTTTCAAGTTGTGGAAATAACTGGTTTAGGAAAAAAAAAAACTATATTGTGAAATACTATGCAATTTTTTGCCACTATCAACATTTTGATGCGCCAAAGTCATGTTTTGTTTTAATCCTTTGACTGTTTGATGACCCACGCGGGCGATGGAAATAATAGAAATCAATTGTTATTTTTTAAACGCAAGTCAAAGGATTAAGTAAGCAACCAATGTGTAAATAATCAACAAACAAAAAAATCTGTACAATTTTTTTTAATTTATTTTAACTTCATTGGTTACATAAAAATATTACGCAACTTTTCCTTCACCTACACCTACACCCTTCCCTATCCCCTCCCCCCCTCCCTACCCTTAAATCGATGGGCGTCAAAGTACATTCCTACCGTGTTTTGTCACATTATTAGTAGAGATGGCACAAAGCAGAATATTAAGCCTATTCAGCATATTATATTTGGTATTTGGCCAAATCATTTTGTGGCATCTATAATTTTTAGATCACACTATAAATTACTATTAATTCAAAGAAAAAGTACAGGGCAGACTAATAAAAACCATTCATTGTTTTTTTTAATTTTGGATTTACTAAATTACAATATTTGCTCCAGAAATCAATTAAAACTGAAATGAATACCAATCTGGGTATATTTATGAGTAATATAAACATTGTTTTTCCAGGTCTGTTAATGGCTATGATGCAGCAGAAAGACAAAGTAGAAAAATTCAAAAGCACTCAGCATCCTTTGGACTCGCTACATGCTAAATATTCATCGGCCACAGGCCGTACTGTTGTCAAAGATAATGAATGGGGACATTTGCAAATTGATGCTATTTCCCTTTATTTACTAATTCTTGCCCAGATGACTGCATCTGGTCTACAAATTGTATTTTCCTTAGATGAAGTGGCTTACATTCAGAATTTAGTATTCTACATTGAATCTGCATATTGCATTCCTGACTATGGTATCTGGGAGAGAGGTGATAAGACCAATCATGGCCTGCCAGAACTCAATGCAAGTTCTATTGGTATGGCCAAAGCAGCTCTTGAAGCCATGAATGAATTAGACCTCTTTGGAGCCCGTGGTGGCCCTTCCAGTGTAATCCATGTATTAGCAGATGAAGCTCAAAAATGTCAGGCTGTATTACAATCAATGCTTCCCAGAGAGTCTAATAGCAAGGAGTTAGATTCCGGCCTATTGTCTATAATAAGTTATCCAGCATTTGCTGTTGATGATCCACAATTAATAGCCAAGACAAGAGACACAATTGTTACTAAGTTGCAAGGAAAATATGGTTGTAAAAGGTTCCTCAGAGATGGCCACAAAACCCCAAGAGAAGATCCTAACAGGCTTTACTATGAGCCTTGGGAGCTGAGAATGTTTGAAAATATTGAATGTGAATGGCCCTTGTTTTTCTGCTACCTCATATTAGACTATTGCTTCCAAGGTGATAAAACAAATGTTGCTGAATACATGCAGAGGTTAGAGAAGATAATGATACGAAAAGATGATGGTATAAAACTAGTTCCAGAGCTGTATTCAGTACCGGCTGATAAAGCTGATTTGGAGAAATCCGACCCAGGAAGTCAAGAGCGCATACCCCAGGGCAGATGCCCATTTATTTGGGCACAATCATTGTATATTCTTGGAAAATTATTGCAAGAGGTATTAGTTGATTATGAATTACTACAGAATAAATCTTAATTGTGTCATAATTATAATTTTTTTAATTTTCAGGGATTCTTAGCTGTAGGTGAATTGGATCCTCTAAACAGACGCTTGTGTTCAGAGAAAAAGCCTGATGTGGTTGTTCAGATCGTAATCCTAGCTGAGGATAATGAAATTAGAGACAAGTTGCTAGAATATGACTTGCATGTTCAAACTATCAGTGAAGTAGCACCTATAGAAGTTCAGCCAGCTAGAGTTTTGAGCCACCTTTATACATACTTAGGTAAAACTGTGATCTAATTATTTGTTCTTTCTTTCAAATTCTTCTGGTATGGTATGTATAATACATTACTGGGAAAATTCAATGTGGGTTACTATTATAAAATTATTAATAGCCAACTATTCTAAAGTGTACGTTGTATTTATTAAAATGTAACTTTTAGGCAGAAACAAAAAGCTGGGTTTATCTGGTAGGAAATCTCGTGATGTTGGCATCCTCAGTACTAGCAAGTTATATTCGCTAAACGATCGCATATTTGCCTTCACTCCACAGGTACGTACTTCTATTTCAATTTTTATATCAAATACATAGTTGGTGATGGGATATGTATTTATCAATCGTTTTTGATAACATTGCCTTAAATATTATGATGTTTCTTCTATGATACATTTGCAATGTACTAATTATTTCTTTGGTTTAATAGTTTTCTGATATGAAGCGTTTCTACATTGCTTCCGACTATGAACTGATGGTTGATACACTCAAAGCTGAAATTAATTTCTTGAAGTCCTCTTGGCAAAATCTTCTCGGAAGACCGCTTGTTGTATTGACTTTGAATCAAATGTATTTAGGTATTTTTTTATTTTTTGTTTATTTGCGGTTGTTTTTTCTGCTTGCGATTTTCCCCATCCTTATTTATTTATTCAGATGTTTTATACTAACAACATGTCATACATGAGTATTTTTACGTGCTAATGAACGTTTTGGTTGTGGATTACTTAGAACCATTAGTGGTAAAGTTGTATATTGTTTGTTGTACATAAAAGGTGTCATATTGTTTGAATTACATAATTTATCTCTCGAGGTGAGGACATTGTAGACAGATTAACTAGTATCGTAGTATAAGTAAAGGCCTACTAGTAGTCTCACTTCCTTATCGTGTCCCGATAACGGGAATATGGACCAAATTCCCAGAACATATGGTGCCTATGACGCCAAATATCGCGCGGAACATGTAAATAAGAATATCTAATTGTAAGCAGATATATTAATTGTAATAGACAAAAATATTATTATTATATACATTTTGGTATAAGCATTTTTTTGGTTTTAGGTGTACTTACATTATTGATGCCAATAAAATAAATATTGTGCATGCGTAAATATTTTCTCCGAATTTTACCGTGAACATTTATCCCGACTACGGAACCCTTGTTTGTGATTAGAAACACATTTGTCCGGATTTTTTAATTAGTATTATTTAGTGTTTATAGTAGCAATGTCCTATGGTCCCTATTATAATCCCTTAGTAATAACATTTGGCATGGGTGTGGTGTGTAGAACTTCGACTACGAGGAATACTACATGTCGCGCGACCCGGCGCTGCTCGCCAGTACGTTCATGGCGAATGTCGCCTTCCTCGGAATGAGCTGGAAACAAATGCTAGGCCGGCCGACCATCACCTTACTTGCTACGCAGTACTTATTAGGTAAACATTATGATATACCAAGAGGCCTGTAGCTGGGGTAGTTGAATGTATTATACTATGAAGGCGGCGGAAATATCACCATAATAAAGTGTTAAAATAACAAAAAAAAAAACATAAAAACTCTCACTATGACATTTGAATAAAAAAGTTAAGTTGTATAAAAAAAAATCGTCTATTTTCGATAATCTCTTAACATTTGACTTATGTTTTGATACAGGTCTTAGTTAGTTGGGCTTATAATACGCACAGCAAGTAATATTATCCATATCTAACTTTTTATAAAAAAAAAATAAGTTACCCCTCCACCTAGCTACAGACCTACAAAACGATTATATATTTTTTTTTAATATATTAAATTTATTGCAACTCATCACTAACACCTTTCAACCATCGTTTCACTGATCATCATCCTTGCTTTCAAGCTATTTTTAAACTTGAACTACAATATGAATTGATTTATAATACACTAAATATATTTCAGATCAAGGTAGGATCCCAATGGCTATGATAACAACGATGAAGAAGCTTAAATCTGGTTATATTAACGGTACAAGAGTGACCCTAGGTAACCTTGGAGAGTTTTTGAGCACATCCGCAATCACTAACTTGAGTTTTTTGGGCAGTCAAGAAGAAGGCTATCCTGATAGTAAGTATAGAAAATATCCTTTATTTTTTTTTATATCCTTTAACTCTCCATAATTTAAGGCAAAGAACTGATTGGTCTACTGTCTACTAAATTAATTGGCATCTATTCGGCAATTAAATTGTCCATTCAGAATGAAGCAATTGATCGGTACAACATTGACGATTTAAAATTGCGATTTCTAACAGCATCAGTTTCAGAATGGCAAATGGCAACCGAACAGGTCGAATAAAGGCGATTTTCTAGAGGTGTTTGCCAAAGAGCAGGTGTGAATTCCCGCTGTCCCCACCGCCCGTGTCCCCATTGTTGAAGACTGCGCGACTTGAATAAAATAAATAAAAATTGTTCCCGTTGTCCCCATTGACTGTTCCCGTTTTTACGTGAGGAGATTTTTGCAGGGGTGGTGACACACGATTTTTATAATTTGTGTAGCATCTAGGCTACGAAAATCACTTACCATCAAGTCTTAGCTGAGCAGTTTTTGAAAGTATCTGAGCATAATGAGGGTAAAATAATGTACTTTATACGTGATTGGTGTAAATTCTTTCAGAATTAAACCCACAAGTGCAGAGCTACCTAGAGGAGCATCTACTAAAGTCGTTTAGTAACAAGATTAGCTTCGTAGCGCGACCAGCCGCACTAAAGAACGCACGCGCATTGCGCCGCCGCATGTCCGTACGAGGTGCTATCAAGAAAACTAGGTCTATCAACGTCGATTGTAAGTTGGATATCTTTTCTTCAGTCGGCAACATTAATCTGTTCAGCTAGCTACTAATGTTGCTGACCGTACCAAAGAAATAAGGGTCAGCTCCCACTGAAATTTTAACCTTTTTGTGTATTAAATAAAGTTCTATATTGTATCGCTATCTTAAAAAGTGCGCGCCGCGTCGTGTCTCGTCACGTCTCAGTGTGAAGTGTGAACTGACTGTAAGTAGTATCAAAACTGACGAAATTGAGGTTCAAACCCCTCGCGATCCGGTCTAATTTAGTTGTTTTCTTTTCCAACTCTCTGTGGTAAGTGAACTGCAGAAAGGTGATTACGCATAAAGCATAGATGTGGATCATTATTATAACATGTGTGGTGATATTTTCATATCATAATCATATTATTCTGTAAACAACTCAGTAAAATGTATGAGTCAGATTTTATGAATAAGAAAAGCCTTATAATTCTAAACAACTAATAAGCTGGTATATGATCACCTTTGAATTTCCAGCGGAAACTCTAGGAATGGAGGGAGAATATGTGGGACCACCGCTAGAACGTAAACCTTCGTGGCTCGAAGTGGACCCTCTATTGGGAAGAAGTCCTTCGCCCGAGGTGGCTCAGAAAAAAGCTGTTACCAAGTAAGTAATACATAATTTATTAATATAGTGTGATACTGGCATAAAAGTCTCAGTCTCAGCGTGGTTAGTGATGATGTGGGTCGAAGAAGGTAAGCTCACAAGCCTAGAAGGGATCCAGCTCACAAGAGCAGCTGGTGGAAGTCATCGGTAGGTGATAATATAAATTCCTGAAATTGTATAAAATAAATTTATTATAATTATTTTCTTAAAAACACATATCTACTTGCTAAAAATAATTAAAACCTCATAAGGTTTAGTAGCGCTGCGATGCGACATATTAAAAATAAAATTATAAAAAAAAAAGTAAAGACCAAAACCTCTTTGTCGCTCAAATTCGAATGTTCTGAAAAATGAATTTAGTTTTTTCTGCATTTTTTCTGTACTTATAAAATACAAAGTTTAACATTTTATATTGTTTTTAATTTCTCTTCCATCGCCTACATTACCGTTATTGAATTCCGCAACTAGGCCAAATAGTGATTTTGCACTGATGAATAACAGTACTGAACTACTGACCAATAACTGCAACAAAATTTTTTGTGTCCTTGACATAGCCAAACAGAGCGCATCGTCGGCGGTGGGGAATTTGCGGACTAGATTTCATACAAAATGAACGTCATCGCGCTTCTTTGGGTTAATGGTTCGATGGTGCTTGGAAGCAGCTTTAACTTAAAATTGGTAGCCAACCAGGCAGGACTTAGAAGTACTCTGGTTCCTACAACTGTACTTTGGTTATGTAATCAAATATTCGTCACTGAAAGCTCAAGTCCATTGAATAAGTCCTTTATTGAGTTTGAGATAAATTTACCTTATGCTCCAAGAAGTACGCAGTAATGATAGTGCGTTGACTCACGAGAACAACAAAAATTACTTGCGAACAAAGCGATCGAATTACAATACTACATACTTCATAGTCACAAATATAAATCTGTACTCGGTTGTAATGAAAATGGCATAAAAGTGTGCTAAATACGAGCCGGGTGATCGTGATTCTCCTGTGAAATTATTTTCTTGCCGCATACTTGGTCTGCTCCTTGTGTATTATTTGCTTTCTAGATAAAGCGAATTGTGTCTTTTATGAAATTCTCTTTATTTTAGAGGCACATCAACGACTAATTTAGGAGTCACAACTCCAGCAATCGAATTAACTAAAGACAAAAGTCCCACACCACCCAAAGAAGGTAAGAAAGTTGGCAGAAGTTTAGTTTGAAAACCGGAGATCAAATAAAAATTAGAGTTATTATTATTATGTTAATGTTAATATTTTAACTTCAAACAATGTACGACTTTAAGAGCATAACAATAAGTGCTAATTTCCAGGTATAGTAAACAAGAACATAGCATCTGTTATTCGCAATCGCACAATATCGGAGTCTCAGAGCATGTTATACGCGGAACAAGAAACCGACGAACTGATCGCTATGTTGAGAGAAACAGAGAGTTTGGACGAACAGGGAGATATCCTGCAGTACTTGGTCGATACCCATGGTCTGGACTTTAATACTGGTAAGTTATTTAGTAAAAATCCGTAGTGTACCGGGACGTAGCGGTGATTTTCCTTTGCATAAAATTAATGAAGTATTCTTTATTGTATACAAGAGATGTAATAATAATATCACGACAGGGATCCTTTCGAGCAACCTTTGGGTCATAGGAAATATCTTGTAATAGTAGCAGGTGTAGCTACAAGTTCTACATAAATTATACCAAATACAAATCTATACACACCTATAAAATTTTCAAATTTCTCTGGGATTGTCAATTGCTATTTGGCAATTTTGGTTATGAATATGTGATCGACTATAATAGTTATAATATAGAAGTAATGCAATATAAATGCAGTGTTAAACAAAATAAGGCATGGAAATGATTACTATTTTTAGTTAATTTTACAAAATATTTACCCCATTATTCATAATGAAGTTATAAAACGTTGATTAGCTAAACTTCTGACGTCTTTATCTGACACGTGACATTTGGTGATCGAAAGAGTGAGACGGAGGACACTATTACATTGATTTAGTTAAAATGCCATTATGAATAAGGGGGTAACTCTATTCACAGTGATTTCACATCTAAAATTTCAATATGCAATGCTCTAATGTCACCTTTGCTATGGTTTGCTACAAAAAATGAGAAATTTCATTTAATTTCGTAAACAAACAATGATATTTCTCTAATCTAATCTATAATATAATCTATCTGCTAATGAAATTTTTAGCCCGTTCTAACACGCCAAGTTTGGGATTCGTCCCTACTCGCTCGCTTTTTACGGTGTCGTGTGTTGTCGATGAAATCCGAACGATTGGCCATTTTCATGTGGTTCACGGAACTATGATTTGTAACTTGTAACAAGCTATGTCAAGGAAAATAGCAGGTGTGACATAATAAAAAAGAGTTTCATATGAATTTTCAGATGCGACTTGTGAATGCTTGCCATGCCTAAACAAAATGCTTTTTTACTAGGTATGCTAGAGAATGGCAAGCCGGTAACAGTGAAGGATCTACTCAAGGGTCTATACGAGAAAGCGTGTACGCAAAAACTATGGGGTCTAGTTCGTCACACAGCTGGCATGCTTGGCAAGAGAGTGGAAGACCTTGCCAAGGCTGTCACGGATCTGCTAGTACGACAGAAACAAATAACTGTGGGTATGCCACCCAACAATGAACACACTATTACCGCACCATTACCAGAAAATGAATTGAGGCAGTTGATACATTTGGTAAGTACACATATACATAAATCATCTGTGATGTCTATTCATATTCATGACACTATATGGACTGCTGACTCCTATGAATTTCTATAACGAAATACCAATTTTAAAATAACTGGTTGAACTAATCTGAGAATTACTCCATGAAAATATTAATCTCTATTAATTTGTACTTACATAAAATAGTTTAAGGGCATGCATACTTCATAATTTATTAACTCGTCAATAAAAGTCAATATTTTTCATATTTGTTGCATGCAGACATTCCGTCATGAGAAACATGGGCATGAAAATAAAAAGGTAAACATGCATGTTATCATTATTAATACATTTTTTTAAATAGATGCAGTGCAGATAGGTACGGTTCTTGTTCACATAATACTAGTTTGATGGCCACTACTGATAATTAATATTAGCCACAACCGATAGATTTCCACATCCAACGCCCAATGACGTCGTTTGTTGATTTAAATGCTGATCTATCTAAACTCAACTTTTATCTTTAAATTTTGAATCTTGTAGAAGTGATGATTCAGTCGAAGGTGGAAGCATAAAGCTTAGAAGGAACTATGTCTCAAGTGCAACATTCAGAACTCACCAATGCTTCGGACATAAGAGAGTAGAAACTCATCGACGAACAGCAACTGATTTCGTTTTATGTATTCGGTTAAATAATCTATAATAACAAAGCTGAAGAGTTTGTATGTATGTTTGAACGTCCAAATTGGAGTAAACAGTCAAATTAATAAAAAACCGGCCAAGTTCCGTACAAACCTGTAGGTATTATATGTAAATGCTAGTATAGACCTGAGTATTTGATATAAATTTCAATTTATGACGTATAAAAAATAAACTACTTAATAGATATATTTCAAACCAATTTTCGGTGGAAGTTTGCATCGTAATGTACATCATATATTTTTTTTGGTTTTATCAATCTCTTATTTTAGAAGTTACTGGGGGGGGGGGCACACATTTTACCACTTTGGAAGTGTCTCTCGCGCAAACTATTCAGTTTAGAAAAAAATTATATTAGAAACCTCAATATCATTTTTGAAGACCTATCCATAGACACCCCACACTTATGGATTAAAAAAAAAAAATGAGTTTCAGTTCTATGTATGGGGACCCCCAAAATTTATCGTTTTTTTCTATTTTTGTGTGAAAATCTTAATACGGTTCACAGAATACATCTACTCACCAAGTTTCAACATTGTAGTTCTTATACTTTCGGAAGAAAGTGGCTGTAACATACGGACGGACAGACAGACAGACAGACAGACATGACGAATCTATAAGGGTTCCGTTTTTTGCCATTTGGCTACGGAACCCTAAAAATGATTGCTAATGAGGCATAGCAAAGTTAGTCTTTAAAAAATATAAAACATGACCTATGACGCAGGCGTATGGCGATGACGAAAGTACAGCGATGTTGACGCAAGAGTTGTTGGTGTACCTCGCCATGTTTATCCGCACAGAACCCCAGCTGTTCTTGGAGATGTTGCGACTCAGGGTTGGACTTATTATACAGGTAATTTATAGCTTATCTCACTATTGCTTTGAAGTTTTATCCCATACAACGTGTAACGTTACTATATTAATCCGTTATCCGAAAGGGTTAAAGACACACATTCTCTAAAAAAGTTTCAGCTCAAAAAATAACTCTTTAACATTCGTACCAAATTTTTGCTATTATAACCAACGTGTCACCGCTCAATGAGGGGCATTCTCTTTCAGTCACTTGCTAATATTATTATAAAGTTGTCTCTTTTACGATCTGTGCTTCTAGTACCCAAGAAGAACTTTTCTTTTATGTATATACCCTTTCCGTTACTCATTGTATATACGTACGTGAAGGGCTTCAATCTCGGCTATACGTGAACAAAATTCTCGTATGTAATTTCTAATTAAAAATAATGGCCATTTCCTTTAATTCGTCACAATTTATCCCGTTTAGACGGCATATGTACCTCTATGTGCCAACAATATAAAAACACAGTGCGGCTAAGAGAGGCACCCTCTTTTCTTGTTTAAGTTTATAAGATGCAGACTTTTTCTAACGTCAAAAGGTTCGTTCCTCATGGACGAAATTGATTTTAAAAAATAATTCTCCTGATTACTGGATGTTTATATTTGTTCAACTGTATTTTAGGTGATGGCAACAGAATTATCCCGAACACTATCTTGCGACGGTGAAGAGGCGTCTGAACACCTACTCAATCTGTCGCCGTTCGAGATGAAAAATTTACTGTATCACATTCTAAGCGGAAAAGAGTTTGCTATCAATAGTGGTAATAAACATTTTTTTTTATTTATCTTTTTAGATCGCGTGCTGTCCAACAATTTATATTAAGCTGCTTCTAAATTTTCATGGGAATCTCACTCAAAAATGACAGTTTATATATTTTACATATGAATAAGTAACTAATATTTATATATTTCTCTTGCAGCGAATTCAATGTTTTTAATAAGGGATAGAATCGATAAGAACAAAGGCGAGTGGTTATGTTTGCAACTGACTGTGCTTATGTATAAGTTTGTGTGCTCCCCATATTTGTTTTGGTGATGAGGAGTTTTATTCTAGAAAATACTACCTACTATTTTTAATAGTATAATAGAAAAGATATTATTTCAAAAATATTTTAAAGTCTCCTCATCGCTATTACCATTACAACAGTTTTGTTTTATATGTATATCTGAAAATATAAATGAAATGGCTTTCCGAGAATTGCTTTACTCGAGTATTTGTCATGTCCATTTGAGTTTCCGAATAATTTTGTATGTAACTCTTGCCTTTTCCCATAATATGTAAATAATACCCAATATAATAAATAATACCCCTAATAATAGTTTCTCTATATTTTGTACATCCATGTACTAATTTTGCAATATTTGCAAATGCTCGGTTGTTTCACGCCACGATTAAGTCGGACGTTTCTAGTGCGGACCATCCAGGCCCCTCTTTTCCACGGGGCACTCTGGGCAAGTACCCAGTGCCCCGCGAACGATGAGGGGCCCTAGTTCCTGCCGATAACCGATAAATTTGACGGGCCAGTTGGCGCAGTTGGTTAAGAGTCTGGTAAAGGTTCTACCTCTTGCGCCGCAGGTCGTGGGTTCGATTCCCGCACAGGACATGCATTTGTGTGCATGAACATGTCTGTATGTCCTGAGTCTGGGTGTAATTATGTATATTAAGTATGTATTTAGCAACAAAAAGTAGTATATGTATTATATCAGTTATCTGGTTTCCATAGTACAAGTTCTGCTTAGTTTGGGATCAGATGACCGTGTGTGAGGAATGTCCCAGGATATTTATTTATTTAAATATAATTTATGGGCTCAAAGACAGAATTTGAAGAAGTGATTGACTATTTTGCTTATCTCAAAGCTAGAAGAGTACATCTTCAATCGACATGAGTTGAAGCACTAACTTGCATATTATAGTGAATGCTAAAAAGAGTTATTTTTCCGGATTCTATGTAATCTCCTATTAATTTAATGAGTGTAAAGAAATAAAACAGTTCGATTAATCTAGAATGTTACTAAACAACGCCTTTTGACTATGTTAATAAAAAATTACCTCGGTGATAGTCATAGGGGGCCCCTTACTAATATGTCCAGGGCCTCCAATAGGTTTAAGACGGCCCTGGGATTATTGGGATGTGGAATGAGCTCCCTATCATAGTTTACCTTTAGCGCTATGATATGGGTTTCTTCGAAAATACATACCCTTTCATTTCTGATAAATATATTGTATTTTCAGTTGGTCGAGGCAATTTCTCAATAGTGAGCAACAAATCTAACCGCTATGGGAAGAAATCACAGATCATGTTGGAAGGACAGACTCTGCAAGGCACTACTGAAGATAGTAAGTTAATTAATATAGTTTAGACATCCTAAAGTGCTTTTGACTTAATTCTTAGGCGGCATTACAGTGACATTCGGGATCATTTTCCTTATTAACCAGAAACATGTCCAAAAAATATTTTATCTACACCCATGCTATAAATCCTCTATAACAGTTCCTGAAACAGTTAGCTTATTGCCAACATTAAAACACTGGTTGTCATAGTAACCATTATATCATCCAAAACAGTGTTATAATGTTGTACTGAATTTCATTATTCTTTTCTTCTGTATTTAAGAGCTGTGCTCTTGTCGGTGTAGCTTCTTCCACTCTACTCTATCATTAGCCACATTTTGCACCTCCTTATATGACCCGACGCCTATTTTTGCCTTCATTTGATCTGTGTAACTTATTCTTGGTCTTCCTCTTCCTCGCTTTCCCTCTATCTTTCCTTCTATTATGTTAATTATACAACTCTTTATTTTATTTTTTGCTTTTTCGGACTATTCCTTACTCATCAAACAGCCACATTCTCCGTGGTATCCTTATGAATTTCAAAAAAAGAACATTTTCATGCAGGTGCGTTACACAATCACAGCGCCGTAATAAAAAAAAACGAATTCACGTCGTATGCCGCCATTTCGGTTCGATATTAGAATTACAGAAATGTATTAATTTGTTGTTTACAAAAATGATCATGGGTGTAGATAAAGTCTTGTATGCAACTGTACATAATTAGGAATTAAAACCCTCACGTGATACTATTATCCCACATTCGTGTTTTAATACCCCTTATTTATTATACGACAGTTGCATAAATAACTTACTGAGTTCTTTGCGGTAGAGCTACCGCTTACCACCATGTAGGTTGTATGATTGTTTGCCAACTTAGTTGCATTAAAAAACTGTGGCTGACTTTAACAGTTGTTTTAATACAACTAAGTGCACGCGTGATAGTCGCTTCGGCCTTCATAAACGCGCTCCGAGGGCCTTAACTGAACTGGCTTAGATCCGTATTCTAAAACAATGCCGAAGTCAAATATCGAGATTAAAACAATTGAATTTGGAACCTGCAACAATGACATTAGGTTTTTTTTAGATCAACACAATCTCGTTTTGATGCCATTCTATAATACAGGCCTTAGATTTTCAACCATTGCAGACCGTAGGTTAGTTTAAAACCAGGGATGTTATGGATATGAAATTATTTCGGAAATTCGATAGTTTCAGTTACGGATATTAGATTTTTAAGGAATGGTAAAAAAAAAATGGTAAAGATTTGCCTTACGAAGATGTGACGCGTGTAGCTTAATTTACAGCTCGGCCTGGCAAAATAATTGTCATAACTTGTCTCAGAATTATTCGAAAAATTGATATCAGAGTCGGTTACGGTTTTGGATAGATTTTTATTTGAGATATCCGATAGTTTCGGTTTCGGTGGTCCATAACACCCCTGTGTAAAAGCTGTAATTATAATGTTTGCACATTTCCAGCGCCAACAGCAGAACCAGACCGGCAGGGCCAGTGGCTGCGCCGCCGCCGCCTGGACGGCGCCTTGAACCGTGTGCCCAGAGACTTCTACCCTCGCGTTTGGGGCGTCTTGGAAAAGGTGAGTTGTGTGGTGTACAGTACACCTGACCAGTAACCACCGTTCTGTGTCCACCACTACCCTGCACCCCCTGTATCACCAAACAATAAACTATTATCTAATAGATTAACCTACAGTGTGACAAATATAATCATTATGTCAAAGCAAATATAACCTTATTGCGTCCATATAAGGTTTATCTATTGAACCTATGTTTATTTATATAATAATATAGATGATCTTGTATAAACGTCAAAATGTAGTATGGATTATAATTGTAAAAAAATTAACGTCATACGGGACTAAAAAAAGGTGTAATATTCGCAAACGTTAGGCTCAATTTCTGAATCTAGAAATACCAAAAAGCGAAAAATTCTCAAGTATGCGTGAGGATTCCCCGGAAGACGCGCGACCTCTTTTTTGGCTCGTATTTAGTTTGTATGTTATTCGATTTACATAACATTCATTATGCTATGTTCAATTTTGTTGCAAAAATTCGCTTTCATTCCATTGTAAATTGAGCCTAAATGTTCATTTCATTCTTATTGTAGGGTTCTGTTTCATAAAAGTAAATATTTGTATAAAAACTGCCATATTTTATTAATGATGAAGAACCATCCATATAGTCAAGCCAATAGCACCAAGCCTTGAACCGACTGTGGCAAGGGTGATATTGTATGCATTTTTCTTAATACCCGACCATCAAATTATACTAAATTAATTTAGTTTATGCCAATGCTATTTCTGTATGATTTCAGTGCCAAGGCCTAGTGATACAAGGCAAAATATTGCAACCGAATCTTACCCAAGAGATGACATCTGGGGAACTAAAATTCGCACTCGCAGTAGAAACGGTATTGAATTCGATACCGCAACCGGAATACCGGCAGCTTGTCGTCGAAGCGTTAATGGTGCTAACACTTGTGGTGGAATATAAAGCGGTCGCTAATTTGGGCGGGACGATCGGCGTTGAGAACTTAGTGCACAAAGCCAACCAGATATTTTTGGAGGATCAGGTATACAAGTAGTGTAGTAGCGAAAAGTTAAATGTAGCGCGGCTGCCCTAACGATAAACAAAGTGAAACTGATTTAATAAGTACTTAGTGTTGACTAAGATTGAATTCTTTTGGACATATTGAGAATTCTTCAAACGACATCTATAGTGTAAATTCTACACTAATTATAAAATGTATGTACAAGATATGCCAGTATCGTCGTCTGTATACGCATAGCAATGAATGCCGTCAATAGACACCATATCATTGATATGCAGCAGGAACAGTGTTGGGGACAGCACAGAGTATTGCGGGACGCCAGCATTTATGTTCATGCTATCGGAGCAGCTACCGTTGAACAAGCAGAATGACCCTACAAATTTCACGTCATACAAATAATTGATCAAAACGACCTAACGAAGATCTAACAATATCTAGCAAAATTTTCTTTTAGCCGGTAGTTTCAGAAGAGGCCAAATAGAATGATAAGAACCTTGAACATTGGCATAAATAAGTGCCATATATAAAATAAAAAAAAAAAAAAAAAGAACCTTGAAGTTTTATGTGTTTACATTTCCAGATGCGTTGCAACGGCGACGCGACACTGTGTTGCGCGAAGGCGGAACAGTTCGGCGGCGCGCTGGTGTGCGGCGGCGCGGCGGGCGTGTGCCAGCACCTCTACGACAGCGCGCCCAGCGGCAGCTACGGAACCATGACGTACTTGGCGCGGGCCGTGGCTTCCTTACTAGCCGAGCGCATGCCGCACGACTCGCCCATTGAGTGCACTATTACTTGAGCCGTGCCAAACACATGCCGGTCATCTTGGAAATTATATACATTTTGGTGCGGCACTTCCTGGCAGGGATCGTGAATTCCAAGTCTGTCGCTATTTTGTCGGTAGTTCTTGAGGTCATAGCCTTTATTCAATTTAGGCCCCAGAAGGGCACTTATGACGGTCACTGTAGTTACCACCAGTTCGGAACTCGGCCTTCAACTGAGAAGAATCCGGCAAGAAACTCAGCAAGGTTACATTTCTTAAATATTTTTTAGACAATCTGACTGTTTGGCTTTTTTTTCAAAATAACTGTAACAATAAAAAAAACTGGATAGATATACGAAAAAAGAATATAATAATAATCTATAACAATAATCTATAACAAAATCACAATTATTGAAACTACTGGTTTTCTTGCTCTAGGGCCATGCCAAAAAGTGCCACACTACATTTTGCCTATTGGAAATTGGGCTACAGCACCATTACTGCTAGAGATACACTACGCGAAAAGGCGCATTAGTTAGAGAGACGCTTATCTTGCCGACATATATCTGTGCGGTAGGATTGGTGCTCATGCAATGTAGTGTAGGTTATTAAAGCTACACCGCTCCTTGACTACCTGGGGGCTGACAAGCCTTACTGTTGAAATAAAAATACATGTATTAATTTTTAGCAAATTGAGTCTAGGACTGGATCTATCAGATATAATTGAGGTATTTATTATACAGTTTTAGATGTTTTAATCAAACAAATGTTCATACTGAAACATCTATATGAATTGCCAAAATAGATACCATCGTCAAATTTTAACGCCATGAGCGTCTGCTAGTTGAATAGTAGTTGTATGTTACGCCATGCATTATAAGTTGGCAGTAGCTAGAGACAAATCTATTTTTATATCAATACTGTGTTACTTAAATCTCATTCATGTAAGTTATGGAAATCTGTTTTGTATTAATTTTATAAACTATTTACCAGTTTTGATTATGATTGACACAAATCTCATCATGATAAATATTTACATTGTGTTTTGATATTATGAATTTTATTTCTACTGTATGTTTAATTAAAATATTGGATACTATTTACCAATGACATAATCAATTCATTTTTGTCAATTGTACAAACTGTTTCGTATTATTGTAACAAATCTATATTTTGATTTTGTTGTGCCATTTGCAACAATTAATTATATTTTGTTGACAATAACTAGTTGTGTTAATTAGGTATTTTAAGGAATGATTAATAAAGTTTATACTAATTATATTATTCCTTTTATTATCTTGTACCATTCAAAGGAAACACAAATTAGGAATAAACGTCTACATCGAACATTTACATTCTTTCTAAAATTCAACAAAGTTATATATAATATTTTCACTATAGTCATCATGCTTCATCTTTTTTACCAAATGGGTTCATTTTTGAAAGCCAGGATGTGGTACTTCTGAAATAAAATGAGTATTAGGTTAGTATACCAATGCTTATCACTTTCTATGCTAGTTGTAATAAACAAATAATATTTATGGAGTGTTAAGTAAGTAGCAAGTGAAAACTTACGATATTTCATCAGGTGTACTCTTAGTTTCCTCGACTCCTGCAGCTTTCAATTTCTCTACAAGATTCTTTCTATACATATTTTTTAAAGGGACAGGCCTATTGGCTGCTTCTTTCTGTTTGGCTACTTTGCAAAGTGCCTCATACCATGATAAGCCATACCATTCGATTTCTTCAGGTGTGTACTGGAAATAAAAAAAATAAAAACCAACCAGGAATATTAAAACAAAATTAGACTAAAATTCTAAAACCATAGGAGCGAATAGGTGCTCATACATCATACTATAAATAATTAGTTACTCATAATACTAACACTATTGATTTGATCTATCAATAGGTATGTTTCAATAAATCAATATTTTAGAAGGTATCCATGCTGTAGATTTGCAGTTCAGTTCAAATTATACACTTTGTACATTTATATTACAAATTGTTGAAATTTTTGTGCTTGGGCTAATAATGATCTAGCTAGAAGAGTTGTCACCATATAATTGTTTATTTCTGTACTAAAAACAAAAATGTTTACTTACTGATGATAAATAGGTCTTATACTCATTGTAAATCTCCATCTGCTTCTGAGTATCATGAGAATATCTTGGGCATCCATTCATTAATTCAGATAGTATTTGCTTTTTAAGTTTTAATGCCAGCATGGACACAAGATCACAGGCTGGGGTTTTTAGCAAGTAGTGATCAAAGCCATAGTGATCATGGATCAATTTGATGGTGCGGTCGGTGACAGTAACTGATAGATGAGTATTCAGAACCTCGGATTTAACAACAGTTCTCTTCAAGACAGGTACCCAGTAGTGTGGCACACGGCGCCTATTTGGATCTCGCTTTTGGAAACCTAGCAGAAGAAACATCTATCAGTTTTTTTTGTTGCATGCTTTCATATTGACTTATGTAAATACTCATAAAATAAAGTAATTTAATACCTATCTATGCACATTTTGCATGGATTGCAAAAAAAATATTATTATAATAAAACATATACACGGTTATACATAGCTTTAGGTTTCTTTTTTTTAGAATAATAAAGAATGTGTAATTGTTTTTACTACATACTTAGTATTATAAAACACAAAATAACTTAAAAACTATAACAAAACTAAAACTATAACTTAAAAATAAACCTAATCTAACAAGCCGCTACCAGTAGGCAACGTGCCCAAAATGCTGGCTGCATTGCCACGTTGTATGGCAATGCTTAATCTTTGCCCAAAATAAAAACCAGCATTTTGGTCACGTGTTGCTTCGACCAGACGTCCAGATAAATCATTGAAAATTTTGCGTGCTCCCGGTCCCCACGGTCCCAGCGTTTCCACCCCAAAAGGCTCAAATATGTACCCGCTATCAAGGGTACTATATTTGCACCTTTTGAGGCTCTCCGCTGATTCCGCCGCCGCACCAGCCCTATTTTTAGTTCCAGGAAGATGAGACGGCGCAAGAGTGTCTACGCAAGTAGCGTCCCACACTAAAGGCCGCCCCATCTTCCATGGAATAAGAGTCATTCCGTCAGGTCTTTTACCATCGTCACGCATGAGGCCATTTGGTTCCAAAACGGCCGCACAGTTGGCGGTGGTAAAAGCCCGACGTATGATATCATTAAGGCTGGAGTGGCGGGGAATTCTTCCCGCACTTCTGACACAAGACAGACCGTGGTGACCGAGCCGGTCGACAGCAGTGCCACACTGGCAGCGGTGCGGAGCACTACACGAAGCGCCCAAGCGAATGGATACTGCAATTCGGAAAGATGTTGAATCAATTAAAGTACCAGTATTGGGCGATGGGAGAGCCTGTAGCCACAAACCCGATTCCCACTCACCAACGGCTAACAGACGGGCACGATCTGCGGAGCTTAAGCACGTATTTAAAAGATACTTCCGTGTTAACTCGCAGATCGGCCCATCCCACAGCCGCTGAGAAGATGTGGTTTGTGGGAAATCAAAGTTAGGACAGGCTAATCTCCACGCATTCCTGGCCTCGTTTAAGTAGTTTATTTCCAAACTGTCCAAAGAGGCTGCGAGAATTTTTTGTGTTAAATTTTGAGTACTATGGACAGAGGACAGGAATGCGGGGAGAGCTACACCAGAAATAGATCGTACTCCCAGGCCCCCCAAACGCACTGGAAGTGAAGCCTGTAACCAAGCTTTAGGTTAGGTTTGAATTATACATCAACTCCGGAAATTTTATCTATTTAATGCTAATGTTTACTGCTCTACCTAACCTTGGCTTAAAGTAACCAGATCAACATTTACATAACTTAATTGATGATCATAATAACATAATTAGTTAGTAAAGGTAAAAATTATGTTAAACAACATTTAGATTAACAGCTAGCATGCGTGTATTTTTAACAAAAGTGTATTTGTACTATAAATATATTTAGGATTCATCAATTTGTGAAGTTAATAATTAATATTGACCAAACCTTTAATGACAGCTTCACCACCCCATAGCCCATCATTGATTTCAGCAGGATGTTTCAATGGTAAGGGTATGTTTTGTATCGGCAGCGTTTCGCCTGTCAGCTCATCACGCATCCATTTGCCTTCTTGAGGCACAAAGTGAACAGCAGCTGGCTTCAACACCTTCCATTCCCGCCAGAACTTCTTGTACGCCGCAGGTAGCTCTGAAGCTATGCCAACTTCGAACCTGCCCCTTTTCTTGAATGTTTTAGATAATTGACGCGCAGTTGCCTGAAAAATGTTACACGTAAGGTCGCACGAAAGAACGGAAATCACGTATTTATATGATGAAACAAATAATGACAGTAAATTAGTTAACCTGGATTCTTGATGAGGCCATTTAATTATTTTATGTAGCTAGCAGCATAAAACTAGATAAAATTTTGATAAAATATTAATTTAAATCTCAAACGAAGACGAAGACAAAAATCTCACTCAATCCAATTTTATCTTTTTTTTTGCCTTTTGACTTGCTTGACTGACAGCAGCAGTGCTGCTAACTTTTCTAACCAAAAAGGAGCTGCCAGTGCCTTGAAAAGGCGCTAGATCGAGATAAATACTGTTAAGAAGAGAAATAACTGACAAAAATAGATAGCAATTGGGAAAAAAACCCTAAATTCAGCACCAAATTCAAACTGTTACTTAGCACCTAATAAATTGAAGTGACTACCTTGCATTTTTTTTATAGTATTTCGCATGAGTTAGCACGACTGAGATAAAAAAAATAACAAAGTAAACAAACTTTTTTTTTTAATTTTCAGAAGAGGTAAGTAGTTAATATATTTGTATTTTCGTCATCATCTGACTCTTGGAACTTTTTCATTAGCCTGTGATACGACTTCATTTGCTCCAAATATAGCAGAAAGTCGAACTGCGTCAGTTTTAAAAGCAATTTTGGATTGTGGAAAAAGCGCTAGATTTAGCGCTAGGAGCTTGTGCTAGGAGCTAAAAAAGAGCAGTACAAACAAAAAGCGCTAGATCTGGCGCCGAAAGCGCTAAGTTGGCAGCACTGACTGACCATAGAATACAATTTACTCACGAGGTGACTGACAGTGACTAGGATGGGTGGGTAGCTATTCTAATAACTAGCCAAATAGCGGCTATTCACAAAATAGCTACGGTATGATATCTATCAACACCGAGGAATAAAAAAAAACAATTTTTGTTCCGCTGTCAACACGATAATTAGCTATTGGTGCTGATTTTCTGGTTTACAACTAAATTCGAGTGCATGTCGTTATGAGTTGTAACGTTGTATACTAGGATACAACTTACGAACTAATAATAAGATAGAATACTGGAGAAGTGAACTTAACTACATAGATAGGTACACACGGCTACAGATCAAGCTATACATTTCCAATATAAGGTGATCTCGCATTGTATAGGATTTCCCTACAATGGGAGGTCAGCTTATACTAGAATTGTATAGCTTGATCTGTTGCCGTGTGTACATACTAAAATTATTATTACTATCACACATATTTAACTTACAAACTAAATATATAAAAGAAATAAAATAAATCATAACTAAGAAATATTATACGGAACCCTAAATCTTTATATTTATTCTTACGGGTTTTGAATTACTTATCTCGGCGTCTGCGCATCCCTAAAACGTATCGCTGAGTGCGATCGAATGTAAACGAGCGGTGGCGACTGACGGTGCGTCGATGTTCGCAAGCAAAAACTGTGTCCTGTGATTTCACAATATATATTAATGGATCCGGAATGAAATATTATAAAAAATAAATAAACACAATCTTTATCGACTTCCAATTAATTTAACTCATTACATGAAATTAACAATCTAACAATTTAACATAATTTTCCCCTACTATTTAACTAATCCGGAAGACCTAAAAATATAAATTATTTTAACGGCTATTTGAAGTCGAACTTAAAATTCTTAAGTGTTCTTGATCCCGCCAGGGATCACCTTTCACCTACTTAACTACCTCGTACCTACCTACGTGTCTGTAGAAGAGTAAAGGAGTGACGGCTGCCAGAGGTCAGCCAGCTGAGAACATTCTCGAAGCCGCTGCAGTAGAAGGCTGCATACCTTCCACCTGGAAGTCTACCGAGCATCTTCGTCAGGCCAGTTTTCCCTATCCTCTTGTCAACCCAAACTTGTAGGCGGAAACAAGATTAAATTAATTAATTTCAATAGTGGTTTCATTGATCCACACCTATCTACTTAACTTCTGTGGCTTACTAAGCCTACTGCCGCATAGAAAGGTCCTAATTGTACGAATTTAAACCTAATTTAGTCTGTAATGTAATTGGGTTTAAATAAATCGTTTTAATCATCTGAAGCAGCGTGATATCTATCTATCATCTGAGCAAAGAGTATGTAACTATACCAAAAGGTCTGAGTCGATGTACTGTACCTACGAATGGTCATCGTCGCGTCATTAATACAATCTTCATGCTGATATTATGAAGATAATGGAGAAGAAAAATAATGGAGAACAAGAAGAAGAAAATGAAGAAAATCCCATTGCAGATTA
The DNA here is from genome assembly GCA_947623365.1 of Achlya flavicornis. Taxonomy (NCBI): domain Eukaryota; kingdom Metazoa; phylum Arthropoda; class Insecta; order Lepidoptera; family Drepanidae; genus Achlya; species Achlya flavicornis. The sequence goes on along the minus strand of OX392473.1, from coordinate 11,655,535 downwards.
TTTCTACGGACACTTCCAATAATGCTGCATCCCACCTCTTCCTTATTTAAAGTGTTCAGTACATTTTTACTCGACTGACCCGGAAGGAGGGTTATGTTTTTCGAGTGTATGTATGTATATATGTATGTTTGTATGTATGTATGTATGTATGTATGTATGTATGTATGTCTATTTCTTTGGCACGCTCTGCAGCCTAAACGGCTTGATGGATTTAAGCATATGAGCTGTCGTTAGATTCGTCTGAACTGTGGGAGTGTCATAGGGTATATTATTTTTATATGGCGTCTACGGATAAGAAAAGAGGGGAGGGGCCCTCTTTAAAAACAAAAATTTCGTTATTATAACAATATGCGTATCAAATGAAAGCTTCTGAACAACCCATTCCATATCTTATGTATATATTATAATACTTTTGTGCTACCATTTTGACGTAAACTGCAAAAAATCATGTTTAATGCAAGGACAGTAGGTATAGGTACTATGAGCGGTTACCGTACGTAACTCACAGAGTTGCGATGGTTGTTAGCGTTACTTTACCGTACCGCTCATTTACTTACTAATACTTACAACTATAAAACTAAAAAGTCTGAAATAAATTAAATTATTAAAAGAAACAAAAAACCCGACTGCGTAAAACAAAAATTAACTGAAAAGAGAAAAACAAGCTTTTTAATCTATAGAATTTGGAATATAACTTGAATGTTATAAGGTATTGCAGTTGGGGATAAACAAATATTTCAAAAAAATACATACTTAGTTTATTGGTTTGTCCCCGACTGCAAAAAAAATTCAAAAAAAAATTCAAAATCATTTATTCAAATAGACCTTCGCAGGCACTTATGAAAAGTCTGACTCTAATACTCTAATACCGGTTCGGAAGGTTGCAAGACCTTATAACATTCAAGTTATATTCCAAATTCTATTCACTCAGTTTCGCAGTGACCGCACGTACACACAGTTACTGACTTCTCGGCTAGAATGGCTTTGTCTAGCCAGCCAGCTACCGGCTAGTGGCGGCTAGTGACCTGTGGTGGCTAGGCGGCTACCCGCTGTGTGAGACGTAAACTTCCCGCAATGAGGAAGATTTCTTATGATACCTCTTTTGACCATAGGGTCAAAATACCTGTCAAATCGTGCATTTAAGGTTCAAATTGGTTCTAATTATCAACAGTTAGACAGGTATTTTCAGCATAGAGGTATCATAAGAAAACTCCTCATAGCTAGCTAGTTAGCCATAACCAGTAACCATCCAGTAGCCAATAGCTAATTATCGTGTTGACAGATATCATAGCCGTGGCTATTTTATGAATAGCCGCTTTATTGCTAGTTATTAGAATAGCTACCATCTCTAGTTTATGCTTAGCAGTGCTGCCAATTTAGCATAAATTATGCTAAATTTGGCATATTTTCTTCTTGTTTAGCATATTTTTTCAACTTTTAGCATATAGCATAATTATTCGGCACATTATTATGAACCGTAAAAAGAATGTGAATCACAATCTTCCCTTAAACAAAAGTCGATAGGTATCGATAATGCCATCAATATTATTAACTGTACTATGGGATTCCCCTAGTATTTTCTTGTACCATAGACAAAAAGCGTCTTGTCTTGATTCGACGTATTATCCTTGGTAGTCAGGTAAAACAATATGTCAAAAATATGGCCATTTTCTTCCCTGAAAAGTATAGACCACCGTGTTAATGACTTATATTCGAGCTACAGTGATCGTTTCATGCAAATGTAATTCTGGGTTATTTTAGTACATGACTATGTATACATGCGACGCCAAGTTACCTTGTTATTACTAAGCATTTGAAATTAAATTTACACTTTATTTTTCACTGAAATAACTTAACATATTTTTTGGCATATTTTGCAGGGTTTAGCATATTTTTAGCATTTTTTTTACACTAGCTTAGCATATTTTGAAGAAACCTTGTTGGCAACACTGATGCTTAGTGAGTGTTGCCAACAGTGTAGTGAGTGTTCTGTGTTACTAATGGTACCTACATGAATGTGAAATCTATGATCTCGAAAAGATTTCGCTTTTTTGTTTTTTTTGTACATACAATACATACAGTGAGAAATAAAAAAAGTGAGTGAGTATTTAAGTTATTTTCGAATTCAAAGTACCACTGTTGACACACGGCTGACGTGGATAAAAAAAAATATGGCAATTATTGGCAAGTGCTAAGCTGAGTGGTGGTGGCAAAATATTTTGTTTATTGTGAAATCTCTTTTACCATATTTCCCTTATAATTGTTTTCAGTAATCGTGTACTTCCTGTAATAAATTGTAGACGTGTGCATCCTATTATTGGGCTTAATGTTGACAGTGTGTAGTAAGTCATGTCGGACAATAAAAATATCAATAGTCCTCCTGAACGGGGCCAATCGGAGACCGTAATCACGAATATAGCAGCATCGTCTAGCGAAGTGTCCAGTATTGCTGGAAGTGTGAAAACCTCTAAGGTGAGTACGGGATTCTACGTTTTAACTAAACTGCTTAACTTCAAGGACGTTTGTTTGAAGTTATAGTCGTAATCTGCTCTAAATGCGAGTTTCTCAGGGTTACCGTCTTCGATAGCGTCGTATTTTCTTGATCTTATGATGGTACTTTAAAACATATCTATTGTTATATTATCTATGTTGTTTTCACGAAGCGCAAATAGTCAGTCCTTGGTCACATAGGTATGACCTGGTGGTTCCCAATTATACTGTCATAACTTTTTTTATTGCCCTCATAACAGTCAAGCTAGGTATTCTGCAGCATTGGGTCGGAGAGTAGCATTAGAGGCATAGATTTTAAAATAGTACATCAATGCTAATATATTTATACACCATGTACCACGAACAAACTTCAAGTGTGATCAGATTTGAAACCTTTTCACTTGCAAGCAGTATCATAGCTCACCCTAAAAACGTTTTATAATGAGATGATAGTGACACTAAAAATGCAGTGATGATTTAGTGGACAACAGATTTTTATGAACTGTTTTCACATACAGTGGTGCCGATTCTGTTGTAAATCGCACTAAACTAATTTTAGTCACATCTCATCTCTTTCTTACGAACATTATTGAAAAAGGATAGAATATATTTAAAGCTGTCAACTTAATCTTTGCCGTCTTATTTTGAGTGTATTTATGCGTAACCGCGATAGATGGCGACTAAATTTATATTGAAAACAAGCATTGGACTAATTTGACAGGACTAAATTTCTTACATCCTTTTCTTATGTTCTTTGTTAGAAAGAGACATAGTGAGATTAAAATTAGTTTAGTTGTAAACAACAGAATCAGGGCCAATAACACCGTATCTAAAATTTATCGTCACTGCATTTTTGCTGTGTTGTTATTGTATTGTATGAAACCATCCATACCCATTATTGTGATAAAAAGACCCTTTATTTGTAAAACCACTTGTTATGACTAGCAAATTGTTTGCATATATTGATGAGAACAAGGTAGATGCAGTTAGTTCCCTGCACACTTTATTTAGCCATATGGTGGTCATGATTGAATTTTGTACACCATTGCATGGTATTATTATCCATGAAGTTGTGTTTTTTTTTATTTCAAATTAATTGGAATGTATTAATCTATAATCAATGTTATATGATTTGATTGAATCAAGGTAACTTGAATTAATACACAGGTTTTCATTAATTTTTAAAATGTATTGTTTACATTGAATAAGTATGATAAATTGATAGAACATTAAAAAAAACTTTATGCTTAATTTCAAAATTTGAATTTGTTTTCGGACATCATATTAGTACATATTTATAATACAATAGTGATAAATTAATACAATATTAAAATAATTAATTACAAGTATGCATGTTGTATAATTGAAATTAATTCAATTCAAACATTAAGTAAAATGTAATTTATTAAATCGAATAAATAGAATATAATAATATATAAAACTAAAATATTTTCTCCTACATATTGTAACTTTTGCAGTGCCAGACAGGGTCTATAAATTGACTTAGACCTAATTTACAACTTAAGTTATGCTGGTAAATGATAAGGATAACAATAACAGGGTATTAAAACTAAATGTAATCTATGTTATAGTTCCATGAAGTAAACTTTCACATTGTATGTGAAGGTAATTACAAAATTTTGCGATTTAATAACGATAAACATTTTCAGACATCCCAGCGCATGTCATCTTCTTCAGAGAGGCAAATAAAATTTGAGAGAGCTCAAAAGTGTCTTGAAAATGCAGCCCTTGTATCAAAACGGATTAAAGAACATCGGAAAGCTACTGCTGAGTTGCTGGGAAGACCTTTTGGTATGTTAATTGAAATAAACTTGTGTAACAACCACAGATTAAGAGTATGCTAGATATAGCTTGTGCATTAAATAATATGAAAACAAACATGCCATTCTTCCTACATTGGATTTCATTGACTAGTTAACTACTCTTGCAAAGTTTTTACAGTTGATAATGACAATGTTTGGTATATTGATGTGTTCAACGATATGTTATTCCAACAACTAAATTCATGTTGCACAAAAGTTTGAGTGTACAATTTACTGCATTCCACCTACATGCTTGGACAGATGGCTTGTGGTATCTAGCATACTTTACATCTTTGGTAACAATATAAAGTTATTTTCAAAGATCTTAATTAGTAATGGTGTCTGATAAAAACCTATGATATTATTAAATTAAGTATCCAAATAAATTTTAAGTTAAAATAAATGTTTAATAGCTATATAATCAAGTTCTTTACCTTATGTACCTTGGTCCATTAAATATTAATTAGTGAATTATACATTTTGGCTGCCATTTCTAGTCTTAGTTATCATAAATATGAATCTATCTGTAGATATAAAAATCAATGTTTGTCTGTTTGTAACATGATATGCATTACTGTACCTCTAATCTTATTTTGATGAAGCTTTGGTGAGTTGTTATGTGCAGGTTAGAGGAAAAATACCTTTAGAGTAGTAAAACGAGCAATCCAATTCTGCGACTTGTAAGTGTTTTTGCACTGATTTATAACAGACTAATTGGAGTCACTTAGCCAAACAGAGTGCATTGTCGGTGGTGGCGAATTGACTGAATATATTTCTTTTGGTTTATTGTTTGATGTGTGTACGTCAGGGAAGGTTAGGTTCCTTACATAAAAATAAGTGAGGCACCCTGGGCTTGAAGTATTAAATGTATGTCTAACAATTCCCATCATACCAAAGCTAATCTGGTTATTAATTCTCTTGAAATAGACATAATTTAAAAAAAGCTTAATAATGACAATATCACATTTTATTTGTTCCACAGAAGAAGATGACGGTGGTGATACTGCTTCAGAAATGGCATCCACCATGAGTGAGAGAACCGGCTACTCTGCAGCTACTGATACATCAACAACCCTATCTGTACAAGATGCCTTAAATAGTAAGTTTGTAATGGTTAAATAAAGTTCTTTATCATCAACTTTTTCTACTGTGATTGGTTTTGGCGTGATCCAAGGCTATAAGCACATAAAATCCTTAAGAGCCCCGCAACACGAGCGATAATCGCTAAGCGATTATTTTGGTCTAATATAGAACATTCAGAGTTCAATACTGAAACGCACACAAGCTACAAAAAGCTGCTCATAAACACCATACTTATTATTTGTAGCCGCGATTATCTCGGCTACAAAAACTAGCTCGTATGGGGGATCCGTAAAGGGAAAATATAATACTTATTTGTATTTATAAAATGTATGTGGGTCAATCTACTTTTTTTGTTTGTTATTCTGGTTCATTGTCTAAGAGACAACAGTGACCGAGTTTAAAGAAAAACTGTTATAAATATATTCTACTAATGTGCTTAGGAGATAGTCCATACAATTATGGGCTTATTACTACGACAAAAATGTATGTTTGGTGAATTGTAACCATAGAAAGTCGTGGTTTCAAAGAGTTGTCCAGGGGACGTAACCATGGCAATGAGGTACAAGAAAAAGTTGATTGACTTAAATAGGTACAGTAGTACCCAACTAATATGGCTTACCGATGTACCTGCGCAGAAGACACATTTTCAAAGCGCGGGAAATGTTATTGGTCGGCAGCTGCCGCCATGTGTGCGGAGGAGCGTGACTTGCGAGTGAGACGGAACTAACAGCTGCAGTGTATTATGAACCTTATAATAGTGATCTAAGGTTGATTATAAGTTTTAAGCATTCTTTCGTTTATCTTCGGGCCATACTTTATTTTCTGTGTGTACGAAGATTCACGACGCGCCTTATCAGTTGGGTATTACTTGTATATGTATATACAACTGTAACAGATGCTAAACTGTTAAACAGTTTGTTCAGAATCGTTTTCTGAATCGATTTATGTGACTTTTAATATAGACATTTATTTCCGTTTACCATCAGGCGTTTACCGTACCTATGCTTGTTTGCTACCTAAGTAGTATACTAATAATAATTTGGTTATAGTTCCTGGTATCAGTGAGAGTCTGGCTAATACTCTGAAACAGAAAGAATTATTAATGGAGAGAATTAAACAGTATAAGGAAATCAGTAAAAGGCCCATAGTGAAGACCACAACAATGACAAGGAGGGAATCAACTACACCTGATTCTAAAGCTGAAATTAAGGTAAACAATCAAACATATCAATCTAATAACAACTCCACATCTAATAAGCGATTTTACTTTGATAAATAACAGTACCAACTGATCACTGCTATCTAAATGATTAGTGTGTCTTTGACTTAGCCAATCAGAGCACATTGTAAGTGGTGGGGACTTGCGGAATAGGTTTCGAACAAAATTGACGTCATTGTGCTTCTTTGGGTTAATTATTCGATTTTTGAATATCAATATTGAGGGTTCGACATTAATGAATTCAGCTAATATTATCAGCACCAAACATTCTTTAACTGACAGAACTCTAGGCATTTTTTTCCACGGAGCTTTAGCTTGAATATATATGATCTTTGCGTTTCAAATATTTCAGGGAACCAATGACACGATGCAACTCGTAAATACGATTAAAGAAAAAGATAATCTACTAAGTGTAATGCAAGTTAAAATGAAAGCAATGGAAACAACAATATTAGATCTGCAAGAAAAAATTAACGAAAAGGATCAAATTATTGAATCTAAAAATAAGGCGACAGCTCTTATGTCTGACAGCCTGAGTAAAAAAGGTAATATTTATATTTTATCTACTGAAATAAAATAAGTAACATACAACACGTATATTTATGTAAAATTACCACATATTATTTAATCCTCAGATAAAGACTCAACAGCTTTACTGGAGGATACAAGGCATCAAATGACAAAAATGCAAGATAATTTCATAACCATGGAAACTGAATGGAAAGATGAGAAACAGCGGTTACTGAGAGAATTAGAATTAAAAGATGAGAAGATATGCAACTTAGAAGAAGCTAACACTATTCTTGAAAATTCCCGTTTTGAAATAAGTGTAGCTCATTCGAAATTGTCTGAGGAATTAGAATTGAAAAATAAAGAGATTTTGCAACTTGAAGAAAATTTACAAAACTTGTCTCAAGCACATGTTGAGAAGGCTACCGAAAAAGATGATTTTGAAGAAGAAAAGGGATCCCTTGAGATAGCAGGAATGGTAGAATTGACTAAGAAGGTGGAGTTATTAGAACAGCTTAACTGTCAAATTAGACAAACTAATAAAGAACTTGAAAACAAACTAGTTTCTATGAATGAGTCTAAATCTCCCACGAGTAGTTCTCCAAGTAAAAAGGCAAGTCCAGTTCCGACACGTAAGGGGAGAAATACGGCATCTAAAATGAAATCACCTTGGAGTCATTTATCTTCTGAGACGTTACATCAAGATACAGATAAGAAGATCCAAAAGAATGAAATAACCAAATTGGAATTATTAGTGCAGTCTCTAAATAAGGATATCCTAGAGAAAGAATATGAAATATCGGAAAAGAATACACAAATATCTCTACTACAGTCTGAGAAAACACAAACAGACACTAAAAAAGAAGGTTCTGAAATGGTAGACATTGGAGTATGTACAGAAGCTTCAGAAGATACAAATATTTGTTTGGAAATATTGAAACCGGAACAGACAATTGAGGCAAAGGATATTGATGAAAGTGAACTGGGAAGCATAAAGGAACTCCAAGAGAAATTAAATGTTGCTCAAGACCAAATCAATTTACTCAACAATGACATTGAAGCAGCCAACAAAAATATGATCAAAGTAAAATCTACTAATAAATTGAAGTTAAAACAACTCCAAAAGACTATTGACAACTTCAGTAAAGTATCAGATGCTAATGCTGAAATAATAAAACTAAATGAAGAACTACATCAACTATCGCAGAAAGTTGCAGAGCTTGAAGAGGAAAAAGGCAATTTGCAGTTACATCTAGTTGACTATGACAGTGGTAGATGTAAGTGTCATTACATGAAATTAGTTAAAAATGCTGTTTGATAAATGTGCATTACCATATTTTAGTTGTTGACTTGGTGCAAGTCCTATATATAAAATTACTAGCTGTCCCCGCGGTTTCACACGCGTTCTCGGGATGGAAAGGAGTCTATGTACCTTTCCATACCATATGCTATCTACAAGTCACATTTCATCGCAATCGGTTCAGAGGTAACAAACAGACAGACTGACTTCGTATTTAGAATATTTCTATGGATTTTCAAAGCACTCATAGATTTATTTGAAGTCAGGAATTTAATCATAATAATTTATTTGCAGTGACAGAATCAGATGTTTATAAGAAAATGGTAGAGATGGAAAACTTAGCTGAAACGAGACTTAAAGCCATTAGTGTACTAGAAACACAAAAGTTTGATCTGGTTCAAGGTGAGTCTTATCAAAACATATCTATAGTTTAATCTCATAAATTAGTTGTTAATTATTTTCATTTATTCTGCAGAATTGCACATTTTACAACAGAAGAATTTGGAAATGGAAGACAAATTAGCTGACATGTCACAACTACAAAATGAGCAAGTGTGTTCCGAGATAAAGTCAGTGCAGTTAGAGGAACAGTTAGATGGACTTACAGCTTCTAAGAAGGAGCTAGAACTTATTATAGAAAATATAAAATTAGATAAAGAGCATCTTAATGAAACAATAAAATCATTACAAGAAGAAAAAGAAGAGCTTGTGCATAAATTAGAAAACTATATTCAAGAAAATATGGAACTTACTGACAAACTAGAAAAGCTAAGCGCCGAGAAAGTTAGTTCCGCAGAGTCCATCGAAATTGTCGAGTCTTTGACCACACAGGAAAAACTAGAACTTGAGGAATACAATAAAGGTAAAATCGATGACTCTCACGCTGATAATTCTCCGTCTCAAGATGATCACCAAAATATAAAAAGCTTGATTGAACAAAGTGCCGAATTAAACAATAAGATTGAAATGTTCACACAAGAAAGACAAGAAGTAATGGAAAAAATGAGCAAGATTAGTACAGAAAACGAATTGCTACATGATAAGATTGTTGACTTGAATAATCAATGCAGTATTTTGCAAAGTGATATTGAAATATTTAACAAAGAAAAATACGACCTTCAGGCACTAAACCAGGAGCTTACCACTCAAATTGAAGATCTTAAGCGTGAGCGAATTGAAATTATGAAAGAAAGTATCGAAGTCCCTAAGCCGATTAGTGAAGAATCTGTGGAAACCGTATTGTCAGAAATGCCACAAGATGACCGATCAGGTGATAAAGGAATCAATAGAAACAAATCTGTTAAGCAATTAACAAAAGAAATTCTTAAATTGAAAAATACCATCAAAGATAGAGAAGCTGAAATTGGGGACTGTCAAATGAAAATATTATCTCTAGAAGAACGACAACAGAAACAAAATGATTTATTACAAACCAACATGTTTATGGAAAATAAACTGAAATCTGCGATGGAAGAAAATGGTCAACTCAGGGAGGAATTAGATAGTTTAAAGAAATATAAGGAATCTGAAGAAAAATTATTACAGTTTAGACAATCAAATGAAATATTGCAGCATGAAATACAGAAAATCCATCAGGAATACACTAATACTCTTAACACAAGGGATACAAGAATAAATGAATTAGAAAATTTGTTGCTGGAGTATGAAAAGCAAATTTATAACTATAGTAACACATTGCAACAAAAAGATAAAGACATGACTGAGTATATTAATCAAATAACTAAATTAAATGATGTTTCACAGAAGCTTAAATCTACAATAGATTTGCTTGAAGAAGAAAAAGCAAAAGATCAAAATGCTGAACTTGTGAAATCTTTAAATAAACAAATTGTAGCATATCAAAAGAAAATGTCTGAAAATGAGGAGAAAATGCGTATCTTGCAGGACGAAAAATCTCAATTACTTTCAGTAAAAGAAGTTTTAGAAAATAAAAACGTCAGTCTTGAAGCAGACCTTAAACATTTGCAAGAAGCGTTCAAAGAAAAACAAGCTCTTATCAAAGAGTTACAAGCTCAACAACAAAATCAGTCTGAAGAAATATCATCAATCATGCTTCAATCTAAAGAAAGGGACGAAGAAATTCATGAAATCAAGCTACAACTAAGAAAAGAGTCCATAGAAAATGAGAAATTACGTACGATTTTGTCTGAAAAAGAGAGTAATATCGAAGATCTTGCCAAAGAACTCGATGAAACGAAAGAAAATCTTCAAAAAATTTATTTTGAAAATAATGATAATAATGAACAATTTGTAGCATTAGAAACAAAAAATAAGGAGTTGCTAGAAAAGTTAAAGAAGTTCGCTTTAACTATAAAAAAGAAATCTTCCATGTATAATGAACTAGAGGCTCATTTAAATGAAACTCAGAAACAATTGGAAGCTAAGAATGAGCAAATGGATCAAATGTTGATACAAGTAGAAACCTTACCAGCATTGCAGGACAAGTTTAAACATGCTGAAGAAGAGATAAATCGTTTGCAAACTCAAAAAGCTGCATTAGACCAACAGAAATCCCAAGATATTTTACAATTGCAAACTGAAATCAATTTACTAAAAGAGAATTTAACTATGTCTTCCGAAGAAATATGTAAATTATCAGAAGGCCTCAATTACACTCACGGCGAAAACAATAATTTAAAAGCCCATATTGAGGTTTTGAACAATAAGTTGGTTGAACATGAGATTGAACAGAAGAATAATATTAATTTAACAACAAAATTATCTTCTTTGGAGGCAGATATTATCCAAAAACAAAATCAAATAGCTGAGCTTTTAAATGATCTCGAGCATCATGAGCAACAAAAATCCCAGTCTCAATTTGGATATGATGCTAAGATCCAAGAACGAGATATGTATATCGAGAATTTAGAATCAGAAATGACCAAATACAAAAACCGCATCTGTCGTCTAGAGGAATCAATTTCTGTGATGGAAAATAGAAGAAACTCGCTTGAGCGTAAAGCTGATCAACTCGGTAGCCAGCTTAACGAAAAGCAAAAAGCGTACACTGATTATACAAGCCAGGAGGACGAGCTAGTTGGCAGGTTAGCAGTTCTAATGGATCACGATAGAGTTGTAGAGAAACAACTGCATGAAATCGAAAATGAAAATAAAGAGTTGCAATACAAAATTCAATATTTTGGAGAAGAAAACCAAAGGCTTCGTAAATCTCTATCTGATATACAAGAACATTGCAATACATTAGTAGATAAAGCTAGTAAAGCTGACAGTTTGGAATCGGCACTAATCAAATGCCAATCTCAATTATGTGATGTTGAATCAAATGTAAAGCGTATATCTAATGAGCACCAAATGCTGCTAGTTCAAAGAAAGCAAGAAATTGAAGAACTGGAGCAAGAATTTAATATCCAAATTGAAAACGCTTTTAAAGAAAAAAAAGCTTTGAGTGAAAAGTATGAGAAAATTAGTGAAAATGTAACACAACTAGAAGCTAAATTGCATGAATATAGGAATAATATTCAAACGCTCCATATAAATAACGAAGAACTGAATCGAATTAATCAAGAATTGGTTGAAAAATCGGCAATGAAACAAGAAGTTCAAACACATGATTATACTGAACAATACGTAAGTGAAATTAATAGATTGAACTCTGTTGTCAATGATAGAAGTGAAGAAATTGTTGAACTTAATAACAAGATACAGACAATGCAAACGAATAACCTATCAGCAATATCTAACCTAAAAAATAAGGTATTAGATTTAACTTCCAAATTAAATGACTCTTCTGTAGATACCCAACGATTGCTGGCGGAAGTTGAAGTCAATCGAAAAAATAATGAACAACTTCAATTAGTGATATCACAAAAAGAAGAACAAATAACAGAATTGATGGAAAAAAATAAACTCTCATTTGAAATGACTATTCCTAAAACTGAAGGTATGATTATATCTTCAACAATTGAGGCGTTAAATGATGAATCAAGAGGATTTGACATTTCTACACTTGAATCTCAGATAGTTTCCGATATTTCACCTCATACACATGATACACACATTACTAAAAAAATACCCGAAGTTATGCAACAGCAAACACCGTCAAAAAGCATGATTGAATGTGTCGAGCCAGTCATTGTAGCAAAAAAATCTTATCTCTGCTATAAGGAGGATAGTGAAACGCCTCAAGAACCTGATCCATTTAATTCTGATGAAGGTTGGGGATTGGGAGATACTGAAGACATGGAAGATGTTACTCCCGGGTTATCGCATCTGAATGATCAGATCCAGAAACTTAAAAAAGATAATCAGGTATTAAAGACGGATTTAGAAACCAGTAATACCAAGTTGCTAAAAGCTTTGAAAAAATTAAAGGAACTGAAGTCTAATAATGAAATGCTATCTAACGACCTAAGGATTGCAAAACAAATTTCAAGCTCTTCTTTCTTGGACAGTGCTATTGAGGATGAATTGCGCATCAATATTCAAGATTTAGAGAAAAAAGTGGAAGACCTAAATGCCGATATTAAAAAAGAAAAACGTGAAAAGGAAGCTATTAAAAAGCAAAATGAAGTGTTTAACAATGCCAATGACAGATTAATGGAAATGAAAGAAAAGCTGGATCAAGAAATAGAGCTATGGAAATATAAATTTAAAGAGGCGAATGATAAAGTTTCCACAATGCAATGGGATGCTGATTCTAAAGATTCTTCTCGACATGAAGACATGTTATCAGTCGCAAATATGACTGACAATCAAATGAAAGAAGAATTTCTGAAAATAGAAAAAGAAAATGATGAATTGCAATCAATTATTGACCAGTTAACATCTCAAAATAAAGAATTATCAAGTCAGCAGTCACAACTGAAAAATGAGATAATCGATCTTACTAATAAAGTCCAACATTATCAAACATCAAATGAGATTAATGAAAATGAGAGGAGTCAACTTGCCGAACTGCAGAAACATAATACTGAATTACTTAAAAATAATGAAATCATTAACCAAAAACTGCATGATCTTGAAATATGTTATAATGAAACGGTACAAAACTTTGAGAATTTCAAATCATATAATGAAAAAACACAAAATGACTTAGAAACTAATAACAAAAATATGATAGAAAAATGTTCTATATTAGAAGAGAAGATAATTTCTCTAAATCAGTCTGAAGAAGAGGCAAGGAAGGAATTTTCGTCAATCGTAGCTGAATTAGAACAGACAAAAGCTAAGATACTTGACTATGAAAACCAAAAGGAACAAGGAGATAATATTAATGAAAATAAAGTTTTAAAACAACAATATGTAATTATGGAAAATCAATCATTACTATTAAAATCTGACTTACAAGAAGCCAACAGTAAAATTGTTCAATTAGAAATTGAAAATCAAGAGCTCATAAATAAAACAGACGATTATCGGAAACAATTAAGTGAATTAAATACAAAACTACAAAACTTAAATGGGGAAAACGATAGTTTATTATCAACTGTAGCCGAGTTACGTTCATCAGTATCGAGTGCCGTAGACCAACGTGGTTTTGAAATAGCTGAACTATGGAAACAACACTTAGCGCAAAGGGAAGCGGACTTCCAAAACACAGAAACGGAGCTTAGAGGTCAACTTAGTGCTTCAGAAGCCAAATATGAGCAATTATTAGACAGTGTCCAGTCATCAAGCCAAGAGGAAACTAATAAATTAGTGACCATGGAACAAGTGAATTCGCTACAAAATAAATTACAAGACAAAGAAGAACATTTGCGTAATCTTCAAGATAAATACGCAGAAATAATGAATCAGTTAGATATGTTAAGGTCGGAAATGGAAGATGAAAATATTACTCACGGAAATAAATTACTAGAACAGCAAGAAGAATATGAAAAAATAATACAAGAGCTCAGAGAGAAAGTTGAAGAGAATTCCGGTAGCTATGAAAATCTATTTAAAAATTTACAGACCGAATTAGCGGAATCTAAAACTAGGAATGTTGAACTAAACCAGGAAATAGAAGTATTGAATAGTAAAATTAACGAATTTCAAGTAAACATACTGGACATGAATACTTTACTAAAGTTGAAAGAAAGCGAAATTTATCAAAAAACTAACGATTTTACTGTAGCATTATCACTGAGGAATGAAGAGTTTGAAAATGTAAGGAAACAATTAATTGATTACGAAAAAAGAGTTGAAGATTTAACTTTTGAAAAAGAATCGGAATTAGCCATTTTAAGATTAAAAATGCATGAAAATGGAAATCACTTCACAAACTTGCAGCAAGAATTAGAGTTAGAAAAATTGACCCTTACTGAAGAGCTAAGCAGTAAAATAGAAGAATGTACAAATCTGAACAGAACGATTACAGATTTGAATCGAGCTTTAGAAGAGCATTCTACAAAAGCTATTGAGATGCAATCTGCCTTGGAAAATCAAGAGATAGAAATAGTGACACTAAAAGATGAAGTATCTAATTTGCAAAGCACGTTGAGGTCTACGACGAGTAAAATTGAGAAGCACGTGTCGTTTGCTTCCGATACAAAACCTGGGAGTGACGTTGTCAAACCGGAGGGTAATCTAAGTAGGGAACTCCTTGATGCTGTGCCAAGAGCTGAATTGGATTTAGCTTTGTACATGTTGCATCAAAGAGATGTACGGTGCGAGGAATTAACTATGGAGCTCACTCAGCTACTGGAGGAGAGAGATACGCTACAGTTGCGTCTCTCTGATAGCTTACGTTCAAATGAAGAGTACAAGTCTATGTGCAAGACGGCGAGCTTAGACGATTCGATGAATTCTAGTCAAGAGACGATATCTGAACTGCCGAGCTTCAGTGTCGAGAAAGAGTTCGTGGACACGCACCGAGGGCAGACTTCGCGAAGCAGCAGTATAAGTGATCCTGATGGGGACAAGCCGAAATTACAAGCTAAGTGAGTACAGTCGAGGACATAAATATGTATACACTTAGTAAAATTCAACAATGGTTTCCTCTTAAACTACTGATTGAAATTATGAGATATTATAAAGGCAGAATCTTCTAACATATACTATTATGATTTGTGTAATAGTTTAACACTTAAATGTTAAACATGCGAGAAAATCGCTTTTGAATTTCAAAAAGTGTATACATATTTATGTCCTCGACTGTACACTGTTTACTTAATTATCTTTATTTCGGCTACCGCGCCTGAATTATGAATTATTATATTAGATTTCATTCGTAAAGTTTTGCCAACTATAAAATATACTGGTAGTTTTTTTCTAGCCAGTATAGGTAGCTTTGGTCTTATGAAAAAAACTGGGCTGAATTGTGAAGAAAATAAAAGTGATAATAAATAATTGGATTGTTTTACAAGAAACTTAAACCGACTTCAAAGTACACTAAGAAGTAATCAAATCCTGATCTGATGACAATGGGACCAAACGGGAAGTGTACCCTTCCTGTCAAAAAGAAAGAATTTTCCAAATCGGTTAATAAATGACGGAGTTATGAGGTAACAAACATAAAAAAAATAAAAATACCTACAACCGAATTGAGAACATCCTCCTTTTTTTGAAGTCGGTTTAAAAATAGTATTTACTAAAATAGTATATATTTAGAGATATGGTTTTTTTTGAATAAAAAATCATATTTCGATATGCTGCGATATATATACATACATAATTTAGTATTGCGATGTAGAAGCAGAATATGGTTTGTTTTTGCGATAATTCAATATACATGAAAATACACATTTTTAAAATCAATTTTAATAGGACTTTTATTTTCTTCACAAATGAGCTGTCCGCGTTTTTTCTCTATGAGCTGCAGTTCAGAAACGACCATAAACCCATACTGACTAGAAAATAGAAAAAACACCAGTATACATCATATCCCAAAAAGAAACCAACATAGCATAGAAAAGATAATCTTGATGTTATATGTTTTTTTTTTTTTTTTTTTTTATTATGTATAGGCCTGTGTTTGACCACAATCTCACCATGGTAAGTGATGATGTGGCCGAAGGTGGTAAGCACACAAAGCCTAGAAGGAACTGGCTCTCAAGTGCAGCTGTCGGAACACACCGATAGGTGCTTGGCGACAGATTTTCAACTTGAGGGTGGTAGCCAGCCAGATGGGTACTACAAAGTACCCTACCACCGTGCTATGGTTTCCTCACGATGTTTCCCTTCACCGAAAGCTCAAGCTCATTGTAGGATTCGAACCCGGGACCTTCGTCTCGGTATCCGACGTCACTACCACTGAGCTATCATCGCCTTATGTGCCGATATACGGTGTCGCTTCTTTAGCAATGAATGAATCTCGGTGTCTGAACTCGGTGGCCCACAGACTAATGATTAATAGACGTCACACACATCAACAAAGTTTTGCATGTGAAATTATTGGCTGGCGACAGGGCGTAAGGGCGATCTCACTCGAAGGGTTCCGTAAAGACGTTTTTTGTATGAGGCCCCATGAGGGTTTTTGTTATTTATTGTTATAGCGGACATAGAAATAGATATTTCTTAAAATTTCAACTATCTACCTTAGAGTTAATGAGATACAGCCCACTGACACACGTTTCCGTTTGCACCGTTTGGATACGGAACCCTAAAATTAATCCTCAGTCTATCGGAGGCCAAGTATTCTGTGTGTCACCGCCAATATTGTGTTTGCACAGGTTGTCGGAGCTGCGTTCGGTGCGGCAGAGTCGCGACGTGCGGCTGCGGCACGAGAGCGAGCAGCGGCAGCTCGACTACCGGCTGCTGCAGCGCGACGTGGCCAACCTGCCGGCCGAGGCACTCGAACACCTGGCGCAGGCGCACCACACGCTCTGTCAGTTAATACCGCTACTTGCCTGTTTCAAATTCAAAATTCAAATTCAAAATCATTTATTCAAATAGACCTTCGCAGGCACTTATGAAAAGTCTGACTCTAATACTCTAATACCGGTTCGGAAGGTTGCATTTGCTGAGAAGAGCCGGCAATAAACTCAGCAATTACTCTTTTCAAAACAGGCTTAGATTAATTACATAATATTTACATTCTAATCGCACTGAAAACAATTGCGTGCCCCGGCGCGGCGGCAAAATTACAAAGTAGACTTAAAAAATATTTAATAAGTAAATAAATAGCAAACTTAAGCAGACCAGCCCCCACAAGCAGCACCTGTTCACAAGTATGACGCGTGTGGCAGCCATCGCCCTCCTCGCCATATTGGAGGGAAGTGAGCGACCCGTCACACGACGCCGCCGCAAGTAAAGGCCTTAAAGTGAGCATGACTTACTTAAGTCTGCCTTAGAAATAAAAAATAACTAAAGGGAAACACTAAACACACAATTTGTTATCACTGTGACTATTGACAAGCTTAGACTAAATATCACAACTTTTACAGCTTCTTGCCTCACCTTGTCTTGTCCAGGGCGGGCTCTAGCCCATGTAACGCCCGGATGCAATCAGTACCCGGGCGCCTTCTAGTAGGCGCGCGATCGAAATGATCGCAGTGATCGGAAATTCGGGTTCATTAAAAACCTTTGCCACATCTAGGCTCACTGCTAATGTGAAACCTTGACTCTCGATGGCGAATGACCAACGGCAATGGTGCCGGTGTGGTGATCACTCGCTCCTTCAATATGGATAGAAGGGAGGTGATGGCGATCGGCCTGTGATTCGCCGGGTCTGATCTGTCGCCCTTTTGGGCACTCACTGGTTGCCCGTGGGCAGTCTTCCACAAAGATAGACTTCCATTTTGGTATAGGAGAGCGCGAAAAGACGCGTTAATACAGGACACAATCTAGGAGGTACCTAATTACGGCGCCCCCTGCCCCCGTGTGCGCCGCACACCGCACTATAGGTAAAGCCGGCCCTGACCATGTCATCACTGATATGTAGCCGAGGCAACCACACGAAAACTAGAAAAAAACTGGTCGTCTAATGAAGTTGAAGCACCGATAAGTGTCGGGGTAACCAGCAAAGCGGGTATCGTGCTATGGTTTCCTCATGAAGTTTCCCAACACCGAAAGTTCAAGCCCAAGGTATTCGACATAACTACCACTAGGGATTGCAATCCGGATACTTCGAAATCCGAAAATCACTGAAAAATCCGGATTTTAGGGTCCTATTATAAATCCGAATATTGAGAATAAAATCCGGTTTTTTCGAATTTTAATCTTAATTGATAATAATTGATGTTTAACTAAAAATTTTCATTAAATATCCAGTACATTTAGGTCAGTATTACTCTGAAATCTATGCACCGCTCGGCTCACACGCGGCTAGCTGCTACCGCTCATCCATCTAGCTAATAGTTAAGTCGGCCAGTGAGTCTTAGATGGAGGCGATGCGCGCGCGATAGTTCTATATAGTCGGGTTACCGCTGAAAGCATTTTGTACATCGGCTGATCTCAGATATTTTTTTTTTGAAAGGGTCTGACACACCCGCTTTCTAAGCAAGCTTCCTTTATATGAAATATCTGGTGGTTTGTGCGCTTGGATTTCCAATTTCCTGAGCGAACGGTCTATTCATGTAGTCATAGACGGGTGTTCGTCGGACCTTTTCGCAACCAATTTCACAGAGATCAGATTCAGTTCTCTCTGCAACCTTATTTCTGCTGCATATTAACGATCTGGTGAAGCCCGGTATCTTTGGGTACGTAGACGATAGCACCGTTGTCATAGATCCAATCGTTGCGAGAGGCCATGGTAGAGCGTTTGAACGTAACATTACAGGCAGTCTCCGATTGGGGCAATGCCAATCTGGTCACTTTTAATGCCACCAAGACGCAGGTGTGTCTTTTCACCACCAAACGGAGCCCTTTCCACCAGGCTCTCGCCCTCGACTCAATAAACCGCCGAGCCAGAAGACTCATCGAATATGAGACTAATTATGACGAAACTCACGAGGCTCGACCATCGAAGAAAGGTTGCTTGCCTTATCGGTTCGGTACAGGATATATTTTTGAGAGTCCTGATCGATCTACAGGAGATCTCCTAGTGCTAGCCACCTACCTATGGGGCGAGCCCATTGAGAAACATGGTGAAGCGGTAGCAGTTTCACTGGACATCTCGAAGGCTTTCGACAGGGTCTGGCATGATAGTCTGCTCAGCAAGCTTTCCTCATATGCACTGCCCTCTAGTTTCTGCGCCTGGATCTCTGATTTCCTGAGTGGACGGTCTATTCGAGTGGTCATCGATGGCTGCTCGTCAGAACTAAAGGCGATCAACGCTGGTGTTCCTCAGGGATCTGTTCTCTCTGCAACGCTATTTTTGCTGCATATTAATGACTTGCTGAGACCCGGAATCTATGGGTACGCAGATGACAGCACCGTCACAGAGAGTTATGTATCCGATCCGCGGGCTAGTAGGGACACAACAGAGTCTCTCAGAGAGGGTATGGTTACGAGGTTGAACTCGGCTCTGCAAATTGTATCCGAGTAAATGTATCCGCCAATAGGGTCGAGTTCAATGCCTCTAAAACACAGGCCTGTCTCTTTTCTGCAAAGAGGAGTCTCTTTAACCTGACTCCCGCATTTCGTGGTGTATCTGTACCGTTATCCAAACACCTAGACCTTTTGGGTCTCAATTTATCCTCTGACCCTAATTTCGGACGGTCCATCGAGGCCAAGGCCAAGACTGTTGCCAAAAAACTTGGTATCCTGAACAAGGTGAGACGGTACTTCACAAAGGAACAGCTTCTAAATTTATACAAAGCTCAAGTTCGACCTTGCATGGAGTACTGTTCTCATCTGTGGGATGGCTCAGCCAAATATCAACTGGCAACTTTGGACTCGTTAGATAGGCGCGCTCGAAGGATAATTGACGATAGCGACCTAACGAGCAAGAAACTGCAAAACCTGGATCATCGGCGTCAGGTTGCAAGTTTGACGGTATTATATGATTGTTCCACGGAGAATGCGATAAAGAACTCCATAATCTTGTCCCTCCATCCCCGTTCTTCTATAGGACCACTAGGCGTCGGGGGGGTCTCCATCGCTTCATCGTCGACATTCCATCTTGCCGCACCAAGCGTTTCGCTTCCTCTTACTTTATACGCACGTCCAAGTTGTGTAATGCTCTCCCGGACAACGTGTTTCCAGACACATATAACATGGGTTTATTCAAGGCCAGAGTGAACAGGCATCTTATGGGTACGAGCGGTCCACCCTAGACTACATCTTCGCTTACCATCAGGCGGGATTGCGGTCAAGCGCAAACCTATATAATATGTGCAGGTATTGCTCAACCTTATTCCAACCATTTTTAGATTTTCCTAACCACAAGACACGGGGAATTTTTTTTCTTTTGTATCCTCAATTATAATGCGGACAGCAAAGGAGTGGAACTTGCTTCCGGCGACTGTAGTTCCTGACTCTTAAGAGGGACTTTCACGGCCAGAATGAATAGGTTCCATTTGGGTTAGCGTGCTCCACCTTAGGCTTCGTCATTATCCTTTATGGACGGCTCAGTAGCCAAATACAAGCCCATTTTTTTTAAATATTACTTGCAGTTTAATTGAATTTTTATTCAAAAGCAAGCAATGGAAATACAATAAAATAGAACATCTCTCTTCAAACTACTAATAATTAAGCATAAACTACGCGTACAGTTCAAAATTACAAATTATTGCAAAAAAATACAAAAATCCGAAAAATCCGGATAATCCGGATTTATATGTGATGATAAACTTTGAATCCGGATTTGAAAAAAATCCGGATTTTGCAATCCCTAACTACCACTGAGCTATCAGTGTCTTGAATATTTTTTGCCTTATTAGAAATCATGACGAGCGAATATACATCAACCAAAGTATGTATGAATGGTAAGTAAAAAAACCGATGTCAGGATACGGTCCGCCTGATGGTAACTGGTTACTGTGGCCTAAAGACCAGGGGTATCACTCGCGCGTTGCCCACAAAACTATCTTCACAAAGAAGGTTTTTACCGGCCGACAGTAATGCAGGCTCATTAGTTAACTACTACACCGCTGCATGTACTGCATGTATGCGAAACACTAATGTACGTGGAACTCTGCCAACCTTATCCACTGCAGGAAGAAAATAGTACATAAAAGTAATGTTATTTGGCTGCAATCTTCTGTTAACTAGATGAAAGGAGGAGGGAAGTATTCCTAGTCGGCTTGCTCCAAATTTTGAATGGGGGAATCCGTTATGATCTTTCATAGGACCTCAAAATAATCTTTTTTTTCTGGCCGCTATCTCATTCTTCTATATCTTAATTTTTGCATCCGATTTATCTTTTATCCCTTGGTTGGCGATTCTGACTGAACACTTCTAGGGTAAAGAGAAGTAACTACGTCTGTCTTTTTCCGTCTCATTCACAGATTAAAATACCGTCTCATTGATCAGATAAAATTTAGTATCTTGATTATGTGGAATGGCGTTTACAGTCGATAAATATCTAACCTTTATTTAATGCCTTTTTTAGCATTTTTAGCATACAGGATCGTTATCAATAGCACTTCAGTGTTGTTTTTTTTGTTTTCAGCTCGAGACGCGCAAAGCACACCAACAGTTCTTCTGAACTGGCTACGAGGAAAGAGTACTCCAAAAGTCGTTCACATGTGAGTCGATCCTTATTGTAAGAGACCAATGTTATGTATAAATACTTATTGATGTTACCGAGACCTGAAAGCCACATTTGATTTCACATATCTATCAATGTTTGAAAGAAACAAATATACGCCATTCGTTTGTCAAATGTGACTTTTAAGATTTGTTTCACATTAAATGACCGTCCGCGACATTTCGCGAATTTATGAAAAACAAATATAGAATGTACAAGTGTTAAGACGAGTTAATATAATCGTATCACGGGATTATTTATCGTTTTATAATAGTATTTTCTTTTTAAGTTAAATTGTATTTTTGTAACCGCTTTGCATTTATGTTGCCACCACTACACACGCTACAATTTTAAAATGTTTCGTCGAGAACATTTCATGAAAAATTGTGCCTTTTATCGACCTGTCAAAGTATGCCATCATAAGATAAATAGTCAATATCATTTTTATAGCGATTCGAATACATGAGCAGAAACTGCTACCATATTTTTGTGAAGCCATTTCCAAAGAAATTTGTATTGATATGAAATTAGTAGCTATGGAGGAATTGTAAAGCACTATGAAAATAATATTGAAGATTCGAGTGTGGATTCTTATGTCGGAACCGTTGCAACTTGCTGCCACGCCACGTGTCTAACACAACAAACTTGAACATAACTGTGTGTTCAAGTGCTACTGTGTTTGTATTACATGCGACGGTTGTAACACATAAGGAAAATAGAAACTTCTTTGGCATAAACGATCGAACGAACGTTTAGTATATTATAATGCATTCCTATCATCCTTCGTTAACTTTCGTTGTTTCGCACTAGTTACTTACCTACTTGCTGAGAGGTCTTTTTCCGCGAGTAGGTCGCCAAATCTTTCTTCCATACTATCGCATTAGTAGGTACCTATTCCTTCACCCCTAGAACACATTTTCCGTTTCCTACTTCGCTTCCCTTATAGCTAAGTTGTAATCATGTATAGGTACCATACATAAAACGGTCAACTAATGAGAATTTCTTAAGCGTGCCTTTACATCCATTAGTTTAATGTAAATGTTATCATTGTTCACGTTGTTTATTTAATCTAATTATCAATTTCTTATAACGAATAATTCGAAAATTGTATAATTTAATGTATATAATAAGCGGATCTATGTTGATATTGTCAATGATAGATCAAAATATGTATATTAATTTGTAAATTGGTTCCCGAATAAACGGTATTCCATTAAGCTGTGTTTCTGTTGAGTTTAAAGACCAGAAAGGTTGCATGGAGAAAAGCCCAAGATTTCCTTTTGAAACGTTCATCCAACTACTACGTTCCCTTTTACTTATGCGACTTCTGGTTAAATTGTAGCCTTTTTATCCAAATGAAGCTTCCGAAGTTACGTGCATAATTTGAGTAATAGTATGGTAAGAATATGAGGATGAATATTAAAGATTGCAAATGTTTAGGAAATTTTTATTGTTGTTTTTTAAATATTTACATCTCAACGTCTTAACGATCATACAATCCAAAAAGAAACTTAAAATGTAATAATCACATACATAAATCAAATGTAACGCTCTTATGCGTGTCATAATTATATGTTTAGAATTTAGTTTCTTATGATAAACTTACGTCATCTGCACAAAGTTATAAAATAATAATAAATCACCTCTATACGAGAGCGGTATCGCTCTGTATGTAGCTACATATAATATTTATGTATACATCACAGGAAAATCAATATTTTCCTTACATTATTTTTAATATTCTACTTCGTTACAAAAGTATTAAATTTCTTAAACTATTTTGAAAAAGCCAGTCCAAAAGCCAGATAAGTATTAAATATAGACTATCCTCGTAATGCGTATTATTTTCCCACATAATTTTATGTACAAAACTAAATATAAACATATTCATTATACGCGCGTCAATTTCCAATTGCCACAAAATGTAAGGCATACGTCAACTCAAAAATATATAATTTGTTACTTATAATAAAATAAATCTTGTGTGAAAATGTCAACAAATCATTTTATAGGTATCTATGTGTATGTTGGGTAAAGTTTCGTTTGCGTTTACGTTATTAGTACCGTATTATATTACTATATGTATTGTTTTATAAAGAATACTTTTATAGTAGTGTTACTTATGGCACCACAATGCTTACAGCATAAACTATATTTTATATATACATTTAATTTATCTCTATTATAATTACAAATATAGCGAATTGCTAAAAAGGTTATATTATTGAATTGAACGATTTATAAAGACAACCAGCCTTGTGCGTAATTCTGTAACCGACCGCGGCGCGGGCGCAGGCGCTGGGTTACTAAATTCCTGCTATTATTAAACACTATTCATTCATTAAGGCCGGTGTATCCATAATGGAAGACGTTAGAGTGATTTCTTGTTAACTCTTTTTAATCCTACTAATGAGCACACATAAACTTCAAGTTACAGATAACTAACATTTAACTAAAATTAAAGTATTTTCATATCTTATTGAAACAATATTTGTATAATTGTCTGCCTACGCCACCCGTACTTAATTTAATGTAAGAAAGCATTTCTTAAATCTGAAGAAAACATATCACAATTTCAAATTATAGTTATAAAACACATCGATATCAACTAATCGTAGAAACATTTAAGTACAATGTAATGGAACTTGACTATTACATATTGTGTATTTTATGTCCAATGGTTGCATATATAGGAACGATAATGTGAATTTACATAACTAAGTGCTAACCTAAATATGTTATCAGGGATCACATTAATTAACGTTGAACTCCTCCCTGTCCCCTACCGCTACAAAACGCACGAACTTGTGGCCCGATTCACGTTACAAAACTTCAACGGTATCGCAGTCGCTGCGATCAACTATTGAAATTGTTTTTCGTGAAATATTTTGAATGACAAACTTTGTGTACGCCTCAACGATTTGTCTATAGGATCGTTTTTTTATAATAATAAGAAACACACTTTAACCGTTGATGTCGCGTGAATCGAGGCACTGTACGCCTACCATGTGTTTTCTACGCTATCATAATACGCTCGCTAGCGACTACGGTGAAACATTTTGTATGAAATGAGTGTGAGAATGTCCACTATAGTCGCTGCTCGTCGTGCAAAATATCTAACTTAGTCGCTAGCGAGTGTATATTACGTTAGCGTAGAAAACTCATGGTAGAGGCACAGAACGAGTAGCATAGTACTTCTACGTTAACATATTATGACTGGAAGTGACTACGATACGAAGCTCAAACAACTTTTATAACACTTATCACATTATGTTACTTACTAAAATTGTTGGTATTTTTCGTCAAAAAGGAACAAAGATTTAATTTGTCTACGCGTATAGAATTAAAGAGAATCTTCATAAATTAACACATACATACAGCCCTTTGCCTACTTTATTTATTATAATATATACTAGATTGTTTATAAGTTGTGAAGGTATAGTTTTATACATAATTTTTGACTTCGTATTTTATATATAAATATAAGTAAATAATGAACGTTATATTATTTTTTACAATATACAAGCGTAATTTATTGCCTTCCCCCGATAAATCTGATACTGTTTATGTTTGAATCTATGCATATGTTCATAATATATATATATAAATCTATTTATTACTTTCTTCTATACAAATCAGTTAAATCCGAATGTATTGTTTATAATCGCAAGGCTTTTGCTAATATTAGAAATTCAATCATCGAAGAAGCCGACTGCTATAAGATACCTATTATACATATACTATATTATTATAACTATTCACAGTAAATTGACATCATATCAGAAGAAATAAATCAGTTCATTGTAAATCAAAAAGCATGAAGTTAACTTTGGTCCCACACGATCATTCATGTGACAGGTATGACAATGACTTATGTGTGCAGCTAGTTAATTGACAAACAGGGCCACGACATCTGCCAGATGAAAATGAAGCTTAAATAATTAAGAGGTAGATTGTAATTTCAAGAAATTAACTAGAACTGAAAGATTTATCTATAGCCTAAACTGCATCTACGCAACAGTTTAAACGAACGTATAGACTAGAGGCAAATTACAAGTAGCACGCAGGGCTTACACTTATTTATTATGTATCCACAAGTCGCGCTTAGGTTATACATACAGTAAGTTATCTACGTTAGAGACATGCGATTGTCAGTCTTGGTATCAGTCCTCGATCACGTATGCATCGTCCAACCTGTGTAGTTTAAAGTATTTTCGTACTAATGCACCGTAATTAAAGCGAGAGCACTCCTCGTCCTCGTCGCCGTGGCAGAGATTCCGTCAGTTCAGAAGTGCACGTCCCTGACGTCGGTGGGTGTGGCGGCGTTACTGTGCGCCTTGTCCTGTGCGCTCGGCGGCGGCGACCACCCCGCCGCCTCCCGCGCCTGCCCGTTTGGGACCCCACTGCTGCTCTCCCTGATCGCCAGCTGCACCATCTCCTCAATCTGCTCTAGGCACGTCTGGAGACACTCCTATCAACAATAATAGAACGTTAATTCTAATACTTGACTTAACAATGGCCAAAACCTACTTGTTGGAAAACAAAATAAACAATTTGCTTACCAAGTCAATGCGGGTGAGGTCGTGCAGTCGCGGCAAGTGTCCATCCAGGTTGAGGCCCCGCAGAGCCGCAGCGATGCAGCAACACGCCAGAGTGCTCGGGGAGTAAAGTGTAAATTCATAGTCTGTAACAAAAGAAACATCCATAAATATATAGCCGAGTATAAAATCACTAGTGTAAGAGCTGCAGTTACGCAGTTATAGTAGGTCTGTTAACAACATTCTTGAATGTATTATTCGAAAAACAAAACATGCGCTTTGCCGAGCGATATCAGTTGAAACCGGGTCAGGCTACATTACTTGCATACTCGATATGCAACGAGCTATAGAAAAATCAAAGAACGTTTTCCTGTTTTTGCTCCAATGGTGTATTCTGACCTCGGATTTGAAATCTAACGTATAAGTTTTCCGCCATTCATCGTATCGTATTCGATCGATGCAGCGCAGCGGATTTACGTGCACGTACCTTCGTACGTACAGAGTAAAGGAGTGGGGCGCATCCGGTGAAAGAAATGTTCCTTTCTCTGTCTCGCAGGTTGTCAGTCTCCTCTGGGAGTTTAGCCTCAAAGGAGCCGGCACCCGCCCTCGCGGCCGCATTCCACAACCAGCGCGCCCGGCTCTCTTGAATATTTCTCACGGACTCACTTTGGCTAAGCCATTATATCTATGTACCTGTACTGCAGGCCAGTTTTAGGTTTCAGTGTGATACCTACATACTACTTACATTTTGTAATCAGACCCTGCGATATTAAGATATACTGATAATGCAAACGGTATCAAACTACGATATTTAGAAAATTATGAAGATGCCATTAAGGTACTATCATTGATAAGGTAACTACTTTATCAGCCATGAAAATCTGAATAATGTGACGAGAAATCTCCTCATCGAACATATTTATATTTATAGATCCATCAAAAATGGAAGGTTAGTTAGAGTAGTTAATGGAATTTATTTTATGAACTGTAATGTTGAATACAAAGTTACAAACTAATTTAAAAGCGATAATTTAGCAGGAAACTCACTCAATCAATATGACCTTGCAGTATGTTACTCAGATAAAGGACTAGCTAGGTAGGGTAAAATAAAACACAAAACCGTTCCTCATAGGTACTCATATCATACGTCTACTTAATTTATAACGAATGTAATGTATCGAACCATCTTCTCAATTTTATTGAACGAATTATATTCCCACGGTATTCCACGGACCAGTAATGAAAACCCGCGTGAAACCACAAATGCCCACAAGCATGAGGTCGCAGACAATACGAAAGGAGCCTTCAAGAGCCCTCCATTCATCATTAAGTAGACTCCATTATATCGACTAACGTATGGATATCGAACACTCTTCCAGCTCATTTAAGAGTTTTTTTTTTATTTGCATGCCGGCATACATGAGATAAAGGGAACGGCCAGGCGGAGGGAACGAATAAAAAGGAGATGAAACAACGAAAGCGACCGCTCACTCGAAGCATTTGCATAATCTGATGTTAATCAAACAGCGCGTTTCAACGACTCGGTTGGAGCGGGCGCAGGCAGAGTGCTGCCGGCCGTAGCAAACCCGTAGCGTCAGCGAGTCGCTACGTAGCGAGCTAGTAGACAACATAGGTACGGTATAGTACAATAAGTAGTTCTATGAGTTAGATCTTTAGAATTATATGGTTTGTAATAAATTTTCTCGTCACAATACCGCGTCAGTTTTTAAAAAGCACCGACTACTAGCTCTCCTATATTACTTTCGTAAGTACTTCAAATCGAAATAGTACTTGGTGTCAGAGAGTCTGGTCTGGATGGACACACACGCAGCGGATGTAATACACGTCCTTATTAGTCGCGCCGCTAGCATCGCGCATCGGGAACGATGCTATTGGATGCCATTCACTATTATTACAATACATGCCTCCAAGAGGAAGTGACGTAACCTCCAGCAATCGTAATATTAGAATTTACCTGAATACTTAATCGTAAAGATCATTTTAAAGATACCTAAGGACACGTCGATGCGTACTGTCATCAGCCGTGACATAATCACCATACTGCCCTTGAATTTTTTTTTAGTAGATGAAGTACTGTAATAGACGCCGGCGCAGTTCGGGCGCGAGAATCCGTGGCGCTACGCGTTTATTCAAGAGGTGAACGTTCCAGCGAGGCCGAACCGCCACCATGCGTGGTAGGTACCTACGAGTACCTACGACCGACGACATGGGCGAATATTTCTTAATATATACTTCAACATCGTTTAATGAATACATAGGTATACATGGTAGGTACTGACTAAAATTGTGCGCGCGATTTTGAATTAAGTGCCGGAACAAATATCTTAACCGTCTGTGCTGCGCGTCAACAACCCGCTCACGTTGGATATCTACTTGTGTCTGACATTAGATAAGATTCTTGCACTCTTTGAAAAGATTTCCAATTCAATACAAATCTGGTAGGAACATCAAGGTGCGAATCTCACGACCATTCAAGGTTTACGCAGGCGCGATAAGACAAGAAATATAGAATGAGATTTAAGTAGGTACGGTAACATAACTTATACCCATCTGTTGAGGCTTCACGTTACGAAAGATGTCAGCATTGAAATAACCCATTACAAATTTAATATCCTGACGAGAATGATTCCAGCCAGAGTAAATTGTGCCATTCAAATAATGATACATAATGCGGGTTTGCTCGATACTGCGAAATGTACCTACGTCTACGACGCGATGCCTCATCTCGCCCCTCGAGGGAAGAGTTAAACGCGTTCTTAATATATCACTTGTGTTATATGTTATTTTCTATTTACCAAAGGTTGTATGTAGGTAATATAATATGGTAATGAAAAATAAACATTCAAGACGTTTTGAAACTGCAGTACGTACAGCAAGTTTAACATCCCGTGACACCTAGGCTGATGTAATATTTATTTATGGTCTGTCCGATGGTGCTTATGGGCAATATAGAGACGATTGCATTTGCATTAGTCTTCGTGTGACAAGTGAGTGAGAGATGATATCTGAGGAGCGAGTGAAATAAAAGAGCTGGAGCGTGAAGTTATCGAACAAAAAACAACACGACAGCGGCGGCGAACAACAAAAACCGTTGCACAAAAACATATGATCCCATGAGGGTTGCGGGGGGCCGGGAGGTGGTTGCGGGGCGGGAGGGGGAGTCCCGAGGCGTGCTGGAATGCGCTCGGGCGAGCGGCGTGGGAGGCGCCGCCGCTGCGCTGCCATGCCGGCGGCGCGGGCGCAGGCGCAGGCAGGACACACACACCGCCCTCACCCGCAAACTACTCTACCCTCACTGTAAACAAGCTATTCACATCTTGCCACACCGAGCCGCAGCGCCGCCGCCCGCCCGCCATGTCTGCCCTTATTTTCCGTGACCAACAATCACTTCTACCTACCATTAATGAGATGATCTCATGTAAACACTGACTAGTACCTACGAACTATCATACCTGACTTGAAGGCAGTTGCTTAATACGCGTACGAAGAGAATTCAATTACCGTACGATTATTTGAGACTTTCTAAATGTCAATTAAATTGTCATTTGACGCACGCAAACCTTAAATCATATCATTTGGGGAGGACCATCTTATGAAACGAGTCGTCATTGCTTCATCTTTGCTTTATTTCTTGGTAGGTACTTACCGATGACTTGGCCGGGAGTTGCTAAGCTTTACGGTTTGTTCAAACATCTTAGGTCTTCATCAATCGCTATTTCAACGACATCCGATACCGTAGATTACTATTATTAATAATGTACACTGATACTTATCTTTTACAACTTTAGATAATGTCCTTTTATAAAATTCCATTAATGTGTGTAGGTACCTATATTGTAACAAGTTCAGTGACATGTGACGAGGTGATAGAGACCAACGCAGTTAGCGGTGCGAGCGGTGCGGTTGCGAGTCGACATCGTGACGTGACAAAGTATCTAGATGCTAATTATCGTCTGCCGTTGCAAACAAAACGTTCCGATGCTAATATCGATGGCTGACTGACTTGTCGCTTCCATTTCCAAGAATTAATATGGGTACCTGACAATTAGTTAAACGGTCGTTTACAGGTGATAATAGCTATTCTACATTTGGTTTTCGTTGTTAGGCTCTTAATATTTCCTGTAGAAAAGAGACTACTAAAGGGTTCTCTGAAACCGTATCTTAAGCTCGATTGTAATCTAGTCATAATAGAGAGAACTTTAAAATTGCAGTTAATTCAACGAAAATATTGTGGCTATTTGATAGATTAGTTAGATTAGTAGTAATCAATAAGATTTGACGACTCACCTCTAGCGGCAAGTGCGATAAATGTTTGCGCATGCCTCTGTACCATTTCTGTGTTGACGAGCCCCCTCAGGGGCAGCCGCGACAGCAACAGTGGCAGGAAGTCATGCCCTGTCACACCGGCTACGTCCCACTTCAACTTCGACAGGACTAACAGCTCCCAACTCTGTTGACAACAATATAAGTTCAAAATATTGCTTGCAGAATCAAAAAGAAAGCGTGTTGTTACTAGACTGAATATGATGACCAATATTTAGTTTAAAGTTTGGTTTGGAAGTTATGTATTTATCAGGTTTGCTAAAAGCTTTTTTCATTTTGTTGTTCTGTATTACCTAACACGGTTAACAACTTAATGAAACAGGGTAAGGTTTCATTAAGTTGATTATACAAAGCACCTTATAATATCAAAAAAGTGCTAGGATAATAAAATAACATTCCAGCCGCCACATCCGCCTTATAATCGTGAACGTAGTTTTGCTCGACTTCCCGGAACGGAGCGTAGGTAGGTAGTTCCCGGCACATTGTTGTGCAATCAAATGTACCGAGTTACAGTTTTAGTCCATGTTTAGTCTCATGCGCCTCGTTTAAACCGAAAAGCCGGCTCGCTTGATGTGCCCTAGTCGCATGAAACGAAGCTAATAAAAACAATGCATGGTAATTGTTCGCATTGGAAGAAGCGTACATAGGTACCTATTGCGCCGACCCCAAATTATTGGGAACAGGGCAGGCAGATGATGATGATGGTAATTTTTCGCATTCACTTTGAAAAAATAAAACACATTCTTGACTATATATTACTAGCGATTGACTATATCTTTATATTACTAGCGTAGCAATTGAACATTTTTCATGCTTGCTTCAAATTATTTATTTATTGTATTTGGATTTGCAATAATTTGCATACTTAATCAAGCAGGTTAATTATCAACTACAAGCAGTTTAAGTATTGGTTAATTATTATTAGGTAATGTCTCACTGTCTCTCATTAGTGTTATCATCGGTATAAATAGGTAGGTAGGTGACTTAATTTTCGTGTAAAGATTTATCAAAGAAGACGCTTATGCAACTTATAGGTTTGTTATCTCCGTACAACTACCAGCTGACCCAGATTGAAATTATTAGAATTACAAACGCAAATCATCTGTTGATACCTACCCGAACGGTTAAATTTATGAATAACTCGATTATTTGGTGTACATTCACTCATACATGTATAGCGAGCGATGCATGTCCGTTGACAGATAATACTCGATGTTTACTTAACTCAATCGGCGGGGTCGGCGCGGCGGCACCTTGCTTAACTCTACTTCACCCGATTGTATTTCTCATGAGTCTAAGATTAGAGTCCATATTCGATCAGCAAAGGGTTCTGCTTAGGACCTACATGTTCTCGATGAATAGTGTTTATGAATGAATGAAGTAGGTATCATCACTGGAAGACGAAATAAGTCGGTATATGTGTGCGGAATAAAATTGTACTTGTATTTATAGCGGCGGTCGTCATTATCGTTAAGGGACTAATGAGAAACATTGTTTAGAAAAAGCAAGCAAATGAAGAATACTGTTTTATACATAGGTATATCTCATAAGCAATGTGTATAGAAAACTAAAAAGACCAGGTGAGTAAAAGCGGTTAACAACATGGCGGTATGCGGGTCGACCGCGAAATGAAAAGATTCGGTCTATCGACGCGACCGGTTGAAACGCTTTTCGAAAACAATGCGTTCATAAAGTTCACCGCAGATGTCGCCTCATTCTCTACGACGGATATGTATGTACATCTCTATCGTATACCTAGGCTCTATCTATTCAGTCATTCATTTCTGAAAAATTTATCTTATAATTAGCCTAATAGTCAATCTCGGAACTAAGCAACTTAACTTGTAGGCTGTGTGGTACAGGTGTGTACATACGAAAATGCGCGCTTATAAAGTAAATCCGAGATGGATGGAATGCAGCTCGTAAATTTCCAGGCGGTTGTTCATTAGAGGTCGGCCGGCGCGGTAGTGCGGGAGCGGTACGGGAGCGCCGGCCGCAGCAGTTATCGAGCCACGTTACAGCCAATAAACCAAGCTATGCAAACAGCCCTCGTTGCCCGCGACACACTCGCTGAATTCCACACTCGCTTCCCATGCTTTATCCAATTTCAACCAACGGTGTGACTGCGCCGCTATTAGACTCAAACAATGAGCTCGGTGTCGCGTGGCCACTAAACTTAGAAACTTAGGAATTTTCCAGATGCGGATAAGTACACGTAGAACGGCTTACCAGAGGTTATTAGTACGGATCTAAAATTGCTATACACTGGCAAAGTACCGATTCGATGTGTTTTATAAAATGGATAGATGCAGGGATGCAGCACGCAGCAACTTAGATAAAAAGGTTGGGCGGAATGTACCTAATACATTACAGGGAAAATATGAGACCCAAGAACAGTAAAGAACATTTCATGGTACCATTGAATACTTACTTATGTTGCCGCGAGCGAACAAAACGTGTTTAGCGTGCAGAATTATCACTAGGCTTACGTAAGGGATTATTAATAATAAATCAGCGAATTCCTTTTTAAAATGATGATATTGACAAGATACGAAAATGATTACCTACTATACGGTTAGTACAGGCGGACCATGATGAAATTATGATTTTATTGGGCGAGTGCGAATGCGAAATAAGTTCAAGTAATTATAACTCTTAGGTACACGTTTATGTGTGGATAGGAAAGTCGGAGTTGACGGCGGGCGCGGGCGCATGCAGCACAATGGCAGCGCGGCCGGCCGGGTTCTACGTCTCGATGCTCCTAACCACAAAATTTTCATTTTTGCTTCCCTCACGACAGTCGTCGCCCGCATAGTTGTTGAACTGGTATACCCAGTTGGAATTTTATCACCGTTGTAGGCACCTTTTAGTGGCAAATTTAAAAATATTTACTTGATGGTGTACCAATTCATAATAAATTCAACTTTACCGAGAAAGATACCCTAACTGAAGAGTAGGTAAGTACTTCTGATAATTTTTTGCGAGTTCTTACATCATATACTATTAAATATAAGTACATTTTAATATCTCGAAAACGTCTAATGTTAATTTCACTGCAGCATGCAGCATGGAGTACTACATAAGCGATAGCCGAAGTGTATCCCCGATCCGGTCGAATCTTTTTTTATAGTTATTAGACCTTTTATTATATTTTTTGTCTTTTTTATATTATAGTTTTGGTATTATTATTATAGATTAATAAAGTTTTGCGGCGTTAGGTATATATTCCTTTCTATCGTACTAGGACTTTTTGCGTACACCGAGCAAATCTCGGCTACTTTGGTAACAATGTTGAGAAGTAGAATTGGAATTATCATAAGTTGGTTCGCGACTATATAATAGTAAAATACGTGACACAATTTTATAAGGAGTGCATGCGCCTTGGCGCTCGGCGCACCTATGCGCCTTCACATGCACCTTCACTCGACTTATCGGTTACCTACCACACACTCGTTAACACAATTTCTGCTTAAGACCTACATAATGATTATTTTATGAGTTGTTATTACATATGACACGAATACTTAAAAGTGAGGATTATTTACCAATAGCCAATGCTTCTCTGGCTGAAAATATGAAATTTTGTTAGTCTAATTTCTCAAGCAGCTATAATGCTAGCTACGTTCGTGTTTAGGAGTCGATGAAAAAGCATAAACCTAATCGTACAATCTTTCTATCGGTTATAAACAAAGGAAGGAACGCATAATGTTTTCTTGTGAGGTAGGCGTAGGTACCTACCCGCTTACTCAGTCGTTTTGTTTTGTCGCATTAGCTTCGCGGGGAAGTTTCATTTGCACCGGATACAAGCCGAGTCGTGCCGTGAGATCAGCAAACAACAGCCGGTCGTGCTAATTTGCTCATTCCTTATATTCTAAACAATAATTTTCATTTCCTTTTACTGATTATGGTTCTTTAGCTTGAATGAGAAGCGAGAACGAGGAGCGAACATGAAACTGAACATCTTGTTCTTCAAGAGACCATATAACTTAAGACAAGAGCATATTTATTAGTCCGTAGCTCATTAATTAATGTATCAAATTGCGTACCTTGTAGTTTGTAATAAACTAGGTAATTCTGAAGAATTAACACAGTGTTTACCCATTTGTGTATTTGTTGCTAGATTGTTGTTGTTGTTGCTTTTGATTGAACTTAATCAGATGTCAAACATTATAAAGATGTTGCAGGTTGGTACAAATAATATGTTTACATAATTAAACAGTAAATAGTATACCGATTACAGTCACGTTATCATATAAAATACGTCCTTTGCCATTGAATTATTACACATAGAAACAAAGTACACGCGCACAAAATAAACTATTCAATTGAAGCCATATATGGCTTCATTTGACCGCCGCGCTGTCAGTGTACTGAGTGACGTTATAGTGAGTGCAGCTCTCAGAAAAATAATAAATATGACGGTTTGTGCAGTTAAATTGTGTCATCATTCATCAGGGAAGAAAGATAGGAATTCTGATGTAACATTCCACAGGAACGCCACTAATTTTATTGCGGAATTCATCTAAAATAACAAAATTCAAAAATAAAAATAATTCACTCAGATTTCGAGCAGAGTGTTGCCAGCTATTTGTATGCTGAATTTGCGTTGTTTTACGTAATTGATACTGAATTTGATATTATTAAACTAATTGAGTCCGATACCTACCTAGGCGACTAGTTGTCCCCCGCGGTTTCACCCGCTTCTTGGGATAAGTAGCATATAATACTCGGGATAATGTAGCTTCATATTTGTGAAATAATTTCGAATCAGACTGGTAGTAGTTTCACAGAAGTAGTTTTACAGGTAGTTTTTTTTACAGAGATTAACGCGTTTAAACAAAAAAACAAACTTTCCCGCTTTATTGTTTTATAACAAAATATGCTAAGCCCTCTCCTTGTAAGCCCCGTCTTCAGCTTTATTCATCCAGCTGTCATTTTAATCGACTTCAAAAAAGGAGATGATCAATTTGACCCGTATGTATGTAATATTATTGGAACTATAATATATTTACATTTGTATGAATATCTATCAGGGCTTCCAAACAAATATACTAAAGAATCATGGCGAGGTTTGTACAAAAAAATAAAGATTTTTAGAGACGTTAGAATGACATTATTGATCCTTGGTGCCTATGGAATAACTTGAGCCCTTTAAAATATTTTTAGAACCCTGGGATGAAAATGCGAATTTCTATGGCATTCCGGCGAATTTGACTATTCGCGACCAAAACCGTTATCTTGTTGTTATGTTTTGCGGGGTTTATGAAATATTTCAAATATATTAACATGTTGCTGGTAAAGTAATCTCAACATTGGAAGTTTTTCAAAACCCTCTAATTTTTTTTATTTTTTTGTACAAATCAATGTATGGATCTCGCCATGATTCTTTCATAGGTGTGTGTATGTATGTTTGTCCACGCATATCCAAGAAACCATTACAATTAATAGTTTCGGAGATATGCGTGGACAAACATACATACACACACCTATGAAATTCAAATTCAATGATTGTTACCATATTTTTCAATTTGCATAAATTTACTTGATTAATTAACTAGCTTAATTTACAGACTTTTAAAATTTCAATTTTATGTATTGTGTTAATGATAATTACCTAAATACCTACTTACTACTTAATCTATACTTACCAAGGAAAGCTACAAATTCTACGATCATTCATAGCTCTGCACATTGTCTTGGTTTATTATGTTAAAACCCGACATAAGTAAAGTACTATGAAACATAACCATTAAACTAGAGGTGTGTAACTCAGCTCTGAACCAGCTCAATGAATCAGATCACTAGGGTTTGAGCCGTTGAGCTACAGCTCAACAACAAAATGACTAGCTCACGGCTCAATCCAACTCCTATTGTATCTACGACTCCCTCCATAGATTAATCTTGTGATTCTAATCTACGAATTATTATTTCGTTCTAAAACATTTAAATAATAATTTAATTCAATAAATAAATATGTGACATTACTAGATAATATAATAAAAAATAAATAATTCCATGAAACACTAAAGTATGATAAGAGTCGCTCGGCGGAGTCGAACGAATCGCGGCAGCTCAGTCAGCTCGATTGGACGCGCGATACGCAGTGAGCGTGCGCGCTTATCGTGGACTATAGGTATAAATTGAGCTGATCTGCGAGCTGAGTCATTGAACCGGCTCAAAATTCAAAATTCAAAATCATTTATTCAAATAGACCTTCGCAGGCACTTATGAAAAGTCTGACTCTAATACTCTAATACCGGTTCGGAAGGTTGCATTTGCTGAGAAGAGCCGGCAATAAACTCAGCAATTACTCTTTTCAAAACAGGCTTAGATTAATTACATAATATTTACATTCTAATCGCACTGAAAACAATTGCGTGCCCCGGCGCGGCGGCAAAATTACAAAGTAGACTGAAAAAATATTTAATAAGTAAATAAATAGCAAACTTAAGCAGACCAGCCCCCACAAGCAGCACCTGTTCACAAGTATGCTCATACTCCTGAGCCGTGAGCTGTTATGCAGCTCGCGTATTTTTGATGAGTTACACACCTCTACATTAAACTAGTAATAAATAAATAACAGGCCTGTGTCTATGATAAATTATCTAAGACGCAGAACTTTTTAAACTATTTAATAAATATTATGAATAGGTACCTACTTACTTCCAATTTCACTAATAGGCGAAATCGCAAGGTTAATTTTACCGAAAAAAAACGTTTAGCTTGCAACATTACTCGTGCGCTTGTGTGCGTGTCAGCGAGTGTAATTATATGGTACTCCCGCACACATTGGTTGTCAAGTGGCTTACGTTTCGCGCCAGCGTTGCCATTGCTACGGCAATTGCCGTGTTCTACGGCAATTTAACATAATTAAATGGAAATCTACGGCCTACGGCAGCATATCTACTGCCGTAGCAAAATCTACGGCAATTTTGAAAGGTCTAATTTTGGTTAGGTTCCAAGCCAGAAAATGCAAAAAAAAACAATGCTTATCTTTGACACTAACTAATGGGGAAATTCCCCGTTTATTGTTTCATGACTAGGCACAAATTTAGCTTTACAGTTGCGCGTGGCGCTAGTATCGTGTTATTTGTATTGAAATTCTATAGTTCCTTTTTTCTCCGCTGCTATTCATAAATAAGTTCTAATGACAGTGTTTTTCATTGCGTTTCATATTCGTTTTGTTTAGTTCTCGTGTGACGTCTTTCTTTTGTGATAAATAGGTAAATTAGGTAAGCTATAATATAAATCAATCATGGACTCTGAAAATGACGAAGGGCCAAGTAACCCAAAAAAGAAAGCGCCAACTGTGTCAAGGAAGCATTATGCACAGAAGTACAGACATGAGTGGGAATTTACTTAAAAAGTTATTTTCTACGGCAATGAAAGATAGCTTTTCCTTGAAAACACGGCAATTTTTCTAATCAAACACGGCAGTAAAAAAATTGTCGATGGCAACACTGTTTCGCGCGGATCTTTATTCGATACTTCGGTTCTAAGCGTAATAATTCAATGTCCTTTGCATAAAAAATAATGTACTATACGTAAGGGGCAGTTTTTAGTAAGTAGTTGTGTACTACCTATTTAACGAAAATAGTATGCAGGGTTCAGATAGAACTAGCAACAACATAAATTGAAAAATATGTTCATAATAAATAACATTTCACATTTGTTTTAAAATTTCTACGCTATGTGCTCTTAATTAGTTCTTTTTGCTTAATGCAAAGGGTTATCTCATTAAATATAAGAGTGCCGTAGCAGCTATATTGAATTTTCCCTTTTGACAAACTGGTACCGCGCTCGTAAACTTATGCTTCAATTATAATAAACGTTTACGGTGGTAGTGTGGATGTGAGAACGCGCGTGGTTTTATGGTCTGGCGGCGATGGCGATCGCTGAGCGCGGGAACCAAGTCGCCGTAGATGCCGCGCGCCGCCGCCCGGTCCGGACCGAGCTCTTTTTGCTCCAGCTTTGCTGAGCGCGCCCGCACCGAACCCACTACTCGCTGCTCCCACCAAAATGTGTTTGAAAGTCGTGGCTGGATACATACATTAATTTGTACAAAGAAAAAGAGCTTTTGGTCTCGTTTTGGCAGTGGCATTATAAATTATAGCATATCGTGTGTTTTTATTACCGGATTTTAAAATTACTATACTTATTTCTAAGGCTCCATTCCAATTTCAATATATATTTTTATAAATCGTGGTATGATTCTTTGCTCTCTTATAAATCCAACCAATTGCTCTTTCTCCCTCACACATTTCCATCCATTTCCATGTTATCATGATTTCGTTGCAACTCAAATCTGATTAGGTTAACACACCCAACGAATACAGCATAAAGTAGAGATAATGATTTTATCATGGTTGATTATAATTGTTAAAAAACTTAATGATATTCTTGGGGTCGGTAGTCTTTGCCATTCGTCACACTTGGATGAGTTATATATTACGGGATGAGCATAATGTAATAATTATTCAATTTACGTATGTAATAATTTACCTTTCTTACTCGGCTAGATGAGATTCAAGACACATTGTATAAATAAGTACTTACGAATACCTATAAATTTTTATGGAAAACAATAAAATAAAAGTATATGAATCATATTTGGTGGTATCTCTGAACAATAATTGATGGTATGTCGTAAAATCAAAGGCTCTACGGTTTCTCGTAGAGCGTCTACGAAATCGCTACAAAACTTAACCAGCTTGAATTAATGCCTTTTAAATGGCAAGCAAGTAATATAATATATTATTAATTATTAGTTTATTATGATTGAAGTTTACTATTTATTAGTGTGCTACAAGTTTTAAGGTTGCGTTGTTAGAAGAAGTTTTGTATAATTAATTAAATTAAATAATTGTTTTGTGAAGTTAATAATTTATAGGAGCGGACATTCTATAAAACTATGATTTAAACGTCTCATTATTTGCCACTGCTCATAATTTCAAATTAGTTTTTAACGACTGCTGCCGTAAATTAAAATAACTAAACCTTATTTTTCGTGCGACAGCTAATTGTGGCGGAGGTGGGAGTTTTAGCCGGAACGTATGTATGTTGTGTACACATCAAGCTATACATTTCCAGTATAAGCTGTTCTCACATTGTAAAAGATTTCCGTACAATGGATGTTAGCTTTAGCTTATACTGGAAAATTATAGCATGATATGTAGCCGTGTGTACAATCGCACCATGGTGGACAGTGATGATATGACTGAAGGTGGTAACGCACTCAATATTGGAAATTAATATTTTACTTGTTCTGACTGAATCAATCTAATTATGAATTTATCGCGCTTAAAAAAAGAAATAGTACCTCTTCTGAAAGTAGTAATGGTAACATTTCTATATATCAAATAATCACGATATAGAATGACAAAAAAGAAATAGTCAGCACCTATTGCCTACAGGTACTTGACCGTTGACTGGTAGTGCCACGTTGGATTTGATCGATAATGATACCTACCTACCTAGATTTATTACAGATAAATGTAAGTAGGTGTGCACACCTCACGATCAAAGAATAAAAAATCCAATCGTGAAAAATTATAAATAGTCAATTTGAATGTGCGATCTCATTTATTGGCATAGTGTTGAAGATTAAGCGCTTCGTGAGATGAAGTTAGCGGAGTCGCGGCGCGTGAGAAAAAATAAGCGGCGTGCTTCGGCTCTAATTGGTCTGATTGAAACGCGAGGCTCGTTCGGCTGTTCTTCCGAGAAGTTTGTCGGCTCGTTAGGGGACACTGTTCGCGGCCGCCCGCGCCGGACGGGATCCAGCCCTCTCCCAGGCCCAGACCGCGCCTGTCGCCGCATTCCACAGTCCACGCCGATTCACATCTACCCACTTTACTATGAAAACTCACTGACGCACACGATGCATAAGTACCTTATAGAATTTTAATAATTCTGATTCTGCATAATATTTGCCATTTGTTCGGAATTACGAAATTGCCGTTACTAATAAGCGGCACACAAGTGCAGTGGTATGCAGTATGCACTTGCGAGCAAAAACAAGTCTTGTGTTATGACGCGCGAAAATGTGGCGTGCACTTATTATCTACGGGTGAAGTGCGGCGACAGGCGGAGACGGGGGCCCGCCGGGTGGCCGCTCCGCCGCGCGCCGCCCGCGCCGCCGCCGCCGCCGCGCCCGAAATGCAACCGACTACACCACACCGCACCACACACTGTGACGATGCACTTCATGCAAACAACTACATTAGGTATATTGAAGTTAATATAACGCAAAACCATATCTACACGTTAACTGACACAATTACCTAACCATCTTGTAGATAACAGGATGAGATGATTAGTTTAGAAAATAAACACGACCAAAACAGCTATCAATTACCCTTAAGTCAGAGTGGTCCACGTGAGCTTATTTGGTTGAGCCCGGGCCGAGGTATAAACTCAGTAGGTATTTTATGCACCTTACGTACCTACGACATTGAGAATGTGAATTTATTATAATTTATTTCAGTCAAGACGATAAAGATCCATGAGGCGACTCTGAGTCCACTCCGTTGTGTTGTGTGGTGAGGAAACGTGGCGCGGGCGCAAAGCTCGCCGCGCGCTCTGTGCCGCACTAACATATAGTATGGTTCATGCTTGTATGTACAGTTGCAGTGTAGGTAGGTAGGTAGGTACGTATCTAGTTAGTCACTGGCTCAAAAATATACTAACTACTGGCCTACTATCACGATATCACTTAGTCCTTTTAAATTGGTTCCAGATTTTATAATACTTTTTATATTATTTTCTGTATACAATTGATTTACAATGAATTGATATCGTGTTTAAAATAAAGGAGACGTTTTTTAAACTCGCGAAACACGAACCACACCGTGATCCTAAGTTGAGGCAGTTGAGGCAAGAATAAGAAAAAGGTAGTAGGTAGGTACTATCGTAGTTGAGCGTGGAAATAAATAGATTAGGTAAAACGCATATAACAAAAACATAGTTTACCGGATAAAACCTACGCAATGGAGACGATCATGTCATTGGTTTAATTAATGTACCGGCATAAATGTGGAATTCCAATCTCTCACGGATGTTCAGACCGCGAATGATTTAGAAATCAGCGGAGTGAACGACACGAAAGCGCCTACAGCTAGCTGCAAAATCAGTGCATGCGCGTGAGCAATGCAAAAACCAGCTACACGAAACTGCATTATTAATGAAATCAGCTGTTCCCTCAGACGAAGAAAGTTAATTAA
The DNA here is from genome assembly GCA_947623365.1 of Achlya flavicornis. Lineage (NCBI taxonomy): Eukaryota > Metazoa > Arthropoda > Insecta > Lepidoptera > Drepanidae > Achlya > Achlya flavicornis. The sequence continues at coordinate 11,613,475 of OX392473.1, read as the reverse complement.
ATCTTCTTATTACTTCATTCGGAATTCATACGATCGTGTACGTATGTTCTATACAATTAACTACAAATATGAGCATGTATTTATCATAACATGTACCTACCTAATGCATGTAACAAGGATAAAAATCGGTACGAAATGGTTAGTAAAGCTCGTTTGAGTTTTTAATTAGAAATGGAATAGGTATAAGTAATACTGTACATTTATAAGATACTCACGCAGAGATCAGTGAGCGTGATACTGTTGGCGGTATAGAAGACGAGCAGCTCGGCGGGGAGGGCGCGCGAGCCCGGCTCCCGCAGCTTGGAGGCCAGCAGCAGACATGCGGTGCCCAGCAGCTGCACCTGACTCTTGCTCACTGGGCACGTGCTCAGGAATCGGTCCAGGTACGACATCGCCAGCGGGAACACTTCCTCTTGGCAGCCCTGATCCTCGCACAACTGAAAACAAATTAACATATTAAACAATGACACAAATAATTCTAAGAAACGGCAAGTCGGTAACGCCGCACCCAGGCCGTGCTTAGTTTATCATCCGGAATTCCTGATAACCTATATAGTATATAAAATGGAAATACATTTATTGCGATAAATACAACGCATATTACTTTCCTGCCGCAGTTGAATACATTTCTTATCAGAGCGGTAATGGCATAAGAGTAATAAGAATAGCGCCAGATACAGAGGGCCCATTAGGTACATTGCATCTCAGAAATATCCCAGTATATTTATTTAATTGATTAATTAGTAGTCTCTCTCTTTCATTAGATCCATACCTATTGTATTGTTAAGGCTGACAGACAATGAACACCCGTACCACATAGGTACATATTATTAATAAGAAGAACATTAACATATTGGAGCTAATAACTGCAAAAATGATTAGCTCTACATGTATGAACTGTGAAAAGGAAAGTAGGGAAAAGCGAAAGCAAATATGTAGTACTAAACTAGGCGCCATAAAGTAAATGGAGAGTGTCGTGTCATGAGAGACGCGGATTGTCGCTGATTGTTAGTCGCATACTCGCATAGTTTCGCACGGTGTAACGCGACTCGCACCCGGCGATGTTCTCATAATAGTAACTTCGTGAAAACACGTAGGTACCCTACCTAGCCCCACCTAGTGCCTGCTCCACGCCCCGCGTTCTCAGCAGGTTATCTCACGCTCTTGAGCTCGCTGTCAGCTGATTACTTACAGCTCAGCGAAACCAGTTTAACATTATTCTTTGGATTTTTCTCAGAACAGAGATACTTTTTTAACCTTTAGCTTATCCACCTTATCTATGTATACCATTAGAAGTGTGTATCAAACAATAAAAGGTTATTTAAAATTGAGCAGCCGAATGTTAAGTTTAGCGTGCGGTGCGTCTTCGTTCGCGTGATAATTTCCGTGTCCGCTGCTAAATAAAACCACCGTACCATGACCCCCTGTAAGTGTATTCCAGCGTAAGAGGCCAAGTTTTTTCATAGTCTACTGGGCGAAATGAGATAAAACAAAGAGCAGTTACTTTTGCAAGTGTAATTAAGCGTAGGTTACAATAACTCCATCGAGTTTGATTATTGGTTGATGTAGGTAATTATGTTGCACTTAAAATTGCTTAAAAGTTACCGAAAACATTAATTTCGCTAATTAGGTAGGTATGCCATAACACGAGCTACTTTTTGTAAAAATTGTATTTATGAGCGACTTTTTGTAGCTCGTGTGCGTTTCAGTATTTAACTCTGAATTGAATGTTCTATATTCGGCGAGAAAATAATCGCTCGTAAATCACCATAATAATATATAATAGGTAATCACTGAATAAAAGTACAGACGAAGTAGGTACCTACTAAGATAAATGGACAACGGATACATAGGCGATTATGCCTAAGTAATATAAATATTGTATGGTCTCTTTAACGTTCGCCTCTGAGCTTTGGGTTCCGGCTCTTTTACCATACGCATGCACGTAAAAGTTTCTAGTACCTATATAGTATATACCTACCTACACGTTTATATACTCTAATCAGTTCTAGTCCTCGAATCATGATAAGGATACGCAACAGATTATTTAACTACCGAACTTAGGTAGTACCTAGGTTATAATATGACCACGTTGCAGATGTGTCATTGACCTTACAGACTCAGAAGTTCGTTTCGGTCTGCTTATGCTGAAACATTGGTATGCAACTGGTTTAGGTAAGCATGAGGTGTCGGCAAGTCGGCATCGCTTGCCATGCCATAGCATCGCACCTATTGCATGCATGACGTCAGTGCGCGGTCGCGGTCGACCGTCGCTCGCGCAGTCATTGCCGGCCGTGCGGCGCTCCACGTGGCCCCTACTGTACCTACACGAAACAGCTGACGTTTTCTATCACTCGCTATGTAAAGTGAATTTGAGATAATAATGCGTCTAATACTTAAACCTATATTTCAGCCGATATTAAAATTTCACAGGGTAAAATTTAATTTAAAGAAAAGTTCCAAAGGTCTTAAAGTATAAATTACACGTCATTTAGGTCACCGAGCTTGAACAATGACGTTTGTGTGCGCGCTAGCAATTATTTATATGTACAAGCAAAAGATAAGTGCGCAACAGAGCGTCAGCTGTGTGCGTGTCAAAATCAGCTGATTATTCAAATAGAACGAGCGAGCGAGTCGCATCGGTCGGCGACCGCGCATCGCGCTCGCCCGCGCTGTGCGTCCGGACTCCGGCCGTCGTCTGGGCCCCTCGTGCCTCACTCGTTCCCACAACCAGTTACTGAACGTACTTTAGGTACTAACTACCTACCTACATACCTAACTGGCTATCTTATAAATACCGATCGCTTTAATTGTAGCTGCATTATATACCTACCTATAACATAAGTATAATAATTAGCTATATTGGCTCTAGGTAGGAACTATAGCTATAGTAAATTATAATTAGTTTTATAGGTTTCCGATGACTCAAATTGCCGTCGGTGTTCTTATAAGATTGTAACATGTGGGAACGAACGAAACATTATCAGCTGATCGTGTAAACAATGTCACAGCATCCAGCTGTGAAACACCTACCTACTAACCCATTGAATGAAATAGGTAGTCATACATTGAACAATATGCAAAGACAGAAAACAGATGCAGCACAAATAGAACTCGGTCTTTTCACCAGCCTGGTGGCGGATGAGCAGGACCGTGGGAACTAATGGAATTGACGTTTAGGGAGGTCGGGCGACGGACAGTGGCTAAGGCATACGGGGGCCACTGGTGCCGCCTGCGACGACAAGACCTACACGTGGTCGGATGACGAGACAAAATGGCGAACGTTCGGGTCTCGCGGTCGGAGCGGAGCCGTTGCGGCGAGCGGCGCGGACGCGAGCGGTGTGGGTGCGGCATGCGGCGCGGGTGCGCTCACCTCTAGCATCCACTCGGCGACGATGCGGCGCATGTGAGGAGTGACCTCCGTCTGCACGGTCCCGAAGTAGTTGGTGGTGACGGCGTAGCGCTCCTCGGTGCGCAGCAGGTTGTCGAGGACGCGGCGGCGCAGCAGCACCGGGTCGGGCGCGGCGCTCCGGGGCGCCGGCGCCGGCCGCGCGCTCGCGCCTCCGCCGCTGCCGCTCCCGCTCCCGCTGCCGGGACTCACGCGCTCCGCACACAGCAGCTCCATGTCACACCGCACTGCGGCTTATCGAATGTTCGCTCGCTCCGCGGAGTCGGGCTCGGCCGGCGCGGCGCGGTGTGTTGTTGCGCGGACAGCTGATCGTGCGCTAGCGAGCGCCGTGGAATAAGCACGTTATGTTGCGACCACGGCGAGTGCCCGAATCGCAGTGAGTAGTCAACTAGCCGGAGTGCGCCTCGCCGCCGAACATATGATCGGCGCGGAGGCGCGGGGGCAGGGCGGGGCCCGTGAGGCCCGCACGCAGGTTTCTCCCATTCGACGTTCAAATAATAATACATAACACGTTTTCTTGCTCGCTCACGCTTTAGTCCAACTTCTGTTTCTTGCTTCTCATTCTAATCGGTTTGTTTGTATGTATGTAGGTACCTAACTATTTTCAAAATTACATGAATTCCTCCATAGATAGGTCAGGTAGGAACGTAGTAAGTAAGACATAATTAAACATAATATGCACATAGGTAGGTACCTAACCTAACCACCTAATTGAAATGCCCGATATCGTTATCATAATATTACTTATAAATAAATATAGTAGGTAGGTACCTACCTACATATTATACCACGGTTATATACTGAATCATTGAATACTTAAATAACCTCCTAGTAGGTAGGACCTACAACTAACTAGATTCTTACTTACCCACCTAGAAGTATAGATACCTACTTACCTTTTTAATATCTACCAATATGATAAAACTGCCTGTATAAAAGGAGAAGGTTGATAAATCAGCGCACAGCTCAAAACGCAAGGTCTAGGAGTTCTAGGACTAGGAACATGAAATTTTACTATTATTTATTGAGTGACACAGGTTTTTCAATAAACTTAGGCATTCATTAAGCAAGGGTTTATCAAAATTCAACCCCTAGGGGGTAAAACAGAGGATCTTCGCAGACTATACTTACCGCTGCTGGGCGGAAAGCTCTAGTGTAACGTAAAAAAATGTTGCTTATTAGCTTAGCGTGAAGGTTAATCACGTTGACTGTCTGATTCAGTCGTTAGTACCTACTCACGGCTACACGTCAAGATATAATTTCCAGTATAAGCTCATCTCGCATTGTATAGGATTTCCGTACGATGAGAGGTCAGCTTATATTGGAAATGTATATAGCTTGATCAGTTGCCGTCTAGCCGTGCGTACTATTAGGTACAGATAGGTACATTCATGAATTATTTTCCCCATGCATTAAAATTGTATACCCATAACACAAGTTTAATCAGCTTGGGTGCCAGGAGTTTCAACTGATCTGTGACTTCAATTGTACAAAACTACTATTGTGTAATACTTTATATAAGCCACATTTTTGTATTTGTAAAACTACAAATAAAGTTTTTTTTTATTATTTATTTATATTTGGTACATTTTACTTACTTTGTGGAAGCAAAATGTTGTTTGGTTATTTAAAACTAAGTTTTTGTTAAAAAGTTAATTTTTAATACAAGCTTTTTTTGGTTACTGTACTTTTTGTTGACTGTACTTGCATTGTCTTCCAATATACTAATGTATACCAAATATCAAGTCAATCCGAACACTGGAAGTGGGTGAAATTCGACGTGCAAGATTCCACCCGAACCTACATACATTGCAAGTTAAATAAAAGCTTGTAAAATAAAATAAATCGACCGATGAAAATCTGTCGCCAAGTTACCTTCGTCATGTTGCCTTCGAGGCTTTGTAAAGGTCGGCAACACATTGGCAATTTCGCGTATGGACGTTAGCAATAGCTAATGTCCATAGGCGATGGTGACCACTTACCATCAGATGGACGGCCTGAAATGGCCTGAATGCCCGCTTGTTGGCTTTCTGAAATCAAACAAGATATTTTTAACCGATTAAAAAAAAGGAGGTGGTTCGCAATCCGTCTATCTAACAACGTGTAACGGAAAATTACTCTTAAATTCATAACGTTTTGAATTAAAATGATAACCAACTATCACCGCTCAATGAAGGTCCTTATCATTTCACGTCACTTGCTAATATTATTATAAAATTTCCTCTTTCGCGATCTGTGCGCATAGTACCAAAGATGATGTACTTGAATGAATATACCCTTTCCTTTACGTCATATATAAAAATAAAAAGTTGTAGTAACATCATTACATATATAAATTTTGATATAATGGAATATGTTCTATGGAACACGTCGTGCTCTTTCGCTGACTTCAAAACGGTGTCAGATTAGAGTTCCTACGTCGTTATTTCATATTTATTATGTGGTATAATTTTCTCAAAAAAGCAGTACCTAAATATATCTGATACGAAGGTAAAGAAGGCGTTTCCCTAAATTAGGACCTTTGGGTTTTGTAGGTACCTATTTTGATATCTCTTATCTTCTAAGGTCTGGGTATTTCCGGGACTACGTTATCGAATAATTAATTTTCCAAACAGAAGAAACATACTCCCGGGAAATGGATACTTTTAAACAATAAAGATGATCTGGCCTCGTAAGCTGAAGGTTCTGCACACAAATAATAAACCTTTTCCAATTCTCTAAAACGTTTACTTAATTTACTTTTTATCACGGGAACGCGGGTGAAACCGCGCGAGGCAGCTAGTACTTAAATATGGAAAATAGTGCTCAAATATGATGGAACAATGCGGCCACTTACGGGAAGATATTTTTGATAACAAACTAAAAAACCTTTTTGTCTTGAAAAATGCAATACTATTCACTGCACATGGATTATCTTTATTGGGTGAAATACCACCGAAAATACACAATAAAACTCAAAATACACGAATTTATGAAAATAAAAATGAAAACGCAACGTTAGTGCAAGTTCCCGCCAAAAAATCCCATGAACAATGTTTTGATAAAAAAAATGGAAATTCTAGTGTAGGTACGACTTACGACCTTCTAGATACGAACACAACATGCTAAGAGCTAAATTAATCCCACCACCAAGACAACACTTTTTTTTTTTTTTTTATTGCTTTAAACTACTTACTACAGACACGTGGTCCATACTCTTTTACCTACTTACAAATAATAACATTTCTTATTTGAGGCCGAGAACCAAATAATATATCATACTCATGACTGATGGACTCGTATTGCACGATAGAAAGGAGCCTAGAATGGTGTTTGTGAACTTCGGGCCATATATCATAAATGCAAAAGAAACTGTCAGTCTTGTTACCTTTTACACCTAAACTGAACAGTATGGCTTTCCACACAATATAGGCTATATCTGCATTCTATCTGCTGCGGACATCCTACTTTTTATCCAGGGAACTCGGGTAAAACCCCGGGGAAATATAAGTCTGAAAAATATCGTAGCCAAAAAATTTCCTGTGTTACAAGCCCATGATCATCTTTCGGATAACTATACCTCAGAGTAGATAAATACTACGTACAAACTATACCCTTTACGAGCTCTATGTATTTGTATTGTATATACAGACGAATCGCGAACATCCTCCTTTTATTTCGGTTAATAAAATGATAAGCTGTCCGCCTCACAGATCAGACATCTCAAAACTAGATCGTTTCGTGTTTCTTTGAAATGAGTTCAGGTTTTCGACCCGAAAAATCAGCAACAGTCTCGTCAGAATTTGGAGCAAAAAAATTAATCGGTTTTTACGCGTCTGGTGTAGGTACATAATCCAATTCATACTGGGCAATAGTTTCAGTCGGAATTGCGCACTAAGGGCTCCGTCCGTAGTTCCGTACCTACCACCACGCAATATAAACATTATACCAGATAAACAGTGAATTTATTAAATATATTAAGTTTCAATAACATAGCTCTTATACTTTGGATTTTATTAATTATTAAAATCCCCGATTTCGTCACTGACTCACTGGTGATCATCAAAACTCTTAGGGTACTTCCTAAAGTCCTAGAAAGCTGAAATTTGGTATTTAAGCTTGAATTAGTACACAATCAACAAAAAAATTATAAAACTTGCAAATTTCAAACAAAAAAAAACTTAAAATTACGAAAAGAGGTGAAATCCCAACAAAAAAATTGTATGTATAATGTTGCCAAGACATATGGCTCGCAATATCAAAATGTTATCAGATCTCATGTAGAGCCAAGCTTATAACTCTACATGTCCTTACTCTACAAGCCCTAACTTTACAAACTCTACACACCGTAGTCAAAATATGTGTATTGGCATACGGCCCGCCTAATGGTAAGCGGTATGGACGCTTGCAACACACGAAGCATCGCTCACGCGTTACCGACCTTTCCCCCCCTCCCCAATGAGCTCTGGCGACCTTACTCACGCGCAGGAACACAACTTTACACAACATAAAGTTATTTGACTGTGGTATTCTGTATGGTGGAGGTACTTCCCAGTCGAGCCGCTCTTTGAGCGAATAAACACTATGCTCTACCTCTCTTAAATGACCTGGGAATAGTTAGTACCTATTCTTTGGCTGTGATATGATACAAGTCTACGTCGGCGTTCGTAACGTCGTAGGTATAAGTATCACAAATATACGGTGCATAGGCCAAGTAATTGGGTTCCATTGGTTTGGTACCCTTTAGTGACTCTGGATACGGTACCCAAAAAATTGGGAAACCATGCATTAGTTTTAAAATTGTGTAGGTATATTGTAACAGTTATATTGTTGTGATTCTCTTTGGCTGGTTATCAGGGGAATCTATGCTGTTAGAACAGTTTTGTATAGAATTATCAGAAAAATGGCTTATCTGAGGTATTATCTAGCGACTGCAAAATACGCCCTTATGGAAAGTTAGAAATATTAATATATCAAGTATATTTGTAGGTGTGTAGTTAGCTTATGAAATAGTGAGCTTTTTAACTGAACGTGCTCAAAGCATGTAAACCTTTCGCTTCAAGACAAAAATTGATTGAAATCGTTACGGATTTTTAGAGCATGAATACCTACGTTTCATTGACTTGTTACCTCGGGTCGGCCTCGGGTCTAGAAATCTACTTAGTTACGTTCCTCGCTATACTATTTGAGAGGACTTTATCGTGAGCAAGCTCAGCGACTCTACTATGACACTGTTTTAAAGTCAGCGAAAGGGCGCGAATGCTCTTTTCACATGAACATTTTCTATGGTACACGTCGTGCTCTTTGTCGTTCATCATCATCATCATCATCATATGAGCCCATGGATGTCCACTGCTGAACATAGGCCTCCCCCATTGATTTCCACTTCGAACGGTTCTGGGCCGCTTGCATCCAGCGGCACCCAGCGACTCTGACCAGATCGTCGGTCCACCTGGTGGGAGGTCGTCCCGCTCGGCGCTTTCCAGTACGTGGTCGCCACTCGAGAACCTTTCTTCCCCATCGGTTATCAGCTCTTCGAGCGATGTGGCCTGCCCACTGCCACTTCAGCTTACTAATTCTATGATCTATGTCCGTCGTTTTTGTTCTCCTACGAATGTCCACATTTCGGACCCTGTCACGTAGAGAAATTCCGAGCATAGCTCGTTCCATAGCTCGCTGAGTGACTCTGAGCTTATTTATGCGACCATTAATACTTCAGCATCTTAGTCGTTATTGTTAGTTAATTTTATTAATAATACTGACAATTAAATACAGGACTTATTTTGTATGACGAATACATTTAGCCCAAGAATACGCCGTGAAATGTTTCACCCGTACGTTGTTGACATACCGAAAATACGGACACAGCGTTTCGCATCCTCAGTTATAATGCGGACAGCAAGGGAGTGGAACTTGCTTCCGGCGTCTGTGTTTCCTGACTCTTACAACCTAGGGACTTTCAAGGCCAGAGTGAATAGGTTCCTTCTGGGTAGGCGTGTCCCATCTTGGGCTTTTTTCTTCGTCCCTTATGGGCGGGTAGGTGGCCAAACGCAAGCCAATTTAATAATAAAAAAAAGTATCACTTTACATAAATATCAGTAATCTACCAATACTTATATAAAATAGAAATAAATATATAATAAAAAATACATAGAGATAGAAATATGTTGGATACCGATACGCAAAACCGTCATATTATTTGTACCAAAACACAAGGATAAAAATAAGTCTATTCAGAAAGCGATATTCGCTGCCGCTGCGGGTTTTAAAGTACCTAACATTTATATGCGTTTTCAATACCTCTCATGATATGTCACTGACCAAGGATGTGCATATCATTGATAATTTTTCAACAATATTTAATAAAATGCTTCAATCGCGATGTAGGTAGGTATGTGCACTTTTCCGTTGAGGAATTCCATCATATCTTCAATATCCCATATAGATAAATGTATATGGGTCCACCTCGGGATCTGCCGTGATATAATAAAGATGTTTCCGAGTAATCGGTGAACATACATTAAAAAAAAACATACGCGTAGAACATAGACATCTTACTTTTTTTGAGAGGTAGAGCGTAGCGTTTATTCGCTCAAAGAGCAGCTCGACTGGGGAAGTACAGAATACCGCAGTACCTTACAGAAAACCGCAGCCAAATAACTTCATATGTTGTGTAAATTTGTATTCCTGCGTGTGAGTAAGGTCGCCAGAGCTCATAGGGGAGGGGGGAATTTACTTTATTTATTTATATAAGGTCTACCAGCAGTTCTTACCCTAATACTTGCAACATAAATACACATACGGTACGATATATATGTGAATGCATCTATATGGAAACCTCAAGCTTCGCGCAAGGTAACGTTGTTAACGCTATCAACGCAGTCTACAACGATGTGGCCTGCCCACTGCCACTTCAGCTTACTAATTCTATGATCTATGTCCGTCGTTTTTGTTCTCCTACGAATGTCCACATTTCGGACCCTGTCACGTAGAGAAATTCCGAGCATAGCTCGTTCCATAGCTCGCTGAGTGACTCTGAGCTTATTTATGCGACCATTAATACTTCAGCATCTTAGTCGTTATTGTTAGTTAATTTTATTAATAATACTGACAATTAAATACAGAACTTATTTTGTATGACGAATACATTTAGCCCAAGAATACGCCGTGAAATGTTTCACCCGTACGTTGTTGACATACCGAAAATACGGACACAGCGTTTCGCATCCTCAGTTATAATGCGGACAGCAAGGGAGTCGAACTTGCTTCCGGCGTCTGTGTTTCCTGACTCTTACAACCTAGGGACTTTCAAGGCCAGAGTGAATAGGTTCCTTCTGGGTAGGCGTGTCCCATCTTGGGCTTTTTTCTTCGTCCCTTATGGGCGGGTAGGTGGCCAAACGCAAGCCAATTTAATAATAAAAAAAAGTATCACTTTACATAAATATCAGTAATCTACCAATACTTATATAAAATACTCACTAGCTGTTCTCCGTGGTTTCACCCGCGTTCCCGGGATAAAAGTAGGCTATAATATTCGGGCATAATGTAGCTTACTAGTAGTGAAAGAATTTTTCAAATCCGACTGGTATTTACAGAGATAAGGCCGTTTAAACCAACAATAAAACTTCCGTTTTATCATATTATATTATAGTATAGATATAATTCGGACCCTGTCACGTAGAGAAATTCCGAGCATAGCTCGTTCCATAGCTCGCTGAGTGACTCTGAGCTTATTTATGCGACCATTAATACTTCAGCATCTTAGTCGTTATTGTTAGTTAATTTTATTAATAATACTGACAATTAAATACAGGACTTATTTTGTATGACGAATACATTTAGCCCAAGAATACGCCGTGAAATGTTTCACCCGTACGTTGTTGACATACCGAAAATACGGACACAGCGTTTCGCATCCTCAGTTATAATGCGGACAGCAAGGGAGTCGAACTTGCTTCCGGCGTCTGTGTTTCCTGACTCTTACAACCTAGGGACTTTCAAGGCCAGAGTGAATAGGTTCCTTCTGGGTAGGCGTGTCCCATCTTGGGCTTTTTTCTTCGTCCCTTATGGGCGGGTAGGTGGCCAAACGCAAGCCAATTTAATAATAAAAAAAAGTATCACTTTACATAAATATCAGTAATCTACCAATACTTATATAAAATAGAAATAAATATATAATAAAAAATACATAGAGATAGAAATATGTTGGATACCGATACGCAAAACCGTCATATTATTTGTACCAAAACACAAGGATAAAAATAAGTCTATTCAGAAAGCGATATTCGCTGCCGCTGCGGGTTTTAAAGTACCTAACATTTATATGCGTTTTCAATACCTCTCATGATATGTCACTGACCAAGGATGTGCATATCATTGATAATTTTTCAACAATATTTAATAAAATGCTTCAATCGCGATGTAGGTAGGTATGTGCACTTTTCCGTTGAGGAATTCCATCATATCTTCAATATCCCATATAGATAAATGTATATGGGTCCACCTCGGGATCTGCCGTGATATAATAAAGATGTTTCCGAGTAATCGGTGAACATACATTAAAAAAAAACATACGCGTAGAACATAGACATCTTACTTTTTTTGAGAGGTAGAGCGTAGCGTTTATTCGCTCAAAGAGCAGCTCGACTGGGGAAGTACAGAATACCGCAGTACCTTACAGAAAACCGCAGCCAAATAACTTCATATGTTGTGTAAATTTGTATTCCTGCGTGTGAGTAAGGTCGCCAGAGCTCATAGGGGAGGGGGGAATTTACTTTATTTATTTATATAAGGTCTACCAGCAGTTCTTACCCTAATACTTGCAACATAAATACACATACGGTACGATATATATGTGAATGCATCTATATGGAAACCTCAAGCTTCGCGCAAGGTAACGTTGTTAACGCTATCAACGCAGTCTACTCTATAATATTCTAACTCTATAGAAATAATACGAATAGGCTTCATGAATGAGGATTTGCCATCCAGCGGCATATTTTCATGGTCTTTACAACCCCTTTTCTGTGTTGCGTGGCAGGCAGTACCTAGCGGTTATGCTGGCCGCAGGAAGTGCGCTATAACCACATGCAATAATCGCGCGTCATTAATCACCAGCTAGCCGCTTCCTTCGTGTACGGACGGACTGGGCATGGTCAATATGAGGGCGACACTTTTATTGTTTCTATTGTTTTTTCCTCATATTGGATTTAATACTGCTTCTGTGGCCGCGAGACGCGACGCGATCGAGTGTCAATGTGACCCTAATGTTGATAAACTGATATTACAAAAACTACTGAGTCGATTTCGAATCCGACGTTCTAAAATAGCCCTGCTGTTCACTACATACATACTAGTATTATAATGCGAAGTAACTCTGTCTTTTACCTTTTCTAAAACTTTGAACTGATTGCGTTGTAATTTGGCACGTGGATAGCCTTGGATTTAGTATGAGGTGGGACATACGCTACTTTTTATCCCGGGAAAGCGGGTGAAACTGTGGGGGACAGATCGAACACTGTTTTTAAGTCATGAGTTTATCAATTTAAAATGTGGTTACCAAAAAAATTGTGTTAAAACATATTTCATCATGAAACGACGTTAAAAGCAATTTATAGAAATAAATACAAAAGAAAAGAAACAGGACTCTCACGAGATATGGCATATAAAATAAGGCAGTGTTAACCGCCCCGTCTCAACGAAAAACACCTTATTGAAAATGTTATTTAACAACAAAATTACAAAATAAATAATCTGAATCTAAATCTGAACATTGTAGAGGCATTATAGAGGCAGAATTTAAGGTTAGAACGGATACCTACCTAATGGTTGGTGTTTATGACGTAAGAATCATAATTAATTTCAAAAGATATATTAATGGAATGGAACACAAAAGTTCGGTAGTCGTATAGGTAGTAGACCTTTGACCGGATACGTGCTTAGTGTTTCCTTACTCGTATTGAAATGAGCTTTGAGCGAAAACAATGAACAGAATTCCAAAACACTGTAATAACATCGAATGGTTAGTGCGAGCGGGACATCACTCTTTCTTGGAAGCTCGAGACTGCGTAAAGGAACGCGGCAAAATGGAATGCAACCGGCACCGTTCATCGGTCGAGCGACTGACTCTCTCTACTTAACTTAAAGGAATAAGTAGTTAAAGAATAACCAATGCCTCACAAAAACAACTAGAATTCTCACCCTTGGCATTGCACGAGGATTCTCCTTTACAATTCATTCAGGTCATATCGCCATAAAATATGTTGGAATTCCATACAGAATTTGAAAGATAGATAATCCTCTCTACCTAGGCACCCAACTATTTTTATTTAAAAAAAAAAGATTTGTCGGGCTCGTTGGAGATAAGATATTCAACGCCATTTGCATGGATGTCCTAGCTATAATGATTAATACATCATTCTAGCTAATCTATTCCGTATATATACCTACTCTTATCAGCATAAAAAAATTACAGGAGTATCCGTAATACTATTCTATTGAATCCAGTCATATAAAATCTTTAAAAAAGTCCAAAAGTGCTATTTAAACTAATACTTGTAGGATATATGGTACATAATAAATCAATCTAGCTATTCTTGCACCATAGAATGCGTAAAATCGTCTAATAAGTAATTATATATGAGGATATGTTTGCAATAGTTCCTATTTTTAAAAAGTACTTTGTAATCATCGCACATCTCACATACAATGATAAAGATCAAGCTTTCGCTCTGAGATATACTAGCACGATTAATGACACTAAGTAATTATTATATCCATTGTTGACTCGGTGGTTGCGTGAGATTCAGTAAAGTAACAGATTTTCCTCGATGACTTACTTCAAAGAAAACATAAGTCGATTGGTTCACTCTTGTCCTTGCTTTTCTTAATTTTATTCGGGTCGGTTGCATGCCTGTATACTCTTCACTAGCTGTTCCCCGTGGTTTCACCCGCGTTCCCGGGATAAAAGTAGGCTATAATATTCGGGCATAATGTAGCTTACTAGTAGTGAAAGAATTTTTCAAATCCGACTGGTATTTACAGAGATAAGGCCGTTTAAACCAACAATAAAACTTCCGTTTTATCATATTATATTATAGTATAGATATAATTCGACCAGCACGCGGCAGTGAACTAAACTATCGAGGATTCTAGATTTGACACTAAACTCCCGTTGGAGCTTGTCTTACGAAACTGTGTCAATTGAAATTCAAACAAATATGTAAGTAGTCGAGAGGTATGACTTTAATGAAACAAAGCCTCATCTCTCACTAGGAGTAGAACAATCGGAGACAATGGTGGATTTTAATGGTAAACGTTAAAACATCGACAAATTACAGGTGCTCACAGCGCGAGCGCAGGCAGCGGTTGCTCGCTGCATAGTGCTTGCATACCATTTCATAACGGTTGCTATTTCTAACCACTTCTTTATGCAGCAAGATCCTACGAATGATTTATTTGAAATTTATTATGCATAAAAGTCGCAATGATTTTTCATATTATATGTTATTGATAGAGTTAAAATTTATGAAAAGGGTCTTCAAAGGGTTGTTCTTTCAGATACCATAATAACTTTATTCTTCAAAATAAAGCAATATTCTAATATAATCCTGTACACATAAAAACTAAATTTGAATATAACGGCTAGAAGCGGCGGTTTTTAATGCGCGAATAGTGCGCGCGCGAACCATCTAGATTCTGTTTCTCATGTGCGATGTCCATAGATTTTGTTTATACTTATAATACCTTATCTTCCATGGGATTCGTGGAAAACATCGATTCATATATGATGCGGAGACGTAGGCATGATGTGGAATGAATTTTGCATTTTTCAAAGCTATAAAAATTTAAATAAGAAAAATATAAAAAAGTATCGGGAGCCATCAATAATCTAACATAGGACATAACATTATCATATACTAAGTATGAATGCATGTTGCTTACATTATAATTTATATAGCACCGTTGCGCTTGAAAGCCAGACGCGCTCTCTGAAGAATGCACTTACCTCACCTTTACTACTGCATCTTTCTACTCTAGACTGAATAGTGAGTAGAAAGATGCAGTCTATACTGTACTCGACTCAGTACACTCGGTACAGCGAGTGCGCGAGAGTCGTCCATGTCGGCCACTCACCCGTCTCCACAGGGCTGCCAACCAACTAACTTTTCGAGAAAATGTTTAAGTTACGAATGTTTTGTGGCAATATCCAATATATGTCGGATAAAAGTCGTTAGTCTGCGTTTTATGGAAAGCAGGAACATCAAATAGAACCAGTTCATAAATTAGATGGAGAACGGTTAAATAACAGCTTTCTAAAATGTGCTAAGTATATTGGTCCTAAAAAAAAACTTTGGTTTCACAATTCAGTTGTTAACTACCTACTGTAAAATTCATGCGTTACGTGGGTATATATGTATAGCCGCGGTGGTCTATATACTATGGTAACCGCTTACTGTCATGCGGGATGTTGGATAAAAAACTTTAAATAATATTCTTATCAAAACTAATCCGTAATAAACATAAACAAAAGTACCTACGAATTAACCCTTATTTATTATTATCTTATTAAAAGTATATATGTTCGTAAACCTGTAGTGCGTAGTACAAAATTGTCCTTCGTCGTGAATCGTGATACGGTAGGTACTGCGCTGTGGGTATCCATTAGTGGGCCTCTTTGAGCAGAATTCTTCACGGCAGTTGGAAGGGCAGTCATGGCCAAATTGAAGAAAAAAAAACGACTAGAGACAGCCGCGTGCATTGACCTGGTAATGTTTACTGTCCTTGATCGGCACCACGGCACGGACTGGCGTCCGGAGTGACGTCACCGCGCGAGGTGCCGATGGGTTTCAGCGCCGCGCCGCGCCGCGCCGAGGCCCCCAGTACCTACACATCGATTGACTTTTCTTCAGTTTAATTAAACGGTCACCACAAATACTCATTTAGTTATCCAACATGTTATTGTATTACAAAAAAATCAACCCGCTATTTCTATTTAAAATACTTAACTTTAACATCATCAATTACAAACTAACATAGGTATAATTAGATAATACAAGTTAGGTGTTACAGGAATTATCTTCAAAATCTATGTTAGTGAGTGTTGTAAATTGTTAAATCAATTGGCAATGCATTAAGAGTAATTAAAATTCTATCAGACAGCATACCATTATGAGGTTACTGACTTAAAAATAGTCGGGCGTAGCAACAAGTTATTCGCACTCAAACAAATCATAATTTTTGTGAAAGATAGATCTATGCTGGAAATTACGCCTTTTGTTTTATTATGTATGGTTAAATTATTTGTACAGGGATTCATTGTTATTTCTACATTGTTGACACATAGGCATATACTGTTTTAGAATAATAACTCTGATAAATATTTAGAAATGTATTTTTTAATTATTCGGAGCAGAAACCTCCTTAGATGGAGCTCAGAGATCATCCGGAAAGGCGGTGACTGTGCTCCATGATGTCACGGCTCTGTCATTTCGCAAATGGCAACCATTCATTCTTGTGACTTGTGACTCGTGAGCCAATGTTATATGTTACTACTTGTACCGGAGAGCAATTTAATCTTATAATCTCTGCTCGCTTCTTGGAATGTATGTTTTGGTTACAGTCCTCTGCCTATACCCTGGTGACATGAATGTCATTCGGTCACTATACCTATTAAGAAATCATTAATCGAAGTGATCCAAAGCGGTCGGCAAGGTGGTACAATAAGTGAATTAAAGGGCATTAACGTCCTGCGGGAGGCGCGCTATGGAATGGCGCGGATAAGGTAGTGGACATCGTACTGGTACATCCACATAGTTGGCGGAGGATCACGAAGGCTCACACACTTTTTGCCAAGCGGCCGGCGGCGAAGGTCGGTCGAGGCAAGCCACGAGCGATCTAGCATTCCAACCGCTATGAATGAATAGTCGCTCGACTGGTCGAGTAGCGCATACTAAGTGACTTCAGATTAATTTGACAACAAACATTCAAGTTGGCAAAAACCGGAATGGTCGCCGGCACCCGCCCCGTGGGAACCGCGAGCGGCCCGAAACGTTTGTCTCCAACGATTGTGCGATTAATAAGTACCTGCCCACTTAATGTTCCGTTTATTTTGCGCTTTTCGTAGCGTGATGTGAGGCCAATTTACCTTGTGATTGTTCTGACACGGCATCGGCACATCGCGCTCCGGCACGCAATCTCGCCAAACATAAATTGGTGCCTATTCACAAACGCGAAGTGTATTCAATATGAAACCTGTATGGGGGTACGTTCCCTCAAGCTTCAACTTAATTACAAATAATGGATCTTTGTGCACGCTGAAACAGAACATGTCTGTTTTAAAAATAAGCGGAATGTAACCGTCTGCATTAGATGCTTTGGTATTAAAATATTCTATTTCTAACGCCTACGCTTTCAAGCTGTATGTAACTAAGTCTATGGAATGTAAAAAAAAACTTCCAAGTAGACCTAATTTTACGATGACGTTCGGACGGATCTCTTTGCCTAGGGCACCCTGGGGAGTGGCAACACTAAAAGCGATAGTTTTCCTTCTAATTTCAGTCTTTATTCTAGCAACTCGCTATACAATTTTAAAATGGCTGTGCCTTACAAACTGACGGAAATTATTATAAGGAATTCTTGTTTGGCTTCGGAATCCTAAAAAGTGTTAATAATATACATACCTACAGGTACAGCGTTAATGATGTTATGATACTATAATCTTTATTCAGGGTAAAAGGATATTAACATTAAATACCAAGTTACTACCATAAGGTACCTATATTAGTTTATGCTTTAGCCATCAAAGTGAATAAGCCCGCAAGGCGCAAAGGCACAGACTTTACATAGGTACCTAGTTTGGCAAAGGTTAGCAAATGATGAAATATGACTTCACTCTTGAAGAAAGTATCTTGCTTTTATGTTTAGTACACTTACAAATTAGTCTGGTCTATTTCTGTAGCAAACGCAACTTTTTCTCGGTGATTCGTTTTCTCATCAAGTATTTAGAACCTCTCCTCCAATATGAATAGCAAAAACCAATACTGTAGGATACATAATGGTATGCGATAGATAGCTTTACATAATTCACTTACCCACGTAGGTAAAAAAAAAAAAGAAATAAATAGGTACCTACTATGTAAGTTATGATTTTCCAGTCAAAGATTTGAATGAGCAGATCAAAAAACTTGGTGCTGGTCAAAAAGCTAAAATAACTTCAAAAATCTTATCTATTATATGTATATATACATCTTTAAATATATCGCTATGTAGATACTTATATTTCGAGATATAATTATCTTGACCGGAAGTAGGCGATATAATGACATATTCCATAGTTGACACATTGGCGACCTTGGGATATATGGTGATTATGTCACTACATTGAAGTAGTATTCAAAAGTCGTAGAGGTATAAAAAACTGACGGATCCTTGACAGCTTTGTATTTTCCTGGCACCAGAACATGTCAAGACAATGTGCCAATCAATGTACCTAATGGTTGTCTTTATGTTTCCTATCAGTGGTTAGCATAGTCAAAACTGCTTTAACTAAAGGGCAATCAGTGCAAACTCCTCACTGAATTGAGACGTGATCTAATACATTATTCCTAATAATAAACCACGCATATCTAAAAATAATATAAAATGAGCTAAAGGTCTCGCCATAAAAATGTATAAGAACAACGTTGCGCAAGTTGTGGTTGCGAGTGTCCCTATCTATAAATAATAATATCGTATAGACAGGCACACTTTTGTAAATGCTAAGTAATCAATCGGTATAGCATATATGATTGTTCGATGCATACATATGCGATGCATTGTTACTTCAAATTCAAACATACCTTTGTTTATTATTCTATAATAGAAAAGACCGCAACGCACAACTAATCAATCACAAATTCTTCTATCAGTACACCAGCAATAACGCTAACATATTCTTCCAGTCATCCGCTTTTAATTTATTAAATGATTTAATGCTTATGTAGGTAGATTTAGTCGTTAGGGAAAATTGTGCTTTACACTAATCGATCGTGGACTTAGCCGGCTGCTTCCGCCTGTGCACGAGGTCCTTGAAAGAAGATAACAGCAGCGAAACACCGTGACAGGATGTTATAAAGGCTAGACAAGGAATACCTTCTGGGTAACCTTTTATGGGACTCGACCCTACTAGTCGTAAGACTGCTGAATTGAACACTTTAAAATAGTTTATTGCGATAATGAAAGTTGAAAACTAAATGATGTAATGAATGCGACCACTTTGCTGAACGAAACGAAAATATACGCACTGAAGTCGCCGCAGTAGTGAAATGCTGGCTCAGCGAAACCAAAATACATAAGTACTGTAAAGGATAAGCTGGATCGAATGTTGTAGGTAGATGGATAGGTACCTACGCTTATTAAATTAGATGCGGATATTTCTTTGGATCCGTTGTATCGCCAGCAACTGGTTTGTCAATAGACGTTAGGTTATAGTGCTACGTGTGTGCTGATTATCTCTGCTAGAAGAATCAAACGCTCACAAAGCTCGGCCCGATGACGCAGTGTAAGCAATTATTATGAATGTTCCCCGTCATCGTGGGAACAAATGTCACGGTTATTTAATTAATTGACAGTTAATAGTTATTTCTCCGCGGGATTTTTATGTTAAGAAACATTATTAAGGGAAGTAACAACATGTAGGGTTAAGGAATCATGATAGCTTCATGGTTTAATTGTCCGTAATTAAAACTGTCTGGCGCTTTAGGAAAATTTCTAAAAAGGTATGGATGTTTTAAAAACTTATTCACTCCAATGAATGCGAGGAACTTGCCATAGCAACGATATTTTTGGGGCGGGGCTGGGTCTATGCTTTTAAAATTGCAACATGCTTAGCTTGGTAGTATAGATGCAGGCCTACCTTGCCTTACTCCTTCTGAGTTGGCAAGGTGGCGTGGTCTTGAGGGAGAGCGCTACGGTCGTGTAGATCCTCAAGGCAAGTGCGGTGATGTTCCTTCTCGAGGTTGCCGCCCCGTTATTGGTCTAATTCCTTATGAAATAGACGTAACAGAAATCACCGGGCTACTTAACACAGGGGTGGCGAGGTCATGCCCCTGGGTGTCCACCATCGAACAAAATCAGATGTTGGATAGCAATGACCTCCCGCGTGTTCGTGCCGTGCGCGGGGACCCGTACGGGAGGATGATGGGATCCTGGTGGCTGAGCCGATGAGCGTAGGCGGTTTAACGTCTCTGAGGCAACACTCCACTTTGGCCCGGATTTCTCTTTACACGGGAGGCCGCAGCTTAGCCAGCTGCGGTCAATCGGCTGCGGGGTCCGGTCAGACGGCCCCTAGGCGAGTTCACTCCCATTGGGGGCTTGCAGACGGCGGCGCTCGCTCGCATCGCTAGTGGTAGCGGCGTGAGTTAGTGCTGTGCAGTCTCGTGAGTAACCAATGGGGGGGGGACTATATCCCTCGACTAATCCCTGGTGCTACCGTAGCATCGCCAGTTGAGCACTCCATGGCGGGTGGGGATAGTTGAGGGACGAAGTAGTTTATTCGGGATTTTTAATGGATTACAAACATAAAAAAAACCACAAGGCGGGACCGGCGAAAGCTGGGACTGCACACCAGAGGGCGGGACCGGCGCAAGCCGGGACTGCACACCAGACGGCGGGACCGGCGCAAGCCGGGACTGCACCACTTTCAGCAGGACCGCCCAGGGGTGGGACTGCAGCGGGATCGTCCCGAGGTGGGGCTGCGGCGGGACCGTCGAAAGATGGGACTGCTGCGGCACTATCGAGGGCCGGCACTGCTGCGGGACCACCGTTGGGCGGCACTGCAACTAAGCCCACCGGGCATAAAGGTACTGCCAAAGCTGGCGCGAAACGGGAGCCTTGTGTTAGAGGTCAAACGACCTCGGACCTTCCGGCCTCGGACGCGTCTGGCAAAGGCAGCACCTCTTCGTCACCCGGCGGCCGGCATGAGTCAGGCTGGCGCCAGGGGGGACGATCTGGGGCGCAAAGAAGAAAGCGCCATAAGCTGAGACAGCAGGCGGCTCTAGAAGGGACTCCTACGGGAGGACCATCAAAGAGGCCGCGTGCTAATCTCAGCAGCGACAGCGGGGACATGGCGGCCAAGAGGATGAAGACCCAAGGTCAATCGTCCTCGACCGTATCCTTTAGGGATGCGGTGGCGGCTGTGAAACTCGCTGTCGTTACAGTCAAGTACCCGGAGGAGTACTTGAAGGCGGAGGATCTGATGCCAATCCAGGAACTCATAATTGAGAAACTGGAGGAAGCGCCGGATCCTCTACCTGTCGTCACAGTTGCTCCCGGAGTTGTCGCAGGTGCAGTGCATGTATCCTGCGACAACTCTGAAGCAGCTAGCTGGTTTCGGGGTGCCATCCACAACGTGGAACTTGGCTCCCTGAAACTCCAGGTTGTCAACGCCAAGGACCTTCCAAAGCCAGTTAAAATGGCATGGAAGTGTCGCAACTTGGCGTTACAAGACTCTGCTCGGGCCATCCGGTTGCTCCAGCGGCTTAACCCTGCCTTGAGGACGGACGACTGGAAAGTCGTGAACACTGTCACTGAGCAGACCGGCATCCGTCGTATCGTCCTCATGGACGGGGTGTCCGCTGGAGTCATCAAGGCCGCGGGCTACTGTCTTCCAGGAGGAATTGAACGATACTCGTTCAAGCTCCTGGAAGAAGACAAGGGAGAGGCACCCACTGCGGAAGCAGGAGTGGAGCCCTCCGAAGATGGACCACCGCAGTGTGAGGAGGCCATCGAAGAGGTCCCTGCTCACGACGGAGCGCAGGAGGCAGTGATCAAGACTGGGGCGTCAGAGGCGGACTCCGAGGATGACATACTCGAGGGCCTCGACACCCTGGGGATTGCGTCGCCAACTGCTCTCGAGGAGAGTCAGGCGATGGAGGAGGGGCCTCAAAACTGAGGCACTCCCATAACAGCAAACCCATCAATACATCAAAGATGGAGGGACTAAGGTGTGTACAAATCAATTTGCATCATTGCAGAGCCGCTACTGCCCTTCTGGCTCGGCAACTGAAGCTTAACACGTACAACGTTGCCTTGATACAGGAACCATATTTATATAAAGGGACCATAAAAGGCTTAGGTGGGACAGGGGGCATGGTGCTCTATGACTGTCCAACTAATGACGCGAGGACTTGCATCTATATCAGGGGCGGTATAGAGGCAATGCCCTTACGTACTTTCTGTTACAGGGATCTAACAACAACTTTGATCCAAGTGGGGACGGGAACGGAGAAAAGGAGAATTATCCTTGCCTCTGCCTATCTCCCATATGAACAAAAGGAACCAGTAACACCACTAATCAGAAGACTGGTTGACTACGGCACCCAAGAGAATCTCGATCTGATACTTGGCTGCGATGCGAATGCACACCACGTCGTTTGGGGCAGTTCAGATGTCAACAAACGAGGGGAGGATTTGTTGGACTTTGTGGTAAGCTCTTCTTTACAAATCCTTAACGCAGGCAATAAACCTACTTTCAGGACCTCTGTGAGAACTGAAGTTATTGACCTGACACTGGCTTCAAACAGAGCCAGTGCTCATATTGAAAATTGGCATGTATCGGACGAAATCTCTCTGTCTGACCATAATTATATATGCTTTAGGTTTAGGACGGCGGGAGAAGCCGAAACTAGACGAAGGAGAAACCCAAGGCACACAAATTGGGACTCGTACAGGAGGGACCTTAAAGTAAATCTAGGGAGCCCTAAAGGTAAGCTTAATTCCATACTAGACATAGAATTTGAAGCGGACAGAATCAAGGCGGGCACCATCGGTGCATGGGAAGATAATTGCCCAGAGAAAAAGGCCTTTTGTAAAAAGGTACCATGGTGGACTCCTGAACTATCTAAAATACGTCAGGAAACACGACAGGCCTTCAATGATGCAAAAGCCAGGGAAGATTTTTCTGGCTATTCTAGCATGCTGACAAGGTATAGCACGGCGGTACGCAAGGCCAAAAGAGCCAATTGGCGACAGCACTGCTCCTCTATCGAAGCTCTACCGAGTGGAATGAGGTTGTGCAAAGCAATATCCATGACTAAGACAAACCCACTATCATCTGTAAAGGATGAAAATGGGCATGTCACGGAAACTGGACAGGACACTCTGGGCGTGATGTTTAGGACTCACTTCCCGGAATGTATACTGCGCGAAAGCGATGAAGAGGAACCAGTTACAAGTGACGAGCTCAAAAGGCACACGTCCAAAGATAACTGGCTCACGGCAAAGAAAGTGGTAGATGAGAACAAACTGAAGCTTGCCATAGCGGGCTTCCAGCCTCTCAAATCCCCTGGACCAGATGGCATCTACCCAATACTATTGCAAGAAGGGGCATCTATTTTGATACCCCATTTAAGCAAGCTCTACAGAGCCTGCATTGCCTTTGGGTACGTACCCAAGGCATGGAGGGAGGTCAAAGTCACCTTTATACCGAAGGTGGGTAGACCGACTTACGAAGAAGCTAAAGCTTACAGGCCCATCAGTCTATCATCTTTTCTCTTAAAAGCTCTGGAGAAACTGGTAGACAGGTACCTAAGAGAGGGACCACTTAAGGTATTCCCTCTACATAAACTACAGTGCGCCTACAGCCCTGGCAAATCTACGGAAACGGCATTGCACTATGTTGCGAGTCGAGCCGAGGCTGCGCTAGAGGGACAAGAGATCTGCGTCGGGGCGTTTCTCGACATAGAGGGAGCCTTCGACAAGACAACATTTGAGTCCATACGCATTGCTGCAAAGGAACATGGCATCAATGATACCACGTGCAACTGGATTGACTATATGCTGAGAAGCAGGACAGTCAGATCGGAACTGATGGGAGACAGACTTAGTGCAAAAACAACTAGAGGTTGTCCGCAAGGCGGAGTGCTGTCACCATTATTGTGGTGCTTGGTAGTAGACTCGCTACTCACCAAACTCAATACCGGACCATTCTACACAGTAGGCTATGCAGATGATATAGCTATAATGGTTAATGGTAAATTCCCGAACATAGTCTCTGGATTATTACAACAGGCATTGAGGATGACAGAGCAATGGTGTACAAAGAACCACCTCTCTATCAACCCAAGCAAAGCGGTCATTATTCCATTCACGAGGAAGAGACAACTAGGTAACCTAGGAGAGCCCTCCCTCAATGGAATAAAGCTGCCCTGGTCCACTGAAGTTAAATATTTGGGTGTAACGCTTGATAAAGAACTCAGGTGGAAAACTCACGTGGAAAATATTACGACAAAGGCCCTACGAGTGTTCGGCATGTGTCGTTCCACCTACGGTAAAACTTGGGGGCTAAAGCCCAAAGTTTTACGATGGCTGTACCGGACAATGATAATACCTATTATCACATACGGCAGCATAGTGTGGTGGCCAAGAACAAAGCTTGCCTCGTGCAAAGCGCCACTCACTAGGATACAAAGAACAGTGTGTCTTGGAATCACGGGTGCTTTCAGGACAACACCCACGGCAGCGATTGAGAGATACCTAAATATCACTCCTCTGCATATGATGGTTGAATTGGAGGCAAGGAAGGCATTACATCGTCTTGCTGTTGCTGGACTATGGGATGCCTCCAAGCCAAAGACAAACCATACAAGGTTCGATGAAAATGAAGGCCTGGATCGGGTAACAAGCATGATATCCGACAAAATGCAAACTATGTTTGTGTTTGAAAGGTCTTTCAAGGTCCAAATCCCTACAATAGAGGACTGGACGAAGGGACTCGATCCACCAGAACAAGAAAGTCTGGTTTGGTACACTGATGGATCCAAAATGGAATCAGGTACAGGAGCGGGAATATACGCAAAAGGTTACAAATGTAGCAAAAGCTTAGGGAAGATGGCAACTGTATTTCAAGCAGAAACATATGCCATAATAACCTGTGCTCAGGAGAATATAGATAGAGGAACCAGAGGTAAATCCATATATATTCTTAGTGACAGTCAGGCTGCAATCAAAGCCATGGCATCCTACAAAGTGGACTCCGGACTTGTTCTGGATGCTGTCCAAACCCTAAACAGGCTTGGGAAGCATAACAGAGTAAGACTGATGTGGGTCCCTGGGCACAAAGGAATCCATGGTAACGAAGTGGCAGATGAACTGGCAAGAGAGGGCTCAGCAAATGATTTTGTGGGTCCAGAACCATGTGTAGGCATTTCGACGTGTGTCGTAAAAGCCGCATTTAGGGAGTTTGCTGATCACAGACAACAAACACATTGGCTGTCTAACACCGGTCTACAACACTCAAAGAAGTTTCTAGGCTCTACGTTCAAAGCCCGGGAATATATTTGGAATATGAGCAGGGGGCAAATCCGCTACCTGCTTGGGGCCTTTACTGGGCACTTTGGAACCAACGACATGCTCATGAAGATGGGTCTAACCGCGACACCCATGTGCAGGTTGTGTGGGGAGCATACGGAACGCATGGAGCACCTTCTGTGCACATGCGATGCACTGGCTGGTAAGCGAATGAGTCTCCTAGGGATCGGATATCCAAAACCAGAAGACTATAGGCTCATATCTCCTAGCCTCGTTGTAAAACTCATGAAAGGAGTTTTCTACGAGACTGGGGAGGAGTAATTTATCTAGGGGACCACAATAGATCCCAATGGGTCGAAGTGTCCGAGTTATTTCTCGGCCCCTGCACAAGATAAGATAAGATAACGATATTTTAACGATTTGATATACATAGATAAATAAATAAAATGTCCTATCAATTTTGCATCACCAAAAGTTATATCATATGTATAATATGGATGACTAACTTAAATATTTAAAGTGTTATCTAAGATATTCATAGCCTGCACATGCCTAAATATTCACCACATGATGAAGTTCAATGTATGTTATAAATTTATGATGGCGTATAATAAAAACCGCAGTTTTTATGCTAAACCGCCGTATAAAGAGCCCATATGTTACGGGCAAGAGAACATTTACGCAGGATGATTGCTTTACAAGCATGTTGCCCCCACTGCGTGGCCGTGAACCCGAAGGATAACGTTTATCTGCCGTTGGTATCACATCACAGCACCAAGTTTCGGCAGATGCTCGCCAAAACGAGGCTGATAACGTTCCTAACATTGCACAGTCTTGTTACAAAAACTTACATACACTTACACTAATATTAAAACATGAAGAGAAAATATGTAGACTCGTCCATATTAAATTAATACCTATATGGTACATAAAAATCTTGCATATTTTCAACTACGGAATTAATCCTTCGTTTATAAAAATAAGTAAGACAGTAAAAACGGGACCAAAAAGCTGACTTTTTTATTCGTGAAATAAGTATTTTGATTATGAGGGTATACTTAGGTGTTTATATTATTTCGCTTAGCTTTCATATTAGGTACATATTCAGAAATACGCATTGATACATATTTGTAAGTTTAAGATACATATTTTATGAAATAGTTATCTGCCGCCTCAAAGGTTTCTATCTTGTGTCTGAGAGCAATAACCATTCGTTTTTACTACTTGTAATATTAGATTTCGCGATAAAACTAGAGTCGCTAAATTAATCTACCGACTACAAGACTATTTCGGGAACATTGACGCTTTATTCCGGATTAGATGCCCCACATCCATAAAACCAGTTCCAATAAGTTCGTTGAATAATAAAAGTGGCCTCTATTTTGGGAATACCGTCCTTATCGGGCCTCTCTGTAGAGCTTTCGTAGTGTGCCAGACATAATAAGCAAAACCTCTTTTAGACACAATCAACTCACAACAGAAAGAGGAATAACTAATCAGAGACGCGATTATATCACGGGATTCCTCAGATTTTTGTATACTTAGGTACACAAGACATTATAAGTAACCATAGAGCCCATTTTTACATAAACAGTGTGGCAATGTCTAGAAGACGGCCATAAATTGGCATTGCCCTAGATAAGTCAATACTTTTCACCCAAATACATAAATATACTTTAGTGATGCCTCAACGAATCGATCAATGTGCATACCAAATCTAAATTTCACGATGTCATATTTATTTATAAGAAATGTCGGTAGTTGTTACATTAATATCAGTACATACAGAACTAAACAAAATAAAAAAACCGGCGAAAGGCGAGTCAGACTCGCGCACTGGGGGTTCCGTACAAACCTGTAGGTATATAAGTAAATGGTAGTATAGACCTGAGTATTTGATATGAATTTCAATTTATGACGTATTAAAAAAAAACTACTTACTAGATCTCGTTCAAACCAATTTTCGGTGGAAGTTTGCGTCGTAATGTACATAATATTTTATTTATAGATTTATCATTCTCTTATTTTAGAAGTTACAGGGGGGGGACACACATTTTACCACTTTGGAAGTGTCTCTCGCGCAAACTATTCAGTTTAGAAAAAAATGATATTAGAAACCTCAATATTATTTTTGAAGACCTATCCATAGACACCCCACACTTATGGGTTTTTTAAAAAAAAAAATGAGTTTCAGTTCTAAGTATGGGGAACCCCCAAAAATTTTTTTTTTCTATTTTTGTGTGAAAATCTTAATGCGGTTCACAGAATATATCTACTTACAAAGTTTCAACATTGTAGTTCTTATAGATTCGGAAAAAAGTGGCTGTGACATACGGTGGACAGACAGACAGACATGACGAATCTATAAGGGTTCCGTTTTTTGCCATTTGGCTACGGAATTAACCGTAAAAACAGCCAAGTGCGTGTCGGACAAAATACAGTGTGTATTTAGCATGTTAATTTCACCGACCCTAAAAATAATTTTGTTTCATAATATTGAACTTTATATAGAGGTAAGTTATTTTTGTCGGTCAGTAAATTCAAAACGCTGCGTGGTTGTCGATAGTCCATATCAACGAATAGTTAACCTAATATATGTATAGCCAAAATTGAACCAACTATCCAGCTGTTGTTAAAAACACCTATTATGAGGCAACTTACAAATTAATAAATGCATAAGCTAGAGGCACACAAGTTAATAAATAATATAGGCTTACTAGCTGTCCCTCGCGGTTTCATCCGCGTTCCCGAGGTAAAAAGAAGCCATGTCCTTCTCCATACCATAGGCTATCTGTGGGCTATCTGCATGCCAAATTTCATGATGATCCATTGAGTAGTTGAGGCGTGAAGGCGTAATAAACAAACAAACTTACTTTCGCTTTTATACTATTAGTTTATTTATTTATTTTATTAGGATTTCCAACAACAAGTATACTGTATAATATATAAAAGATCATAAAGTACAGAAATAAGTGCTGAGTCCCATCAATTACAGGAAATCACATCTTGCAAAAACAGTAGGGAAAAAAAAATACCTAAGGCTAAAAATATGTCTATACATATTATAAAAATAACACAAATGAACACATAAAAAAGGCATAGTTAGGATTAAATTAGGATAGTATTTTGACGGTCGGTTCGGTCGGCGCGGGCGGGTCGGGTAGAGCAGACCGAGCTCACGCGCAGAGCCGCAGACATGGCAATGACTCGCGGGCCTTGAGTTAGTGGTAGACACAAATCGCGGGCCTCAAGACTCACTGTACACTCAACTCTTATAATGCCAAGTCATAAGAACGATAGTGATCGTGTTACGTGGCAGGCTTAGGTACCCATTTAACTTCAGAAAAAGACGTTCAAGAATGTCGGTTGTACATCAATGGGATAAACATGAATTTGAATTGGAAAATTAGTGAGTTACAGAAAATTTAGATATAAAAATACGTAAGTTAGTAATAAGACAATGCGTAATGGAGACAAATAGCTTTATAGGAGCTTAGCTTAATTAAAATATTAAATTTTGTAAAAGTAAGATTTTAGTTATTCGAATTCTTATTTCCATAGATCCTTGTTCTGTGACTACGCAGTCATATATAACGATGGCGATGAGTTCATTCCACGTCTGATTTGTTAGTTAAATTATGCAACAGTTACAGCAACGCGTATACGTTTTTGAAGCGATTCTTACATTAGTTTGAAAAAAGTTTTTGTTCTTTAATGAAGCACAAGTACCTATAACATAACAAAAGGTAGTATCAATGAGGTATAAGGGCTTTTATGAAATAAGCAATAAAACTTAAGGTGGATGTATAAGCATGAGGCAGGTTTTTTTTTAAGAGTACTGA
Organism: Achlya flavicornis; assembly: GCA_947623365.1. Lineage (NCBI taxonomy): Eukaryota > Metazoa > Arthropoda > Insecta > Lepidoptera > Drepanidae > Achlya > Achlya flavicornis. The sequence continues at coordinate 11,583,958 of OX392473.1, read as the reverse complement.
ATGAGTACTGAACTTAGTGTTTAGGAGAATTTAAGAACAAATATGGCTAAATATGTATTTCAGAGATTTGCGAAGTAGTTCATTTGGCATAATGTGGAAATGATACTTTTTGTTTAATATGAACTATTTTTGTACATTCAGTAAAATTGACAGTTTTGAGAACCTCCTACTTTTTTTGAAGTCGGTTAAAAAAATACAACACAATGTGCCAAATGAACTACTACGGTCGAATCACTGAAATATTTAGCCATATTGTTCTACGACGGTAGAAGGTAGAATAAATCAGATTTCCCGCCTCATAGTGATACAAGACTTGCGTCGGATACTTTTCAATAAGTTGCATACAAAGAAAGGCATGTAAGTAAGTGTACCTACTAAGACCTACTACAAATAACTTTTGGTCGACTACACGTCAATGTAATATCACATACAATTATTTCAATTGGGTATAGTGGCGAATTGTTCGTCGGGGCATGCCAAAATACTGGCGGGGTCTTATCAATGGTTGGCAGCCAACGTCGGTCATACGATCGAACGAGCATGGGGGCGTTATCGTAAACACTAATTCATACCTAAATCAGCAGCGAGTGTTTTAAATTAATCTTTTTTTGAATTGATGTGTTTATATTAAGCTCAATTAAAGACCTAGTAACGTTGCTCATATTTTACTAAAGCTTTTAACATATTAACTTACGCCAAGCTAATTATGAATTAAAAAACTCAGTCTTATTTAGAAATTGGCTCTTTTTGGTAGAGCTAAATCTTGTTATTGTGTAGGTTTTCTAATCTGGAGGACCTGCATGTGAATTAATTCGGGGAATCGTGAATAATATGTTTCAATTCAATGCTATACCTATTGGTAATACTGGTAATACTGTGTCTGTACTATGGCCATACTTAGAAGTTATAATTGACAAGCGAGTGTCTCTCCTTGCCGCACTATTTTTGTATCTTTTTGACACATGGATGTACCTAGCTGTGATGATGCTGTCAAAGGTGACCTATTAGGAAGGCCCTCCTATAGCAAAAAAAAACCTACCACGTACTTTTTTTTATTTTATTTTTATTGGTACTACTTTCTACAGACTCGTGGCCCGTACTCTTTTTAGATTATGTTTTACAAATTGTATCCCTTTACATTTCCACAAATTGGTCATCTTGGTCCGCGCAATTAATAAATTATTCTAATACATTTATATTCATTACATTTATACATATTTATACTGTGTTAATTTATACTATCTATGATTTATTTAGCTTTTATGTATTAATCACAATATTTACAATACCTATTTACACTACATATGGTTTAATAGACTGTGATATTAATATTGTTATTATTTTGATTTATAATATATTATACTAAATATTACACAATTTTACGGTTTTCTACAGTTTGCATTTTACAGTCTAGTTTGCTTGCAACGTACTTTAGGTCTCAAACATATTTTTATTTTATTTTATTTTATTATAGCTACGTATATGATGGGGGCATTTTTGTAAACTTGGCTACATGTAGGTACCTACATAAACAGGAATAATGTCACTCTTTCATGTGCAATTAAACTAATTGGTCACGATCTTTGTTTGAACGTTTGAACTTGAATTCAACAGATAAATTTTATTGTATACAAATGTCTAAAACAGATAATTTTATTGTGCACCGAAATTCGTTGATATATTCTCCATATATTTTATGATTAAATACCGTGGCTTTTTCATTTTGTGATTAAAGTGTGGTGAATAACATGCGATATCATATCACCATTTAGTCGGTAGGTAGGTGGTAGAATGTATAAATGTTACTATATTTGGTACTGTTTTCATTTTGTGCATTGCATTGGCTCGTAGCAAAAACTTTGCACTGGAATAAAAGGAATTTGTGCAGGGTAATTAATTAAGAGCTATTAATTGTTGATTCTCCTTAAACATTCTACAAACTGGACTATACAGCGAAGCTCAATGGCTGAGAGCGCTATTCCGAACCATTTCAACTTCGATTTATAATGCTCGCTCATAATTATTACTCACATTTCAATAAAGGTGGCTGACATTCCAGAAATGTTAAACTTCCACGAATTTTATTGAGTCTGTTCAGATTTCATATTATTTGTTCGTTTTTATATTCGTTGGAGCTCTATTTACTGATGCAGCGCAGCGGCCGCGGCAGTAGGTACCCAATAGCAGTTGAAACGTTGAACTTTTGTTGTATATTTAGATTCATAGGCCAAGACATGTTATGAATGGACATGCAAACTTAGGGTTTATTGACCTAAATCGCGGAGTGAAGTTAGACGAGCACTATTTCCTGTAGGGTTAGGGGACCCACCGCGGCAGACCGGGCGCCTGCGCCCGCGCAGCGCGAGCGGCGCGGTGACGACAACGGTCGGTCAGTTCGCACGCCCCTGCAATGAGTTTTAATTGAGTTCGACCGCAGGAAGCAACGGTTACGCTCCTTGGGTAGGGTGACGTTACTGCACAAAATTTACAAAGCCACAACTGTTTTCCTGTTCAAATTTAAACTCATATTAAACATCTCAAGATCAAGCGCTCACTCGGAAACTTAAAAAAAAATTAACAAGGAAAACCAATAAAAAAACGTCTCGCGCCATTTGCTTTGGGTAGTTCACTTATTACAATACTCACTTTTTATTGATAGAAACCGGAGAAGTCAATTTATTTTTTGTAATAGACGCTTTGGAATTCAGTATTTATAAAAATAAAATGATGTAAATAAGAATCCGATAAACCCAAGTATAACTGTTTATTTCTGCTGTAAAGCTTACAATACTTTTTTTTTAAATATTGACTTATGCGTGAGAATTGACCGGAACGCTAATTAAACTATTTTTAAAACAACGGGTCAGATACCTACTGTGTAATCAAATTTAATTTAATCTTATTCCAAACGATCTTGAATAGTTAACAAAAGTGTATAGATTTGTTTGTAGGGGCAAAAAACCAATTTGAGCAAACGGAAACACAATGAGGAAGGTAAGTCATCGTCCGAGTGTGGTCGAACGCGTGGTCACTGCAAGCGACTCAGCAAGACGTGACGCGACGCTTGTGCCTGCGCTGTCACTGCCAGCAAATTGCTTTGTTTATGGCTGCTTATTGAAATGTGCCATAAGGCTCAAAAACACTTTGATACGAATCGCGTGCAGCAAAATTAGCTGAATAGTTAGCACGTATAAAAGAGCCGTTAGTTTCGTAGTACACCATGGTAAAATAAGGATGAATAATGAAGTTTTTTTTAAAGGTAGGTATTGACTTCAAATTAGTAGGTCGACAATACGAGTGATGTCGAGTTTCGAGGTCATTTGGAAAGTAAAGCCAAACTGGCTTCAAAAAAGCTGGGTGTGCTTAATAGGTCTAAATAGTACTTTTCACCACTCCAGCGGCTGCAGCTATATAAATCGCAGTAGGTTAGGCCGCATATGGAGTACCTACTCGCCTAGCGTCGGTGCAAAGGCAGGCCACTCGTGTAGTTGGCGATCCCGAACTCACTGGCGGTTTGGCATCTCTCAGCCTTCGGAGAGATATTGGCTCTCTCTGTGTATTCTACCGTCTATCTATACAGTTGTTTTTTTGGTCGGCGACGAGCGACCCAGGGGCGGTAGTACAAAAAATACATTTTCCAAAAATGGCCTTAATTTCCATTAAATACTGTAAATACATTGAGAAATACCTTATTAAGTATATTTTTTTTTTTTTTGGCACTAGTATCATTTGTATTATCGACCCTGAGTCGCTCGTCGCTGACCAAAACAACGACCTGTATAATGGGAAGTGTTCTCAAGAACTTTTTGACTTGGTGCCATCATCACCTTTCTACCACCGCACCACTCGCCGGCGATGTGGAGCTCATCTTCATATCCTCGAGCCGCCTCGACAAGCTACCGTTCAAGCGTTCCTACTGCGAACCTCGAGTTTTTCTTTTTTTTTTTTTTTTCTTTATATAGTTTGATTACCTATGTCAGCCAGGAAGAGCTCAAAATTGTGATTTTTGGACACTCATTCAAGATGCATTCAAGCTTAAAATGTCCTTTGTTCATTTCTTAGGTAAGACACGACTTTTTCACATTTTTCGTGGTTACTAGACATTTTCTTAAATATTACACTAGATTGAGCCAAGATGGAAGACATAATTCCGCAAGACCCCAACATTTAACACGCGAAAGATTTGTAACAAGTCGTTCGCGCGTGGAGGACAATGAACTTCTGCCCAGAGGAGATGACAGATGGTTAACAGAGCTACTGCAGCGTTAGGTTGGTAGGTACTTTATTTTGCCCAACACTTAAATAAATAGGAAAGATGAACACCAAAGACTTCATGAAGGGTAGCATATACATTCAAAACATATTGAACCTCGTGACGAGACTTTTCGATCGAGATCGAGATTTTGCTTCAAACATGACTAATGAAAGAGTTGAAATCTGTGGTCACATAGGTAAGTAAGTAAGTCACAGAGAGACAAAGAAAGGATCCCTAAGCTCAAAGTACCTAGTAATTAGAAAACGTCATATCGGCTAATGCAATCAATCATATTCATTACTTTACATTTAATGTCGTCAAAACCCTTAATAATTTAATCCCAGTATTAATGCACCATGATACAAAGGACCAAAATACAATATCATTTAAAGTAGTTTTAAATAGATATTATTACTTACAAAAGGAGCGAGACCTTGCGTTAGTTGTCGTAATTTTCGGCACGATTTACCCGCAGGCATTCAATAACATAGGTATAACACCTTGATATTGACGGCCGAAAGATTCCGATGTGAATAGCCTATTTTAAAATGATGTCGAAAAAGTGATCAAATCCCTTTCGTCAAGACAAGCGACTAACGCTCGTGTGTTGTGCAACAAGTGAAGCATGCGTGCTGATCTATTTATCAGGATTTAGGGCAATGTGTTCGGGAGGCTCGTTGAAGCAATTCGAAACGCGTGTTGCGATTGTTTTGAACGACGACCGACGCGACGTTCTACATCGAGGCGATTATTTTAACATAGCCTTTTTCGTCATTGAGGCAGAATAGTTGATAGCACGGATCTCGTCGAGGGCCCGTCTCAGTCCCCGTCTGACCTCCACACCGCCCGCCGATGGCCCCCAAGTCGTGACAGCCATTTATTAAACTAATGGCGAACAAAAAGAAAACCGCCTTCCATTCTGCCATTAACTTTGTCCAAGTGTGCGATTGTTGACTCGAGCAATTTGCACGCGCGAGTAGAATTTGTCTTAAGTAGGTAGGTTAGGTACCTACCTATTTCTATTGTACGATTCTTATTTCCGTCTAGATATAGCGACGTCACTGTCGAGATCACAGTCACATTAAGTTTTATTTCAATGTCGTCGTTTCGCTATTGAATCGCGCGACGGAACATTATTTTTGGACTCGACCATAGAGATGTGTTGACACGACGTCTATTTGTAGAAAACAATTGATATAACAAGCTTGGTTGTTTCACGATGAAGTAATTAGCGAGGATGGCGCCATGTGCCGCGTCGTCGCGGGGGTCGCGGGATCCGCACATGTAGCCCACGCGACACGTCGCCTCGCCTCGAAATACAGAGCTGCGATAAAAAGCAGTCGGTGTGAGCAGGCGTGAGAACGCAGACACGTGGCCACGCGGCCAGCCACGCGGGACACCGTGCCAGACGCGAGCTCATTCATGCATTTGATTCATAAAAATTAAGCCGCTCTTAGGGCGCATGCAATGATGCAACACATTATTATAATTGGTATGAAAAAAAAAACATGGAGTTACTCAGGAAGGTTAATGATTGCCAGAATTGCAACCAAGATAGTGTAAACTGCACACATCATCATCGCCTCCTTTCAGAAATGAGGGTGATAGAGATTGTGCAGATAGGTACTCCACCCCGGATTCCCACTGCGTATTGGTGGAGGTAGGCTAGTGGTCAACCTACTGTTGGAGTTTTCAAACCGCCTAGGAGCCTCCATCACAACGAGACCAACGGCTTAACGCGCCTTACGAAGCACGGAACGCTCGAGTTGAAATACAACTAGCTAGGCGGTCACCCATCCGGATACTGACCTCACTGGTGATTACTTACCTTTACCGATCGATTCAGAACGGCTACTCAAGATAAAACACGAGCGCTTCGACTACACTACGAGCGCTTCCCACAGAAATAGCAAAATCCAATTACGTGAAAAATAAGATGATTAAAGGAAAGAAAGGAAAGCATTCCGAAGCAGCATGAAACGCACCGCTTATGATTATTTGCGTGGGGAATGCAATCTTCGGGTGGCGATCTGCGGCAGCAGCGCAGCGGCCACGGCGCCCATGCTATAAATCAGGACCGATTGAGGTCGGGCCGGACGCGAGTTATTTTTAAAATTGCGTGTACAATATTATGTGTTTAGGTGGAATATGATAATTGCGGCTGCGAGAGAGGCGCTGTAAGCCGACACCGACTATGGGATTACAGAGCGCTCGCCGCGGCCGGCCGAGTGGGCTCGCGCCCGCCTGCCTCGCCTCGCCACCACCAGTCGCCGCACCACGCCTCGTTATCGCCAATAACGTTACCCTTGTTTTAGTTTTTACTTACATACTAACCATTCGTTTTCGTGTTAAAATGTTCATCATAATTTGTATATACGCGAAACCATTTATATACGACACTTACACTTGGGACATTCGCTCACCATCAGGTACCTACACTGCTACACTGCAATAAGCATCATGGCAAGGAAGTTGTATATCAATGTTTTTGCAATACTTTTCTCTTCATTCATTCACACTGAATGATCTACTACATCACTGTCGCGTGGTAGGAGCCTGGTAATCTGTGGTACAGGTTCCTAGTCCAGACACCAGTCTCTCACAAATTGTATCTTTTGCCATACTAAAATGCTCATTATTGTTTTTATTTACACATAATTTGTGAAGAGAGAATAAATGATTATATTATTATTATCTATTTTATACACCAAAATCAAATCTTTTAAAACCCTTTATAAATTATAAATCAAGGCAAAGTCAAACATCTTTAAAAAATACAAATAGTTACGTAACAAAAGTTACAATAAAATCGCCATTTTACCCTAGCCTATTTGTTGTAGTTGCTTCGTTAGTGAAGAACGCCCTGTCGACACCATGTATCGCAATGTGGATAAGTGAACTCAAGACGCTCATAATAAAGAATACAAACGCAAATCTGTGTCAAAGGATACAGTGACAAGCATGAAAGTGCATTAATCTCGCATAGTTTATGTTTGAAAAAGCACTAATGAAAAGCTTCGCCGCCGATAAATATAATTATATGGGAATGTTACCGAATAATCATAACAAAGCTATTATGGCAACTATGAATAATGCTCTGATATTACAAATTAACATAATATTTTTTGTCGCCCCTTTGGTGGTGGCCGCGGACAGGTACACGCTATGAGGGTGCAGAATTCCTTGAATGGGCATTCTTTTTGAAAACTTGATGAACCAAAATACATCTTATTTTAAATAGCATTGGTTCCTAATTCGTTTGGAAACTTTTAATCTTATTTGGTAAGAGCATGATAAGTGACGTCGTTAGATGACATAGAATGGATAGTGCAACGTATGCCTTAAAGCAGTGTGATAAGGTATAAAATGGCTGCTGAAGCAGGAGGTGCGAAGGTCGGTTAAGCTACTATCAATCAGCAAGGCGCCATTGAGGGTTGGTCGAGGCTCGTGAGAAACCGTAAACACTTACCCGCTTTATCTGATAGAGATTTTTTTTCGCTCAGCAGCGGGTCCAGTCAATTAATGGAGTGCGCCGTTATTTGGTTTATTTTTGGTACCGACACTACACGCTGCTTAGCATTAGGAGAGACTAATTTATTTGGAAGAGCTTGACAGGTGAGGTATTAGTGTGATGCGGATCGCCCTCACGGAGGAATGTTACCGTCTTATCGTCGATTATTACAAATGGATTTCATAATGCATCTTTCGGGGGGCTCCGAGACTCCAAATGTTCGTCTGCCATAATAAATAACGAAAAAATTACCTGTATAAATACCGAAGTGAAAATTAATTGTTTCGGTCGTTTCAACAAAGATCATATAGACCCGATTGACCTGTTCTGTTTCATTGATTTGTCGAGATCTCGAGGCTCTAAGCGTTTTAGAATTGAAGGCAAATATTTGTCAGGGGTTGTGGTCTGGGCGGTCTGTGTCGACGCACATGTGCGCATAAAAAACTGTGTAATGTGTGTAGTGTGCGGAGGCTCCGTGTTGACTGTGCGCATAGCTGCGACAAAGCGCAGTGCCGCCGACCACCCTGCTGGTTGCTTGCTTCTTATCAATTGAATAACTTCAACTATCCTCATCAACCCACATAACAAACATACCTTCTCATAACAAAAATATACTTTACTAACAGCTATTCACTTAGACTTCATTTTATAGATCAATGCAATGATGCTAATGAATTATCGTTATAATGATTGATTCATGCATAAGGTGGCATAAGCCAAGTTTTTGGAGACAACGGACGGCGCGCGCGCACTTTTCGAAATCGAATTTCAGCTGAACGTGGTTAACTTATCTAAATTATTTATTTCAAATCATTTCAAGGATAAAGTTTGGCCAGTTAAGAAATATACTTTTATATTTTCTTTCTTAATTTTCAGGATATTACTTAATAAACTTATGTGCTTAATATAACACAGTTTCACTTACGCCTATTTCATAACTTAATTCTGTTAAAATTGCCTACCGTTTTTTTTATAATATTAGATAGAACAACGCATCGCGTAGCTTGCTGCTACGAAGCGCTGCAGCGGCAGACCTAACATCCGTGGCGTAGTGGTGGGAAGAGCCTTATCTAAAGGAAGCCTTCTATTTCACTAAATATTTAACTTTGATGGAAAGCCGTGAGACACGAGAGGCGAGTCAGGATATGCAGCCGCAATCGTAATGGCGTCTAAATTCCCCTGATTAGATATCAACTCTGGGAACTGACAACAAAATAATTTTGTTGCTGGCATTTGCAGGTATCCTATATTTATATGGGGAAAGTATAATTTATCAGCAATCCAATAACATTATTAACACTTTGTATATTAGTTAGTAGTACCTAGGTACAACTAATATGTTTATTATGAATGAATGACACAAGGTACCTACGATGGGTCGGGCCGGGTCCCAGCTTTCGGGACCAACGTGTTTTGTTATTACTATTTAGAGGTTGGTTTGTCTATTGGTGGCGGTTCACAAACACACTAACAACACTAATACTGTTTACCTAATGAGATGTGTTGGCTGCACGCGATCCATTCTCACGACCCAGCATGGAGAAAAAAAAGAAATTCTCAAAATTTTAACGCAATAGATACATTGTCTCTACATAAACAACGGTTAAATTTCACTGAGAAAAAACAAGGTCGCATTGTATGGAAACTAACTTATATTTTGGGAATAATGATTAACTACGTTCATAGAGTTTATAATAAATTAAAACAAAACAAATGGACAAATTGATGACCTACTTGCTTTACTCTATGTTCCAGCCAGAGGTAACTAAAGAAAGAAAGAGAAAGAAAGATTTTTTTTTTATTGCCCCACAGTGTGAAAGTACGCACACACTTATATTAGCAACATTTTATAAAGAAAGACATAATAATAATAATTTAATACAAAAATTTGTAGTAATTTAATGTGTGAGAGTTACTAAAATATAACTTTTGATATTATAAAGATTCCAAAGGTATATCTTGTAAAGATAATCTATTTTTATTACTTATATTCGAGATTACACGTAGGTAAATATATTATGTAGTGTAGGTATAATGTACTTGCATATGCAATGTAATCAGGAACTGGGCGTATTTTCCGCCACGACATGTCAGTGCATTATTTTATAATTGCATAATATTTTTTATTAGTCAGATAATCTGTTTATCCGTGAACCCAGCCTAGTACCTAACTACTTACTGAATACAGCATACTTCATTCAATTAAATTAGTAAGTTAATCGGAAGCCTACTCCACGTTAGTAAAGCCACCATTACCTAAGGAATGTTCATTCGTCGGTGGGACTGCACTTTACGCCTCCTTCGAAAATTGATTGCTTATTCTCCTTTCGGCTGTCTTTTAACAACTATGTGACCAAATTGTTATGTAACTTATTAATTAGGCATGACCTCGATATATGGGCATACACGGTTTCACTGTACATGAACTTTCTCAACGGCTAATTGAAGAAGGACATTTTTTTCAATTGTTCTACGATTTAATAAGTGTATTCATTCATCCAGCTCCGAAGTGGATGAGTCAATGTTTGTTAAAATTACCCGTTGCGACATGGTGACTTTTTAATTTGATATCATCAAATTGTTCAGGCACGCCTGCCTAATAATAATTAGGATATATGGTCGTTTTTTATATGATATGATGTTTAAACTGAAAGATAATGAATAAATACACCATACACCATTTACTATAGGTAATAAATAATAATAAATAAATATCCTGGGACATTCCTCACACACGGTCATCTGATCCCAAACTAAGCAGAGCTTGTACTATGGAAACCAGATAACTGATATAATACATATACTATTTTTTGTTTGTAAATACATACTTAATATACATAATTACACCCAGACTCAGGGCATACAGACATGTTCATGCACACAAATGCATGTCCTGTGTGGGAATCGAACCCACGACCTGCGGCGTGATAGGTGGAATCTTAACCAGAGTCTTAACCAACCACGCCAGCTGGCCCGTCAAAGAATGGTAGGTAGGTACTATTTGTCGGGTTGGTACACACTACACAGTCTATTTAAGTAACGTAGGTTGGATATTTTTACGTAGGTACCTATTCGCACAATTATAACACTAAAAGAGAATGTTCCATGATGTTCCAAGAATAAAGTTTATGGACATGGTAAATCTGTATCATAAGGTTGGGTACAGACAGCATCGCTCGGTCTGCAGAGCTACATGTATTAGAGGCAATCAACAGCACGATGTTGAGTGGGTGTCTGAGCAGTATACACTGGCTGGACACGATTTCGCTTAGCGAACCGTTCGGGTTCGTGCGTAATGTAGCAAAAATGTCGCTGTAATTAGCACTAGGCTCCCAAGACCCAACCACAGAATAATTAATAGTACACACAACACAAATAGATCTCTTTATGTTTCTTGATACTTGTTACACTAAGGACCACAGATACACAGAATAATAGGCATCACGCGCAATGTGCTATAATAATTTTGATAGCAATTACATTAAGATAAGATTGTGTATCATATGATGATTTCCAGAAATTAAGTAGGTACTTTCTATGAAATATTTATTATAGCTATATTTACACCTAAATATTATATAGATATTTTCGTAACATGAGACTGAGAGGGAAAATTGGAAATCCAGATGGGCTCTCTTAGAATTGATGTTTGTAGAACGAATAAGTGCTTCTATATTAGTTTCATTGTATTGAACAAAGGCTTAAGTAAAAGTAGCTGTCGTATACGGATGTGGCTGTTTAGCATTGGGATGGGACGGAGGGTCTCCGTTCCCACTTTCTAACATTAAACATCCGAATGGTGATAAAAGCAGCATTTTATTTATTTACTAACATTCGTTCATAATAACGGAACAAGCAAGATCAATAAATAAATCCATTCCTTGTAATTCTCACAGTTCGCCCCGTCGACTTTGCTGAACCTCATTCCATTCAGCAGACGTCTCGCTCGCTCCGGCGGCGGGACACATCAGCTCGTCTCTGTCGTCGGCTTTGTGTGGAACCGCCCTCGGCCGAGGATTCTAAGAATCGAGCTCGTGGCATTTTTTAGGACGCATAATAATTTGATCGGGAAATATTTATGGAAGGGGTGGCCGGACGCGAACTAGTCGGACGAGTCAATTATCAGTTTTACTCGCGCTTGTGTCGGTCGCCTGAAAGCCACTCGATGGGTGGCTCTGGCTATGCTGACCTGTGGTTAACCGATGTTAACTCAAAATTTATGGCATTAATAGAAGAAGGGTGGAATTTCGGGTCTTTAGTCATTATGTCCCACTCGCGAATGGCCCGCGGGCCATAGCGCCTATTCTATTTTATTTTCAAATTTTGCATTAGTCATTATGGCCCGCTGTCAAAACAAACAAAACACTATCCTATTTTTGGTACAGATGAGTGGAAAAGTGTTATGATAGAAAAAATAAATAATTATTTCACATGGAAAATGAAAAATAAAAATGTTTTTTTTTCACACAACTGGTGGTTAGCTGTTACCTTAGCAATATGGATACTTGTGATGGCCGGGGCATCATTCGCGCGCTAATAAAATATATATTCAAGTTACATTAATCTGGTGGTAAGCGGTTACCTTAGCACTCGGGGTGATACCCGGGCCGGGGCATCATTCGCGCGCATATAAAAAATATATATATTCAATGTCAACTGCTAAAAAAAACTCCTGCTCCCAACTCGTCATCTAACAGCTCATAGCAATCCTCACTAGCCAGGATATATTTAGAGGAATTCTGCTGACTCCTGACGAATGAGAACCTTCTTCCGTAAGCTCATCATACTGAATTTGTGGCCTTCTGTAGACAGATTTCCGTTCATGGACATGGAGACTCCTGTGTGTGTCTATGACAATGACTCATTGCATGAACATCCATGAGCTTGGAAGGTTATCTGCACGATGAATTACCAAAATTAAGGCGATGATAGTTCATTGGTAGTGACGTCGGATGCCGAGGCGATGGTCCCAGGTTCGAATCATATAATGAGTCTGAGCTTTCGGTGAAGGAAAACATCGTGAGGAAACCGCTATGGTATCCTCACGATGGGGGTAGGATACTTTGTTACCAGTAACCAGACTGGCTACCACCCTCAAACTGAAAATCTGTCGCTAAGCACCTATCGACGTGTTCCGACAGCTGCACTTGAGAGCAATTTCCATCTAGGCTTTGTGAGCTTACCACCTTCGGCCACATTACCACTTACCATGGTGAGACTGCAGTGAAAAATAGACACAAAAAAATACAAGTTCCGACTTATTTTTGCCAGTGTCGAGTTGAAATACAAATTATTATTATATCATCGGAGAGTGTAGCACGCTTAATGATTGATTTTCATGGCATCACAAGCGTCCATAGAGCTGAGGTAACCGCTTACCACCAGGGGGCTAAGTCTGCTATTATAATTGCATTCCAATGAACTATTAATTTATTTCGATTTTTAATGTAAATGTTTATTTCGATATAATAAAAGAATACTATGATCTACTATGATACAGCGAGATTTCATGTTTGTGTACTATTTCAGAGTAATCACATGTAATTTCAATAGATATTGGTAAAAAACCTTGAACTGTCACGACTCACCCTATGTGAAATAGACTATAGTACCTACTTACTCTTCTCGCTCCTCTCTCGTCTTTCTCGTCTTTCGTGGATCCACGTTTTTGAGCAAACCTTAAACTGGTTTATGCGAAACACACAAGAATAGTCTTTGTTTACAGTTACACGGCAAAGGATTGGAGTAATTTTGAAAAACACAAGTCGGTGCACCCACGACATCGTCCTCAGCCAATGATCTTCAGTGAGAGACCTCTCGGCAGATTCGACACATATCACATAAACGTCTAGAAAAGAGAGGGTAGGAAACTTGCTTCATACAAGTTTACCCTCAATCTTGTTTATAAACACGCAACTAATTTATAAAACTATTGTTATCTTTTAAAGGCACGCTGACGGTACGTCTATATAGATTGATACATCAGTGAACATATCATTATGTTGACAATATGAGATGTCAATAAGTGACAATATTTTTTTTCATAACGCCATTATTATCAGCCTGTTTTATTTGATGTAAATGGTAAACCCTTCTTCAATAGAGTTTTAATGCTGGGACCGCACCGCACCTAGACAAAGTGTATTTCACATTAGGATACGTTACGTCCTAGAGTATCCTTATGTCGTATAATATGGACGAATACATTTTATTAATATTGTTTTATGTAATCTATATAATAATAATGTATGACCAAAAAATATGCTTAAGACACGTATAACGGTCAGTTAGTCAATATAGATTATGTTATATGGTGCCGATTCTGTTGTTTACAACTAAACTAATTTAGTCTCACTATATCTATTTCTAACAAAGAACATAAGAAAGGATGTATGTAAGAAACGTCTATTAGCCCGTAAATTCAAACGGAAAAGACTAATTTGACAGCTTTAAATATGTTCTATCCTTTTTCAATAATGTTTGTAAGAAAGAGATGTGATGTGATTATAATTAGTTTAGTGCGATTTACAACAGAATCCGCATCATTGTATCGCTATCTTAAAAATTGCGCGCGGCGTCTCATAGTGTCGCGTGTCGTTGTATCCCGTCTCGGTGTGAACTGACCCTTAAGGCGTAAATCCTCTTTTTTATACTACATAATTTGAAATAAAATACACACACTACTACACATCATATACTACACTTAAAAAAAACTTGTATGTCAATGTCACTGCTTGGATGGGCGTTGCAATTACATATTTACTATTAGAATACAAGTTTATCTAAATTGGTGAGTACCTATTAAACTTTATTCCGATTTCTGTGATATAAATGAATCCTGGTCGTTTTCAAAACGTTAATTGTAATAGGTATACGTTACGGTATTTACATTAAACTGACTCTACTTTCAGGACATATGTATGCTGTTGACTCAGAAAAGATCGAGATGCTCTAGCAGCTTATGCAGAGCGGGAGCATCCAGAACTTACTAGAGGACTGATTATGAGTGTGAATGGGAGCGCGTTTCAATCATATGTGGACAGACATCACGGTCCATCCAAATAGTCTTGGAACCATAAAATAATCGACACAGCAGTGGTGAAAGGTGGATTCAACATCCGATTTAGTGATGAATGGTACTTACAGAATGATTTGGTGTCATAACCAAAAATACTTTACTTAAAACAGATAAAAAATATACATAATCCATTACAAAATGAAGGATGGACAGACAAACAAACACTCTTTTATCATATTAAAATAATGGAAAGTAGAGTTTTTTTAAGTAGCTATATAGGTGTGAATCGTTGTGAAATTGGAATTGATATTTCCAGACCCTGATAAAAGAAAATTACTGCGTATGTCGTCGAGGATGGAGGTGGAAGGAGTACACTGACAACACATACTCCTGCAAATTTAACCTGTTGTGCGATCTCAATTGAGAAAAGGAAGATTGCAGAGCTGGGAGCATACCACAAGCTCTTAAAACAAGGTTAAAATAACCTTATTTGTCTTTTGTCCCTCATTGACATCCGGCGTCAAAACAAGACAAAACACAAATAAGGTTATTTTAACCTTGTTTTAAGAGCTTGTGGTAGGCCCCCTGGAGCGTACTTGGCAGGAGCTGCACAACCTCACGGACACGCTTCACGCGGGAGATGCTCGCGAATATTCACCGAATAGACATACTCGGCCTGATTTTTATGTACTGTACAATAAAACAGTTTCAAGTTATTATGTATTTTATTTAAAAGCCATAAACAATGAATGCATTCTTATCTCACTTTACGGCTTGTCTGAAGAGCCTGGCTTGCTGAGGACGATTTTCAACACCCTCATCAATAAATTCAATGGGTTCTACATGAGCATATATGGAGGACTGTGCAATAAAATCCATGAATATGATCACTACTTCAAACTTATCCAATCCTGGTACTTTAACTTAATATTTGCCTTGTCTGAATTCATGGTTCTCTCAGCTGCTGAATCCAATGAAATCCAATGAAATACCTACTTCATAAAATATACAATCTACCTAGGTATATAGTCGGTATATAAAAAAAACATCGATTCTACCGCTGCTATCGATTAGCGGCACAGCACGGTAGGTTGAATCTTAGCCAACCGCGCCAACTGGCCCGTCAAAAACTACCATCGCAACTCTCGCTATCGATGGGGAGTCCATCCTTAAACATTGTAACCAAAACGGTTTCGAACTGTGCCAGCTCAAAGGAGCTTCCTTCCGCGGACGCTCAGATTGTGGAATGAGCTCCCCGCCGTGGTTTTCCCAATGGAGTACAGCAACTACAGCATGAGGTTCTTCAAAAAAATGGTGTGAAGAGATTTCTGTATGTTCGGCAACGCGCTAGGGATACCCCTCATGTTGTAAGCGTCCATAGACTACGGTAACCGCTTACCATCAGGCGGGCCGTATGCTTGTTTGCAAACTTAGTGGTATAAAAAATATAAAATGAATATAGAAATATCTAATATCATTACTCTTTTTACCCTTGTCGCAGTCGGGCTATTACTTTATGTATTTTCTGTTTGAATGTATTTCATAGCATTTGTTTTTTACTAGGGTTTATCTCCTAAATCAAATTTTTAAATATCTAAAATTTGCAATTATTGTGTGAATTACCCTGCGGGACATTGGGAAGTGGGCCATAATGACTAAAGACCCGAATTTCACATTATTATTCATTTTTTTTTCTAATATAAGGTGAAACTTTACCCTACCTTCCCGCTACGAAGAAGTTTTGATGTTTTCTTTGTCGATGATTAAACTGAAAAATGAAAATGATCGTCAATATTATTAATAATATGCAATAAAATAGTAATGTAGCAAATTATAAAATATATATATAATAGAGTATCTGTCTACATAGGTTAGTTGTTAATAGGTAGGATCTCGAATGAAATATTTCAAACATTTTGTACGAGATGAGGTTCGTATAACGGCATATTCGATTCGTAGCACAAGTGCTACGCAGAATGCTACGAGAGCCGTAGCAGTAAGGTTTATTGTACATAAACAAAGTAATAAAACAATTTAATGCCTGAAAATAATATTATTCTTCTGAAATTAGTACAAGCTTGTTTATACATATTATATAAAAATAAGAATATAACAAAGTAAAATCTTTAATACTTTTTTTTTTATTGAAAGGCTTTGTCGCTGAGCGACCATATCGCCTTATAAAGTTTCAAAATTAAAGTGACAAACAGATAAAATTTAATATGAACTTAATCCTAATTTAAGTATTTCGTACAAAATGTTGGCTTTGTCGGACGATGGATAAGCTAAAATACTAGTACAAATACCGATGTCACTACCTCTATCCGCACCAAAATGAGTTTTCGTTAGTTTATAATCTACCTAGCGAGATTGTAAACTATCGATAAATTGTGAATTGTACCATACTGCTTACAATATAACAAATTCATTTTCGATAGTTTATAATCTATCGTTGTCAAACCGTCAAATTGTGAACCGTCCCTGAATGGTCAGTCTTGGCGGTAGTTCGTTCTATATCCATAGAGTTTAATTAAATAAGACATATTGTTTGAGATCAATATTAAATATGTCAATCAAAATATATTTTCAAGAAAAAATTATATTTATTAATTATTTTAGTTACAATAAACTACGTTACGTATTGCGAAAGATTGCGGTGCGGGACACATGACGTTCAACCAATCAGCGATCGGTTAGTTCCGACTTCGAACGCATTCAAGTATGATGCCAGTACGTGGATTATGTAACTTTATTGCAATAAAATTCAGATTGAAATAACCTCTGAATCGGTAGAAATATTAAAAAACCGGCCAAGTGCGAGTCAGACTCGCGCACCGAGGGTTCCGTACAAACCTGTAGGTATATAAGTAAATGGTAGTATAGACCTGAGTATTTGATATTAATTTTAATTTATGACCTATTAAAAAA
Source organism: Achlya flavicornis (assembly GCA_947623365.1). Taxonomy (NCBI): domain Eukaryota; kingdom Metazoa; phylum Arthropoda; class Insecta; order Lepidoptera; family Drepanidae; genus Achlya; species Achlya flavicornis. The sequence goes on along the minus strand of OX392473.1, from coordinate 11,566,246 downwards.
AAACTACTTACTAGATCTCGTTCAAACCAATTTTCAGTGGAAGTTTGCACCGTAATGTACATCATATATTTTTTATAGATTTATCATTCTCTTATTTTAGAAGTTACAGGGGGGGGGACACACATTTTACCACTTTGGAAGTGTCTCTCGCGCAAATTATTCAGTTTAGAAAAAATGATATTAGAAACCTCAATATCATTTTTGAAGACCTATCCATAGACACCCCACACTTAAGGGTTTGATGAAAAAAAAAAAAATTAGTTTCAGTTCTAAGTATGGGGAACCCCCAAAATTTATTGTTTTTTTTCTATTTTTGTGTAAAAATCTTAATGCGGTTCACAGAATACATCTACTTACCAAGTTTCAACATTATAGTTCTTATAGTTTCGGAAATAAATGGCTGTGACATACACGGACAGACAGACAGACAGACAGACAGACAGACAGACAGACATGACGAATCTATAAGGGTTCCGTTTTTTGCCATTTGGCTACGGAACCCTAAAAATCGGAAATGGTTCCATTTCTAATGAACCACTGTTTGTATTTGCAGTTATCAGAACGTAAAAAAGTTATCAGAAAACCGCTATAATGACCCGATTTCAATTCGAAACTGATTGAAATTTAGTTACGTGATCGCCCCGCTGTTCACAATATGACGGTTTGTAATGGATACTTAGATGATATTTAAACTTGAAAAAAAGAAAATGAATGCGTTATATTGTAAGCAGTATGGTACAGTTCACAATTTATCGACAGTTTATAATCTCGCTAGATAGATTATAAACTAACGGTGTTCATAAAATTACGGTGACGCATATACCGCATCAAACCAGATAGTGTTACAAGAAAATACAAAAAGTATAATAACTTGAGTAGAGCGTACAGTTATCAAGTGTAGAGTGCACACAACAGAACAATCGTTTCTGCTAATTTGTCGCAGTGTGAATGAAGGCGGACCGTGGCGATGCCAGTTTCCGGCGCATGTGCAAGACAATGCCTCTGAATGAAACATTAATAGCACAAATGAATGAGTGCGTAAAAACACATGTGGATGCTTTGAATCCGCTACCCCCACGGCTCGGCTCGGCTCGGACCACATGGTGCAACTCTACACATTGTCTTATGCAAAAGGACTTTACGTTCATTCATTAATTTGTGCAGGACTTCACAGAATTCCCGGTTTATGAACCGAAACAATTCGGCGAAACGATTTATTTATTTAAGTTCCACTTCCTAAGACGGAAGTAACGAATACGTAAGTATTTTTTGTTTCATCGCTCGTTTTGTGTGACGTTTTCGGTTAGTTACTGTTTGTAGTGGTTTACAAAGATTCAATAAATGGGTTGTTACATTTTATAGACGCAGTCACTGATCAAACCTACTAAATCGATCGAGGATTTGAAAACAAACAAAAGTACATCCTAAAAGTTACAAAATTTAAAGATAAAGTTACAAAAATCAAGTACTAATTGATGAATCATCCAGCTTGTCATGAACAAAATTCTTAGAACAAGCACAAAGTCAAAACCTCTAGTCATTAACAATAACTATCAGTCAGCTGTTAAAAGTAAACATACCAAAGCATATTCCATTGTCCTTTGTGACATGGAGCTTCTTACCACACAATCCTTTCAGAAGGTATACGTGGCGCGTAGTGTTATTTTTGGATTATTCTTAACTGCAACAGATAGGATCCCATCGCTTCCTGTGCTTTTCACTTTTCGTTTGTTTAATGCATAATAAATATAAATGTAGCGTGGAGTGTAGGTACCTGTCAGACAATGAGCAGGTACCAGTTTTTGACAATTTGGCCGACACGACGGACGGTTGCCCTCACAGTTATGTTGTTGTTCCGACCACGACGCGCTGGCGCCAGACATTCCCATTCTATTGTACGCTGGCTTTACTTACTTACTCTTAATGCACCATGGCCATTGCTCAGCAATTGTGGACACTTCCTGGGAGGCTAATACTTAGAATACCAATTGATATTTCGATGCGGTGGCGCTAAATTAGTCTTGTTAGTACACATTTTTTACACAAAAAAGCTGAAAAATCTTCTATGCATACATATTAACGTTTAGGTATTTGATATTTTCTTTAGAGCTGATTTACTGATAACGCAGCCATTTATATTTTGTTTGCATGATATTTGGTAGAGTTTATCTGTATCGGTGGCCGGATACAAACCGTCGCGTCGCGCCGCCTTCCCGACTCTTATCGACATAGATTCAATAAAATCTATTAACGTGAGGACCGTAACGATGTTACTGAATATTTTTGATATATAGTTCACGTAATTGGCAAAGATTCCTGTCATTGTGAACGATTAAACGACCCGCATGGGGTAGGTATGAGACGACTTAATTGGGCCATAAATAAATTCAATGTTAATCATTGGTGGTGATACTTTTACGCCGGCAAATAGTGGTCACGTGGCGTTTATTCGCTACAATTGACTCGTCAAGCGAAATTATGGGCACCCTAATCAGTCGAATGGGATATAGAATGACGTGATTATTATGTTACGTATCTGTAACACGACACGATACTGGGTTTATTATCACGGCATCCCTTCCTTGAAGGATCGCGTAAAGTAAAACGATGCGCAATCCATATTGCCGTATCGTGGGAATATCGCAGCTTATTGACAATGATAAATGAAAGTGACAAATATATGGCCAGCCGAAACCTCTACGAAATCATCTAACGGAAGCGTCTGTGGTTTGGTGTATAGGTAATAAATATTGCTTACGGCTTATTTGATTACGTTGGATGCATTTATCATCAACAAAACGTTGTCAGTGTATGAATGTTTCACATCACCTAGTTCCCATGGACGATGGGTTGCTTTTCCCATGCAGTTATCATTCGGCCGTCATGTCACTCCATAGGTCAGTGCGTTTCGATAAACGATCGTACTCATTGTGCATATGTGCGGCGCGTGCATCATGCTATCTGCGATGTCGGGTTCATGTGGCAAATAATAGCAATGAAGTGACGTAACCATCCGTGCCATATATGTCATTCATAATGTACTTAAAGTACTACATTTTGTAATGGTGCGTCCATTCTACGCGAAGTGAGCACGAGCCGAGTCGCGAACAAACAGGATTCGATCATTGTTCGCTATAGCGTGGACGGACTCTCGAACGAGCATTCGTCTCGCGTTCGCCTGCGCTCCGCCCGATTGACAGTTTTTTCACGAATACAGGGATTCGCATCGCGCTCGTTGTAGGCTGGTTGTAACGTCCACACTTGATATCGCGAGTAACGAACGAATTCTGTTCGTTCGTGACTCGGTTCGCGTAGCATGGACGCACCATTACATTTTGATCGCAGAGCTAATAAGTATCACAATCTCTACCTTGAGCTTTATAAGTATATGCTCAATGGCTAAATCGTTCAAGGGCTTAACCTATCGAAGGCGTTCCCTAGGCTAAGTAGTAAACAGAGTAGGTACCTAACGAAAATAAAATAAGACAGAGCGCTGGCGACTCTCTATACGCTCGTGGGACTGCTGGTCCAAACATAGGTGCATTGATACTGTGTGACATCAATCTAAGACCGTTAACAGATCAGAACTTATCACTATACCATAAGTCTGTCAGCAGTTTTCCCGTCTGTTAATCTTCCGAGTACCATTTGTAGATGAACTAGATGAGGTCACTAAAAAGGGTGATAGATTGGTCCCATGCTTGTACTACATTAATGTCTTATTGGGCAACCGGATTTAATGCTATTTAAAGTATGTTATTTATGATCTTGATATTTACATGAACTTTTAATAGTGAAGTATATAATGTCTAATGTAATAATGTCTTTTAAAATATTAATGTATTTATATACATATGTAGGTATTGGAAAAAACTAAGTATTCTCTAAATACTCTATTTATATTGAACACCTACACAAATTAGCCGCAGTAGATCTAGAAGTCGCCAATAGAAACAACTTTTACTATGGCACCACCTTGGAACGCGAAAGAAAATTCATGTGGTTCATAGTTTCATGTTGGTAACAGCTGACTATTAAAAAAAAACAGAGTACTTCCATGTATTTGTGTACTTAATAAAAAGTGCGTATATTATATAAAAAAATGTAATATTGAAAACAAAGCCGCAAGAGATGCCGTACAACATGAAGCTCCATGATGCGTGCACGCATACAAACATGCAACGAAATAAAACGTTGAAGACGACATTCCCGACGAGTTCCGCCGCATTTTATATGTATATTTGTGTTATAAATTTTACGGATCACGCACGAGATATATGCCCGGCAAGTGTTTGCATAGACACTCGGAATTTTGTAAGACAATTAAGAGTAACCTAATTTGTTTTATTCTAGCATCTCTTTACTGAAAAGAAAAACCGGCCAAGTGCGAGTGTCAGACTGAGTTGATTCGCTCACCGTGGATTTCGACCGCAAAACCAAGTTAAAGTTAAAAACTTCTGTTAATTTTCTATTTGTCATGTAATATTAACATCAATGTGTATCAGATGTATTTATTTCAGATTTCTAACTTCGGGGCGAAGATAATAGGGAGTGGTATTTATTTGTCATTTTCCATCATACCTAAATAAAAAACTACGCAACTTAAAAGAAAATTAAAACCTGCTTCGAAATGTACAAATTAAGCACTTTTATATGATACCACATTTAAACTTGTAGGCCTACTTTGAAATTAAGGCCCCTATGGCAAAGAATATACTTTTTCTTTTCGTTTGCAATAAGGTTGGGTAAGCCATATTTAATTTAATTTTTCATAAAACTCTAATGCTTTAGATTAGTGGTTACTTAGAATATACCGCTGTGACAGACGGACATAGTGGCACCATAAGGGTTCATTTTTACCTTTTTGGTTCGGAAACCTAAAACCGCACAAAAATCCCATAAACATTTAACACCTGAAAATCTGACACAATCTGAAATATTGTTCAAGATTTCAGCTCAATAAAAAACTAATAGGTTTGACATTTGTATGCGTTTTAGTTTCTTCCATAATATTAAAAGCATGTGAAACATTAATGCATTTGTTTTTATAGCAATCGTCACTGCAGGGGGTCCCCCCACCGTCCACCCTTGACGCGAGTTATTTACCGAAGTTCTCTACAAGTTACTACTTATTGTTTAACTTAAAATATCTCTGAGTTTTTAAGATATTTTGTTTGCGTACTAAGGGCGGGTGAAAGGTAGTTCAAGGTCAACTATAATAGCCGAAATACTAACTAACGGACTAAAGTCAGGAATTATGTAAGTACCTACTATAATTCAGCAATTATACTTATGAATTTATATCACAGGTGACATTTCGGCTCAATGACATCATTGTCTAGCTAGTAATTGGCGGAAAAAAACAATTCAGGGAATTTTGACTGAGGATTAAAAATGGATAAGATCCGCAAAAATATACAACGGCAAACAACTTGTTCTTGCCTATTTCCTGGTTACAATAAGATGTCCTGAAATATTCCATTAACTAACGGTGGTTAGATATATTATCGCACTCAATAAGACGATGAAGGCCATTGAGGTAAAGAAACCACCCCAGAGTACAATTGAGCGTGGGAGCCACCGCGGTGGCATTTACTAATGGTCCCTCAAATTCATCTTATTACTATTGTATAATTGTCCACATTTTTTTTGCACTCTCTTTGACAATGAGATTAACCGCGTTGCATAATGCAATACTGTGTCATTGTAGTCGATACACTTTTTGTTGAAAACATTCGAACTTTGTATAGTAGGTATCATATTTCCTGCAAGTTTACATTTAATTGAACTAAATAAGTACTATCATTTTTTAAACAAAAGAATTTTCTAATGTCATTGTGACCCCGTTACAGCCAAATGTACTGTACAACTGTATACGTATTTTGATAGGCGCTCGACTGTGCAGTTCCTTGCATGTAACTGAAACGTCGGGTGCTGGGGGCAGCAGAGCCGTCGCGGACGGCAGCGGCGGCGCGGGCGCCAAGGAGCGAGAGGCTGTTTGGAACAGCCAGGAATGCCAGTTCGCTAACTATCACACGCCCAGGATGAGTTGGATATTTTTAAAAGGGCGCGATTCCTGGAAGCCTCTCTGGAGCGGTCGGAGGCTGGCGCTCGCCGGCCATTGTGGCGCGCGGCTAGTTTTGATCTTATTGTTAATGGGACGCCAAGTTTTTTCAACGGTGCTCGGAAAAAAGGTATCATAGGACCCCAGCGGAAACGTTACGGACCCTTGTGAAGTAAAATAGATATACGTTCTACGAAGGAGGTGTTATTTTAATCGTAGGACGGCTTTGTTGTTCAGGAATGTAGATGGCCTGTCATAATTTTAATGGGCAGTTTCTTAGTCGTTCTATGAACCTGATGGTGCACACGTCCTGAATATTCATCAGGATGCAGTTCTCGCACCAATACCGTACATGGGAATATTGTGTAAGGAAATTATACATAAAGTAGATTTCAAGTACTTTTATAGAAAAGCAATGAAAAATAAGAGGAATTCAAGAAACAATACTATGGAATGGAACACACATGATATCCATTGGTAAAGGATCTAAAGATGTTATATTATAGCGTGGAAATTTGAGACGGGTCAGTAAGAGCAGCTACCTTAACCCAAGGGAGCAACAGAAATACATTCCCAAGAGACAATACAATCTTTTGAGTAACCGTTTTGAAAAATCGGTCATCATTCGTGAAAAATTGCTGTTACCAGTTTACGCTTATATCTAGCTTATTATATTATCAGATGATAAATCGATACAAAATAACATCAATTGTAACCTATTGTTTAAAAAAATTACTAAGAAATTATTAAAAATACCTGAGGTTGTTGATTTTTTGTTATTTTTTTTGTATTGAGTATCTTCTAACCTCTAACTTTAAAAATGCCAATTATTTTCTTATTTGAATTATAATAATGCCTTCGCGCAAATACTCCAGCGACATTGGCAACGATTGGTCTGGCAGTAAAAGTATTGAAATAGTTCGCTGAGTAATATCATGTTATATATATAAACATCAGCCCTCAGAATTTAAGAAGAGTACGTAATGTACATAACATACCTTTCATGTCTGGTACCTGTCTTGAACCGTGAAAATCACGGTTCAAGCGGTAAAAGCGTTCTGATAGCGCTACGTGTTTCTACTGTCTGCTTAGACGACTAATTATTGTTTCAGCGCTAAAGAGAATTTTAGTTGACTATAAAAAAAATGACATAACCTTTGCTTATGATAGCTTCTCTATACGTAGTAATAATAGCTCAATGTGTCTGGCGATCTATTACAATCGATAGAGGTTGTTGCAAAATGAAACTGATTGCAATAAAGTTCCGTTAACCACGTACCGAAGCTGTACCTGAGACATCGATCGTCAGTTTTTGATTTATACAAATTCGGGCTCATTTCTTATAATAATCACTTCAACTTTTAACTTCTGTGGACAAAAACGATCAAAGGTAGAGACAATAGCTTTAATCCTTTTGACTATTTGACGATCCGCGCGGGCGAGGAAAACAATAGAAATCAATTGTTATTTTTTAACCGCAAGTCAAGGGACCAAAATATAATAAAGAAATAATTCAATACCCTTCATTTGACGTGAATTGCTGCTGTGTGTACCTACGTTACAAGTAGTATGGTTGAACCATGAAGCAATAATCCCGTTTGCTTCATGGGTTGAACACAAAAAAGTAATAAACAATGCTGCATGGTAATACAATAATGAATATACACTTTAGTACCACACACGAAGTTCGTAAATATGTAGGTAAGTATTTAGTGAGTTTAAGGTTAATAACTTTAATTATTTACAAATGAAAGTATTGCAAAACCCATATTGAAATAATATAACTCATAATGTTTTGCATTCGACGGAAAGCTAGAGGGTAATCCGTCCGTTTGTAGATATGAGCACAGGGGGGCTAAAAAGGAAGCTAAATCAATATTGCTTTGCTACGGAATTATTTTTTTCGAATTCTCTGCAAATCCTACGTAATTCCAATATTTTTTGGTAAAATAATTAATTTCAAAACAGTGTCAGATAGGTAAGTTTTTTAATACTTTTTAGAGTACTTTGAAGGTCCCTATTGAGCTTAGTTTTTTAGAAGGCCGACTTACGAAATGGTGGTAACTTCAGTAGCTTTGACCTTTATAAGTGCCCTACTAGGGCCTAAATTTAATAAATGGCTTTGACTTTGACTATTGGATTTCTACGTTAGTATATGTAAGAAAACCTATGTGCAAAATTTCGAACGGTCAGATTATCGTGATATTTAAACAGAAAGAAAAGTAGACAAATATATTGATAAAGATAAGAGATTCGCAACTGCAATCTCACGATCGTTGCCTCCGACCACCGCGACATTTTATGCCGTAGTTAGGAAGAACACAGCGGCTAGTAATATTGAATATTCTGTGACTGCGGTTAGTTTAACATAACACTACTAAATACCTCACACGAGATGGAAAGTAGGTATCTTCAAAGGTACATAATTTAATACAGGAAGACAAAAAGAGGCCGCGAAATTTGGGGTCATAAGTTTTTTTTGTCTCAGGACTTCATTCCCTGTCTCTCTCACGCAAACCATAATGAGTGGTTGTTGAAATTATGAATGGAACGTCTTCCGCGGGGTTGCTTGTGTGTGTGCAAGTAAGCCGTTCCCTTTGTATCCTAAACATATGCACACATGTTTACGTCTCGACTGCAGAGGTTGTGTAGGGTCAAACGTTATTGTGAATGTCGTTTCACTCTATAAAATATGTACTTTAAAGTGGTACTAATTATTACTATTATATTTTTTTAATGATGTCTGTCTGTTTTTAACTCGGTGTTTACTCATGGAAAATTTAGAATTCAATTGAGTAAGTAACTGTATCTCATAGGTAAGTTCCCTGTATAAGAAAGATTGGTTTTTAATGCATTCCAAAACTGCAAGGACTTACTATGACACACTTTAAGTACATAATGGGATTTTCGTAAAGTTATTTTTAGGTAGGTACCTAATATGACTTTTGTAACTACCTACTACAGCTGTCTGGTGTACGTATAGAACAGTGAAATTGACTGTTTTTTTTGTAGGTATGTAATATTCCTAATCGTCCCGAGTGATTCCATCAAATGTAAGCCCATTTTATATTTTTTTTAAATGTTCGCTTGACGTCTGTGGCATCTAACTAAGGTTTATGAAATGATCTTGCGAGGGCGTTAAGGTTAAGCCTGTGAGTCCCTTCCATCGAGAAAGTAACCCAAAGAAGTACAATAACGTTCATTTTGTTTGAAATCTATTCTGCCAATTTCCCACCCAGACTCTCCACTCTCCCACTCTGATTGACTAAGTCAAGGAGACACGAGACACTAAACATTTAGGTGCATTGATTGGTCGGTATAGTAAGGGGCACGAGTGGTGAGCACAGATTGACACCTGCGCAGTAGTTAATTTTTCTGTGTTTGGCGGAATGAAGAAGGGGGAGCGCCGAGCGGCACACGATTGGTTCGTCAGTCAATGTTCGTCGTCTATTGGATTCTCGCGTGTCATTTGGCTACTGTGATTTGGCCAAAAGTATACAAGCGCGAGCTTGCCCCCACTACTGCCTATCTGTGCTCACCATTCGTGGCTCATACTGTACTGTTATTAATCAGTGCACAAGAACTTACTAGTTACGGAATTAGATTCCTCGGTTTTTCTTCTTTAAAGAGATTTTTACGCGATGGTGTCATCCGCTTTCAAAGATAGAATATTTTAAACATACATGCTCATAAGAATGCCGCTGTTGCTAATAAGATGATTATTTGTAGGGTTTCGTATCATTATAGAAAAATCCCTCACATATGAAAAATCATTAATAATTCAACCTAATAGATAATTTTTTCTACATATTACAGGACAACTGAAATAAAGTTTTCGAATTACAGTATTTGATGACGCTAAAACCAGAGTGATCTAGCTAGGGCACAAGAGTAGGTATGTGTCAGAGAAAATTAAGGAAACTCCTTAGGCGTTGCCGTTAAAATCTATGGGCATTTTATTATTATTTTTAGTTAAATGTAGATACTTCTGATGATTTTTAAATAAAAAATGAAAAGGTTTTATCATTTTTTTTTAATAAAACGAATATTCTTAGTTACACGAATAAAACACTTAGATCACTACGGCAGTTCACAAAGAATCATGGCGAGATCCATACATTGATTTGTACAAAAAAATAAAACATTTTAGAGGGTTTTGAATCACTTCCAATGTTGAGATTACATTACCAGCAACATATTTATAATATAAATGAAATATTTTATAAACCCCGCAAAACAGAACAACAACATAACGGTTTTGGTCGCGAATAGTCGCGATTCGCCGGCATGCCATAGAAATTCGCTTTTTTATCCCGGGGTTCTAAAAATATTGTAAATGGTTCAAGTTGTTCCTTAGACACCAAGGATCAATTATAACTTCATTCTAACGTCTCTAAAAATCTTTATTTTTTTGTACAAATCTCGCCATGATCCTTTGAAAAATTGAAAGAGAAAGACGTATATTGTTAAGAAGTCTTAATCATCACTTAAAACAGCAGGCAATAAGTTTTCATCATCTAGTGCTTCCAGTTTGCCTCTTCTGCTCCTAGAAGTGTTAATGTCAAATAAAACTGATGATGGATCGGAGGAACGAATTTTAGTCAGAATGTTAGAATTTTCATTATGTGTTGTTATTTTTGATACGATATTGGTCTGTTTTCGGGTGCTTTTTCCGTTATATAATTGTTCAGGTTCCTACTCATTTTTGTTGGAAAAGTTACTTAGATCACTCTCGTTTTAGCGTCGACATTTGAAGTATTTTTTCAATATTATTGTACGTAATCCTCCGTACGTATCCAACTAGCACTTGCCCGGTTTTTATATCGCTTTACGTACCTTAATATAAGAAATAAAAACAAAACAACGGCTAAATAGAAAAACAGAGGATTGTACGGAAGATATGGCCTCAAACCCCTATACAGAGATAATCTCTGTGGGCTTGTGAAGTTGTGTCGGAACAAAAAGGCGTTTGTGTGCGTAATAAAGGAATTTTAAGGTCCAATTACTAGCGAGCCGCCTTCCATTAACAACTTTATTTATAGTCGGATGAATAACTTGCGGCTTTTTAATCAATCATGTGGGCTACCAAGTGGCATCCGGTGCGCACGACAATTGTCCAATAAGCAACTATCATTCTGCAATAAGCTATGCACTCGCTAACGTTCAATCAAATCATAGCACACTTGACCGGAGATATGGAATGCTGTTTCATCTCGGGAGGCGTACAACATGATTTATAGATTTGTTATTAGAAAATGTTCTAATTAACTAATCTTATTATATCGCATCAGTATAGGAGTCGTATCCTCTATTAAAGAATCGCATTAGGTACGAAGACTGAAATAAATATGATTAAGCTTTTAGCTTGACCTTGAAAATTTCGTCTTTACCATAGTCCTACAAGGTGACAACCTATGGGTGCTCAGAGTTTATCATTATCATAACACTTTTAATGAGAATCTGAATGTTTGTTACAAATCAGCTAGCTGACCCTATCTTCATGAAATAGTTACAAAGTGTCTTTAGGCACAGAATAAGTAAGTACCTTAGGTCTTATAATATATGGGATACTTTTCCCCGAAACGATAGACAGCTTGTAATTAATATACACATAACAAAGAGCTAAAAATAAATGAAGATAACTATCATGACTTACTATTTCGCTGTTCTGGTACCTACTTGAAATAACAGATATTTGAAGATAACTTTTAAAATCGGATCTCTGACAAATAGGTATCAAAATATTATTAGCAATAAACTTTCGCCTGAGATAATGATTTGTCTAATTACCGATTTATCTCAGAAAAAAAAACAAATTCATATGATAGACTTATAAGAAACACGAGAACCAATAAACATTAGTATAGTATTGTAATAACATCGATAAAGGTACGGGTTATAAATAATTCTAAAAATAAACCATAAGAGATTACGTTTGAACGTTACCGAAAGAGGTCATTATCGAAATCAGCATTAATATAATGTAAAAGTAATCAAGAGATAATGTCTGAAGACGACTATTCGTTTTCACATGAATAGTGAAATCCGCCCCATTACCCGGGCTCGAGTGGCCAAAGGCAACCGACCACCGTCGCCGCACTCATTTGCCCAAAAAACACCCCGACACGTAACATAATATTTCCCAAGCAGCCTTTTATTTATTAGGCGGGCAGCACAGGCGCGGGCGCAGGCCCGGCGCCGCGACAACTCTACTTCCCAGAATCGAACATCGACGTGTCGGCTCAACGCCGTTACATCTATGAAAAAATAATATTTATGTATGTCGATGAAAAAATCGGGATACGAGAACCGTATTTATCTGAACTCCGAGAGCCATGCGCTTTTTGTTCAGACCCGATTTGCAGGAATACGCAGGTACCGCGCCTAGCGTAGAAATTGTACATAATTCGTTAATTTGACGGTCAGGTAGGCGTGGCATATGAACTATTAGGAGTCAGTTATTACAAGTACATAAAGGCGTGTTTCTATTACCACAATTATAGGGATCATTGTTACAGTACAGTTGGTTCATTGAGTCTCCAGCAGAGAACTGACAATGTTGATTAGTGGGCAACTTAACAATGGTATAGTCAGCATTAATGTTTTTATGGTGGCTGTGTAGTAATTTCCCCACATCACATCATTGCAACAAGCATCCAGGTAATCGAACTCAATTTGACTTAAGTATCGCTAAAATTTACAGATTAGTGGCAAAATATTTCTACCAATTCCTATGCTATTTCCCAATTTCAAGGACTATTTCCAAACCGCCATAATTCATTGAAGCATTCTTTGGTGCGTTGTTCGGGTTGTTCCCCATCTCCGTCCATCAAATGCATTAAACGGCTTTTTCCAATCAATTAATCCCGAAGGCAGGTAATACTTATAAAAAAGAGATCTACAGGATGATTCAATGATGATATAATATTTTACAAATAAAAATATATCCTATAGGGTGACTGGTAATTAGTAGACGACACTTAGACACATGATTGTACTCATGATAACAAACAACTTTCCCAAAGAAACAAATAGGGATAAATAACTAAATTAAATTAAAGCTAATGGTGTATTGTTATTCTTGTTAGATTCTAAATATTATGGGCTCATGTACTCAGTAAATTAAAAATAAATGTTTCTTTGGGAAAGTTGTTTGTTATCAGGAGTACAATCTTGTGTCTAAGTATCGTTTACTAATTAACAGTCACCTATATATTTGGGTAAGGCTTTATGTTAAAATAAGTTTGAAAATCTATCCGAAAAACATAAAATATGAAAGAGAAATGCAGTATCGCCTGGGTACGTAAGATTATAATCGTTGTAGATAATAAACGCAAACGATTATCAATTATAATATAAACAACATAGAATAGTCAATACAGTGATTCTCTCTTTTTTTCGCGAATTTCTCAAGAACTATCATTCAACAATCTATAACATGATCAAAGGTGTGGTTCTTATATCTATTTATCCTATCTAATGCTACAATCCAGCAACCGATGACACAATATTTCTATTAATATAATCTATTCATCCTGTATAAAAATAGATGATTGGAACAAAATAAGAAAGCGCCACGTAAACTAGCCGCGTGAATGCACTTGACACAGTAATAAATGGAAGGCAACGGGCAACAAAGGTCGCTGAGCAGAATCGAGGTATCTCCCGCTTTGACACCGGCACCTCAGCCGACTGTGATCCGCACCCGCTTAATTCTGTTTTTGTTATGATACCGCACCTTACTGCCAGTGTCATAATTGTATTTCAGACATTTTTTTCAACTTTATCCGCGTTTAGGCGAATATAAAAGATTGACGCTCTTTGTTCGTTGTAAACTTGACGGAGATTATTTATTGACAGATTATGTCATTACGGAACGTAGTCGAGAAACTTAGGAATTCTTCGTTGTTAATCCTAGTTTTTTATGTATTACTACTATAGCAAACAAGCACACCTACCGCTTTCTTGAACGCGGATTCCTACTGTGAGCCTATAGAATAATGGCGTATACCGTAGCGGTACGATTTGTTGACTAATTACTGTCGTAAGGCAATTTGACCCTTCGTTGTGTTGCGTCGAACATTTTTGGCAATTATCACAAAGCCGCTTAGAAGATAAAGCTGGACTTGCACAAAAGCTGTCGCATGACGAGAGAAAAGAATGTGAGGGACATAACAAAAGAAAAGCGTGGGAAAAATAAATTAATTCGGGTTTTTGAATGTATGAAGTCATTATTCTTATGCATGGAGACGAAATGTTTCTATGTCAAAGTTACTAGCGCGGCGGTGGTGTATTTTTTTTTAAATTAACTTAGGGTTTGAATATAATCCTCACCATAGTAATGATGTGGTGGAAGGTGGTAAGCACACAAAGCCGAGAAGAGCCGTCTAGTGCAGCTGTAGTTACGTAAAACCGCCTTAAGCGGAAGTTATTGTTCACGCAATATAATTTAATAATAATAAAATAATATTTAACGGAAAGGGGTGAAGAAAGACAACAAAAGTTTCAAAATTAATGACTGAAAAATTAATACCAAATGTTTCGCTTCAAAGTTTATTTAATTAAACTCATAAGCAACGTGTCACGGTGTCACCGCTCAATCTTTTCACGTATCTTGGTTATCATCATATCAACCTAAGGAAGTCCACTGCTGAAATATTGCTAATATTATTATAAAATTTACATTTTTTGATCAGACGGCGCGGCATACCGGCAGTGGTGCTGAAGCGGTGTGCTCCTGAATTGTGTCCTGCACTGACGCGTCTTTTCGCACTTGACGAGTGCCAACGCGGCGTGCACCCGGTGCGGCCAGTGCCCGAAAGAGCGACGGATCAAACCCGACGAATTACAGGCCGATTGCCATCACCTTGCTTCTCTCCAAAGTTATGGAATGAGTGATCAACACGCAACTTTTGAGATACTTGTTAGAGGGTCACGAATTGTTGAGCGACCGATAATATGTATAAGTCGCTCAGCTGGTGAACTCCTTGTGTCTCTCACATACTGTTGGTCCGCAAGGCTCTGTATTGTCCCACCCAGCACACCGCGCGTTAGGTACTTACCATTTGAACACGCAATGTCAGGAACTACAAGGTCGATGCGGAAATAATATTTTATTGGGGAAGGTTATATATAGACTATATAACATCACGGATGCATAATGCTAATTTAACGCGTGTGAAGTTGCAGGTGAGGCCTAGTAATAATATTTATTTATTAGGTAAGCTTTTCAAAAATGTCACGCTTTTATTCTCTCTTAAGTAGGAATGGCAACCTAAGAAAGTAACTATAAATCTTCACGCCTGAGGGTTGGGAGAATAATTTTAGTTCCAACGTGACATGTCATCGTCCATTGTCGCCATCTCTCGGGCACATTACCTACTATAGGTAATTTCATTATCAAAGAAACGTGACTTCATTGTACCCGGGAATCGAACCCAGGATCTTCTCGACCACCGCGGCGATTATAACAACCACTTACTTAACTAACAGCATGGTGGAATACTAAGGTACATTTATAGAACGTCAATGTTTTTTAGCCCGGCTTAAATAATTGAATCTGAATCCTAGATTAATATAAGGTTCATTTTCAATTAGCAAAATCTATTATTGAGACTTGACTAAACATTTTTGTAATCTCGTTCTATAATATGGGTGTGAGTGCTACTAATTAATACTTATTTTCTTTCCAAGGGGGCTTTCTTCATGAAAAGGGTACATAATAAATTCAATACATAAATATAATTAATTTATTCGTAACAATTTCAATAATGATGTCCTCAATAACTAGTGCTAGATACAAATAAGTTCACTCACTGTGAATCACTGTCACTGCCAGAGTAGTTCGCCAACAACGACAGTCCTGACGCTGCACCCCCCTCACAGTTTTTTCCACTTGCAACACTCACTGTTTTACTCACACTGTTTGATATTGAAACTGTTTCACTTTTGTATGGTTCAGTTTTTGAACTCTCAGCTGTCGCTGTTCTTTTGGTCTTCACAAGATTAACCAATGCGGGTTTTTTAACTCCTATGCTTTTGTTCCACGACTGATTCATTTTTATGTCTTTTTTCTGTGGTATCACCTCGATTCTGGAACTTTTCGCCGGTGGTTCATCTCCCACTTCTTCAATGATCTCTTCAGCAACTACTTTATTTGATTTGCTGCTGAACTTCACGGACCTGGAAATAATATGTACGGTTGTTTTGAATCCATTGGAAATACCCTAATTTATGCTTAAACAATTTGTGTAACTACAGCTTTGACCTCCATAAGTGCCCTACTAGGGATTAAATTGAATAATTGGCTTTGAATTTGACTTTACAAAATATTTCTCGTTATGTTTACTCTTTAATATATATTTTAGGGATCTGAAGTAGAATGGGAAAAGACCACGGAAATATTTCTTTCAAATGCTGCCAGGGAATTAGACGACATTTAGATCATCATATCATAGGTATATATTATAATTAAATATTTTTAAAACCCATCCTATAGGGTTGCTACACTTGCTACAAAATCATTTTGGTACAATTCTTTCTTAGTGTCAGTTCACACCGAAACGAGACGAGACGCGACGCGGGCGCCCACTTTTTAGGATCGAGATACAATATAGAACTTTATTTACTACACAAAAGGGTACCACGCCTCGAGACTTTGCGCTACTAGCAACATTTACACGGTTTCACGATCAATGATTCTCATTGTCACTCCATCTACGGTTCGCACAAAAGCGGTAGAACAGACATAAGGAGAGATAACTCTTGTCAGACTATGGGGATCTCTTGGGATTTTCTTAACGGTGAACGCACACGGGCTTTTGTCTAAGTGGGGTTGAAAAGGCCCCGGTGTTGACCCCAATCGGAGACCACTCGTTAGTGTACCCTGAATTTCAGACATAACTCATTCGCGGCTTTCCTTTGTTTCAATTGTTTGGAATGTTTTTTGAATTAATTGTTTCAATGATGCCCATTGTTTTCAATATAGCCGGACTTGATGTCTCAAAGATTGGCTGCATTCTACATCTGAAGATTATTGATTCCGATTAGAATGTTTCCCTTAGATTATGAAGCCGGAGCTTCATTCATCGTGTAGACAGATGATTAGATGAGTCTGGTCGAAAAGTAAATATCCAGTTCTTTAAAACTGCGGCATACCTAAATGTCGGTAATATTCCGCCATACATTTTTAATTAAAATATTAGGTCCTCCGAAAAACCACATCAACAACGCACATAGTTTATCCGTAGCTGATAAGTGCGTGATAAGTGTAATTGGTGACTGTTTGCTGTTCTTATTACAATATATAAATAAACAAAAATAAATACTCAATGCTTAAATACTATCCAAACCACAAAAATTTAAAACAGACTACGCCAAATAATGAAGTACCTTTGATTAGAGCATTGAAAAGTAGAAGTGGTATAGTATAGTATGGTGAAAATAGTTACTTAATAAACTCATCATCTTCTTTCTCTTCTCTTGCTTTCCTTTGTTCAGCTGTCTCCGATTGGAACTGTTTGAGCATACCCTCGTGGTCTATTGTACGTTGTCTTCGGTTCAGCTCCTTTAACTCCTCAAGACTCTCTAGTAGCTCAATTTCTTGCTTGGATTGTTCTGTTCTGTATTCTAAAAAAATAAGAAAATAATGTTTTAATACCACAGATACCTACAGGAATAGCTGTTCACCTTGAGAGTGATACATCTAGTTTCTAGAATGTGTCTGACAAATATAATTGAATCAGTCATGAACACAAATAGTGGTATTTGAGGCAATGATAGCTCAGTGGTAGTGACGTCGGATACCGAAACGAAGGTCCCGGGTTCGAATCCTCCAATGAGCTTGAGCTTTTGGTGAAGGAAAACATTGTGAGAAAACCACAGCGTGGTGGTAGGGTACTTGTAGTATCCATCTGGCTGGCTACCCCCTCAAGTTGAAAATCTGTTGTCAAGCACCTATAGGTGTGTTCCGACAGCTGCACTTGAGAGCCAGTTTATTCAAGGATTTGTGTGCTTACCACCTTTGGCCACAACATCACTAACCTAGTGAGGTTGCAGTCAAACAGCAGGCTTATAAACAGTAAAAAAAAACTACAATAATTAAATTATTATGAAGAATCCTAACTAATATTATACATACGAAAGGTAGTTTGTTTGTTACGCCTTCACTCCTCAACTACTCAACGGAGATCATGACGAAATTTGGCATGCAGATAGCCTACGGTATCGAAAACGACGTAAGCTACTTTTTATCCCGGGGACGCCGGTGAAACCGCGGTGGACAGCTATTTGGATATAAGAATTACTTTGTCTACTTTAATGCTTGTTTACAAGCCATGTTAGAAGGGCTATATATTATTTTTTTTATATCCTCGCTTCATACATAAGGTCCCCAAGGCTACACTCCACACAAGGGGCTCTACCGCGTATCTTCTGGTGGTGATCGTAACAAATACCACTAATTAATTTCACCCAATCACGCCCACGAGTGGTCTTCGGCGTACCGCGTCATTGGATGTAAATCATTAATGGTGTTCATTAGGATCACCACCAAAGATACATGATAGCCTTGCTGAAGGCTTTAACAAAAATCCCACTCAACTACTTATTATTGATGTCTTAATGATGTTACTCAAGCTTATTATAACAATGGAAATTGATTAAAAAATTATATTTATTTAGACATAACCTACTATCATATTAGTATCATGTCTGATTGGTAATAATAAAATTGTAAAATATTTACCTAATAGTTTCATGGGATTGTTAGCTTCTTCCTCTTTCTGCTCATCTTCCTCCCGCTTGGCTTGTTCCTCGGCTAACTTCAGTGCCATGAAATTTCGTGTGGCACCCGCTTCTATTTCATAATCTGTGTTCCTTGGGTCTGTTTTGAAGGATATCTCTTGAAGGCACCGTGTACACTGAAATATTTGATAGTTTCATATTTAAGCTTGTTCTTATTTCATACATTCTTATTTTAGTTAGTAAAGGAATTGTAAAACACACAGTTTTACAATGCCATTTCTTTATTCTTATTGGAAATCCCAGTCTGCGTGCAACAATGCACCAATGGTTAGTTTCAAAGCAATCAGATTAATGGTATGATGGTGCACACACAAATATTGATTTTTATTGAAATATTCAAAGATTGTGATATGTTCAATTAGTCTCACACCTCTTATGTCCACAAAGTAATCTAATATTGATAGAATGTTTGTATTTCTTTAAGAGCTGATTGTTCTATGGCCAGATTGACACTATCAAGTTGTTAATTTGAAATTACATCAGTTTTAGAAACTGATCAGAGGAATAGCATATCTGAGACTTATCTAGCAATAAAAAAATCAATAAATTGAAAATACAATTACTTCAGCAAGTTCATGTTCCCCCTTGTAGGCTATGTATGTTTATCTATAGTAAAAGAAGACCCATGGCTAGTATCAATAGAATTTTTTCCAACATTGGATCATTCAGATGTATGGTTTACTATTTGTGTGTAAATAAATAAATAAATTATATTAAAGACACAGCATTTTTTTTATACAACTTAGTCGGTAAACAAGCATATGGCCCACCTGATGGTAAGCGGTTACCGTAGCCATATGGACGCTTGCAACACACGAAGCATTGCTCACGCGTTACCGACCTTTCCCCCCTCCCCTATGAGCTCTGGCGACCTTACTCACGTGCAAGAACACAACTTTACACAACATAAAGTTATTTGGCTGCGGTATTCTGTAAGGTACTGTACTTCCCCAGTCGAGCTGCTCTTTGAGTGAATAAACGCTATGCTCTACCTCTCTTGAAAGCACATCAGCTTTTGATGTGCAGTCAACTGTACCAACATTTGACTCATATGTCACAAGGGGCCAGCAGAATACCAGTGTTGTGGGTAGCTCCCACAACTTTATACTGAGTCGGGGCCTTTTTTACTCTACAACCACAGATTATTATTATTATTGTTGCTAATCTTTTATTTTTCATTATTATTGTTACTATTTTGTATGTACCTACCTATTTTTATTCTGTATGTTCTGGTGGAAATAAACTATTTTTTCTTTCTTCTATTCATTTAATGAAGACAAAGGATAAAACTAACTGTTCATTGCATTTATAAGTAAAACAACATTTTCTAGCCATCAAACAAACAGCAACACATCTACAGTTTTGCAGCCACCTCACAAATATTAATTATTGGTTTGGCAATATATCTGCTTTGGTCTAAGTATTACTACATAAATAAATTTACTGCGAAATTCTTCACACACTGCTATCTGATGTCAATGTTAGCAGAGCTTGTACTATGGAAACCAGATAGCTGATATAGGTACTACATAATTATACTACCTACTTTGTTGTTCGTAAATAATGAATGTCCAGGGTGGGAATCATTCCCACAACCTACTGTGTTATAGGTAGGGGTCTTACCAACCACACCAACAGGCCGGTCAACTATTGTTGATGATTATGTTATACTGACTTTAAATACTCACTTTTATATAAAACCTATAAATTCTTATACCAAGGTAGTCCTCATTCTCAACATCTTCCTTCCTGGCATTGAATTTTTTACCCTTATAGATATATTCACCGCAGGTTGCACATCGCATGTTGAATGGAGCCATAAGACGGACAGTATATTGGCGATTCTTCGCAAGTTTCATGCGAGGGATCTTCGACGGATCGAAGTCCGGTGGATAGTATTTCTGAAAGCAGTCGTTAACATGATTATTGCCTAAGATTATTGCATTGTATAATAATATATGTGGCACGTCATAGGTAACATTGAACCATGAACTTTTTATTAGGAATAAGATTAATTTAATGAATACTTACGTTTAATACTTTTCTTTCTGACATCTTGTTCTAATTTAAAAGAAGAAATAAGTTAGTAATCAAGATATAATTTATCTCAAACAAGCGAGCGAGGAGTTTCTTTCTTTTCACAGTTGACAGTCAGTTTCATTTCACGGCAGTGTTGCCGGTCGTATATAGGGTTGCCATACTTAAGACCAAAAATTGCCTTATTGAAATCAAAATTGCCGTACAAAAAGTAATGTTTATCTTTTTCTAGAAAATCAAAAAAAAAGTTCGCTTTTAGAGATCGCTCGTCGTTTCCCCCTTAAATATTAAATAACGAAGTATATCGTCAGTAGCGGCATCTTTCAAACCAGACGGCTTTTTTTATTATGGTTTAAAACTCGTGGGGGCAAGCTACGCACGTTCAATAGTAATTTTTTTGTTTTATCGCGGGTACTTACCTAAAAGAGCGATTTATGCTCTGACTGACTGCCGGATTTTAGCGTACGGCAAAAGCCACTCTGCCGTACACCGTACAATTTGTTTTCTTCTTCTTATTATTTTTAAGTTTGGCAACCAAGCCCAAATAAGGGCTCATTTCTGCCAGTGTAGTTATATCTGTGGTTATATTATAGTTTCCAGTCACAATAAATCACTTCACATTATAGTCCTCAGACATGCCTCAGACAGTCACCGTCCATAAAAGTCATGTTTTACTACAATGGTGGTCATTGTACTAAAACTCTTCACATACTTTTTGAGTCTCGATACACATAATTAATTTCATTTCACTTGACTGGTGCACATGGATGATCTTGAATGGGTAAAATACCACCAAAAATACACAATAAAACTCAAAAAACAAATTTATATTAATAGGAATCTACATAGGATAGGATAGTAGGACTGTGTAGTAGGATTATAATATTAGTAGGAAGTAGGATATATGACTGCTAGTATTTTCGCCTTTGTTTCACGGTTTCGAACGTGAACTGCTGGCAAATGCTTTGAGGCGGGTGTAAATTAGTTTCTCATAAATCTTACCCAACACGTTGAGCAGACTTATGGGACGGTAACTAGAGGCATCGGACCTAGGGTTGCCGGGTTTATGGATCCCGATAACGTAAGCTGAATATGAGCTGGGTGGGGAAGAGTTTAATCACTTTGTTAGTGATTTTGTCTGAGCACGGGGCCTTTCGGGGGTGGATCTTCCTGATGATCAATTTAACTTCGTCAGGGGTCACCGGAGAAGAGGGTTTTCAACAACGTCTGAGGGCGGAGTGGGAGGAGGGGGAGGGGTTACAGGGAGAGCGAGTCTACGTTCAACCTTGAGTTGACTTTTTCCAAGTGAGTTTTCCCAGTACCCTCCCTAGGGAGGGTACTGGGCGTGCATTGAAGCTCGAGACTTGCGGCGAGGCATTCAGTTTTGTCCTCGTAATCAAAAGCTGGCGGAAGGTTGGGCCTATTGAGTGGTGGCATGGGGGCTACAGTGTCCTTGGTCACGACACGGGATAGCCGTCAACAGGTAAGGTGGATATTCTTCTATGGTCTGATCCCATTGAGTTTGACGCATCTCCTGAATGCGGACCTTCAAGACACGATGGAGAGCGCGCATGCAGGCGCGATTGGGTTGGCAAGGAAAAGAGTCAAAGGCCCAGGAGGCCACGCGACCCTATTATAAAGGGTTCATGTATGGTGGGAGTACAGAACAGGGTGCAAGGTTTCCCCCCTTATGTTATTCTGCCGCGCTTGAGTAAATCCCTAAATCCCCGCTTGGGCTCCCTCCCAACTACTACTCCCATCAACCTTGGTACATTGAGATTGTGGTGAAATGCAATCCTATGGTAAAGTAAAAGAGAAATATAATTTTAAATTAAGTTTTATAATTCAACAAGCACAAAACACATAAGACTTTAGTCAAACAAGGTAACAACACTTCAAATTTATAACTGGTTATATGCATCCACTTGAACTTAGAAGAAGAGAAATTTCCTGAAACCGAATAGAGTACTTATAAAAAAATTAAAAATCTGTCTATAATATCTAAAATCATCACTTGTCTGGCCTAAGTAACCGACCCCACGCTCAAATTAAAACTAAACCAAAACTGCGCATGCCAATCTTCTGCATGTCAAAAATTGCATAAGCCTTCCGGGCATGCATGAGCTTAGAACCGTCTTTTATGTCCATACGCACAGTGTTACTTGCGCTAACTGGTTTGTGCAGTCATGCTTGCATACAAGACGTAGCGTGTATAACCGGACTATAACATTATAGATCGAGATCCCAGGGCCGCCAGACATTACTTATTTTCTGACGGACAAAATGTACTTATAGAATTAAGTAGTACGATTGCACAAATACTCCAGCGACATTTTAATTGCGTTTAGGGGATGTTTGGCTGATGCGATTGGTCTAGCTTCTTGCAAAAACTATTGAAATAAATCGTCGTTAATAATCTTTGAGAAAATTCGTAATGTGCATAAAATACATTTCATGCCCGGTAACGGAAATTGCCCGAGGGGACAAGTTAGCAGGTAGGTATATTCATACGTTTCAAGAACGTAGTACTAACACTACTCAATTCTATAAGTTTTGTCCGTCAGAAAATAAGGAAGGTCTAGCGGCACGGGGATCTCCTACTATTAGGCTCAATTTATTTTTGCCTCGTATTAAGTTACAATTTCGTTGCAAAAATTCGCTTCCTTTCCATTCCGCGACAATGTACTTAAATTGAGCTTTATAGTCGACTTATGACATCCTCCTGGTCGCCCGCAGAGCCATAATGGCTTTTAATTCTTAATCTATAGTTAGTTATAAAGTATTTTTATCAACCTTTCTAACCTTTCCCGGCGATTTCCACCAGCGGCAAGTTCATGTTCCAGAGCTGCTATTTTCTCCTCGTGACGTGTGCGCTGGGCCTGGGCGCGCCTTTGCTGCTCTTCGAGCGCCAGCACTATCTTCTCCAACCTGTGAATCTGCTGCTGCTTGTTCTCCAATGTGGTAAACAGCTGTTGGATCTCTTCTGCTTTGGCTGCTATTTGCTTATTTACCTTTTTGGTGTAATAGAAACTGAATGTTAATATATTTTCATTTGCTGATTAGTTCCATTATCCAAATGAGCTGTGAGGAGATGTAGAAATGTACAAAGATAAGTAGTAATAAAGATAAGGTAGGCTATTAATTAAACATGGTGAAAATTGATTTGATACATTTCGTTTGACTTATTTGTTAAATATGCGTACCTATGGTACGTTACGTTCAAACCATACCTAAGCAAAAAGGCATGTTTTGAACTAGCTTATATCGATGCACGTGAAGGGCAATAAATAAGAGGTTTGAAAAATTAAAAAGAAAGTGGAAAAAAACCCTTCTCACTTCTTCAACAATTTTCATACGATGCTCGAGATCCTGTTGCAAAGCAGCGAGCTCGCGACTCTGCTCTGTTTCTTTATTCTTTAACATGTTGATCAGCTCCTCACGCACCTGCATTACTCATTAATATTACCATGAAAATGAAGATACCAGAGAATTTACCACACCGATATCTTCAAAAGTGATTCCAAAAAAAAAATTTGGTACTAAAATGGCGATTATTAACGAGGAAAGACATAGGAACCTTGATGACTCTTGCCTGGGCACGTGATGTCTTGTCTTGTTGCTCCAGTTGCTGCTCTTTTTGCACTAGCATTTCAGATAACTCTTCATTGCGATGTACTGCCTCGAGGAGGCCCATTTTCAAATTCATAATCTGAAATTTACAACCAATATGTACAAATTACAATCTATAAATAGATAATTTCGTCGAGTCCGCTTTCAAGATTGTATGCGCTTCAACGTTTTGTCTATACTCTATAGTGTCTCTATAGGATCGTCGCTACGACACCGTTGAAGTTTTGTTACGTGAATCGAGGCACAGTAAGGAGTCACGATAGCGACAACAAGAGCACGGCGGATAATGTCAATAATAGCTGTATGTCGTGATATTTGGTCGGCGCTTAGGGAGCTTGAAAGTCTATGGTGGCTGTGTTCGTTGATGAGATCTCCGCAGCTGCAGCGATGAGTCTGATTGGTTCTGGAACCACGACGAAGACAAATACACTAGGGTTTAGGGTGCTAACACACTGGGAAGCAATGGTGATGTCGCTGGCTACGTGGCCATGGCTACCTCTGGCTTCCTACGTTGCCAAATGAGGTTTCCGAAAAAGTAGCCAGTGGCTATTGACTGAGTTACTCTCAGACTCTCAGTCATTCATTAGGTAGATTTCGTTGGGAATGGATGGACTCTACGTGCAGAGAAGAGATCGTTATTCGTCATACCTATTATATTATCTGCGTTGTAAAGGAAAAGGAAGAAAACTTAAAAGTTATGGGTCCATCCTTTAAAATGAAATGAAAAGGTAAAAAAAAACAAAACATGAATATTTTTTTTATTATAGTCTTAGGTCAATCTGTATCGAATCTCATTGTTTTCGCACAAAACACGAATACGAGCACGCGGGCCTGGCAACTAGTTGGCTACTGACTGAGTACTGAGTGAGGAAGGTGTAACTTGTAGTACATACAAAATACTGGCGACTTGGCTACGCGTCGCCAGGTCGCCAGATTTTCCAATCTCCACGTAAGGGCCCGTCTGTCGTGGCTACACTTCCAAATTGGCAACGTCGCCAAGTGAGTTAACTTTCATACATTTTAATACGAATTGTTTGGATACGTAGCCGGCGACGTCGCTATGGCGTCCCAGTGTGTTAACGCTCTAAATTTTATACGGTCTAACATTGTCCCGGTATTTGTGTATGGAATAGCTTGCAACCAGTGACTTGTTTCAGTACACAGACACTACACTAGACCACACTTTGTTTTCAGTAAAACTGCAAATTAGAATATTGCAAAGAGACATTTTGATCATATTATTATTATTATTTTGATGATTTATTATCTGAAATTTAATTGGAATTGAGATGTGCTCTTCTAATATTACTTCTGTAAGTACATCCAAGGTACCTCTTGTTGTAAGTCTTGATAACTTATTCCATTAGGAGCTTCTAGACAGTTGGCAACCGCTCGGTTGTGCGCCTGCAAATCACGCACGTATTGTTCGTACTGAATCACCTTTTGTTCACTGTAAACAGATATTAACCATATTTCACTCTACTTAAAGCCCTCTTATTATGGTTTTATCGTATCTTATTAGTTCAATAATAATTTACTTGAGTTTAATATTCTTCGTTAGTTCCCGTATTTGACACTGCATTTTTCCAACTATTTCTTCTTTACTTAAAAGTTCAGCTGCAAGTTTTTGTTGCAGACCTACTTTGTTTTCGGATTCCTGAAATGTATGTATGTTATTTTATCGTTACGTTTTTTATAAAATTAATGAATTTTGATTTTTTATAATTATAATTAGAATCACCTCGGAGACGATGTATAAAAACTATCAGGTACATAGTACTGGAAAGAAATTTTATCTACTTTTATGCAAGCACATCAATGGAGGGATATAGTGGAAATGTATGAACAAGAATATTTACAGCAATTTTTGTGAGTGTTTCCAAAAACCGAACTTTTTCTTTTTTGCATGCAGTAACTTCATCTTCAGTAATACGTAAGGTATCTTTAGTAGCCTGCAGTTCTGCCCATAAATCCATTTCTCTCTCTGTTGGTAGATCTTAAATAGAATAATGTTGAATTTAAGTTTTGTTATTAGAAGTCGTCATCATCAGCCTATAATGTCCCACTGCTGAGCACAGGCCTCCTTTCACAAATTAGGGTGAAAGGGAATGGGCAGATACACCGCCACGCGGATCGGTGGAGGTAGGCTAGAGGTCAAACTACTGTTGGAGTTTTCAAGCCGCCTAAGCCTCTAACTAGCTTAACGACTATTACAATTAAGTGATAGCCGGGACCAACGGCTTTTCTTGCCTCGATTTGAAATACCACTAGGCGGTCACCCATCCAGGGACCAACCGCGACAGTCGTAGTTTAACTTTGCCGATGGATTAAGAACGGCTTGTCATGCTACAACACGAGCGCTGCTTGCTTATTGGAAGTAATAAGGATTAATTGTAGGTACTCAGTTTATTACATTAAGCTACACAAATGGCTATTTGTATATTACCAGGATTTGGTCTACTATTTTCTAGCTCAATTATCTTAGACTTCAAGTCTTCTAGAGCATTAAGATTCTCTTGTAACGCTGCCTCTGCAGCTTCTTTCAAGCGGACTTCTGTCTGTGTCATTATTTGTTGCTCCTCCAAAGATTTATTTAAATCTTTTAGTTGAAAGTTTAGGTCTTGTATTGTTGTTTTGTGCTGAGAAGTCATTTTTTCTATTTGCTCTTTGAGAACCAAGATTCTGTTCAAAAGTTAAATTAGTTTTATTAAAAATGTTTGTATATATTTTTGGAAAATATTTTCAAAGTTTCGCTTACTCGGCCTGCAGAGCATCTCGTTGTTGAGCCAATTGACCACTGGTTACTTCACCAGTCTTTAATGACTCTTTTAGTTTACGTGCGCGAGCTTCCAACTGCACCTCTCGACTGCGACTCTAAACAGAATCATTAAAAAATATATAAATTAAGCAGATGATAACAGGAATTATGATAATATATCAATATACGGTTATTTATGCCATTTATTTAGCTCAGGGAGTGCTGCTCTAGCCGATAGAGTGAGACTCCTTCTTAATATTCCTTTTTATAGTTCCGACTGTCACTCCATCAGTCTATCATTCATAGAACAGTAGGTATCTTTAACCCGTAATAGATTACTATGTAACTTGCTGAAATTTTCATAAAATAAAAAAGCCATAACACACGTATGGATCAAAAGCATACATCAAAAATATATAAAAAAGAAACAAAAATTCGAAGAATTGCATATTAAAAGAACGACGTTTTGTTTCATCAACAATAGTAGGTCCATACATTCGTCAACCTTGGCCTTATTTAACTGCTCAATACTGTTCGGTACGGAACACAAAACTCATTTTAATGAATACCTGGTCTTCCAAAACTTTTACAGTGCTCGTGAGACTGGCGATACTAGCTTCAGCCTCGCACAGTTGCCGGTTCATTTTAGTTACACGTGTACGGGTTTGTCGTAGATTTGCCTCCGTATTTGCAAGCTTTTCCTTTGTAGTATTACGGGCAGCACGTTCTTCTTCCAATTCACGACGTGTTTCATCGAGTGCTTTAGTGATATCATTTTCAACACGAATTTCACGCATCTCATATACAAGTGCAGCGCGCGCTTCAATATCTTGACGAAGGCATGCTATTTCACGTACCAATGACTCGCCGACAGTTACTAATGCACTGCGTTCTCGACATGCTCGCCTGTATTTATATTAATTGTTAGCATTATATATGTTTTATTTTGAAAAATACCAAGAAAGGAGGCCATTACTGAATATTGAACATTTAAGGAGCTCACTTTGAAAGTTTAGTAACTGTATCAACAGCGTCTTCAGCATGGGCCTTAAGTTCACGAAGCGCATCACACAGTTCAAGCCCCTGAGCATTGTAATGAGCAATCCTCTTAAAGCATTCACCGCCCCCATCTTCCTTTTGCAAGTCCTGCATTTTGAAAACAAAATCACGATTAAAAAACAAAAATCAATTAAATTAATCATAAAGTGATAACTAACATTTTTTTCAACAAGTTCCTTGACCCAGTCGATAACTTCTTGCCGCGCTGTAAACGCCTGAAGACACAAATCAGCAAAACAAGCAGGAACATTACATACTTTTGTATCTAGTTCGGCTAAAATGCACTCATCTGAATTCGAATAAAAAAATCTTACTGTAATTTAGAACTGTATGTAAATAACCAAATAAATAAATAACAGTAAGATTACCAATTGGCACAGTGGTGTTTATAAGTTCTACGGCAGTGTCGGTAGTCGAAGAAGCAGCGGTATCGCGACAAAGTTGCGACACTTCTTCCGCCGACCAGTCCGCTACATTGATTACCATCAGCTCTTGCCTATGAGAGCATTCGTCGTTACAAGGAACGCCATCCCGTGGCATACGCTCTCGCATGTCACATAAACTTTTAAACACTTCCAATACTGCTTGCTAAAATTAATTCAGAGTTATTTTAATATTTAAATACTCAATCAATTCTATTACAAAACTTCATTTAGCTTATGCATTTAGCATATATGCTATACTTATATAAAATGTAAATTTTTCAACTCCTTTCTTTTCTAAATAGGATCTAGATATAAATAGTTACTTGTTTAAAATCCAACTCCTTCTTCAGTTGATGAAATTGTTTCTGTTTCGTATCATACGCCGTTTTGATATCCTGATCTTTGTCTATACAGCCTTCTTTAAAATCCAACTCCTTCGTCAGTTGATGAAATTGTTTCTGTTTTGTATCAGACGCCGTTTTGATATCGTGGTCCTTGTCTATACATTCTTCTTTTTTAGAACGCAATGGGCAACATGTTGCAACGATCGTAGGATTCCTATTAAATGTTACCAAAGGAGATGTTGGGGTTTTAGGACGAGTGGGGGTTGCCAGGCGCTGTGGAGTATTGGGCTGGCTTGCCGGAGTGGAATGACGTTGGATCGGATACGCAGGAGTTGTCGGCCGACTGGGCATGCGAGGCGTTTGCGGCCGACTTGACTGCAAACTTCTCGGAGTTTGAGGCCGGCTGTTTGTTATATTCTCTGCAATTCAAACAACATTACCTATACATTTCAAATTCATACAAGCCTTTATTCGCAGAATGCGATGCGAGTGCATGCATCCATCTATACATACCAATCACATGTTCACTTTCAAAATCTTCTTCAATACGTCCAAAATCTTGGAAAATATCTACATTGTGTTTTATTTCTGGATAAAAAAGCAATTTTATATTAGTAAGGTATAAAAGTTTAATACAATAATGTTACTACAGGATGTTTTTTTTTTAAATTAAACGCAATATAAACTTAATTCCTGCATGATTTATAAAATTCAACCCGCGTTTAATTGTAATCTCAAAGAATCATAGCGTAATTTGTACAAAAAAATTAACATTTTTAGAGACTTTAGAATGACGTAATAATTGATCCTTGGTGCCTAAGGAATAACTTGAGCCATTTTAGAACCCCGGGATAAAATTGCTAATGTCTATGGCATGCCGGCGAATCGCGATTATTCGCGATCAAAACCATTATGTTGTTGTTACGTTTTGCGGGGTTTATAAAATATTTCATGTATATTAAGATATGGCTGGTAATGTAATCTCAATATTGGAAGTGATTTAAATTCCTCTAAAATGTTAAATTTTTTGTACAAATCAATGTATGGAACTCGCCATGATTCTTTATGAATTCAAACTTATTTGACTCTACAACCAGTGCTTTGACTTAGTCAAAGAATTAGCCACTAGCATTCTGAGAAACCTTCGAGTATTTAGACTAAATACTCAAAGTGACAAACAATTAAAGGTCAATTTCGATAACTTCTAGCAACTTGTGACAAAGATTGTCGTACCTGCATAATTTTGTTCGCATTGTGACGTAGAAGCATAATATTGAAAAAGTTTTGTATATCTTTTATTTTCCATATATCCGAAAAATAATAATTTCATTATATTATATAATTTTAAAATAAATTTTAATGCCTCTTTTATTTTCTTCAGAATTCAATGGTTTCTTTCAGCGTTTTGTTCTAAGACCTCTAGATCAGAACTTGCCCAAATGGCTAGAAAAAAAAACTATATACTGAATTAAATGCTTAATGTTATTAATGATATTCACCGAAATGATCAGTCTCGTTAATCTCTTGTGCATCGTAACAAGTTGGCACGTATTCCTCTTCCATGTCCCTCGAGGGATTCTCGATCACAAATGATTCAGATTCTTGGGGCAGAAGTGGCTGCAAGAATAATACAAATAAAACGTTCTGGGAATAAGAAGTTTATGTTGACTCACGTTATAAACCGTGTTCCTAATGTAAATATTGATTTATGAAAATATCTCTATATAATTCGTTTTTTTTTCAAATTGTCCCCTGTGATTGTCCCTTTGACTTAGATTGTCCATGAGGGTCGTTAGTGTAACATAATTTTCATGAATGTGATTTATCTGCGATTATTTTAAATGTATGAGTAATTTTAAAATATCTTGTTACATATTATAAATAATACCTAAGTACCTACACTAAAAAAAAGTAGGTGCTTACCTGAGCATCAGTTTTTGAAGGGTGACGTCCTGTAACATTTTTTCCCTGTAAAAAAAATATATAATCAATGGTGCTTTTTATTATTTTGATAGCTCAGTGGAAGTGATGTTGAATGCCGAGACGAAGGTCGCGAGTTAGTGATGGTAACCTGCCTGGCTTGCTAAACCTCCCACGGGTGTGTTCTAACAGCTGCAATTGAGAGCAAGTTAACCTTCCTGTGCTTAACACCCTCGGCCACATCATTACCATGTTGCGATCGTGATCAAACATAGGCAAACACATCGCAAAAAAATTCTAGCTCGCTACAGCTGTCTTGTCTTAAATAGCTAGGGGTGGAGTAGCTGTTTCAGCGCCACGCATAACTGAAACTCAACAATTTTTTTTTCATCAAACCCATACGTGTCTATGGATAGGTCTTCAAAAATGATATTTAGGTTTCTAATATAATTTTTTTCTAAACTGAATAGTTTGCACGAGAGACACTTCCAAAGTGTCCCCCTGTGACTTCTAAAATAAGAGAATGAGAAAACAAAAAAAAAATATGATGTACATTACCATGAGCGGTCAAGGTATACACGCACACCAAAGGCAATTTTTTAAGTAAGATCATGGTAGAAATAAATAATATTCGACCTTTGAAGGAGCAGGCGAAGAGATTCGAGACGGTGACAGACGTTGGCAGACGGGCAACGTCACGTTTCTGTTCGTGGCATTACGAGCAGCGCGCGCTGCTGAAGCGGCCGTAGCTCGAGGTAGAAGACGAGGAGCTGGTGCATCTAACACAATCACAAGCTTAGTCAGTTAACTGCCTATAAAACTATGAACTATGATCAATACTTACGAGGTTTGTCTCTCTGTCCTTTTGCTGTGGTCGTCATAATTATCGTCTCAAACGAGTGAAATTGTTAATTAGTCGAAATGGTAAACGTCTGCAATTTTGTTTTTTATGTGTGATAAATTATAAAAATATTGAGTGTTCTATAACTATTTCTGAAATGTCTGTTTGACGTTCCATATTTAAAAATGACAATTATAAAATATTTTATGGCTGTTGAGTTTTGGTCAATTTTGTATTATACCACCCTACTGCATGAATGTACCTAGTGTACCTACCTACTGTTAGTTTTATCGACCACCTATTACTCAGAATATTTAATACCACATTATATTACGACCGCGTGAAGAGAAGAACTGAACCGATTCCTTTTTAGTTAGGTTTGATTTCTGAATAGACAAGAAATTTTTGGTTCACCAAATAGCAGATTTTATCGGTCCCTTGTTCAAAAATATATTAGGGTGTTTAGGTGTCCCGAATGTTCCCTAAACGCCACAAATAGACAAAAATGGAGGAACATTGCTAATGCAGCGGTCATGCGCGAAAGGGAAAATCCATGACCACGACCACTCTGCCAAGAGTGCACGACTAAGAAGAAGGTGGCCCGAACTGCAGGACCTTTATTTGTATTGTGAACATTTACTCGTGGGATCTACTTGCATGGGTCCTCCCTCCTTGGTGAGATGTCGTGAGATTTGGCTCGACCCCTTCCTCCTCACAACTATTTTCACGTGAGATTTTTCAGTACCAATGCGAAATGAAAATATCGAATAATAAAATACTTAAAAGGGAGCTACAAAGTTTTGATAATTTAACCCAGGGATCTCGAAATGTACAGTTTCTTGCGCAAAAAATTACGTGATAGGTATTTGCCGAGTCCCCCCGTGAGATTGATTCAGATTTGGCTTGACCCCTCCCCCCACTAAACTCCTCACGTAACCCTTTGCTTTCAAAACACTAGGTACGATACTTCAAATACCTACAAAAATGTTCACACTCATGTTTTTTGACTCATGGAACGTATTTTTTGCAGGAGGTTCACAGGCGGGCGAGCAATCCATACACATATTTTTATCCATGTAGCCACAGTAAATTAGACATGAGCGTCGACCAATAACTTAAGGTCATATAGGTGCTGATATGGGTGCTGATATATCGAGTATATCTCAGGATACTGACCGCGGCTGGTGAAAAATGTTTTATTGTTGGCCATAGAGGATATAACCACTAAGTTCCTTATTCTTCTATGATATGTCAGTCACATATGAGTCACATATAATATTTGCTTTTAGAACACAAAGATAATGAGTATAAAATTTTTGGTTAAGCATTAAAGTTTATCAAGAATTAATAAAACGTTTCAAAGCACAAAATTGAAAGTAATGTAAATAAATATAATGTCACTTTTAGTGCCTGGAGAACCAAAACAACAAAGTAAGTTCTGTTCCCAGAATTACTATGCTTTGAGGCTTTGACGGCAAAACTTAGCGTAGTCAAATTAGGATCTACGATTGACTACGGCGATAAGCCATATTTCTGGAATGGCCTTTAGAGAATTTGCCAATTTTCTGTAACGGCCATTGGAAAATTAACCTAGTATCTTGAATGACCTTAGGTGACGTCGTTTCGTACTACGTCCGATCCGAATCCGATCCGTATTCGTGAAAATATAGATCTATTTATAGAAAACTCGGACCGAATTCGGATATTGCTTTTCTCACTACCTCCGATCCAAATCGATAAATTCAGACGTCATTTTACACAAAACCACAGCAGAGCGTGTGGCACTCGTAATTTATTTATCCGACACGAGCCGGTACCAGCGCTATGACCATCACGTGTTTTTTTCGTCATTACGTAATTAGACACCTGAAGGATCGCCATACTGGTACACCATCTCCCGGTCTAGTCACTCTCAGATCAAGTTTGAGGAATAGATCGTGTTAGGTAATCAAAAATAAACCTTATATCAGGTTCCAAATTCAATTGTTTACCAAGTTTACCTCTTCCAGTCAGATAAACTTTGGTTTCAACTAAGCAAGTTTTTGTGATAAAAATTAAGTGAACTCCTGTATCACAACATAAATAGTGTTACCTGTGCCATGAGTTTTCGCTTTTTGCAGAAGCACCTGATGCATTTAAGACCTCTACCAAGTGTCGTATCCCGCAGCGGTTGCAGCAACCAGTATCACAAAGATTTGCCATTTTCAAAACCAAAGCCACGAATAATACTGATACTACGGCAAGTTACATTATTGCATTTTATACAATTAAGGTAACAAACAAGAATATGGCCCGCCTGATGGTAAGGTGTAATCTATAGACGCTTACAACACTGGAGGTAGGTATTACTCGCGCGTTTTCAACCCTGGAAAAATGTCTGTGTTTGTAGTAGGTATTGTGCGGATCGTCAGATAGTTAAAACATATGGTGAAATGCTGCATGTTTAATAGTGGTATAACTCTTCTGCTACCTGTAATTTGGTCAATAATCCATTTCATCCTTAAGTAAAAAATTTAGTTTAGACCCTGTTTTCCTTAAATAACATCTTCATCTTCATACAGTGGTAAATTATGTAAGCTGATGATATTATTCAATTTTAATTAATTAACAAAATTAATTAATTTTCCCTTCCGGCGTTCGTAACCGCATGAAGCTGGAAGAATGCCAAAGACTGGTATCTATACTTACATTGGAGCAATTTTGAGGTCTCTCAGATTACGATGATGATGATACCTAATGATTGTGAACCGCAAATAGGTCAATACGCCGTGTCAATACCCAATTGGAAAGTGGTTCAAAAATTAGCAGTCATTATGATTTTACTAACTTCACTAAACAAGGATTAGGCCACATTGCTTCTGAATTTTAAATTCACTAATTTTATTCAGTACAAATTTCTTGTACAGAAACCAAAATCCGATCCAGTGACTACCCAACAGCTGAGTTCTAGCGTAGGTAATGCACCACGTACCCTCACCGACGAGGTTAGTCATTTTTAGGGTACCCGTAATTATAAAAAAAAAACTGGTTGTGGGTATATACACATAAAATAACTTTGTATAATTCTGTTGACAGTCAGCTAGGCCGAAGTCTGCGAACCGAGTCAAGGATGAGCAGGCTTCAGGCAGACAACATGCCACGATACGATCAGCTCACCCGGAAAAAGAACGGCTAATGCCGGCACCAAAAGTTAGTTAATATTTACACTATTGTAATATCCAAGATAATTACACTAACCCGGTTGAGAGCTTGCTCGCCGATTAGTCCGCGTAAGGGTGCTATGGCTAAATTTTGGGCCGGCATCTTCATGTCAATTATTTAAAAAAATACTAGCTGTCAGTTTCACCCATGTTCCCGGGATAAAAAGTAGCATATGTCTTTCTCCATATTGTTTCAGGGGCTTAGTCGTGAAAAGGGAACAAATAGATAGAGTTTCTTCTGCATTTATTATATTAGTAGGGAAAATATCCAGCACAAACCTAATCCATAACCGACTCTTGCTATTATGTTTTCCAGAGACCATCAGTAATAGCTAGAAGGATAAATGATACCAAAGTAACAAGCAGGATTGGAAGACCTAAAATAATCGTACCAGTCACACAGGTAAACAAAGATATCAAAATCATTACTTGCCAACATCAGTGCAGATTTATATCAATAAGGATGTCTTTTCAGAGACCAGCACCTAGAATGACGTACAATAAGACTATGTCATATCTACCTGATCAGGTACATCTACAGTTTTTATTTGCGCAAAACGCCCCTATTTTATATCAAGTTTAAAGTCGTTATTTGTAATAATGTGGTACAATATCAAAATACGATAAGCCAAATGTTTTTTTTCTATCTTATGTTGATTTATATGGATTTAGGAAATAATTAAGCAACGCGAAGACTTGGAACTGAAGCAGAGTGAGTTATCAGATCCAGCGCAAAAGTTGGATACCAATAAAAACGGTAATATAATTTACCGTTAATTAATAATGTAAAACTACAAAATTATAGCATATTATACCCACAGGTAGTCGGTTGTCAGTGGGACTTTAGCTTTTATCAAATAAAAGCTGCCTCTCGCGGTTTCACCCTTGTTGCCGGCACAAAAAATAGCCTATATCCTCTCCATACCATAGGCTACTTGCGTGCTAAATTTTATTGCGATCGGTTCAGAAGCTGCAGACAGAGTCAAATATAATATCAGTATGGAAAAGACTACAATCCCTAGAGTAGTCCTACTCGACCATAGTGTAGACCCAGGTTTTGACCTATGAGATCTACTTGTGTTCAAGAATATTTTACGCCGTCGACTGCAAATTAGGTTTAAAAAGGCATTTATTTACTGTGTATAGGCCTGTTGTTAACCGCAATCTCAAAATGGTAAGTGATAATGTGGCCCAAGGTTGTAAGCACTCAAAGCCTATAAGGAACTGTCTCTCAAGTGCAGCTGTCGGAACACACTGATACTACCGAAATTAAATAGTTTTTTTAAAGTTAGTATTAGAAGTTTTATTTATAATCCAATGAGTTCTCGAGACTCTTCTCAACAAATTTATATTCAAAAATCGTTTATTCAATATAGGCCCTAATAAAGCACTTATGAACGTTACAATTGCTTCTAACACCGTTTCGGAATACACTTGAATTGAGAAGACTCCCGGGAAGAAACTCAGCCAACTCAATTCAACTTTCCGAATGAACTGAATGAAATGAACCGGTATGAGCGTATTAGAGTCAGTCTTTTCATAAGTGCCTGCGAAGGTCTATTTGAATAAATGTTTTTGTATAAATTTCACTCCACATGGCGTCTTTGGGTAGAAGTTTGGCATTGCATGCATTCTCCACAAGTTTTTCATAATGCGCAGTGAGTGAACTTACAATTAAAATGGTTATTTTTTTTTTCATTTTTTTTTCTTTCTTATCCTCGCGGGATACCAAAATTGCTTTCGCAGCCGACCTCTTGGCCACCCACCACATGTGTACTGTAGACAGCAGCTTCGGTAGTTGATAATTACTTCGCGAAATCTTACTTGTTAATTCCTTTCGGAATCACTCTGAATACATGACTACTTATATAATTTAGTTGGTTTTGAACAACCATAGATCTAACTTAACCATAGATCTTCGATACAACAGAATCTTTAACTTCGGGAAGTGATAAAGGAATGCAACTAAAGATAATTTGGCAAGACAAAACGGTGCGGTTTGAGAAAATGAAAAATGAACTTAGAGATCGACAGGTTTGATAGTTTGTTGATCTAATACCAAAAGATGAAAAAAGTCGAATAGTTTGATAATGAATTTAATGTTACAGAAAGCTATATTGGAGTTATACACAAGTATGGGTAGCACTCATAATAAAATGACTGAGCTGGGTCAGAAAGTAAGTTTGCCTCCACATGAGGACTTGCGAATCATGAATGTAGGCAAAATGACGGCAGAGCAGCTACTTCAGATGTGCGCTGGTGCACGTATTGCAAATCGACGACAGCGATACGATGGTAATATAAATTTTCTTTATTTAAATTATACGGGGTGGATACAACAATACGACATTAAATGAAACCAACTTCGATTTCGTTGTTGGTCCCATAGTAAAAGTTGATCGTATACGTGAGTTCTTTACGTGGTTCCATTTAATGTCGTATTGTCGTATCCACCCCGTATATGTCACAGATAAAGTATGAAACCTAGGAATTCTATACAATTTCTAGGAAATAGGATAACAGGAAATGTATACAATGACGAGCCAGTTTAGGGAATGTGTAAAACATTTTTCAAAAGTTATTTAAATCACATATCTCCCAGGATTAACGTATTCATGTCCTAGGTGTTATAATACAAGTCCTGAATTGTGTAGTAAACTCTAACTTAGATGATTATGTTAAATTTCACACATTGCACAATAAAAAGGATCATTGGATCTAGCGCTCACCGGTTGCTGCCACGGCAATGCTCGCTTCGCTCGCTCATCTCGCGCGCCGTATTATCAAAGTTCTAACCTAACCTAACCGATCTTGTCGGTGTGGTAGATATTTTTTAAATAGTAAGTTCAATAGTAATCAGAAAAATAATTGCTCCAATACAAGTTATCACTTAGTGTAGACCTAAGAACTTACGTTAATCATAATCAGTTTACAAAATAAAAACAAAAGTTCCCAAAAAAAAACATTTATGTGCTATAATCTACCTAATCTCGAATTTATCACAATTCTGATCGCTGAACATCTCCTATGTATAGATTAACTAGGAAAAGTGTATAATAAAATTTATTTGACACATTTTTGACATTGTATATATTTCCTAGAAATTGTATACAATGACGGATTGATAGAAAGAAAACAGAATGCAAATATACCATTTTCGTCAGTCTGTTGAACACGCTAATCTCGGAAACCATTGGATTATGGGGTAGTAAGTCAGTTTAGCTTTACTTGGGGTAACATAATATAGGCTTATTATTTTATCGAAATCGGCTTTCAGGAGAAATGCATATCATGAAGGCTGCTTGAACAAAGCCACGGGTGAAGAGCTAGTTGTAAATAAGTTAAACTCTTTATTTTGTCTACCTACTTCAAAACAAGGAGTCGATATTTATTTTTATTCTAGAACCTCAAGCAAAGATTCCTATAACCATTGACATAAACAAATTGTACAATATGCCAGCAAAACTATTTGGGACTTGCAATCAGACATTAGTCAAAATAAAAGAAATTCTCGAATATTTAGAAGTATTGAAAACAAAAGAGAAGGTTCGTGGCTCCGCTGTGTTTTCTTATAAAAAGGCGATGACTGCTCTATGGTCACTACCATAGAGCAGTCATCGCCTTAGTACAAACATACTATGGTAGGATAGTGATCCAAGCTGGATGTCTTTACCTTTCAAGTTGAAAATCTGTAGCGGCAGCTGAGAGTCTTCCTTCCCTCCTTCGTCCCTCCTAGGCTTTGGTTTTCTTACCATCTTGAAGCACATCATCATTTAGCTTAGTGAGATTGTATAATAGTCAAACACGCCTATCAATAGTAAATAAACAAAACAAATAAAGCCTATACTAACCAAACTATTTCAAATTGCAGGATATAATAAGCACAAAGAAACTTCACGAATTCCGCGCTGAGAATGAAATGTTAAAATGCTCATTAGATCAAGGAAAAGTAGAATTTTCTAGAGAATTTGAGGGAATGATTGATTATATACGGTAAAACTCTTTTAAGTTAATTTATGTGCAATTATGTTTTAAATAATTACTACTTTACAATTTATTACGTATCAGAAAAACAGTGAATAAGACAGTAGACCTTGAACTCCGAACAGAAGATTTGACGCTAGAGTTGTCGCAGCTCGATTCTCAGAATGCTGACCTTCGCAAACAAATAAACAATGCTGATCATCTTAGACCAACATATTCACAAAAAAATAAAATTGAGGTAAGCACAATGATACTAAATTTTGCATCAGTTGTTTCAGTTCTAGAAAACATTTTGCTTATCAAAAATAACGTATGCATAGCGTTAATCTAACTATATCTTAAAAAATATGAAACTGACTGACTGACAGATAAGAGTTAGAATATTAATAGAGGATGTCCTAGCTCGAGTCGGTACGAGCCGTGAGCACAGCACGGGTACCATATGCCTCAAAACAAAATGCGCCTACATAGTTTGAACGACTAAAATACATGCCAATTTCTCGTTTTTTATCGATACTTTTACCGAGAAAAAATGACAAGGAATCCATATCGACATTTTCTTTGACTGTAAATCAACCTAGTGTACGATATATCTGTGAATGAATCTATATATATTATGGAAACTGCTTACGCTTCGCACAAGATAACGTAAACACTATTCTATATTGTATAACTTCCTCAATGTGTAATACTTTTGTTATTTTTACTATGTTAGTGCATACAATAAAGAATATTTGATTAATTAATTCATTAATTCTGTAATATTCTTAACTTTATGGACTGACATATCAACGCTCAACCCAAACTACTGGGAATAGGAACGTGAACTTTTATGTAAGCGAGCACTAAAAAGGGGATTTTGGAAATTTAAACTTTAAGGGGGTGAAAAATATAATAAGATTTTTCATACAACCAGGGGTTTGTAATGATGCGTAATGATGCGCACGCGGTATG
Organism: Achlya flavicornis; assembly: GCA_947623365.1. Lineage (NCBI taxonomy): Eukaryota > Metazoa > Arthropoda > Insecta > Lepidoptera > Drepanidae > Achlya > Achlya flavicornis. The sequence goes on along the minus strand of OX392473.1, from coordinate 11,526,226 downwards.
ACGCGACGATGACCATTCGTAGGCCCTGATTGGATGAAATTCATTAATGGTGTTCGTTATGATTACCACCAAAGTTACGCGTTAGAGCCCCAGTTCAATAATGTACGAACTGCAGTAGTATTTATATACTCTGAGGTTGTATCATTGAATGCCTTCATCATTACTTACTACGGACTACGGATAGTGTGGATAGGGTATCTGATTTTTACGACTTAAATTTCAGTACCGCCGTATCTAAGTTTGTAAACGAAATATTTCCAATTGTGCCTTAAAATATTTACATCTCAAATACTTTTCACAGGATTTGGAAAAACAATTTAAGGAAGAAAAATGTAAAAATAGTGTGATCAGGGAGCAATTAAACTGTTCAAAAGGCCAAGTCAAAATGTATACCGAGACCGTTACACAATTAGAATGTACCCTAGAGCAGACCCGAGCACAAGTATATACCCTGGAGCGGACCGTCCAGCAATTACATGAGCAGGTTACATTTACCTTAATGTCTATAATATCTAGCGCATAGTCGCATAACCGAATAGGTTCCTGCGGTAGAGAAGCGGTGTGGAAGGGGTGACTGTCAAGAACAATTGAATAATAAAAAATAGAATTGTTATAATTGGATATATATTATTTACTTTTCCCGCCTGACTGACTGACTGATTCATCAACGCAGAGCCCAAACCGCTGGGGTTAGAAACTAGAAATTTTGCACACAGGTTATAAGCTTCTATAATGTACCCACCCAGGCATACGATAAGAAAGGATTATTAGAAATTTCTCCCCTAACTTTAACTCCCCTTTGGGTAACTTAGCGGAGGCCGCGGGTGAAACCGCGGAGCGGAGAGCTAGTAATCAGATATGACAATAAAAAGCAAACAAAATTAGTTCAATATGATTTACCTTATCTATTCTCATACTGAATTAGCTTAATTGGTGACAGAATCGTAACTTTATGTAACAGAATAATCAACTGCAGAGTGATTTTGAAAAAGAATTGAACAAATTGACGGAATCTATAAGAGAAAACACAGCACATTTGGAGGATATAGCAGACGCCCGTGAAAAGCTGCAAAACGAGTGAGTCGATAAAAATAATTTTCTTTTTTGTTGTGTAGTACTACGTAATAATAGAACATAATTATGCAAGTTTGTTAAGTTAGTCACTCCACTCGAGTACTCGAAAGCAGTGCGTAATAGAGCCGAGAGTGTAATTAATCAAAATGTTCTCTGCTGACTACTGAACCGGACATTTACTCAGTCGTTGTATCCTCCCCATTAGGGAGCTCCGACCACTGTCTGGTGAAATCTGTATCCCATTTTTCTCCGCCTGATTTAAGCCCTGAGGGAACAAGGCGGTTGTGGCGATACAAGTCAGCAGATTGGGATGAGATGCGGCACTTTTATGCTTCATATCCTTGGCGAGCTACGTGCTTTCTGTCGGATGACCCCACTACCTGCGCCGATGCTATAGCTGGTGTGTTACGCCGGGGTATGGAATACTTCATTCCATACTCCGACGTATCCATTAGCGGCTCAGCCCGTCCATGGTACAACACTGGATGCCGTACCACTGAAGCTCTCAAACAGAAAGCGTACACTGAAGGGCTAACGCGCGTAGTACCAAAGCCTCCGACGTTGGCATCAAGAAGAAAGCGTACAATAAAGCCGCCAAGCAATGCAAGAAAGTGCTCAAAAGAGCTCGTTTCAACCATATTGGCCGTATTGGCTCCAAACTTGCCACTTACCCTGCAGGTAGTAAGGCTTTTTGGTCCCTGGCCAAATCGGTTTAAGCGAATTTTTGCCGCTCGTCACTACCTCCACTGACCAAGCCCGACGGATCACTGGCCCACAGTGCAAAGGACAAGGCGGATCTATTCGCAAACCTTTTCGCTAGCAACTCTTTCCTAGATACCACCAGCCAACCTCCACCTTGTCTTTCTCACTGCGGCTCCGCAATGTCGGATATCCGCATTCACCAAAAAGAGGTTCTCAAAGTGCTGCGTGGACTAGACGTGAGTAAGGCCAGTGGTCCCGACGAGATTCCGGCGGTAGTATTAAAGACCTGTGCCCCTGAGTTGTCTCCTATTCTCACGCGCCTATTCAGACTCTCTCTGAAAATAAGACGTGTACCTAAGTCCTGGAAGCTTGCAAACGTCCAACCTATACCCAAAAAGGTTAGCCGTACAGACCCGTCGAACTATAGATCTCTAGAACTATAATCGCCAATTCGGCTTTCGTCCTGATCGATCTACAGGAGATCTCCTAGTGCTAGCCACCCACCTCTGGGGCGAGGCCATCGAGAAACATGGTGAAGCTAGCCGTTTCACTGGACATCTCGAAGGCTTTCGACAGGGTCTGGCATGATAGTCTGCTCAGCAAGCTTCCCTCATATGGACTGCCCTCTAGTTTCTGCGCCTGGATCTCTGATTTCCTGAGTGGACGGTCTATTCGAGTGGTCATCGATGGCTGCTCGTCAGAACTAAAGGCGATCAACGCTTGTGTTCCTCAGGGATCAGTTCTCTCTGCTACGCTGTTTTTGCTGCATATTAATGACTTGCTGAGACCCGGAATCTATGGGTACGCAGATGACAGCACCGTCACAGAGAGTTATGTATCCGATCCGCGGGCTAGTAGGGCCACAACAGAGTCTCTCAGAGAGGGTATGGTTACGAGGTTGAACTCGGCTCTGCAAATTGTATCCGAGTGGGGTACCGCCAATAGGGTCGAGTTCAATGCCTCTAAAACACAGGCCTGTCTCTTTTCTGCAAAGAGGAGTCTCTTTAACCTGACTCCCGCATTTCGTGATGTATCTGTACCGTTATCCAAACACCTAGACCTTTTGGGTCTCAATTTATCCTCTGACCTTAATTTCGGACGGTCCATCGAGGCCAAGGCCAAGACTATTGCCAAAAAACTTGGAATCCTGAACAAGGTGAGACGGTACTTCACAAAGGAACAGCTTCTAAATTTATACAAAGCTCAAGTTCGACCTTGCATGGAGTACTGTTCTCATCTGTGGGATGGCTCAGCCAAATATCAACTGGCAACTTTGGACTCGTTAGATAGGCGCGCTCGAAGGATAATTGACGATAGCGACCTAACGAGCAAGAAACTGCAAAACCTGGATCATCGACGTCAGGTTGCAAGTTTGACGGTATTTTACAGATTGTTCCACGGAGAATGCGATAAAGAACTCCATAATCTTGTCCCTCCATCCCCGTTCTTCTATCGGACCACTAGGCGTCGGGGGGGTCTCCATCGCTTCGTCGTCGACATTCCATCTTGCCGTACCAAGCGTTTCGCTTCCTCTTACCTTATACGCACGGCCAAGTTGTGGAATGCTCTCCCGGACAACGTGTTTCCAGACACTTATAACAGGTTTATTCAAGGCCAGAGTGAACAGGCATCTTATGGGTACGCGCGGTCCACCCTAGACTACATCTTCGCTTACCATCAGGCGGGATTGCGGTCAAGCGCAAACCTATATAATATAAAAAAAAATGTAATTAACAATTATATGCAACAGTATTTTTAGTAATTATTGTTTTTATTTTCTTGAGTTGCCAATAAATCTATATTACTCTTATGGATATCAACAGGAAAGAAGATTTGGAGAAACGCCTCGGAGAATTATCAGAACACTACAACGGATCTGTTAAAAATTTGAAACATGAAATGAATATAAATGTTAATAGACTTATCGAAACTGAACATAAGTACGATCGTGAAGTGGAAGAAAGGAAAAAAATTGATGCGAGGGCTGAAACGATGTATGTTCAACTTATTGAGTCAGGATTACGTCAGAAGGAGTTGGTAATTAAATTAGATGCGCAAGAATCAGAATTGAGTAAGTTATGGATTATACTTGACTTGATACATTATAATAATTATAAACAAAGTAGCTGCCCTGCGCGATTTCGTTTGCGTGGTGTCCTATCCAATACCCTACCAGCTTTCTTAATTTTTTTTCCGTAAGAAACTTCTACAAAGTCACAGTACAAAGTATTAGAAAACTTTAGTTCTCAAGTCACTTTGACTTTGATTTTGAGTGAGATAGAGCGTAGCGTTCATTCGTTCAAAGAGCAGCTCGACTGGGAAAGTAAGTAAATAAGAAGGAATACCTTACAGAATACCGCAGCCAAATAAATTAATGTTGTGTTCCTGTGCATGACTTAGGTCGCCAGATCTCATTGGGGAGGGGGTATGGGTCGGTAACGCGTGACCGCGTGAGTGATGCCCCGTGTGTTGCATACCTCCATATGCCTACTTTAACCGCTTACCATCAGGCAGGCCGTACGCTTGTATACCGATTTAGTCGTATAAAAAAAAATAAGGTTAAGGCCCTATTTTACTCACGTCTAATAGCACTTATATACGGGACATTACAAACATAATGTGTACAGAGTACGTGTCTGCCATACTGTCACATTTATGGATAAACAAGCTTTCCGCCCGCGGTTTCACTTTCATTCCTGAGGAGGTAAAGAAGGGGTTCTTTACCTCCTCAGGAATACAAAACTTTAACACTCTCTAAACCCCCTTTAAGGGGTAGTTTTCAAAAATGAATAATGAATTCAAATGTATAAATCATGTATAAGTAATATATACATATGTAAAGATGTATCTGAAGTTGGTGAAATTGGGCTTAAATCATATTAGATGGAAAAACTCTGCAATCGCATTTGATATATCGCGTTATTTTTATGGGTTTATTTATTTTTAAGAAAAAATGACTAATGCTCAAAGCGAACTTGAAATGACTAAATGTGAGTTAGAAAGAACAAAAAAGGAATTAGAAGTGTATAGAAATCGAATTACGAAACAAAGTGGAGTCATTGAGGAAATTGAGGTACGTTGTCTTATACCAACAGATTTTTTTAAGTACCAAACAATTTTAATAAATCGTTTTCAATTTATTACTACCTCACCTATTCACGTATATATTCAACATTTTAGTCTCAATTCAAGAAGTCAATAGAATTGGAGAAGAATCTTAAACATGATCTGTCAACAAAAGCGGAATATATCACAGAACTTGAAAATAAACAGTCGTTATTAGAGCAACAACTGCAAGAGAGGTGAATAAATAATACTTACATAAGATTTGAATACAAAAATAGGTCTTAAACATACTAGCTTCCGTTCCACGGTTTCACCCGTGTTCCCGCGAGTTATTTTGTTTTCCCGGGATAAGAAGTATAGTAATGTGCTAATACATAACATAATCTATGTACCAAATGTCATCCAAATCCATTCTGTAGTTTTAATTGAAAAAGCAACAAATATGTTCACGTACATTTATAATATTAATAAAAAGTAGGAATTGGAACAAGGATAAGATAGGATGAAGGATTTGCATCAAATATACAAAATTTCATCGTCATTGTCGAAACTGACACTGCTGCCGATCATTGGAAAGGTTAAGCAGACTGGCAGCGTTTCCCCTTTGGATGGCCGAACTAGCATTGGGAGAAAAACACCTTTCGTTGCCTATATTTCGTTGTTTATATTTAATATTTTTCAGTGAATGTAAAATGAGCTTGTACGAGGAAAAGTTGACATCGCTAAAAATTCAAATCACTGAATTACAAGAAGATTTTGGTGAATTTGAAAACCTGAATGAACTACATGAAATGGTAAAAAAAGTGATGGCATGTTTAGATATCCATATAATACTTAAGAACTTATTGTTTATTAAATTCGTTTTATTCTACATTAGATTAATCAACAGCGTGCAAATTTGATTGAAGCGACGCGACAAAACGAGGAACTTGTTGTTGCACTACAAAATAAGGAAACAGAACTAGAACGTCACATGGACAGCCTCGCGGAACAAGAACAACTTATAGAACAAAGAAATGGCGTGATAAAAATTTTGTCTGAAAAGGACGTAGAACAAGCAAATATAATAAAATTACTACAAAATAATGTAGAACTCAGAACACGGGCTGATAGTGAAGTATGTTATACCTAGATGTTGGTCCATAATTTTTCTTATTTTTTTCTGAATTTCGCTGCCCTTGACCGGTCTTTTTGGAAAACGTGGACGGGTGAAGGATAGGGATACAGATACAACATGCAGACGCCATTACATTATTAACTAAAAAGTTACAGTAACTTATAATATTGTCATGGCTCAAAAAATATTTTTAGCAACGAAATCACATAATGTTATATTTAAAATACCAAAATGGTACCTGTAAATTGTCTTGTGTCTCGTGGTTTTTCCTAATTTTAATTGGGAGGTGATTTATAAAAAAAAAACCTACGTACATCTTAAATTCCAATGAAAATAAAATACAGTTTTCATGGTTTTATCTCCAAAAATGTCGAAATTCCCGTACAACCTTTCATATCTACATGAAGCAAGATTTTCCAAAAATAACTAAAAAACTTACACTTTTAATTATGACTAGTACATTCAAGTAAACTTCATGTCTAACTTGTTTAATTACAGCTTAATCAACAACTCTCAGAAAAGAATACCGAAATAGAATCACTTATTAATAATGTGGAAACAAGAAAGAAGCAAATATCACAATTAGAGAAAATCATTTTGACATTAGAAAACCAAACGCGAAAAGCTAGTTTACAAATAAGAAAACATCAAGATACGATAAGCATGCTTGAAAATAAAATAAATGAATTAGAAACATATCACATGGACAATAAAAGTTTGATAAATGATACTCCAACTGACAATTTAGATAATCTAATTAAACTTCTAGAAGATGAATTGGGTACCGCTTTTGAAACAAATCCAAATAAAGAACGTGAATTTGTTGTACATAAAAAGAAACATAATGCGGGAGATCGTATGCGGGAAAATCATAATAAATATGAATGTCATGAGGGTTATAATCCATCAGTTCAGACGGAATATGAAACGATTCCGACAAAAATAGCAATAGGGAACTTAGTTAAAAAATCATACATATCAACTAACGAAGAGCAATACAAAGGAGATAATCTTGATCGCAAGAAAGCAATAACCAATATGGATACACAAAAATGGAACCCAGTTGATACTTGCCCCAATGAGTTAAATATTCCTCAAACAGAGAAAGAAAGTAATTTTCCACATATTAGAGGCATAATCCCACACACAAAAGATAATTGTTTATCTAGGAATTTGCAATTATTAACAACAAATCAACTTCGAGATGATAAAAAGTGCAAAATGTTCAAATTTGCTGGTCATAGACTTTAAATTGTGGTGTATTTTGTATCGTATAGTATTGGTCAATTCATATTCGTTATGTAATAAAACAATTAAATCTTTTTTTATATTTTATTCGAAATGTCACAAGAATGTCCTGAATCTGAAAAAATAAACGAATATGCACATACTGAATCAGTCGAATGTTTTTGTATCAGTCTACAAGCACTTTACAATTATTTGTATTTGTGTTTTCTCAAAAATGTCCTGAATCTGAAAAAGAAACGACAGGTTATGATGGTGACTGGTAAAAACAAGTGCCTTAAGGTCACTGTAACGGGTTTTTATTGTTTTTACCTTCGTAGAATAATATGGCTATATATATATATTTCAGTGATTAGCGACCGAGTAGTTCATTTGTCATATTAAATATGGCATATTGTGGAATTGAAGTGCTGGTGCCGTTTCTTTTGTGAATCGCACTAAACTAATTTTAGTCACATCACATCTCTTTCTTACAAACATTATTGAAAAAGGATAGAACATATTTAAAGCTGTCAAATTAATCTTTGCCGTTTTAATTTACAGGTATTTAGATGTAACAGCGATAGAAGGCCACTAAATTTACGTTGAAACAAGCATTGGACTAATTTGAAAGGACTATACATTTTTTACATCCTAACATTATCAGCACCATTAAACTATTTTCGTACATTTCCCAAAATAGTCAGCATTACGGTTTTTAGAGAAAACAATGTGCCAAATTAACTTCTACGGTTGTCAATTACTGAAATACTATCCATATTCCATATTGTTTTTTAATAATAAAAGCTTAATTTAATTCCATCATCTGCCTGCCCTGTTCCCAATCAATTGGGGTCGGCGCAATATGTACGCTTCTTCCATTCATCTCTTCTATCCGTCATACTAGTATCCACTCCTTTCTTACCCATATCATTTTTCACACAATCCATCCATCTCTTTTTCGGTCTTCCTCTTCCCGTATATCCATCCACTTTCATATTCATAACTTTTTTAGTGACGTGGCTTTCATTTCTCCTCATAACATGTAAACGGTTCCCTCTCAACTTTTCAGTCACTGGCGCTACTTTCAGGCTTCCCCTTATGTACTCATTTCTTATCTTATCCATTCTTGTCACTCCACACATCCATCTCAACATCCTCATCTCAGCTGCATGCAATCGTCTTTCATCCGTCCTTTTTACTGCCCAGCATTCCGAACCATACATTAGGACAGGTCTTATCACGGACTTATAGATTTTCCCCTTCAGCTTTAAAGGCATCCGTGGATCACATGTTGTTCCTGTTACCTGTCGCCATTTCATCCAACCTGAGCTGATTCTCTGCTTTATTCTAGCTTAATTTAATTCCATGCAATACAATTACAATAATAGTACATTGTGATACATATGTGCATAAAGATGGTTTTCATTACACTCTCGGCTTCCTTCTTCCTTAAATACGCCTAATACCGCCTCACACAAGCGTGTCATACGACGACGTTTATCAACACACTTGTGAGGAAAAAAACAAATTTATATTTTTTTACCCGACTGACCCGTTGTGTTTCAGTTGTGTCCATGCATATCTTACAAACCACATAACGATACTTACATAGTACGACGAGCTAACGATTTTTTTCATCAACGTGTACACAGCACATTTCCGCACGACGTTCCATGTTCCGGGGCAATTTGTAGGATCCTTAAGATTCCCTGGAAGAAATTGCAACCTTGCAATAAGGCCGCATATTGTACGTTTTACTTAAGTCCATTCCGTAACTTATTTCATATTTAACCGACCCCAAAAAAGAAAGGTTTTCCATTTATCTCGTGTGTTTGTATATGCGCATTTTTTTTTAGAAACTACACAACCGGTCCTATGCCAAATCTACCCCAAGCCCCAATTGGATAACTTAAAATATACATTATTCCAAAAGATAAAACGTCCGATGGACTGGATTTTTTCAAATAGACCTTTGCAGGCACTTTAAGTCGGACTCTAATACCGGTTCGGAAGGTTGCATTTGCTGAGAAGTACCGGCAATAAACTCAGCAATTACTCTTTTCAAAACAAGCTCAGATTCATTACCTAATAGGTACCTAGTTAGATTCTAATCGCAAATCGCACTGACAACAATTGCGTGCCCCGGCGCGGCAGTTCGGCGGCAAAACTACAAAGGAGACTAAATTATTTATAAGATATTTAATTAGTAAATAAATAACAAACTTAAGTAGACAAGCCCCCACAAGCAGTATGACGCGTGTGGCAGCCATCGTCCTCCTCGCCATATTGGAGGGAAGTGAGCGACCCATCACAGTGCGCATGACAAGGGGAAATAAAGATATAAAACGAACAGATAATATCAAAATACCAAACTTGGATTATCCATATTGGGCACTGAGGCAGCTGAATGTTGTGCACGCAGTACTTCTCTCTCGAGCATGGCTCGGCGTCGCTCGAGCTGTGTGCGCACGCGTCCCTCGCGTTCCAACTGCAAGCTCTGCGCGAGCACTGCGCTCTCTAATCGAAGAACCCGCGCCCTCTCTACTCGTAAAGCTGTCCACGTGTCCGCTGCCTTCACGCACACAGACGATAGCGAACGCAACACCTATACCGACGTAGGCATAGGCACTTTTATTCAGGATCGTATACCTACATATTATATGGAACGGTACCGCAATTAAAAAACAAAGCCATTTATTCAATTAAGGCTCTACCTAGTAGCGCACTTATGAAGGTCAAAGCTACTGAACTTACCACCGTGTAGTAAGCCAGCCAGGCCAGCAAGGTTACAGATTTTTTAGGGTTCCGTAGCCAAATGGCAAATAACGGAACCCTTATACATTCGTCATGTCTGTCTGTCTGTCCGTCCGTATGTCACAGACACTTTTTTCCGAAACTATAAGAACTATACTGTTGAAACTTGGTAAGTAGATGTATTCTGTGAACCGCATTAAGAATATAAAAAACCACCCAAAAATATAAAAAAAACAAATTTTGGGGGTTCCCCAAACTAGAACTGAAACTGTTTTTTTTTTATAAATCCCATACTTGTAGTTATCTATGGATAGGTCTTCAAAAATGAAATTGAGGTTTCTAATATATTTTTTTTCTAAATTGAATAGTTTGCGCGAGAGACACTTCCAAAGTGGTAAAATGTGTGTGTAGCAAATATTGTAGTTCTTAATTAGATTTACCTCGGCATGAGTAACCTCATCCATAGGCATAGGTTCTTTTATTCCATCGAGCGAAGCGGCGAGGTCGCGCCGAGCGCGGATCATGCGTGCAAAGAGGTCGGCCGCCCGCTCATGTCTCTCAAGCATGAGGGCACGGGAGGCTGCCGCCGTCACCAATGCTGTGCGTTCACGGGACAGAGTCTCTACTTGCATATGCAGGTCCAGTAACTAATTACGTCAATATATGAGGTGTTAGAACGCCATCAAACATATTTACCACCACACCATACCATATAATATTTTATTGTTATGACACACCTCCGTCTGCAGCTCCTGAAACGGTATTTTTTTGGCATAGCAATCATAACTCCGTAATCGTTTAACCTCTAGGCGTAAAGCAGCAAGTTGGTTTTCGTACTGCGTCATACTTTGTTCCCTGTGTATAGTAAATATATCTAATAAGCATAAAATATACAACGTGTCCCAAAACTCAACGATAAGCGGGCACCAGAGGGTGGACATGCTCATGACTATCTACTCGAAAAAAAAATACCAATGTATTTCAAAATTACAACAAAAAATTTGAAAATTGACACCGCTTAACATTTTTTAAATACCATGACCAAACATTTTCAATTATCTCAGCAACCTAAATAGCACTGCTATCCATCTATTTTTTCTCGAGTGGTCATGAGCAGGCCCATCCTCTGGTGCCCGCTTATCGTTGAATTTTGAGACACGTTGTATATCTTTCAACACCTAATATTATTAGACACAAACATTAGTTTTTCGTTTTCTCTTTGATCTTTGATTATTTGTTGAAGTTTCACGATCTTTTGCTCCTTGTCCAATAATTCTGTAGCCATTTTATCTTGTATGCCATCAGCACCTTCTCCTTGCTTAAACATTTACCATTAATAAATCATTAAACATCTTAACATCGTGAGATTTAAGTCATAAAGACAAGTATAGTAAGTATCGCATCCATATCAAAAATAAGCCATCCAAGTGGTAAAAAGAGAATCATGGCGAGATTTGTACAAAAAAATAAAGATTTTAAAGACGTTGAAATGACGTTATTATTCATCTTTGGTGCCTAAGGAACAATTTGAGGTATATAAAATATTGTTAGGTCGCCGGGATAAAAACGCGACATTCTGTGCCAAGCCGGCGAATCGCGACCAAAACCATTATGTTGTTGTTATGTTTTGCGGGGTTTATAAAATATTTCAAGTATATTAATTTGTTGCTGGTAATGTAATCACAACATTGGAAGTGATTCAAAACTCTCTAAAATGTTTGTTTTTTTTTGTACAAATCAATGTATGGATCTCGCCATGATTCTTTCAAATCAATAACATTCTTGGTTGCTGAAATATACAGTGACAAACGGACAGACGTTACTGTTATTTATTGAAAACATTATAGTATATGAGCAATAATACAATAACATGTTTTCAATTATTTGGTCTATCACCTAGTGGCATAACCCCAATTTGCAATAAAGAGTAAATAAATTGAACATATTTCTATTCTAAGTAAGCATTGAATTACCGCAATCCTGGATAAGGCATTTAGGAAACTATCTTTATCATCTCGACTTTGACGCAACTCTTCTTCTGTGTGAGCCAACGCTATTCGCGTTACTTGAAGCTCTTTCCATATATCAGTCTCTCTGTCCGAAGGCTCACTCTCTATTTATAAAAATAATAATGCTGGATTATCCTCGTATAAAATATCAGTAAAATATTGATTTTATCATGGATATTTACCTTTTGAAGGTACATATTCCAGACAACGTCTCCGCTCCATATCAACAAGCCTAACAGATCGTTCACGCAAAGCTTGTAATTGTTCTTCTAATTCCTTTATACGGGCCTCCATCTCAGTGACATGTACTTCCGCAGATTTTATGTTCTTCTCCTGAAAAACTTTCTGACGTAAATATAGAAAATGTTTCTCGACGACTTGGTCTAGGAATAGCAATGGGTACTGCTTAGGAAACTTATTTGTTTTTAACTATAACGTAACGGAAATCATTTAATAACGATCAAAATTTGACCCCAGATCTTAGCAGTAATACTTGAGACAGCATCATGGCACCTGTTCTGCTACCTTCACCTGCAGGGACTCGGCGCGCGAGCGCTGTTCCGCCTCCCTCGCCTCTGCCGAGCGTTCTCCTGCCTCTGCCAGCCCGTGGAGTTCTTTCACTCTAAAATAATCGAACAAACATGCTATAAAATTGTGTCAGTAAGAACATTCAACCATTTGACCGGAATTATTATAATCAAACCTTAGCTCTAGAGCATCTCGCTGTCGGGAGAGAGCTTCAATAGTCACTTCTCCCGTTTTAGATACTTCAATTAGTTTCCTTGATCGTGCATCGTAACTTGTCTCCCGGTGGCGATACTGCAAAAATAAGGGGATCAAATATATATTTATATATATAATATAAAGAATATTTGACAAAAAATGGTATTAGGGCCATTAAGTCGAGATATATTGTACTATTCCTTGTGAACAAAGAACGTTAATCTCGAGAAAAAAAGTATTAGAAAATATTATCCGACATCGTTGGAATGTATTGTAGTGTCACAAGTCGACAACTTCACTGTCGATCGCGTATATGTTGCGAGTCTGTTTACAAGTTGCTCGAGGTCTTTGTGTTTTCTCTTGGCAGCTTCAAGTTCTGATCGCGACTCCTTGAATTGTCTCTCCAGTGTGGCGATCCGGGACCGCGCCACCCGCAGCATGCTCTCCGCAGTAGACACCACCTCCTTCAGGGCTTCTCGCGCTGATTTCTCTTTTGATAACTCATCACACAGCACCTACAAGAGAATCATATCACTATGTTTACTTATATCTCCTTGACTAATTAATGAACAATTGATATAAATGAGTTGCATTACTTGATAAGAAGGTGCATTTTCTGGAAACTGACGATGGTCTTTATTCTCATCGTTCTCTTTTTTCATGATATCGTCAATTTTGTTCTGAAGTATCATGTTTTCCTTTTGTAAACGTTCTATTTTTTTTATCAAACTCTCCCGATCCAACCATGACACTCTATAAACAGTAAACAAAGTTTATTATTAATGGACAAACATTCCTTCAGTTAATACAAATGGCACACATACTTTGCAAGTTTCAACGAAAAATGTATCTTAGCCTTTAAGTTTTCCACTACTCCAGCTACCATTCTGTGCAATCTTTCAGTTTCCTGATCAAATTCTGTGTTTTTTGTTTTCCAATCCAAATTCTAGAAAAAATATTGTCTATACTAATAGGGTTTCGTTCCCGGGTCCCGGGAATCGGGAATTCCCGGAACCTATTATTACATACTATTATACACGAAAGTGGTAAAGAACAACAGGACATATTTTGCGAGGGTAATACCACTCTTTGTAACGTTTATCGCAATGCAAACTGAGGTAAAAAAACTAACGATAAGGTAAGTAGTCCTGTCTGTACGTTGTTTTCCGCGGAGCAGGTTCAGAAGATCGATCCTTCGCGCCATAAGCTCATCACCCATGCTGAGCACTTCTTCAGGCACCGGTTTCAACTGGACATTTAGTTGCTGCAGCATTTGTGGGCCTGGTGACATGCAAACCCGATTTACAAATAGGTTCGAGAAAATTGAATTTTGACCATTCCAAAAAGATTCCAATCGAAGGATCTCGATCTCAGTTCACGAAAGATTTATCTTCAAATACTTATTATGTTAGAACAGGAGGAACAGATATCTAAAGAGAGTAGGTAATTATGTGCCTTTGCGCTACATTTTCCGCAAGAGCCAATCTCACCAAATTGTTCGCGAAAGTGACGTGGGATGTGTATGTATAGGGAAGCCAACACAACACCTTCATGTTACTAAAAAACATTACCCTCATTCCGGATCACTCGGTTAAATTTTTTTATCAATTTTTTTAAGTTCAGGCATAGATGTTCAGGTTACACATATTTTATAATAGTTTTACTATAGGTACCCATTTATTATAAATTATGACATGTTGCACTAATGCACTAACTTATTCACAATCGCTTTTTAACTAAATCAGTGTAATAGTGTCCTCCGTCTCACTCTTTAGATCACCAAATGTCACGTGTCAGATAAAGACTAAAGTTTGATGACTTTACTATGAATAAGGGGTAAATGGGGTAAATGTATATGCCCTATGAACGCTCATAACGCCTACATCGGAGCAAGCTTCATATACCTAATTGCCATATATATAATTGCTAATTTATATGCATTTAAATAGTTATTTATTGAAATAATGTGATTTCTATCAGTGTTTCATATCACTATGACTATAGACGGCCGTGTAATACAAGAAAATAAGTAATACAATACAGGGTCTTATTCCTAAAGCGATTTCTTCTAGCCTAAATAATATGGTTGACAGAATTAAGAACAAAATGGCAGCTGGTGTATCACAAGAAGATACTAAAACAAATAAATACTACACCTAATACATAAATTAATACTAAATCTAAATACATCAATTACCAATAAAATAAACTCTAAAATAGTCGTGACTTGAAATAACAGCACTAGAAAGAAAGATAAGATTGAACGTGGCGATGTTTAAATTTCTTATGTAATAGAGTGACATAAAATTTAAAACATTCTTTCTCAAGACATCCGAATTAGTCCAATAGATTGAGGACTTCGATTCAAAATTCAAAATCATTTATTCAAATAGACCTTCGCAGGCACTTATGAAAAGTCTGACTCTAATACTCTAATACCGGTTCGGAAGGTTGCATTTGCTGAGAAGAGCCGGCAATAAACTCAGCAATTACTCTTTTCAAAACAAGCTTAGATTCATCACATACTATATTTACATTCTAATCGCACTGAAAACAATTGCGTGCCCCGGCGCGGCGGCAAAATTACAAAGAAGACTGAATAAATATTTAATAAGTAAATAAATAGCAAACTTAAGCAGACCAGCCCCCACAAGCAGCACCTGTTCACAAGTATGACGCGTGTGGCAGCCATCGCCCTCCTCGCCATATTGGAGGGAAGTGAGCGACCCGTCACACGACGCCGCCGCAAGCAAAGGCCTTAAAGTGAGCATGACTTACTTAAGTCTGCCTTAGAAATAAAAAATAACTAAAGGGAAACACTAAACACACAATTTGTTATCACTGTGACTATTGACAAGTTTAGACTAATTATCACAAAATAAAAAATATAACAATTAGACAGACATAATATATCGATGCATTTATATCAAAATAAATAAATGAAGAACATTGAATTGAATTAATTTAATTACAATAAGTAATATAATCTGTAACCTAAAAACATAACTTATAATAATAATAATAATACCATAGTAAAAAAATAGTTATTGTTAATCGAAGATTGAGGACGATAATTCCAAAGACGTACAGCTGGTGTTGCAAGCGTCCATAGGCTACGGTAACCGCTTACCATCAGGCGGGCCGTATGCTTGTTTGCCAAATAAGTGGTATAAAAAAAAAAAAGGTTGTACAGTGAAAGATTGAAATTAAGTGTCAGAAGTGTGACAGGGATGAAATCCTTGAGATAAGAAGGAGCTTTAGCTTGTACTTAGATAAATCAATAACGATCAACGTTGAACGGTCTTAATTGACGCCGATTACCATCCTGATTTCGATAGTGAGGGTGTAATGTAAAACACCTATATTCTGTATCTATATCTATATTCTGTGATAGAGGCGGGCCGATTTAAATATAATCTATGTTACATATCTACCTACGATATGACTAATAAACAACACTTATCAACATTTCAGTACCCAATTTGCCGTTTATCTCCGAGTTCAACGGCATTTCAAGGTCATCACGTATCAATAGTAGAAGATCATGAGCTGGCCAACTGCTCACGGATAACAAGCGAAATTCTCCCACAGACTCTTCGCCTTTGATTCCTGCTCGTGATTCCAAGTCCTTGAGCAACGTGAACTGTTCCAGTAATGTATTCTGTTATAAAATAAAAAAGAATGGTTAACGTTTGGTTATGTTCTGATTGGACTAAAGCCGAAACAGTCCGTGTCTATACCACCTACTAGGTTATACTTTGCTGTTTACAAGTTGTGCAGTCGAGGACATAAATATGTAGGAATTATATACTTATTGAAATTCAACAATGATATTCTCTAACTAAATCTACTGATTGAAATTTTGAGAATTATGCCGGCAGAATCTTTTAACATTATATATTTAGGTAGGTACTATTATGATTTGTGCAATATTTCAACATTTGTATGTATACCGTGCGAATAATCGCTTTTGAGTTTCAAGAAGTACAAATTAAAGTTCTCAACCGTACCTATGTAAATAATTGATATAATTAAAATAGTATCAAACAAAGTCCTTATTTCTGTCTGTTCGTACGCTTATTTTTTTTAAGCTATTTAGTAGATTTTAATTTGGTTTTAAGTATCATTGAGACAATTTCTTCCGGAAGGGTTACTAATGTGTCTAATTAATTACCAGGACGAAGCCGGAGCGGGTTGCTAATGTAGAATTTAAATTAACTAATAAAGTTCGCTTACTTGTTGAGATATCAAACTCTTGCGCATCTTTATAAACTCCCTCTTTTTTGTGGCCAACAACCGCATCAATTTAGTCATCACGCAATGAGGCAAAATCAAGTCCTTGTCTGCAGAAAAATATATATAACCATTGAATTATTATGCTTAATTCAATGTATATAACAATATTTTCCGGTATTTGACAAATTGATCAAAGTTCTCAGGAAGTGATACTAAATACCTCCATAGACTTTGAGTCAAAGTCATAATTGATCGCACTTTATACCCCAATTATTGTAGGTTTCGTAATTGAAAAAAAACAAAAAAACTGAATGTTTATAATTTATCTTATATTATAATTATCGAGACACGCGACTTCGCGAGGTCTACAGCTCACAGAGCCACTAGAATTTATATAAAAATACACTTAAAAACTACCATATAGCTACCTACACACGTGATCATCCGGCTAAGGTTTGATTTGAGGAGAAGGCTAAAACTGCATGTATAGTTTCATATTGATACCTTGTTCTTGATCCAGTAATTTGTCACAGAAATTCATTAGATTTATGTTTTCTGGAGTTGAGACACTCGCTTGATTGAAGTGAAGTCGCTCCATAGATATCTTCGAAATTGGCTGAGGGATTTTTACCTACAAATGAAATAAGTCGAAATGTACGGACATTTCGACTATTATCGAACTCTCTTTCTTTGGGCCCTTCTTAAATTGGCTAACTGGATACATGAAATGCCTCTTTAAGTGATACATATTGACATTACTAGCTTCCGCCACGCCGCTGTTTTAAAAGTCAATGCCATTTATTCAATTTAGCCCCATAACTTATGAAGGTCAAATTTACTGAAGTTACCACCTTGACCTCGATCTTCAACTGAGAAGAATCCGGCAAGAAAAAATCATCAAGGTAACATTTTTAAAATATTTTTTGGACAATGTGAAAACTGTTTCTCCTATAAATTTAAGAGCTGTGCCCTTGTCGGTGTGCTTCTTGTATGTTAAAACTACTGTGTACATAATTAATAAAATACTCATAAAGCTTACAGTTGAAGGCGTCAAGCTTTGACATCTTCTTTCTCCGACACTGTTAGCTCTTTTTGGTGGATTCTGAAATTCAATACTCAGTTTTTTATTGCATTATTTTCATGACCCTAAGAGGGTGGAAAAATATAACTAACTGCTCACTAGCTGCCCGGCATGACTTCGTTCGCGTGGTGTACTACTAACCTATACCCTACCCTACCCTACCCTACCCTACCAAACCCACCCTACCCTACCCCTACCCTACCCTACCCTCGCAACTTTCTTATTTTTTTTTTTCATAAGACCTTCTCCTGTAAATAACAAACACAACACAAAAAGAATTAGCGAAATCGGTCCAGCCGTCCACGCGTGATGGCGTGACCAAGGGAAATAGGTATTCATTTTTATATATATAGATATAGCAGTTGTATAGGAAGGAACCAACCTATATTTTTCCCGTCCTTATCATCAAAATCAAATCCTTATAAAAAAAAACAAAATGTGTAAATAAGTCTGTTAGCCTGTCTGCGACCATTCATGCCTAAACGGATCAGGTGGAATTTGATGAACATTGACAGAGGAGTAAATTGTACATTCAGCGCAGTGGCATAGCGTGGTTACTCCCGCCCGGGGCGGAAATAAATGTTGCCGTCCCCAATTTCTTTCTGTTTCTGCCTCCCCGAGGTGCAAATAAATTTTGCCGCTCCCCTTATTTAGGTCTTACTTAAACTGAAAAGACTCTAAATATACAGTAAACCTAAAGATAACCTAATCAGTCCAAATTGTAGGTGCGATATAAATATGACACCAGTGGCGGATTTACCAGCAGGCTGAGTAGGCTTGAGCCTAGGGCGGCAGATTTTAGGGGTTGCAAATTTGGAGACCGTTTTTTTCTAATTTCTTGCAGAAAGGAGCATACTTCATACCCTGGCTTATTAGTCTGTACATGATAAAACTTTGATTTACTTAGAAATATATACCCAAAAAAATCTTATGCAATTCCAATCAAATTGTAAAGTAGAGATAATGCCGCCAAAAAATTAACGGCGGCAGCATAGGTACCTACTTGGGAAATTGTGTAAGTCCACTACTGAATTAAATGAATTAAATATTAAAGAGCCTTTATTATATACCCGTAATTATTATTTATTGTGAAATTTTGCCGCCCCCTAAAAGTGCCGCCACTACGCTAGCCACTGATTCAGCGGTAAAGGAGCTGATCACTTTTGTACCTACCATGTCACAAATCAATTAAAAAATTTCATATAAACTGTCAAGAGAGTGTCTTTTGACGCTGATTGTACCCCGAAGATGGAAAGGATACACCTACTTTTTACTTGGCAACGCGTATCACATCGTGCGGGACGGTGAGTTTATGATTTAAATACACATTTATGTACTTACATGCATTACTTGGCCGTTATAAGCAACAAGCCCTTATAAGGTAACGTAAGATTATTTATATTAAGTTTTTTGAATGCCATACGCAGGTACTCTTGTATTCTGATAAGCGGCCAATTCACAGTCCGTTGTGTTGTGCGGGACACCGTACCGGTACCGGCCGTCGAGCCTTTGCTGGCGAAATTCGCCTGTCTGGCACCCAAGTTGAAATCTACCAAGCAATTTGCGGTGTGTTCCGACAGTTGCACTTGAGAGCCAGTCCAAATTCTACCTTCTAGGCTTTGTATAGGTTGGAAATCCACACAATGGAAATCCTCTCGTAATATATATCAAGACGGTATAAACGATGTCCTGCCAATCCTCCTCCCGAATAAAAATGCACCAATAGAGTCCTTTTGTAATGTCCATAAAAATATAAGATAAACTATGCACCAGAATTATTAAAAAAGAAACAAATAATAAAGTAGGTATTTATAAATAAATTAAAACAACAATTAATTACAAAATCTTACTATACTAATAAATTAATATACCTAAACGATAAGTTAAGTTAATGATTAAATTTTATATAATTTTTTCTCCTCTCTTCTACATTGCTTAGTGCCCAACAGGGTCCATAGTATATAGTATTATTTATTTACTTTAAGGTGCCTATGTAACATTATATATGTAAGGAAAGCAAAATAAATAAAGTATAATCCTGATGTTCAATCATCCGCCATTTTTCATCAGCAATGTCTATTCGATATTTATGTATTTCAAACACTTTTTTTTTATTATGAATAGACATGTGTTTGACTACAATCTAACCATGGTATGGTATGGTAAGTAATGATGTAGCCAAAGTGGTAAGTACACACAGCTAGTACTACAAAGTACTCTACCACCGTGATATGGTTTCTTCACGATTTTTAAATTCACCGAAATATCAAGGATTCGAACCCGCGACTTTCATCACGGCTAGACTTAAAATATGGTTCTATACCATTCAGGAGCAGAGTATTTAAATATGTTATACTAAAGGCTGACGGCCGGAACGGGGAGTCCCGCACAACGTGTATTGGCCACTTTATCATGAAGTTTATAACATGCGTCTTGCATACCGAAACGTAACAAAAAAATTAAATGAACAATGATTTAGGTTTATGGCATTCGTTCTCGGAAGTAAGAGATTACATCTTAAAAAATCAATGATTTTATGTGAGTTCCTATACCGTTCATCCTATTGCGGTGAACCTTTGGTTAGTTTATGAGCGCAGACTAGGGAAGGTTACTGACATAGAAAAAAGGCGTTACAAGGCTAGAATAGTGTTTGTTATTTGTGCATAAGCATAAATAACAATTCGAAAGTAGGATGGGACAACAACAGACCAATATTATGAAATACTTCATTAACAATAATAGTGTAGCCATAGCCAAGCAACGTACTCTGTGTTTGAGCTGAACTGGGCTGGACGAATGCGCTCTCTTCCCAAGTGGCGAGCGCGAGCGTTTCCGAACGCCCAACGCCTCGGTATCTGAAAAAAAAAGAAGCATTCGGATACAATATAATAAATGAATAGACAGGCCAGTTGCGCGTCGTGGATTTGATTCCCATTTCCCACCCAAGACATACCTTCAATTTGTATGTTGTGTGATTATTAACAAAAAAAAAATGTAGGTAAGTATAGTGTAGAGTTATATCGGTTACCTGGTTCCATGGTACGAAAGCTGTGAAGATCTGCGGGGCGATTACGTAACTAAATTTCAACCATTTTCGAATTGAAATCGGTTCAATATATTGATTTTCTGATAACTTTATAACGTTCTTTTTTTTTTTTTTTTTTTTTATACCACTTAGGTGGCAAACAAGCATACGGCCCGCCTGATGGTAAGCGGTTACCGTAGCCTATGGACGCTTGCAACACCAGGGGTATCACGCGCGCGTTGCCGACCCTGCAGAAATCTCTTCACACCCCTTTTGAAGAACCCCATGCAGTACTCCATTGGGAAAACCACGGCGGGGAGCTCATTCCAAAGTCTGAGCGTCCGCGGAAGGAAGCTCCTTTGAGCCCGCACAGTACGAAACAATTCAGGTTTCAATATGTGAGGATGGACTCCCCGTCGATGGCGAGAGTTGCGATGGTAGAAAGTAGCCGTGGGCATCATCTTAAACAATTCTTCAGAACACCGTCCGTTGTACAAGCGGTAGAACACACATAAGGAGGCAAAGTCTCTCCTCAGACTGAGGGGCTCTAAACCGCTTGTGAGCTCGGGATCGTCAACAATTCTGATGGCACGTCGTTGAACCGAGTCTAAAGGATCAAGCTGGTATCCAGGTGCCCCCGCCCATAGATGACAGCAGTACTCCATATGAGGCCGGACTTGCGACTTGTAAAGTTGCAGCCTTTGCCCCGATGTGAAGTACTGCCTCGCTCTGTTGAGCACTCCGAGCTTTTTGGATGCCAGCTTAACCTTGCCTTCTAAGTGACTTCGGAACAAAACGTCGCTAGAAATGTCGGGGGCTTAGTGGGGTTGAAATGGACTAGGTTTAGTCTGTTTAGTGGGACGAGCTATCATAGCGCCGCGCTTGGAGGGGTGAGCAGGTACGCGTTCAACACGAGAGCCCGCCCCCCTCTACAGCGCAGATGGCGACCACCGTGGGGTTTTAGCCGGTACAAGTCCGGCATAACCTGGCCGCTACCCCCGGGGCGGTCGGGTATCCTATGAGGATTTCCCACGAAAAAAAAAAAAAGGTTTAAACTGCCCCAATCGGAGACACTAGTTAGTGTACTCTCGATTTCAGACAACAGCCGTTCGCGGCTTTCCTCCACCTCGGAACGAGGGATATTAGCACGGCCCGTGTAATAAGCGTCCCCTGTACTGTCGTCCGCATAACAATGAACGCCGTCAATAGACAGCATATCATTGATATGCAGTAGGAACAGTGTTGGGGACAGCACAGAGCCTTGCGGGACGCCGGCATTTATGTCCATGCTGTCGGAGCAGCTACCGTCTACGACGGCTCTTATGCATCTGCTGGACAGAAAGCTGGCAACCCATTTGCATAATCCCTCGGGAAGCCCGTATGCTGGTAACTTCGTTAGAAGACCCCGGTGCCAGACCCGATCGAACGCCTTCGCCACATCTAGGCTTACTGCCAATGCCTCACCTTGACTCTCGATGGCGAGTGACCAACGGTGCGTGAGATACACAAGGAGGTCACCAGCTGAGCGACTGTGGCGAAAGCCATACTGTCGGTCGCTCAACAAATCGTGACCCTCCAGGTATCTCAAAAGCTGCGTGTTGATCACTCGCTCCATGACTTTGGAGAGAAGGGAGGTGATGGCGATAGGCCTGTAATTCGTCGGGTCTGATCTGTCACCCTTTTTGGGCACTGGGTGCACATGGGCAGTCTTCCACGAAGACGGGACTTCCTTTTTGGTGTAGGAAAGCGCGAAAAGACGCGTCAGTACTGGACACAATTCAGGAGCACACCGCTTCAGCACCACTGCCGGTATGCCGTCTGGCCCACTCGACTTATGGATGTCCAGAGAAAGCAATTCCCGCCGGACCTCCCGTTGGGTAATGCTTATCTCCGGCATGGAGCTGTCACACCGCGGAATGGTAGGCGGTGTGGCGCCACCATCATCCAAAGTTGAGTTCGAGGCAAAGAGAGAGCCTAAAAGGTCAGCCTTCTCTTTAGCACTATGGGCCAAGTTCCCGTCCGGCTTACGTAGTGGTGGCAAGGACGACTGGCAAAAGTTTCCTTCGGCAGCCTTGGCAAGAGACCAGAAAGCGCGACTCCCAGAGGGAAGGCTAGTTAGCCTCTCACCAATTCTGCCGACGAAATCGAACTTTGCCCTGGCAATCATTCGCTTACTGGATCTCGAGGCAGCGTTAAGTTTGCGTTTCGCAACAGAGATGTTAGGGTCCTGATTAGTTCGGGCCGTGGTCCAAGCGTCGTACAAAGTCTGCTTATTTCGTCTAGCTTCTTTGGAGCGCCGATTAAACCACGGTCGTTTCTTCACCCCTGCAGCCACTAACGGGTTTGGAATAAAGCACTCCATTCCCGCCAGAATCGCCTCAGCGACGGCAACTGCACAGGTGTCAGGATCATCTGATGCGAAGCAAAGCTGCCTCCACGGGTACGATGCGTAGAATTCACGAAATCCATCTCAGTCTGCTGACTTATAGTGCCACACACGACGCCCGGGTGACCGGAGCGAAACGGGCCGCGCACAAGGCACCTGCGTCCGGACGAGACAGTGGTCCGATGAGCCAAGTGGTGCATCCACTGTCACTGCATAGTTGTCCGGTCGCGTAGTCAGCAGAAGGTCCAGTAAGGAACTAGTATGGCTCTCAATATCTGGGATTCTTGTAGGAGAAAGAACCAGTTGTGAGAAACCATAGGCCAGGGCAAAGTCGTGAGCAGTCCTCCCCGGGAAGTCAGTGGACCGAGAACTAAGCCACTCAACGTGGTGAGCGTTGAAGTCTCCTAGTATCACTAACTCCGCGGAGGGGTACTGCTCCAGAACTTTGTCAGTCGACAATTGCAGGTGCTCAAATAACCGGATTGTGTCCGCGTCACCGCTGTGGGACCTGTAAAGGCACGCGTAAACTTTGGTGTGGCCACCGTAATATACGCGCGCCCACAAAATCGACAGGTCCCGGTCTTCCAAGCCATGGAGACGGCGACAACAAATATCCTCCCTGACGTACATACATACCCCGGCACGCCGCACAAAGTTGTGCTCCAGTTTGTACCCGGGGTAGTGTAGATACGATGTATCATCAGGGCAGGATATTTGTGTCTCCGTGAGAAAAAGCAGAGTCGGCTGTGCAGTCTCCAGATGTTGGTGGACTGCATTGATGTTCGCATGAATTCCCCTGATGTTGCAAAAGTCCATTTTAAATGTGGACGGGGAGGCCGCTGAAAATCTCTTTTTTGTTTTTCTTTTTGGCATTTTATTAAAAAGGGGTTTTAGAGATTGAGAGCAGTCGCTGTGCCGGCAGCGAGAAGGACAAAGTGCAGTGTTATTCTGCTAGAGTGCTGGACAGGTGATGCGGTTTGTTGGTGCGGCAGACGGAAGGGCCCCCGGTCCCCCCCTGCTACAATCGGACGAGTCCACTCCGGTCTCCTTCTCCGGCACGACCGATTATACCAGGGATTATGCGCGAGGCGGCGGGTCAGCCTCCCAGGGCGGAGATTAAGTGATCCGTGGGTTCGGGACCCCTACAACCTGCGGGCAGCCAGCGGACAGCTGTTTCACCGGGTCTCCCTGACCGCCGCAACAACATGCCGCGCCTGCACAACCGTACAGCAGTATTACACCACTGGTCCTCCCACTGCCAGCACAGCCCCTCCTCATCGAGCTCTGGCGACCTTACTCACGCGCAGGAACACAACTTTACACAACATAAGGTTATTTGGCTGCGGTATTCTGTAAGGTGGAGGTACTTCCCCATTCGAACTGCTCTTTGAGCGAATAAACGCTATGCTCTACCTCTCTTAAAAATGGGATGTATGGATGTTTGTTAATGAATTTGACGGAATGGATTTAAAAGAATCATGGCGAGCTCCATACATTGATTTGTACTATAAAAAAAACATTTTAGAGGGTTTTGAATCACTTCGAATGTTGAGATTACATTACCTAATACCTAAATATTCACATACAGGCATTGAATTATTTTACAGCGTAATAATTCAATGCATACAGGGTTTTTTTTTCGAGCCAGTGAGGCCTTCTGAACTACAGGTCTTAGAGAAAAACGCTGTAAGGAGCTGAATTTTGAAGAAAATAAAAATGCCATTAATATTTTTTTTTTTGATGTTTTTCTTTTTTTTTTAATTTTTCTATTTCTGCTTATACTTCACTATACCAACAAAATTATTTATGACAATCTTGGTCACAAGTTGCTAGAAGTTATCAAAATTTACCTATTTTTTTTTGTCATTATGCTAATAGCTAATTCTTTATGGCTAAACATAGTGAGGTCCCTGCGACATTCGCTCCACCTCCACCTCGTCAAACTTTACGCAGGATAAAACCATGGTCAAGGAAAATGTAAACTAATATCTTGGATAACTTCTAGCAACTTGCGAGCAAGATTGTCATACATGATTTTGTTCATATTGTGACGTGAAGCAGAATGTCGAAAAAAAAAATTATTTTAAAATTCCATATCTCCGAAAATACTAATTTCTCTAGATAAATAATATAAATATAATATAATATAAATGGCATTTTTATTTTCTTCAAAATTCAACTCGGGGATCCTTTCAGCGTAAGACCTGTAGTTCAGAAATTACCCACACTGGCTAGAAAAAAACACTCCGTATTACTTAGGTACCTATATTCATTAATTTTATGTAAACTTAGTGATCCACTATTATATTTGGTATTTGAACCAATAACACCAAATTAAAATCCTTGAGTGAGACAAAACTTAGTTCATAAGACTAGCTCTAAGTCCAAACATAGTCTGCTAAAAACATGACCCTTCGTTTTGGCTTTGCCGTACTCCGGTAAAAACTAAAAAGGCCCTAACTAAATGGCAGTGCAAAGGCCTAAATCTACATCTACACTAATAATAAAGAGAGAAGAATTGGATTTTTGTGTGTAATGAATAAACTCAATAACTACTGGCCCAATTTTAAAAATTCTTTCACCAGGAGATAGCTAAATTATCACTGAGTAACATAGGCTATATATATATATATATACATTTCCCCCGGGGGAAGCCGGGCACGAACAGCTAGTATATATAATGATAAAATATTAAGTCAATAGTATATAAAGTCAGACCTTGACCAGGCGGTTGCATTTTTAGAATACCTAGTGCTGTATTTTTTTATATTTTCTATCTGAGATTAAAAACTTGTGAATTTTAACTTTTCAGAATTTGACATATTTTTCTGAGTAACTTTTTCTTGTACTTCAATCAAACTTTAGCGTAAAAAGTTTCCATGTAAGGATGCATTTATCATAGACATAAAAGCATTTATCTATAAATAGGATATGGACCAACTATGGACCATGATATGGAATTATATTATACTAGCTTTCCGCCCGCGGTTTCACCTGCGCCCCCTTCTCTACCCCCTTACCTACCCTACCCTACCCTGCTAAGGTAACATTATAAATAAAAATAAATAAAAAGCCTTATATTTCGTTGCAGACAACAAAAAGAGTAAAAAAAAAACCGGCCAAGTGCAAGTCAGACTCGCGCACCGAGGGTTCCGTACAAACCTGTAAGTATATAAGTGAATGGTAGTATAGAACTGAGTATTTGATATTAATTTCAATTTATGACGTATTAAAAAAAAACTACTTACTAGATCTCGTTCAAACCAATTTTCGGTGGAAGTTTCCACCGTAATGTACATCATATATTTTTTATAGATTTATCATTCTCTTATTTTAGAAGTTACAGACACACATTTTACCACTTTGGAAGTGTCTCTCGCGCAAACTATTCAGTTTAGAAAAAAATGATATTAGAAACCTCAATATCATTTTTGAAGACCTATCCATAGACACCCCACACTTATGGGTTTGATGAAAAAAAAAAATTTGAGTTTCAGTTCTAAGTATGGGGAACCCCAAAATTTATTGTTTTTTTTCTATTTTTGTGTGAAAATCTTAATGCGGTTCACAGAATACATCTACTTACCAAGTTTCAACATTATAGTTCTTATAGTTTCGGAAATAAATGGCTGTGACATACGGACGGACAGACAGACAGACAGACAGACAGACATGACGAATCTATAAGGGTTCCGTTTTTTGCCATTTGGCTACGGAACCCTAAAAACAATAATAATTAAATTCTATGTTAGTATTATAAATTTTTGTTAGTAATAAAGTTTAGTTCTTCATTTTAGATTGTTAGTTTAGATTTTACGTAATTTTGTAATTAATCGTAGGTTACATAAATTGTTTAAGTTAGTTATCTGCAAGAACCTCTCTGCAGGTAAAGGCCTCCTCCAAAGATAGCCAGTCCTTTCTAGATTGGGCTACTTGAATCCAGTTGGGGCTGGCTGTTTTTTTGAGGTCATCTTCCCAAATGGCTACAGGTCTGCCTCTCCTTCTTTTACCTTGCGGACCTACCCATGTGGTCACCCTTTTGGTCCATCAGAGATGGACCAAAGGTAACATTAGAAAACTTTATATTGTCGTTAAGTTTTCTTAAATTTTCTAAGTTTCTGAGCAATTTTCTTAATGTTTTTTAATGTAAGAACCATCTCCTGACAATAACAAACACAAAAAAAAAATTGCCAAATCGGTCCAGCGGTTCACACGTGATGGCGTGACCAAGGGAAATAGGGATTCATTTTTATATACATAGATATCTTTGGATATGGAGTATACTAGTCGAGCTCCAAGATCATCAATCAATCATCATCAATCATGCAAGAGTGGACTTACCTACTTACCTAAGTTACAGAGAGTCTTCTTCAAGAAGTATAAACTCACAGTGGTGACTCCAAAAGCTATCCTATAGCCATGCAATTTACAAACTCTACCATAACCTAATACCTACGACCCGTGCGACCATCGATATATTATCTTCTGTCTATTTCGATGCGTGCGACACAAACATTGAAAACCTCAGTACCCCGAGTGTAAAGAATTTATCATTAAAGCGTTTGCGTTAACTATACATTTGTAGGGGAGAAATGAGTACCATGAGTATTCCGCTAGAGGCGCTGTGCCAATGCCTATAGAGAAGTGTCGTAAACGCAAACTAACTGAAAGAAATATAGAAAACTGTTTATTGGTACACCCACGGTACACTACATGAGAAAAGAAAAACAAAGAATATATTACACAGGCCTGGGAAATATAAGTTTTATTTTCCCCTTCAAGTATTTATGTTTTTTTTAATTGTTTAGGTATGTAGAATTAAAATACATTACTGTTTTTTTTATAACACATCGAGATTTATTTTTATTGAAGACATGCATATTTATAGTTCAATGTACAGTCTACGAAAAAATAATAATAAATAAACTTTAGATATATTTTTCTACTTTCTTCAAAACTCCTATCCTCATCCTCCTCTTAAATCTTTTTCTCTTGTAGTTACGATTCGGTTCATTTCTCTTTAACAATAGAAATGCTTGCTTTGATCTTTGCCTCCGATAAATCCTTGAAATTATCACATACATATTTGAAACGGCCCATCTATAGGTAGTGCCTTTACAATAAGTACCTAATTTGATGTCAAGAATTTTGGATGGATCAACTAGTGCTTTTTTTTTTTTTTTTTTTTTTTTTTTTTTATGTTAAATGGGCTTGCGTTTGACCTTCGACTGACCCCATGAAGAGTTAAGACGAGGCCGAGGATGTAGCACGCTTACCCAGAAAAAGCCTATTCACTCTGGCCTTGAATACATCTAGGTTGTAGGTGTCCGGAAACACAGATCCCGGAAGAGAGTTCCACTCCTTTGCTGTTCGTATAAGAAACGATGAAGCAAAGCGTTGAGTCCGGGTACGCGGGATGTCGACAACGTATGGGTGGAAACAATTCTTCTCTTACAATATTTTTAATTCCAGGGCTCACAGATTGTGTGGCCAATTCTTTCTATCCAATGTAGTGCTCTATTTCTACTATCCCATTCGCACAGGAAACAGGGGTTTTTTTTAATGATAGCACAGAAATTGGAAGTTAACTCTAGTAATCCTAAGAAAATTTTAAAAATATTTTCTTCGTAAATCTATGTGGTGGAATTTTTAAAATATTTTTTTCATTGCTAAGTACTTAAGATCTGCCGAAATTACTAATCAGAGTGTTTAGGGGAAAACCATCGCAGGCCTGTGTTATTATACATGGTTTCACCAGCTGTCCTGTATAAAACATAACCTAGCATATGTTCTTCTCCATACCATGCTAGCAGCATGCCAAATTTCATCGTGATCGGTAAGCGTAGCAAAGAAATAAAGACACATCCACATTTTATGATATTAGTAAGGACATGACAGTATCACAATGGACAGCCTTATCACTAACTTATGGTTGGATTATTATTATTTTATACATACATGCCCTTATTTTCGTCAAATCAGTAGGTATATGCCAGGTGAATTATACATTACCTTGATAGTTCTAAAAGATGCGATAAAGAATATCAACAATCCTTGGGAGCTCAATATTTTATATAATTCGTACCTATTTATGTCAATAACAAATTGATAAAGGTATCAGATACCTATATTTACACATTACAATATTTTTTTATCATTGGAAATGATGGTGTCAAACACACCTTGAAAGGAACTTAATACTCAAGTGCACCTATCGAAACACTTAACAATTTCACGAAGGAAGCATCTTCATCATCAACAAGATTATAGTCAACTAAAATCGGATACCCACTATAGGTATGTCAACCAAGCATATACCTATTTGCGATCTTCACATGTTTTTTGTTTCTTTTTCTAGAGCATGTTCTTGAACATGAAGCAAATGAATATGAATATGAACATGATATTCTTCCTCGTATTAAAAGTCTGTGGTGAATCCGTAGTCCGTTCTTCATGTCCTACGTGTTTTCAGATTTTACACTAGTGCCACAAGAAGCAGAGCAGTAGGGAGACTACCTCACGATCGTAAGCACTTATAACAGCTAAAAGTCAAGTATGTAGGAAATAATCTGTAGGGAATAAGTTTATATTAGAGACATTTCATTAGGTGTATGGTGTAGATGCTGCATTCTCATATCTTCTTAATAGAGAACATCGACAGACGACTGAATGCGGCCGAACCATCGAAGAAGGAAATTCTGTACTGTACTCCCTAATTGCGTCTAGCATATGACGCTGGCTCCCTCTGTTCGGTGGTTTGGCCGCACCAGGCTCAGTCGTCTGTCGATGTCATAATCACCTAAACAAACACTTGTCTTTCGACATACTCTCGACGAAGTGTTATTGAATTAATTTTATCTTTAACCTAATTACGTAAAGTACCTACCTATCAACTATAATTATAAATAATATAAACTGTAATTGCATAAAATAATAATGGAATTAATTAAAAATATTACATAAAACTAATATAGTAATTTTGATGATGTGAAATATTGTAGCAAATCAGTATACATAACATAATCGATGGTAAAATAATCATAATAATTATGTTAAACTACTGCAGTAGGTAACTACTTCTTATGTTGTGGTAAAATTTCTAAAAATTATGTCATTTCGTAGGCAATATGATAATAATGAATTCAATTCAATCATGACAAACAAACGTTCTATCAAACGTTTGTTTGTCATAATTGGATTAAATAGGAAACTTAACATAGTGATAGATAACTGTGTCAATATAGATATAAGTAATAAATAAATTACGTTATTATCTATGAACATGTAACTATCTAATCCAAATCGTATAATCCAATTTATATGACTTCACAACATACCATATTTTGTATTTACGAAGGTCTGGTAATATCTGCTCAATACCTGAAACGAAACTGGTGATCCTTCCTACTATCCTACTAATATTATAAATGTGTTGTATGGATGTGATTCGTGAAGATGTTTGTTAATCTGTCGCGCAAAATATACTAAATGGCTTTGGATGAAATTTCGCACACAGATTATGCATAGGATACTTTTTTCTCCGGAAAAATATACGATACCTCGGGAACGCGGGTGAATGCGCTAGCTAGAATATAATTATAAGTATTATAAACGCGAATGTTTATGAGGATGGATGTACCTATGCACTAGCGCATCAATGGGGCGGCTAAGGGGCTCATGCCCCCCGCTAAAACCATCCGGTTTCACCCTTGATAAATCTTGATAAAGGATACCCTCACTTGGAATGGATTATGCCCCTTTAGCCCTCCCCCTCCCCCAAACCGAAATCCTAAATCCGCCATGTACTTTTCCCTTAGGAACACCGGGCTGAAACTAGTACTCAATATATTCAAGTTTCATATAGGATCACATATCCTGTAGATCTATCGTTCCTGTCTCTAAGAAATATTTCTTTAACAAAAATAGGCCTGCGTTTTTCACAATTTAAATATAAGTCTATACTATATATATACTATATATATAATATATGTCTATCTACTATATAAAAATAAGTCGGGTTTTCCTTCCTGACACTATAACTCCAGAACGCACGAACCGATTTCCACGGTTTTGCATTCGTTGGAAAGATCTCGGGCTCCGTGAGGTTTATAGCAAAGAAAATTCAGGTAGGGTAGGGTAGGGTAGGGTAGGGTAGGGTAGGGTAGGGTAGGGTAGGGTAGGGTAGGGTAGGGTGGGGTAGGGTAGCACCATAGGGTAGGGTAGCACCACGCGAACGAAGTCGCGCCGGGCAGCTAGTTTAATATAATTCTTTTAGACACTTAATTCGTATTGTGATTGATCGATTGTCGAGCTACTTACCTACCTACTATCTTCCCTCAATGATGAATATCAACTGATAAACAGTAAATTGTCACGGTCTTTTACAATGGCTCGTTATGGTCGGAATATCTTGACAATACCGAGACGGCGGCGTATTGAATTGTTGTGGAATATTAATATTATTTATTTATCAACGCTTCTTTTTTTACAATGACTGGTATATCTAATATAATGGAGTATGTGTAGTGAGTTTAGGAGCAGTCTCAACATTATTATGGAAGGTAAGGTTCCTGTTAATTGCGATCCCAGAATGATATACTTTAGTTGGACTGTGAGGGTTTGCGAAAGTAGGTACCTTACCAAAGTTTCAGAAAAAGTAACAGAATTCGTTTGTATTTAATAATCACTGTATTGAATACCATGATAAGCGAAGACTCCCCGCAGAGACCTGCAGGCTTGCTCTTCCAAATAAAATAACACAACACACCACACGTTCAGACTTTGATGCATTTGTGCAGACAGACGAAAGATGTATAATTGTTGAGGTCAATAACTTTTGTATGTACGAATATAATGTACTAGTTGTCTTGCCCGGTTCCACTCGTGTCCGGGTAAAACAAGGATTTTCTCTAAACTTGACCAATTCAGCTGAAAAGTTCAATAACACTTTTACGACTATGCTCTATCTATGATATTAGACCTCAACGATTTTTAATTCACATACATTTCTGACGTCATTCTGTACCTATACTAGGTACCTACGCGTCGCGCAGTCTTCGTTTTTGATGGTTTTAAAAAGCTTCTTACTGAAATTTCACTAAATTATACTAATTCCAACAGATTTTGTGGGACTTCCTGGCAAGATATCATGGATTTGAATTCCGAATCAACGGAAAATTCTGAAAAATCAAGCTAATAACAGACCAGGGCCACCCCTGCTGTATCAAAGATTATCTGTTTCGTAAAGATAGCAACTGGAAATATTCAACCAGTGCAAAAAAACATAGGCTAAAGTATTGTAAATATCGAATAAAAAGTATTTGATACCTAATCGTTAGGATGTATCAAACTTAGTTCACCAATACTTAAATGTATTACTTATTTTTATTCTAATAAAAAAGTTACCAAAAGATAAGCGAGCACTGTATTGGCGGATTTTTCGTATATCTCTATCTCTAGTCAGTAAGAGAAAAATAGAGATATTAAAAGCTAGCGAGTGCCGCCCGCCCTCAGAAATAACGCCGGGAACGGGCGCGGGCGGCCGTGACCTCCTACATGTACAACGCTCTGAAAACGTTATATCTACACGTGCAACTGAATCTATTCCTGTTTGTAAATAAAACAAAAATATCCATTTATTATTATTATTTTGTGACTTCAGCTGGGTATCCAATGGATGTTAAGCACCTACTCAGATCCTAATCATGATGTGAAGTGCACAGTCTGGTGTACTGCGCACAGTAGGCGAATACTACTACATATAACAAAACTACTTGGACAGTTCGCTTATCGGGTGCGAGAGGCTCGACGACCGACGATAAGACGGAGTGCGGGCGCGCAGCCAGCCGTCAGTGCTGCGAACGACGCCGGCGCACCACCTCACTCCACGCGGCCAGCCTCTCGCCGCTGCCGCAGTCCCGGTACCGACATAACATCGTAACGCGTTTCCAAACTAATAACAATATTCGAGCAGCCGGCGAGTGTTTACAAAACTAAGTTCTTGTGACAAAGATTGTTTTTAATTTAACTTGTGCTGTTTAACCGAAGAATATAAGTGTCCCGCATTGTAACTAGGTATGTTTAATGAAATAAATTAATTTGGCCGCAATAAATTATTTAGATTAGAATTTTACACGTGTTGTTTGTGAGCGCTTCTATAGATACGCACAAACGCGTAATTATAATCACAAAGTTCGAGATAGTCTGTCGAGGCTATTAACAGATTTTGCCGGACACGACATCAAAATAAAAATAAGACAACCGGTGGGTAGCAAGTCAGCGACGCACGGCGGCGCGTGCGGCGGCGGCGACGGCGTCGCATACGGCTAATCGTAACGACTCCACACACTGCCCTCATGTTCAATTGTATGTGCTTATTGTGAGCTAGCACAATATCCAGTTGACAATAGATGATACACCTATACCTATGTAACAGAATCGTAGAGATATCCGATCCAAGACACTTATCGCAACAAGCTGCATTGCATGCACAGGTCATCTCGGATATCCGTCGTAATAACAGTGTAGAAAATTTCACTCATCTTGATTACAAATGCTTAGGACGTAGGTAACATTTTTAGCCCTCTGCTCTACATTATTATTATGTACCTAGAGGTATAGAACGTATACCGAATATTGAAAAAGTTTAACTGTACGCCCCGTTGCAGTAAAAGATGGGTTAGTGCTAATTGACGGGGGGATTGATCGGGGGTTGACACTGAAAATCAGTGCTGTGACGGAATTCACTTCCATTGCAGCAAAATGCTGAGTTGTCAACCTCATTTGTCAGAAATGCGGCGTACAGTTTCCCTAATCTGTCTTAGCTTTTTTTTAATATTATTATTATTTTTTAGTATAAAGTACTTACTATGTTTTTAATTTAAGCGTTTGTTTTATTGTTTTTATTATTTTAATGTTAACTATTGTTTTATGTTTATTTACAACAAATATGTACAAAATACAATCTATATTTACAAAATATAATCTATATATAGAAAATTTCCTCAAGCCTGCCGCTGCTTCCGATTAACGGCAAGGTTCCCAGAAGGCTGGCAGCGTTTCCTCTTTGGATAGCCAAGCTGACGCGTTGGCGGAAAAAGCTCCCCGCCCGCTGGTCTCCGGAGGTCTCGATCAATTTTGAAGACAAGGTGCGAGCAAAACGGCGAGCTTCTGACCCCCATGGTCCCAAGGTCTCGACCGCAAAAGGCATAAAAATATAATTGGGTCCAATCGATGCATATTTTTTGAATTTTGAATTTTCCGCACTGGCCGCCGCTGCCCCTGCAGCTTTACAAGTAGCCGGTAAGTGAGATGGCGCGAGTGTATCGACACATGTGGCATCCCACACCAGCGACTTGCCGACACTCCAAGGGATCAAAGACATACCATCCGGTCTCTTGCCATCGCCCCGCGCAATACCGACTGGTTCCAGTACGGAAGGCACGTTAGCGACAACAAGAGCCCTGCGGATAATGTCATTAATAGCCGAGTGCCGTGATATTCGACCAGCACTTAGGGAGCACGAAAGTCCATGGTGGCCGAGCTCATTGACGAGGTCTCCGCAGCGGCAGCGATGAGGCTGTTTTATGTTATGTTATGTGCGTCGATTTTTGATAAATAAATGTATTTTCTTTCTTTTCTTTCTTTCTAATTGCGTTTCATACAAGAACTTTTTTTTTTTTAAATTAAAAACTTTACATCAGGCGGTACGCTTTTTGTCCAATGATCGAATATAAAAAAACCTTGTCTGAAACATTCTGAAATTACGTTGGCAACAGTTTCCTTAATACATCTATATCATACCTACTACCGTATATCTATATCGGATAAGCTTTAAACGGTACTTCTGATATTATGTTTTGTCATGGATAATTATCATAATACCTAACTTCAATCCACTATGGCGAACCAAAAAGAATAGCTATCCTAACTTCCTAACTTAATAGTATAAATGAGAAAGTGAGTTTGTTTGTTTGTTTGTAACGCCTTCACGCCTCAACTACTAAACGGATTATCATGGAATTTGCAGATAGCCTTTGGTATGGAGAAAGACAAAGGCTACTTTTTATCCCGGGAACGCGGGTGAAACCGCAGGGGACAGCTAGTTCATAATAAATCTAAAAATCTAAAAAAAAAGTTCCTATGGGAATATAATCTCCGTGATCAAAGCAAAGTACTCTACCAAAGATCATCAAAAGCGGTTCCGCCACGAAATCATTACCTTAGGGGATGAATATTGTTGAAATCCCCATATCCATTGAATTGCCTACCTGCTAAATATGTTTGTATATAGCTCCTGAGATTACCTAGTGAGTGGTATTTTAGATAGAATTTTAGTCTAGAGGTACTGATACCTAAAAAGGTAGAGAAAAGCAGGACCGAATCGTAATTGTATAATAAGTAGTTTACTTTAGTTACTACGACATTAGTATAGTAGGAGAATATAGGTAAGTATTGTTAGACTATGATACATACTAGATACTTTTGCCCCTATACCTGCGCAATGTACTGTAAATAGACACTTATTGGCATATTTTTTTTACTTTTATGAAATTCCGACATGTCCGGTGGATTTTCCAAAAAAAAACTTTCATACAAACCTTGTCCTAACAATTACGAACACAACAAAAACAAAAACAGCAGAATGTAGAGCCGTTCTCAAGTGATGCTTCTTCATACATGTGGTAATGGATTTTTATTTATATACTAGCTGTTCATGCCCGGCGCGACCGGGTGAAATTTCCGATATTTACGGTGGATTTACAAATTTATTTTTTCATACAAATCATGTCCTAACAATTACGAACGCACTATGCGTGGCGTTGGTAGAAAATGTTCTCCGCCCGCTTGTCTCCGGAGGCCTCGATCAAGATGATCTCGATGACAGAGTAATAATAGTCAAACATACGTGTAAAATGTAATCAATAAAAAAAAACACCGTGTATAGAAGCCGTTATCAGTCACAACACATGGTGCATTACACTCACCTACGCCACAAATTTCGTAATAACTCCTCGCTCTACGTCTACAAAAACGATTTCTAAAAAGATACAAAATTATACTTAGCCTTACGTACTGTTATTTATTCTGTGATCTTACTTTTACCATAACCTACACAAAGGTACTAATCCAGGCACTAAACAATTAGTATGAATCAAGAAAAATATACATTTGTATTTGGAAGTTGAATTAGAAAGAAATATACCGCAAAATTCCTTTAAAACATACATGAAGTTAAACATGCGGGTTTTTTTAAACTTTCTGATAAGTATAACGCCAATTCAGCATTTCGAATAATTTTGTACCATAACACGGTGGTAAGGTACTTTGTATTACGCGCCTGGCTGAGTGGCTACCACCCTCATCTTGAGAATCTGTCGCCAAGCACCTGTGTTCTGTCCGACAGCTGCACTTGAGAGCCCCTTCCAGGATTTGTGCGCGGACCACCTTCGGTAATTTAGTCACTGGCCATAGTGAGATTGCTTCACAACCACAGTGTACCAATTTTTTTTTAAGTCTACATCATTTTTAATTGTTGTTTTTAAAAATATATAAGTAATGCTTTCAAACCGCCTAGATCTTATAATTTGCACACTTTCAGTAGAGAAGGCCCATATAGATCGAAAAAAAACGTTTATAAACCGCTATTAGGTAAACAGGTAAAGGTTAAATGTGGTTTACAATCACAGTTATGATTAATGTCTAGCCGTATCGAAAAGTAAACCTCTTGAAACTAAGTTTTAAATAGACTTGTAATAACAGTAGGTAGGTAGGTACCCATAATGCACCGGTAGTTTCGCGCTTCTTGCTTCAATTGCCGGAGACAACCTATTTATCAAGTTGAATATCATCCTTCTTGAAGACGGAACCGAACCCACACAATGAAGGGATAATTTCCAAGCAATAATATTATGTCGACAATGTTCAAACTGTCATTTCGTTATATTATCATAATTTTATTTTTGTATCTTTATAATATGGAAGATTTGATTACGGTCTTTATATCAA
The DNA here is from genome assembly GCA_947623365.1 of Achlya flavicornis. Classification (NCBI taxonomy): domain Eukaryota; kingdom Metazoa; phylum Arthropoda; class Insecta; order Lepidoptera; family Drepanidae; genus Achlya; species Achlya flavicornis. Next base: position 11,488,819 of record OX392473.1, on the reverse strand, counting down.
TTGAATGGAACCAAACACACAATATTATCGTTGATTGGGAAAGACAGCTCTCCGAAAGAAGCGACACTGAATGAGACGAGCGCAATGTTCGAATTATCAGTTCCGTAAAAGATAAATCCAACGCGCAGTGTGATAATTCCCAGAAAGTAACAGTTGAGTTTTTGTGTGGATAAACGGAACAAGATCGCAGGCAAGTAGCGTGGCGTCAATCATCAGTAAACCAGTCGGGAGCTCCCACGTGCCGCTCCTAGTGACAAACACTGGCTAGAGAGATCACCGTTAGATGGCATGTACTATACCACAACAACTTTCATTAAACTCTAACTGGAACTATATACCATAATGATTTGTGATCCAAAAATACAATTGGGAAACTGGTTTCCGCGATATAATCACCGGCAAAGTGTAAGTTGTTCTTGCACAATCAGTGTTCCGTAGTTGCTATTTGGATTATTGCTGTTGTAAATTATACCCCATTAAATAACTAGGGCAGATCTCATAATTTTCCTTCAATCTACAGTTATCCGTGAGCATGTTTTTTTTTCGGTATGAACGGATTTAAATGAAATACATTGCCTTATAGATAGATCATACTCGGGAATAAAACATACATAAGGATACTTGTATCCCCAAGAAAACCTGAAACCCCTCGGGATAGCGATCAAAACCGCAGAGCAGAAGCTAAGAGAGGTTTCAAGAGAGGTAGAGTATAGCGTTATTATGCTCAAAGAGCAGCTAGACTGGGTAAGTCCTTACAGAATACCGTGGCCAAATAACAATGTTGTGTTCTCGCGCGTGAGTTAAAGTCGCCAGAACTTATGGCGGAGGTGGGAAGGGTCGGTAACACGTGAGACACCCATGTGTTGGAAGCGTCTATATGGCTACGGTAATAAGTAAGACGGTGTTGTAAGATTTGTTGGCGTTTTTCCTAACATAACAAACAAATATTTATTATTAGGTGTTGTGGAGCACCATGGCGATGAAGGAGTGGCTGCAATGGCTGCCGCCACCGCGGTCACTTCTGGCGTTGCTACTCGCAGTAGCCGGGTTCAGCGGTCGACTCTTCGCCTCACACTTCACACATTCGCCAACACTCCTTGTCGACACCTGCCACTCATTATGCAGACTCGTGGGGCTTATCACTACTTTGATATCGTATAAGGTACGTTAACACTTAAGAATCTACTGATATTTTTAATCGTATCTTTAGGCAATTTAAAAGCTGCCTATTGCAGAAAGAGACTCAAATAATTATTTCCGTATCTCCTCTACCTATGTGCTTTAAAGATGTGTACTAACTGAACAATCTCAACGCACAGTCTGGGTCGCTATAGAGTTAGTAAATTAAAATCTCTGAGACTTATAGATTCCTTTAATAGCGTTGTCATGCACTAAGAAGAGATTTTAGGAAATTCCACCCCTAAGAGGATCAAATAGAGGGCTAGTGTGTGATATATTTGTTAATAATGTGCACCCAGTTCGAAAGAGCTGACGAAGGTGCCGGGCGCGAGGGTAAGCTACGCAACACTTTTGGCTGGGCCCGCATCGAGGTGGTCGGCCGGCTATCAGTCCACGTGTTGTTCGCCTCCTTTGCCCTGGCGCTGGTGGTGAACGCGCTACAGCTGGGCGTCCACTCCTCGCACGGCCAGCCACCGCGGTACCCCAAAGTGATTATCGGCAGTGCCGTTGTTGGGCTTCTTTTAAACGCCATTAACTACATGCTACTTGCTGGTAAGTTTTAGTGTCTAATACTTTGATCGCAAAGGAATAAATGGTTATTTGCTACTAAGCCACCTCATTTGACGTAATTCTAGTTCACATCGTTTACGCATTCGCATTATAATTATTTACTGTCCAAAAATATCGACAATTCTCATTGTATTTATTTTTTTACGCGCTCCCTAGGTAAAATATATCCAAATGTCTCTATAATACTGGATATGCCATCTTCCGAATTTCACTGCGATCTGTTCGGAGGTTTTGTCATGGACATTTTAGGAAACAGACCGAGCTCATTACAGACAGATAAAATATTTGTGTGATTATTTCTTGTAAAGCAAGTACAAGTAGTAAGAACTATTACAACTGAACTATTTATTATACTTAAGGTAAACGGCCCATTACTCGTCAGTTTTTGAACTTTGCTGTGTTTACAGCTCTGCCACGTTGTAGTTAGTAAACTTAGTAAAGTATTGTTTTTTATGACAGGTTCATCATTTATTACTCCTTTCAATAAATATATTATTATAATGATTGAAAAACAATAAAGTAATCAAATATTTGATCTAATAAAAAGAAGCCATTTGTACCAGTATCCGACAGATTTGTACTAGTTATCGTCAAGATGTCCTAGAACTCGTCAATTTTGAGTACCAATTTGAACTCTATTTGCTTAAGGGTAAAGTTCATATTATTTTCATTTCATTTTTCGAGATTCATAAATAACGAATCGTCTCGATGTTTTCTAGTGCACGAATAGACCACATTCAAAGGCCCGCCAGATTATACAGAAAACTGAGGAGAATGATCGGCCATTATGTTTGAAGTGTGCGATCTATGAGTCACAGAGTCTATAGCGATGCAAAATTGACCGTCACTATATCGAAGTGCAGGACAAGAGTTCGAGACCAATCCCATTGCAGAAGTCTGTGAGATAGGATGACGTAATTTCCCCGAAATTCTTCACCAATGCGATGGAGGATGAGACTTATCAAACCAAATCTTTACTAAAGATATATGTACCTAGTTAAAATGGCGGAATCTCTGGAAGCTTTATTCCATGACCGTGCTCAATTTTCAATGATACCTATATGCTCAAAATACCTGTCAAACTGTTGATAATTCGAACTAGTTTGAACCTTAAGTGCACGATTTGACAGGTATTTTGACCATAGAGGTATCATAAGAAAATTCCTCATTCCATGATCAACACTCTTCGTATCATATTGGAACAAGCATCAGAATAGTTGAGGGAGCCTTACTTTCGTCGACTTCGAAAAAGATTTTGATACGTTGAATTGGTCTAGCTTATGGTCTAGTAGGCTACATGACATTGGTTTCCCGCTGAAATTAATACAACTACTCAAACCTTCTATAAGAACTATTCTTGTAAAGTAACACACGAGGCCTCATTTCTGAGGATATCGCCGTGTATGCTGGTATGAAAGAAAAGAAAGAAAAACCATTTATTCAAAATTCGACAAGGCTGCCTCCTATCACTCCTCCTCCTTTTGATGGCATTGGATGGGATTAGGCTTCGTATGTATTACGCATCAAAGATGTTAGGGTCCTGGTTTTTCGGGCCGTGGTCCAAGCCTCATACAAGGTCTGCCTATTTTGTCTAGCATCTTTGCAGGCCGATTAAACCCCGGTCGTTTCTTCACCCTTGCAGCCACTAGCGGGTTTGGGATCATCATCATCATCATCAGCCTTTTTTTAAGTCCACTGCTGGACATAGGCCTCTCCCAGAGCGCGCCACTCCTTCCGGTTTCTTGCCACCCGCATCCAGCCCAGTCCGGCCACTTTTTTGAGGTCGTCAGTCCATCGGGCTGGCGGGCGCCCCACACTACGTTTGCCAAGACGCGGTCTCCACTCTAAAACTCGTCTGCTCCATCGACCGTCGGTTCTGCGGCAGATGTGACCGGCCCATTGCCACTTCAGCTTGATTATTCGTTGAGCTATGTCGGTTACTTTGGTTTTTTGTCGGATGACTTCGTTGCGGATTCTATCCTTCAAAGATAAGGCGATCGGCGATTCCTTTAAAGCGATGATAGCTCAGTGGTAGTGGCGTCGGATACCGAGACGAAGGTCCCGGGTTCGAATCCTACAATGTGCTTGAGCTTTCGGTGAAGGAAAACATCGTGAGGAAACCATAGCACGGTGGTAGGGTACTTTGTAGTACGCGTCTGGCTGGCTACCACCCTCAAGTTGAAAATCTGTCGCCAAGCACCTATCGGTGTGTTCCGACAGAAAGAAAGAAGAAGAAAGAAAGAAAGATCCATCCCAATCTACCGACACGTCGCCATCCGGGAGGCCGGGGTGAGTCAGATCGAGCGCATAGCACTTGGTCCATGCGCCAAGTGACGTTGAGCTAAGTGGCGCATCCACTGTCACTACATAGTTGTCCTGTCGCGTAGTCAGCAGAAGGTTCAGTATGTAGCTAGTATGGCTCTCAATATGGGATTCTCGTAGGAGAAAGAACTAGTTGTGCCATAGGCCAGGGCAAAGTTGTGCTCCAGCGTTTACCCGGGGTAGTGTAAATATGATGTATCATCAGGGCAGGATATTTGCGTCTCCGTTAGAAATAGCAAGGTTGGCTGTGCAGCCTCAAGATGTTAGTGGACTGCATTGATATTAGCGTGAAGCTGATTTTGCAAAGGTCCACCAAAAGTGTGGACGGGGAGGCCGCTGCCATTTCTTTTATTTTTCTTTGGCATAATTTTAAAAAGGTTGAAACGAGATTAAGAGGTATCGCTGTGCCAGTAGCGAAAGGGAAAAGTGCAGTGTTATTGCCTGAGATGGCTAAACAGGTGATGCGGTTTATTGGTACGGCAGTCGGCGGGGTCCCCGGTATACAGTCCCCCCATGATACAGTCGGCCGGGTCCATTCCGGTCTCCTCTTCCAGCACGAACAACTATACCATAGATTATGCGCGAGGCGGTGGCTCAGCCACCCAGGACGGAGTTTTTTTTTTTATAGCAATAAGTTGGCAAACAAGCGTACGGCCCGCCTGATGGTAAGCAGTTACCGTAGCCTATGGACGCTTGCAACACCAGGGGTATCACTCGCGCGTTGCCGACCCTGAAGAAATCTCTTCACACCCTTTTTGAAGAACCCCATGCTGTACTCCATTGGAAAAACCACGGCGGGGAGCTCATTCCACAGTCCGAGCGTCCGCGGAAGAAAACTCCTTTTAGCCCGTACAGTTCGAAACAAATCTGGTTTCAATGTGTGAGGATGGACTCCCCGTCGAAGGCGAGAGGCGCGATGGTAGAAGGTAGCCGTGGGCATCAAGTCGAACAATTCCTTAGAACACTCTTCGTTTTACAGGCGGTAGAACACACATAAGGAGGCAAAGTCTCTCCTCAGACTGAGGGGCTCTAAACCGCTTGTAAGCTCGAGATCGTCAACAATTCTGACGGCACGTCGCTAAACCGAGTCTAAAGGCCCAAGCTGGCATCCAGGTGCTCCCGCCCATAAATGACAGCAGTACTCCATATGAGGCCGGACCTGCGACTTATAAAGTTGCAGCCTTTGCCCCGCTGTGAAGTACTGTTTTGCTCTGTTGAGCACTCCAAGCTTTTTGGATGCCAGCTTAACCTTGTCTTCTAAGTGACTTCGGAACAAAACGTCGCTAGAAATGTCGACCCCAAGGATCCCGATGCTTTCGTTGATGTTCAAGGAGGTATTCTAGAATTGTGGAGCCACAAACCATGGGGTTTTCTTAGCGGTGAACGCGCATGCTTGAGTTTTGGTGGGGTTGAAATGGACTAAGTTTAGTCGACCCCAATCGGAGATACTAGTTAGTGTACTCTCGATTTCAGACACCAGCCGTTCGCGGCTTTCCTCCACCTTGGAACGAGGGATATTTGCACGGCCCGTATAATGAGCGTCCCCAGTACTGTCGTCAATAGACAGCATCTCATTGATATGCAGAAGGAACAGTGTTGGGGACAGCACAGAGCCTTGCGGGACGCCGGCATTTATGTCCATGCTATCGGAGCAGCTACCATCGACGACGGCTCTTATGCATCTGCTGGACAGAAAGCTGGCGACCAATTTGCATAACCCCTCGGGAAGCCCGTATGCTTGTAACTTCGTGAGAAGACCCCTATGCCAGACCCGATCGAACGCCTTCGCCACATCTAGGCTCACTGCCAATGCCTCACCTTGACTCTCGATGGCGAGTGACCAACGGTGCGTGAGATACACAAGGAGGTCACCAGCTGAGCGACTGTGGCGGAAGCCATATTGACGGTCGCTCAACAACTCGTGATCCTCCAGGTATCTCAAAAGCTGCGTGTTGATCACACGCTCCATGACTTTGGAGAGAAGGGAGGTGATGGCGATAGATAGGCCTGTAATTCGTCGGGTCTGATCTGTCGCCCTATTTGGGCACTGGGTGCACGTGGGCAGTCTTCCACGAAGACGGGACTTATAGGTAGACACAACAGGACACAGGACTGGTGTAGAAAAGTGCGTAAAGACGCGTCAATACTGGACACAATTCAGGAGCACACCGCTTCAGCACCACTGCCGGTATGCCGTCTGGCCCACTTGATTTATGGATGTCCAGAGAAAGCAATTCCCGCCGGGGAGGTCCGGCGGGACTTGTTTTTGGCGGGAAAGTGATTAAGTGATCCCTGGGCTTGGGACCCCTACAACCTGCTGGCAGCCAGCGGGCAGCTGTTTCACCGGGTCTCCCTGACCACCGCAACAACACGCCGCGTTGCACAACACACCAGTGGTACGACACCACTGGCCCCCACACACTGCCAGCACAGCGCTTCCTCATGGAGCTCTGGCGACCATACTCACCGCAGGAATACAACACCACATTAAAGTAGCGTTATTTGGCTGCGATCTTCTATAAGGTGGAGGTACTTCCCTAGTCTGCCTACTCCGAATTTCAAACGGGGCAACCCGTTATGCCCTTCCTCTCTTACTGCTGCATAAATGCTGCTGCTGTCTTTTTCATTAATAAAAAAAAGTTCTGACGAATTCTAGGTCATTCTATTGTACGTCTCACAAACGAATAGACCTAAACTCGACAACCTCGTAATTAATACCAAAAAGTATGTATATAAAAACCCCATATATAGAAAAATAAATAAAGATCTAATAATTAGTCATCAAGAAATATGTTTTGACAACAATTCGATTCAAACTCCGTATAACATTTAAAATAAAACACAATGTCGATATTACATGCAATTTTTCAAACGTGTCCCAGTATTCGTCAAAAAAGTATTAATTTTGACGAGTTCTAGTACAAACAGGGATTAATAGGTACCAGTACCTGTCATACGCGAAAAAAAATACCAAATGATAAAAATAACTCAATATTATGGGTTACATCGTTGGATAGTTTACTTGACTACTTCACAAAATAATCATACTTATCAAAATGTCGACCGATACAGCAAGACATGAACCCTAACGTGGTAAGCCGGGATTCAGTTTCAGTAGCTAAACTCACAAAAAAATGCAAAATTTGGAGGTGCTTACCTTTGATCGCTCTGTATTCCGAAGCCAATACATTTTTGACTAAATGTTGTCATTCTAATTATAGAATATATTACTGTTAATATTTTGGCATAAAATGCTTTTAGTAAGATATTGGTAGAATTAAATTATTGACATTTTTTTACAATCTGACGAGTATTGGGACACTGTCGACATTACCAGCGTTTACCTTACTGCTTATACTAGCTTTACCACACACATAACCATGTTTAAGTAATTGGTGTTTTGTTATGGTTTGGTTGGTTACCTAAGTAAGTTCACCGTTTTTTATCAAATAAACCACTGATTGTGATACAGTTAATAATTGTATCGAATGGAGAACCAAGACTGTATAACAATTCACTGTTACGGTAAATAAATCGAAACGATTGTATTTTCCTACATATTACTTAAATGTAGAACAATCGAAACACTAGCAAATGAAATTTAGGTACATACGTTTCGATTGCAAATTCAACACAGGTATAATCATTTAAAGCAAAATCTGAATATAACAAGTCAATATAGACAATAATAATAAATGGAAGATAAAGCGATGTCTGGAAGTAGCTGCACTCTGTACAAGTGCACAAAGATTGTGCTTCTGCGAAAGACAGTTTTTTTTTGTTTTAAATATATACATAAACTACTCGCCAAAATATTAAGTTTGATGGCGAGACACGCTCGTTACAGTTTATTATACCTACCATTATTAACTATACATACAAGAAAGGCATTTACATGCAACATATAATAACATATATGTAATTAAAATTATTTGTCTAGTATTTGTATGTATGTAGTAATCTTGTATTAATATTGTTTTTATGACTTTCACAAAAAGGGTTCCGTAAAGTAAAGACGTTTCTTGTATGGGGGCCACATACAAGATATACACACCCTCAGTCCCCACAGCATTATAGGAGCAAACCCCCTATAAGGAATACTATGGGGAATTGGTACTAATCTGTAAATCTTGTAGGGCGTGAATTAAGCTACAGCCGTCGGTTAAGCATGACCGAGGGCGGAGGAGTTGTACTGAAGACTGGCGCGGGAGAACCTGTCCTCGCCCACGCGCCCACAGACATCGCCAGTGAGTCAACAACAACTCATTTGATATTATGAAAAGACAATACTTGATCTGAAAATACGTGATAGGAAACTTATGTGGTTGATAACTAATTTGAGTATTTGTGCCAATTTCAGAATCTCCCGAACACATTATGTAATCCACATAAAACTACGAATTTAGAGAGTCTCAAAATATGGATAGTAAATAAATTAAGGTCAGTCCGGGCAAGTGCCTCAACGGAACAATGCCTCTACATCAACATTTCGAAAACTAGATAAATAGGTACTTATATTTAGATACACAGTCATCTAACGTTAAAGTGGGAACAAATTTAAGGACAAAAATACTGTTTTTATGGTAAAACTAATCGGAGCGTGGCATTGTAACAGTGGCGTAGCTGGTAACCAAAGGCCCTGGGGCAAAAAATAAAATAGGGCACATGAAGGGCCCCAAATAAACTATTTAAAATTTTCATATCAAGCCATCTCGTTTCTACACCTGGAGCAAGACTTCACTCACACATTAAAAAAGACATATCGTAGCTTGTTCCGCCATCATGATTATCCGTATGAAGGGTCAACAACTGTTTGTTTTTATGCGAAATATTAGGCGCCGATTCCACAAAGAGAGAGTTTCTAGAGTTCCGCGTTCAGAGTTCTGCGTTTTTTTTTTCAATAACTCTATTTATAGTTTGTAAGTCAGAGTCCGAGAGGCCCCCTGTGTTTGGGGGCCCCGGGCCACTGCCCCGTATAGCCCCTAGGTAGCTACGCCACTGCATTGTATAATATTAGTGTAATATGTACATGATTATCGAATTGACCGCTGTCAACTCGATAATTAATAAAAAAATGTGTCTAACTTTAAGAACGTACCCCGCTCTTACCATATTTCGAAAATTGCCCTATAAATATACTATAAAGAATATATTCAACAGAAAATGTACAGCTATAGGTAAAGGTATATGTTGTAGGTGAAATATACCTATACTGTAACGATCATAAAACACATAATTTGATCGCCGAAAGTTAATAAAAATAATAATATTTACTACACAACCTCAACTTTGTGAAAAGTATGACGCGCTTGCCCCTACTGACCTTAATAAGCTGCAAATACATATCTGATAACTAATATGCAAATTCTAGGTATACACATGATTAATAATCTCCACATTGTAATTGTGTTGTATCACACGCAATATATTAATAAATGGATGTGATCAGGCAGTTTGTTCGTGATGAGCGCCGGACTGACCGGAGAGTGGGAGCCCATCGCAGCCCGCATCGCCGACCCAGCGCTCTCCGCATGCGCTGCTATTGTCCTCGTCATATTTAACTACCCTTTCTGTAAGTAGCTTATGTATCTACTATTAGTATCGTAAGAACGCTTCTCCTGTTTGTCTTCTCATCAGGTGAAATCTACTGTTTTTCATAGTTCGAAAGAGTTCAGCTTAAATCAATCTCATGAAAAATTTGTTCTTCTTTGTGACTAAGACAAAATCCCGTGGCCGTAGCAAGTTACTAATCCATATACTTAAGAACTAACAATACGATCATCATCCATTATGAATTAATCATCATCAGCCTCAGGATCACTACTGGACTGTGGAATGAGGTCCCCGCGGTGGATTTTCCAATGGAGTACAGCATAGGGTTCTTCAAAAAGGGTGTGAAGAGTTTTCTTCAGGGTCGGCAACGCGCGAGTGATACCCCTGGTGTTGCAAGCGTCCATAGGCTACCGTAACTGCTTTCCATCAGGCGGGCCGTATGCTTGTTTGCCATCTAAGTGATATAAAAAAAAGCATTCAGCTTGGTGCAACCTCTACTTAAATCTGTCTTTGTCTTCATTCAATGTGTCTGCTACCCTAAGCTAGTAATATTTTTTCAATTGAAGTATTTATTCTGTTATTTATGTAATATCTACTTAATATTGTTTCTTCTAAATAGATAAGTATGGTTTTCTGAATATTTAGCGTATAAATCAGTGTATCCTATTAAAAACCATGATAATGAGTACCTAAGTATTTATATCGATCGATAATAGTTAAGAAATAAGTAGCCAGCAATCAACACTAGTAACGCGTTAAGAGATTAGTCACCCAACGGTGTAATATCGGTAGATGTCAACAAACAGAAATGGAGCCTACTGTTAGCAGTTATTGAAGTGGAAACAAATGCAAGCGATAAGTAACAATGCGACGCAATGTAATAAATATTACGTAAGAGTTCCGATCGAGCTCTGTCGAACGATGACTCCATTATTTCATACAATAGTAAAACTTTAGGTATGTAGTTGGTACTTATTCTACTTTTGGGATATACTTAAAACATGCGCACCGCGATTAGTATAGGTAAATAATCTAGCTGTCATTTAATCTAACTCAGACTAGAGATGGACAAATCGCCTACGTGTGATCCCGACTATAAACTTTCTATGAAATACCTTTTTTAAATTGAGATCCGGGTGAACCATGATACATGCAGTTAACTCTGATACTATTGTACTTACCTACTACAAAATCATAACAAGAGACAAGAGCAAGCTTGTTAGCGCAAAGGCTCCAAATTTCCTGTAAATTAACTCTCTGTAAGTCAAGTCAACGTCTGAATTCTTGGTTTAGTGCGCTCTGCGGGATTAGTGCTCCTGCAAACGGTGCCTGAAGGCCTCGGCGCCTGCGACTTGCGCGCTGCAGCGCTGAAAGTACCTGGAGTCCTTGCCATACATGAGCTGCACGTGTGGCAGATGCACCGCGACAATATTGTGGCCACTGCGCACATATCCTATAGCTCGCACGAGGTTAGTCAACTTTAATGCTAGCATAATACCTAACTAATGTATCAAACGGTACTTAACGCTTGCTTGCACAATATGCGGTTAAAGGCATGTTCAATCAATGTGCAACCGCCACCGCTCGGGGAAATTACGACTACACACCTTCAATTATCACATCTTTGTACACGGGCATATCCGTACCAGCACACACACCACATAATAAATTATAAAAATATGTTGTTACATGTCAGGATTATCTGAGGAGTTCAGCTCTAGTAAGTGACGTGTTCAAACGCCACGGCATCGGGCTCGTCACCCTACAGCCTGAATTCATTGTCTCTCCTGTGGGCCGTAAGTATTTTACTTGTTTTGCTACTTCCTATTATGTAATGTACAAGCCTATTCAATAAACTATTTTTAGCTGACTTAAAGATATTTCGAGATTGGCCATATAGTCCAAAATCTAATCTAGGAGTCAAGAAGTAGGGTCAAAGTTGAGTAGTTCACGTTTAGTAGGCAATAATTATTATTTTTTTTCTTTAGGTTCAGACGAAGAGAATAAGGCATTGGTAGATTTTGCAAATCTGGCCTGCCCCTGTCCATGTGCCAAAGAGTGCATCGCGCCCAGATGCTGCATACCACCACAGATAGCTACCGTGACTCGTATATAAATTTCAATAAGCTTTGTAGCTTTGTACTTTGGTAGGAACTTGTAAAAAAATGTAAATAAGTAGGTATAAGCATCCATAAATATTACAGTGTTCTGCGCTTTTGAAACATTATACGAACAAACGTTGTTTCAAAATTGTTTTCGACTGAATAATTTAAATTCATAGTGCTTAATAACTTGCCTACTATGGGCTATAATGGGTCATACTCTTAAGATATCGAAAAGTAAGATCAATCATACCTGCTTTATATGTATGGGTAAGTAAGTATGGATTATATGGGTAAGTATATATTTTATTGGTCAAAACTTTGTAATCTTTTTTCTTAGTAAAAGCATAGAGTAAAGAAACTATTCGTCCATGGTAAAAGTTAATCGACATAAAGAGCGTTCCTTAGGTTTTTCAGAATGTAAATTGAAAATACCTACCGATATATATATAAGTCAATCGACTTTCTATGAAAAGACGTCGAGCTCCTGACTAGTTGTCGACAATGGCCTTGATCTTAGTTTAAGAATTCAAAGCATTTAGTTACTGCTTCAATGTAATATAGGTAGGTATATAGTGAGATATTAGATGGTAAATGAAAACCGTGTATCGAGTGATCGGATATTGAAAGGGAACAAGTAACATCAAAATTAAATGGAAAAAAAACGTTATTATGCCCAAAGAAACCATTTGATTGTCACGGACGTGCGGTGAAATTTCTAATCGAGTCTGATAAATAACAGTGGTTCAACAGTGAAAGTTGTAGTATAATGATGAATGAAAAACATGGTTCGCGTTACCTTGCCACATTTACACTCCACTTCACCTCTTATGGTACACACCTCAAACAATTGAGCGACGGCAAAATGAACCCAATTCAGTGCAATAATTTGAGTGATATTGTTATTACTTGCCTATAATGTAATAAGGTATAATTCGACAGACACAATGGTAACACAGGTGAAATTATATTCAACTAAATTTAGAGGGCGTAATTCCTAATTATATAACTAGTGAAATAAAAATCGACTCTCCAAAAATATTGTGACGAATTTATTCCATTTAGATAATACACCAGTTTAAGATCACAATTGGTAAATTTATTGCACACCAAAAATACCTATTACTGGCCTAATTACATTGTTCGATATGCATACCTATATAGTTATTACCTATATATAATTTTAATAAATATAATTGATTATAAAATTATGCCGATTGCTTCTATCAGAAATTGCTTTGAGTAATCTAAATACTCAAAGAGTAATTGAGATTGTAACAAAAGATTAGGTGCGTGTATTTGGAGTGTACAAATGCGACTGTGATGTTCCTCTGTCTACAGTATTAAATTAGAAAAGCTAGTTCATAAGTGAATTAAAACAGGTTGTTTTCGTTTTGCAACGATATTGACAAATAATATTAGATTTTAAGTGTTTTATGTACAAAACATTGTTGGTTAATGATTGTATAAACAAATAAAACGAGTTTTAACAATGAAAATGTGTTTCTATATATTGTTATAATACTTAATAGAATATATCTTCAACTAATAATAATAAATAGACTATTATATTATACGACGATAGATTTAGATATGTAGGTATCTATACTTATAGCAAAATACATTACGCTATTTCTAAAAGCTACGAGGGAAGTTCATTGGATGTCGAACTAACTCTCGTTACATCAAAAATACCTACATAATTATTATTACCTTAAAATTACTATCATCTAATGATCACAAATAGAAATTCGAAGAAAAACTACCTAATGTTATGTACCTTAGTTTTAAAGAATACTCAAAGTTTTTCTTGAGTAAGCAAGATAGTTACAGATTAATGTTAATTATCGCCATTATTCGAGTAATTAAATTCAACATGTGATTCAGATGTGTCTCCACTTTTATGTATGTCCGAGGCTCCAAGGTGACAGCGCGCTGGCTTGCATACGCGACTCTTGACTAGCTTCCGACATGGCTTACCAGTACCTGAAGTAGCCCTCTGTCATAAAAAAAAACAATTTATTTGTAAAAAAAAATACTAACATAATACCTACATAAACAACAGAAATGTGCAAGCGATTATAGACCGTAAGGTGGTATACATTTTTAGTCCGCGACTGTCCATGGCCTAATTTAGCCGTAATGTTTTATTGAGTTTGTTAGCGAATTCTGCAAAAGTTCATCAAGCTAAAACTGGGTCACGTTTTTATTCCGTATTCTAAAAAAAAATTTTTTTTTTACATATTCTCATTTTAGAAGCACGGATAATTTGCTCGTGATCGATGTTCTATTTTACGCTTCTTCAAAGCAAAATACCGAAAATTCACTAATCACGAAGTCTCACGAACTATAAAATAAATAATTGTAATTTGACAAGTAGGCTTTCATATTTATATAAATTATGTATAAAACTTAAACTAAAGCTATTTTTAATACATTAAAATTGATATCAAAGTATATACAAAAGACAAACAATCTAAACTTGTGAAAATAGGTATATAATAACACACAAAAGATTGCAGGGGACTAGAAAATAGAGCATGTATTTAATTCTATGAAAGTAGGTGACTAAAAATAAATTCAATAGATTAATCTAATAAATAAAGGTCATTACATTTTCAAATGTAGGTGACACAGGAATGGGATCTACTCGTATGTAATGAGGGAGCTTTTGCCAAGTCCAGCATTACAGTATCTAAACACCTATAACGATGACGGTTGGTCACGGTACATTTAATACAACCATAGAGATAACCAAGCTATATACTGACTGACAAGCAAGTCAGTAGGAACAGCAGCAATTAATAGATATGATATAAATGACTGTGGAAGGAAATGCGGTACGTTTGCATTTCCTACCCCTATCAGCTCACATTACAACAAACGTCAGTCCCCTAGAAAGACCATACCTGGAATAACATTTTAACATACTTTTATCCCTGTAAGTGGGTTTAGATCCCTCGGAACCTTGGGTCAAGTTTTAAACATAAATAAAAACTAAATAACAGCTATAGCTAATAAATAGTGCGTGCGTTTTGTTGATTTTAAAGCATCGTACTACTTGACTCGCAATATCTATAAAACATTACGATCGATGGATCGGTCTACGATCGCCATGTCTCTCGAGCGGGAAGCTCACTCTATATCTTCTTCTATCTCTATGTATTCAATGGACTAGGTATGACTACTCGAACTGAAGAAACAGAATTTTACGGCATATCATTTTTATATTTCAATACCTATACATACACTTTCCAATTTTACATTTACAACGCACGAGAAATGAATAACTATCTAAACGGTATTTTTATTATTAACCATATTATTAGGTTATTTTATTAGTATACTATAATACCAAATAAACATATATCAAGTATACATACACAACTACATACAAACACGCACTATAATAGATAGACTGTGATAATAGCGTATGTATAGGGATGGGCAGGGAAAGAAAAATATTGGGAAGAAAAGAAAAATACGGGAAAATACGGAAAAGAATGGAAAAATACGGGAAAATTCCCAAACGGCGGGAAAATACTCAAATGGCTTTATGTTCCTTAAAAAACATATTTGTTGATGCTTTTGATTGTTATTTTAATCATACTCGCTGTTGTATGTACCTACATCACCTACGCGCGGACCTACGCGGACCTTGGAGGAAGTTATCACACATTTTTTTATACTACCTAGGTAGCAAACAAGCATATGGCCCGCCTGTTGGTAAGCGGTTACCGTATCCTACACCTCCCTCGGGACGCTTGCAACACCTCCCTCGGGACCCGGGACGGGCTATATAAGCGTCGTACATGTGCACGTGCTCTTTCTGCACGAGACCGTCTGTCCGACTGTCCACCGACTGTCCACCACAACCCTTACACCCCAAAACGTCGCTTTTTTTAAAAACATTATTGTTTTTTTATTGTATGATATGAGTATGACCCTAATAGAAATCATGTTAAATGTTATTCAAACGATTTGGTAAAGGTATTTCTCGCTATATACGCAAAATCTACTAAATATGACCATTTGAGTATTTTCCCACCCAATGGGAAAATTCCCGGGTTCTTTCCCACTAAATTGGAAATTTACTCGAAGTTGGGTTTATTCCCGGGAAGAAACCCAACCCTACGTATGTAACATAACACGTGTGAACGAACGTACGGTGTCACAGCATAGCCATACATTACATTATTAGTACCTACATTAGGTCAACGACTCAATCGTTACTGTTTGCAAAAGCTAGGCAGGTATGTTTTGATAAACATAGATCTTAGAGTGTGCTATCTATGTTGTATGATATCAAACGCTGAAGCCAAACGATAATATTAATTGTTGTCTATTCCTTTTCGATATATTTCATAATATTATCATGTTCACTGATCGTCGCACCTCATCATTCTGTCACAATTTAGAACGGAGTTTACCCAACCAGGGGCCCGCGAGTACTACATTAAGGTTCGCAAAATAAAATTAATAACTTATCCATCCATACCAATATTATAAATGCGAAAGTAACTCGTTTGTTTGTTTGTTACGCTTTCACGCCGCTAACCGCTAAACCGATCACGATGAAATTTGGCATACAGATAGCCTATGGTATGGAGGAGGACATAGGCTTCTTTTTATCCCGGGAACGCGGGGGACAGCTAGTAGCTAGTAGTATTTGACAGGCTCACTGAATGATTCAA
The DNA here is from genome assembly GCA_947623365.1 of Achlya flavicornis. Classification (NCBI taxonomy): domain Eukaryota; kingdom Metazoa; phylum Arthropoda; class Insecta; order Lepidoptera; family Drepanidae; genus Achlya; species Achlya flavicornis. The sequence continues at coordinate 11,472,399 of OX392473.1, read as the reverse complement.
TTAAAAATACATTCTGAATTGGTGACATTCAAAACACTGGTCAGGGGCCCAAATCTGCTATTACAATTGTGTTCCATTCCAATGAACTTTCAGTGGCGCCATAATGACTCCATTATGACGCCGTAATGACGCTATTGTGTTACTAGACTACCAAAACTGTAAAATGTCTCAATTTTTACACCACTGAAAGTTCATTGGAACACATGGTTCATAATAGTGATGATCGCGGATATACAAGGGGTTCTTCAAAAAGGGTGTGAAAAGGTTTCTTCAAGGTCGGCAACGCGCGAGTGCAACCCCTGGTGTTGCAAGCGTCCATAGGCTACGGTAACTGCTTACCATCAGGCGGGCCGTATGCTTGTTTGCCACCTCAGTGGTATAAAAAAAATAAAAATAAAAATACAAGACAATGTCGAAAATCATCTATAAATTCTGGTCGATGAATACCACTAGGAACCACTGATTTAAAATAATAATAATTAACTTTTAAGAGAATGATTAAAAGAACAGCAAAGCTCACCAGTACCAGACGATAGTTGAGTTTTACAGCGAACTCACAATCTCCGAAGCAATCAGTCCACCCCAGCCATGGACCGATCTCGCAATCAATATTTTCTGCTGCCGACAAATTTGAAATACCTAAATAACTTTAATCCTGTAATCCTACAAAAAAATAATTTACATGGGAAAATTTAAGACTCATTATTATTGTTGGAACTATAACTTATTATCCACACCCAGTGGATAATTGTCTTCGGGAAAATAATAATACGTAGTTAATAATAAAATACTCACATAGTTCGGGTGGCGCATCATTTTGCATAACTTCATTATTCTCATGAGGAGGAGTCGGTTTAATTTTTTTTGAACTCGTTTCGGGAGGCACCGTTGTAGCTACTGAAAACAAACGATTAATAGTTCTAAATTCTTCAAAATCTATGAAGAACAGAATGGTCTTCTATCCAGTAAATCGTTAGAAACCTAAAAATGTTAGGTATTCACCAAAAGTTTCCCAAATCAATTTATTTTTTTAGCACAAGTACTGAAGTGTTTTTAAAAACACTTAATGTAAATATAACCTGTGGCAATAGGGTGCTGGGTGTGCCCACAGGCTCGCTGGCAGTGTTCCCTGGTGCGGAAGTTGTTGGCATTGCCGCCGCAGCCGCTGAACCCGAAGGGCTCGCACACGCCGCGAGCCGCGTCATGGAACCAACGCTCCTTGTACCCGCGGCAGTGGCCCACGGACATACCCAGCTTGCACGTAGCTGCGATATATAAATCAAAATATTAAGGGTTCACTCTTACTACGGTCAGGCTTGTATTTCACCAGAATCTTACTAAGGTATATACGTAAGGTAAGGTAGGTAAAGTTATGTACGTGGAAGTTGGAAACACACTTAGCGAGAATTTAAGCAAATTATGATATACCTACATGCACTCACCAGAAAATCAGTCGGCTTAAAGATATTATTTAGTAATTCATGTAGTGTACCAGCAAAAAGTTATGTAAACTTCAACCGTTCAAGTAGGCAGGTTCGCAACAAGAGGGGCGCCAAAGCGGTGCGTCGAAACAGGGTTCTGCCCACTTCAGGCAGACTTTAAGGGGACGTAGAATTTACCAGGGTCACGAACTCATCATCAAAATTGAAGAAGCTCACATTATACGTACACTAGTTATAGTATACCTAGTTTAGTTACGGCACGGCATCTAACAATGTACAGAATAATTATGCACCTGGTGAAACGGTGGAATTTAGACAGATGCCTTCAACACCATCACACAGTGCTTCTTGCTGCGTCAGCGTGAACTGACATCGCTCCAGGTGCTCTTGTACGAGGCTCTCCACGGCTGGGTCTTCGTCTGTTATATTCTCAGGATGTGTCTCCTATAAATACCTCGAAGCTCATATCAAAAGATATTTAGGTTGAATATATCGTACTTTTAGAAAATTGATGTACACACATATTTTTTATAACAAATATATTTTTGCAATAAGGGTAAGCAATATTGTAATACTATACCACAAATCAATAGCATTAGTGGTTGCTGCAATATACCGCTGTGACAGACGGACAGACAGACGGAGTGGCAACATAACGATTACCTTTCTACCTTTTTGGATCGAAACCCTTAAAGTTCGATTATATATAGAATTAACCCTATATAGGTATTATATCGATGATCATGACTGATGCCCGGTTTCTTAAACAAAAAAGAAACGTTTTGCTTACTAATTAGCGATGGGTAACTAGCCGAAATTTCAATAGCTTAGCTAGCCAGCTATATGTGGTCTAAAAGCCAGCTATCTAGTCAGCTATTTGGCTATTTGGCTATTAGGCTTGAGCGGCGGCGCAGCTAGATGAATAACGTTCAACTGCGATCTGAGTACGATCCTCGCCGCTGCAACAAGTCTAGTCTAGATGATAATGTAATAAATTAATGTAATGATTTTGTTTTTCATTTACTTTTTATTTTGTTGTATACTTTTTGAAAATAAATGACTTTCCCTCATAGGTCGTGTATTACTAAAAAAAACATCGAAAATCAACAATAACGTCATCTCTATGTATGGATATGAACTAAAAGCTTTCACAGTACATCAACTCAGTCGTTAGTTGTAGGCAAGTAAACCATAGATGTCGCGCTACTTCAGATGATTTTAACGATTTATTTAATAAATAATAATATTACAGAATAATTTAATTTAATTAAAAAACAATAGGTTTAAATTCGTATAATTAGTACCTTTCAAATTCGAATTAATAATAACGACATGCACTCGAATTTCACTCTTTCGGAACTTACATAACTCAGTTTCGCAGTGAACGCACGCACACACAGCTATCGGCTACGCGGCTACGAGGCTTCCCGGCTACTCGGCTACTCGGATAGAATGGCTTTGGCTAGCCGGCCAGCTACCGGCTAGTGTGGCTATTAACCTTTGGCGGCTAGGCGGGTACCCGCTGTGTGTGACGTAAACTTCTCGTAATGAGGAGGATTGTTTATGTTACAAAAGGTCAAAATACCTGTAAAATCGTGCACTTAAGGTTCAAATTGGTTCGAATTATCAATAGTTAGACAGGTATTTTCAGCATAGAGGTATCTTAAGAAAACTCCTCATTCTAGCTAGCCATAGCCAGTAGCCATCCAGTAGCCATCCAGTAGCCAGTAGCCATCCAGTAGCCAGTAGCCATCCAGTAGCCAGTAGCCATCCAGTAGCCAGTAGCTAATTATCGTGTTGACAGATAACGTAGCCGTGGCTATTTTATGTATAGCCGTTTTTTGGCTAGTTATATGAATAGCTACCCATCTCTATTACTAATGGTAGTTTTTTTATTTTCAAACTGGGCATATAGATCATTTCGTAAGATAATTTTACCTGTGATAGCTACTTCCATATGGGAGGGTCTGCTATGCAAAGCTTTGAGGTCTTTGCTTCATTATGCAACCTTCCGAACCGGTATTAGAGTATTAGAGTCAGACTTTTCATAAGTGCCTGCGAAGGTCTATTTGAATAAATGATTTTGAATTTTGAATTTTTTTTGAATTTTGAATTTTGAATTATTACTAAAAATATAACCGATAACGGTCCGTAAATTATAGGAATATATTATAGGCAATAAATCACTATATGGGGTTGATTCCATGCAATCGATGTACGTACTACCCGCGCGCGGTAGGTTGAGACCCGAGTGGAATACGCCTCCCTCGCATGCTTCCCCTGCACCACATTCTCTTCAATCCTCTGTGCCTGCTCTTCCCTGATGGCGCCCGTATTGTACTTATAGCATGAAGCAACAATTCCGCTACATGTGCAATACGGAGCATGCAACTGTAACGTCACCACGCCGGCCTGCCTCTCTGGCCGGCCTGCCTCTCTGGCCGGCCATTTATCCAAACAACAACAACGGTACAAGTCAGTCTTGTAACACCCAGGTACCTATTAAGATAACCCCAGCCCTTTTTTAACCGACTTCAAAAAAAGGAGGAGGTTCTCAATTCGGTTTTTTTTTTTTTTTTTTTTTTTTTATGTTTGTTACCTCATATCTCCGTCATTTATTAACCGATTTGGAAAATTCTTTTTTTTACCGGAAGGGTACACTTCCCGTTTGGTCCCATTGTCATCAGATCAGGATTTGATTACTTCTTACTGTACTTTGAAGTCGGTTAAAGTTTTTTGTAAAACAGTCCAATTATGTTTATATGACATTAGAAAATGACGGATATATTTAAAACCTAGGTATTACTATTCTTGACTTACACCTTATTACTGAAAGTATAAGACAGCGCAAACCGCGTGTTCCACTGGTGCACGAGCCGCTCGGTGAGCACTCGCTGCAGGCGAGAGCCCGCGCCGCCGCCGGCCGCACCGCCGCCGCCGGCCAGGTAGAGCCGCGTGCGCAGCCGCCGCCCGCGCCCGCACCGCGCCGAGCACGGGCCCCACTCGCTCCATGACGTCACGCGACACTCCCCGCGCGGATTGTCCTGACATGTTACCTCGCTTTTGTATGATGGACTTGCGTTTGACCCCTCGAGGAGTTATGACGATGCCGAGGATGTAGCACGCTTGATGACTTCTAGGTTATAAGTGTGTCGGCGTAAGGCATGAAGAAGTGAAGCGTTGTGTCCGTATAAGGGGAATGGCGACGTGTGCGGGTGGAAATTCTCCCGGCGCAAGACGCCGAGGTTCGATGGAGAAGTTAGGATAGAGGAATAAAATTGAACAATTCTTTAGCACACTCTCCAATATATATTCTATAGAAGACCGACAAGCATGAAACCTTACGTCGATGTTCATGGCTCGTTAGTTTCGCCCGCGATCTCATTATGAAAAACCCTTAGTGGATGTCGACATTATAAGGAACCTGTGTAAAAAAAATCATGACTCTAGAACCGTGGGTTGAGCTGTGCGAACAACTGTCTGTCAGTAATTTTCTGTTTTTATATAGATTGATGTAGATGTATATAGAAGCAGACGCAGGTGCAGATGCAGACGTAGGCGTAGATAAGAAGATAGATGATATAGGTTCTCTTCTGAAGGAACCGTATGACGGGTATTCAAAGATAGAAATGGATACAAAATTGTAAGGTATGGGAGCTTTACCTTATGCACAGAATATTTAATAGTACATACCTTATGCCAATTACTAAATTAACTAATCAGTGCCAGCCCTTATTTTATTTCCTAATACTTACATGATTATAATAACAATGCACTATAGAAAGTAATCCACAAGAAAATCGACACATATTTTAACTCTACTTTGCTTAAATTATATTATAACGTACCACGAAAAACCAATCGAAGTTGGTAGAGTTCGCGAAAACTCCAGCGGGTCTGAAAAAAGGATATGAAATTAAAGTCAAATCAAATCATGTTAAAACCACACCATGAAGCTTCGCATGCTAAGCTTTTAAGGAGAATTTGTGAATAATTACTGTAGTTTAAATTCATGATGACTTAATCACTTGGAAGTCATGATATAAGGACTATAGTATATTGATTGTATCTGGTTTCAGACTTTCACGAAATATAAGCCAACTTTTCAGGCGATGAAATAATATTGTGTTGCAAAATCTTGCTCCACAAAAGATAACTGCGGTGTAGATGCACCATTAGAATGATGTGGTCGAAGGAAAATATCGTGAGGAAACCATAGTACGACGGTAGGGTATTCTGTCTGTAATACCCACCTGATTGGTTATCACCCTCAAGTTGAAATTCCCCCACAAATCACCTACTATGCGTACAGTATAAATTTTCTTAAAATTTTGAATTTCTCAAATGTTGCTGAAATAACACATTTCATTTGAGATACAAGTCACTTGAAATACAGGTTTTGTGTGGTTACCACCTTCGGCTACATTATCACTTACCATGGTAAGAGTTGATCAAAATTGATCGAAGCCTCGGGTGGAGAGCTTTTAAATATGTTGTGACCAATGAAATCAAATTAAAACTCCAATGTAACCTGACACAGGGTCCTTTATCGCACGGCATGGCCTGGCTCATGACGGTGGAGGCTCGGAAGCCGGTGTGGCACCGCTTGTGGGCGCGCGGCACGAGGTAGTGGCGGGTGCGCGCGCGCAGCCCGCACCCCTCGCACGCCGACCACGACGACCACGCCGACACGGCGCACGGGCCCGTCGCCGCCGCCGGCTCCGGCTCGTACTCTGACGGAGCCCTGCTTACACAGTACCCACTCCTAAACTCACTTTATTGACCGAGCGAGCGCAAAGCTTAGGCGAAAATGCTTTCGTATTTCTGTCCAGCGCTGCGAGCACGGATGCATCGATACATAAATTTATCGATTTATGTCGGCAAATCTCACATAACTCTATGAGAATGACGTTTGATATTGATCAAAAAAGCCTTTTTATCGATGTTAAATTTATCGACGATCTATGCTGAGCAGCCAGATGTTGTATGTCCGGCTGGTCTCCTTTAAAATTCGCATTACTCATCTCAATTCTCAATCAAATGTTGTGAGCAGGTTCGGTAATTAAATGGATTATTGTCTTTTTTTTTTAATGTTAAATGGGCTTGCGTTTGACCTTCGACTGACACCATGAGTCGATTCGGTTTTTGAAAAATTTCCAAAAACCGAATCGATAACGGAATTCTATATAATTATCGAGCATCCGAGGCTCGCGAGGTCTACAGCTCACAGACCCACTAGTTTCTAAAGGCCCTAGTGGGCACTTATGATAGGCAAAGCTACTCAAGTTACCGCCACTGAAGAACAATTTGCTGCGTAACACTTGCGTAACGCTGGAGTTGAAGAACTAAAGGTGGGCCACTAGTATAGTGTTCTCCGACTAGTTACCGCGGCTATCGAGCTATTCAACATTTTTAGGCACCTTGCTACTTAGACATTTTTTGCGTGATACAGACAGACTTATTAGTTTAGATATAATAATGTAATAATAACGTTATAATAATGTGATAATAGTATAAATAATAATGTAATATATTAACCATTTCATTTAGACTAAATACCAATAAATTTTGCAAGGCCCTAGCAGGGCTCATGTCAATGAATGAATAAATGAATAGTAGTGTTACGAGCTGGGGTTCAGGATAAATAATGGTACACGAATTTACCAAAACACTGGTCACACTTTTATTAAAACTCTAATTAAAACACTCAGAAATTAAATAGTTCACTAGCACTTAACTGTATTTCACTTCGATGTTTACTCACTGTTATACAAAACCAAACTCAAACTCCTCTGTGCATTGTCCCGTATTTATACTTCATAAACGGCATCTGGAACATTCCACAATTTACCCGCGTATTCTACATGCCTACAGTGCTATCGGGAATATTCCAGAAGCCGGTAGCTATTCGGCGATAGATGGCGTTGCTTGATAGATGTTTACTCCTATACAATAACAGCGTTACAGATAGTACCGCTATTCAATAACAGATGGCGTTACTGGTAGCAATTTATTCCTGATGTCGCGATGTCGTAACACTACCCCCTCCTTAGACATGCTCGTCCCGAGCAATGTGAGTTCCATGGTATTGCGCCAAACGGTCTATATGGACAATCTTCGGTTTACCTCGAGCCCCCTTCTGGATACGGTAGGTGACATCATTGATTTTCGTAACAACACGATATGGTCCATCCCATTTTGCTTGCAGTTTCGGGGACTTTCCTTTCCTGCGCACTGGGTTATGTAGCCATACTAGGGACCCCATCTCGAATACTCTATTGTTCGCTTTCCGATCGTAACGGGTCTTCATTCGTTCAGACATTTGTTGGCCATACTGCCTGACGTGCTCATATACGTCATTCATTTTGTTTCGTAAGTCGTTCGCATAATCTGTAACACTACGTGGATCGTCAGGCGGAATACCGGTGAGCAAATCTGCAGGCAATCGCAATTCTCTACCGAAGTTTGCAAAAGCAGGCGTCACCGTCGTACTTTCATGAGTTGCACTTCGATATGACAGGAGAAAGGGTTGTATGTGTTTGTCCCAATCCTTCTGCCGGCTGTCCACAACTTTTGCCAGATATCTCTCCAACGTTTGGTTGAACCGTTCAACCATTCCGTCCGATTGCGGGTGATAAGATGTGGTCCTGGTTTTGTGTATACCCATTACTCGACATGCCTCCTGAAATATTTGAGACTCGAAATTTCTTCCTTGATCGCTGTGAATTTCTAGTGGTACACCAAACCGACAGAAGACTTCATGGACTAATTTATCTGCCACAGTAGAAGCTTCCTGATTCGGTATCGCGAAGACCTCTGGCCACTTTGTGAAGTAGTCCATGACGACCAGGAAGTACTTGTTTCCACTATCACTTTCAGGAAACGGCCCCGCGACATCCAACGCTATCCGTTCCCAGGGAGCTCCAACATTGTACAGCTTCAGCGCACCTCTACTGCGTGTTTGTGGTCCTTTTACAGCTGCGCAACTGACGCACTTTCGTATCCAGTCTTCCACATCGTCCCTGCAGTGGATCCAGTAAAATCGCTCACGAATCTTTAAAAGGGTTCGTTTTACTCCCATGTGACCTCCTGAACATCCATTGTGATAGAATTTCAAGATATCTGGTATCCTTGCCTTCGGAACAACCATTTGTAGGTGAGAGCTGTCCCCTCGGGCATTTTCCCATTTACGGCATAAAATTCCATCCTGTATAGCTAGGCTCTCCCACTGTGCCCAATAACTTTTTGTGACTGAACTCGTCGTTGCCACGTCACACCACTTAGGTTTAGTGGCACTAGCCTGAATCCAGTCGCGAATCGGCTTGATGCCCGTGTCATCTTGCTGAGCCTGCTTTAGGGTTTCTATCCACTCTTCACTTAGGTCAGTCCTTAGCATCTTTACGGTTATTACTTCCTTATCTTCTTGCCTAACACAGTGCTTACAATTTTCAGGACAAGGTCTTCTTGATAAGGCATCTGCGTTGCCATGCAACCTCCCACTGCGATGTTCAGTTACAAAGTCAAACTCTTGTAACAGTTCAATCCATCTAGCGACTTGTCCTTCTGGATTTTTGAATTGCAATAGCCACTTCAATGCGGCATGGTCAGTGCGGAGATGAAATTTCCTCCCTATCAAATACTTGCTAAAATGCTGCAACGTTTTCACAACAGCAAGTAATTCTTTTCTTGTAACACAGTAATTTCTCTCCGGTTTCGACAAGGACTTGCTAAAATAAGCTATCACAACCTCTTGATCTCCTTTTCTTTGGGATAACACGCCACCAATTCCATTATTACTCGCATCAGTATCTACTATGAATTCTTTTTCAGTATCAGGATAACCCAAAATAGGTGAGCTACACAGCCGTTTCTTTAATTCTTGGAATGCCACATCACATGCTTTGTCCCAAAAGAATTGTGATTTTTCCTCTGTCAACTTATGTAGAGGTCTAGCAAGGTCAGCAAAATTTTTCACAAAACGTCGATAATAGGAGCACAAGCCCAAGAATGCCCTGACCTGCGTTTTATCTCTTGGAACTGGCCAATCGTTGACATCAGCTATTTTCTCAGGATCTGTCTGAACTCCTTCTTCTGAGACTATGTGTCCTAAAAAGTTTGCTTGTCGTCTAAAAAATGAGCACTTCTTTGGGCTCAATTTAAGGTTGGCTCCACGTATTTTCGCGAGTACTTGTTCCAAGTTTTGGAGATGATTTTCGAATGTTCGTCCCACGATAATGATGTCATCCAAATAAACAAGGCAGGCGTCTCCAATTAAACCACTTAGTACTAGCTCCATTAGCCGTTCAAAAGTAGCAGGCGCATTGCATAGTCCAAATGGCATGACGTTAAATTGCCATAGTCCTTTTCCTGTAGAGAATGCAGTCTTTTCCTTGTCCTTTGGGTCTATTTCAACTTGCCAGTAGCCACTTTTCAGGTCCAGCGTGGTAAACCACTTCGTTCTTGTCAGCGTATCTAGCGTGTCGTCAATCCTTGGTAGTGGGTAACTGTCCTTCTTCGTAATGTCATTCAACCGACGATAGTGAACACAAAAGCGCATGCTACCATCCTTCTTTTTCACCAATACCACGGGAGAACACCATGGACTAGATGAGGGCTCTATAACACCACCTTTTACCATTCCCTGAATCATGGCATCTACTTCCTGTTCCCGTGCTATGGGTAACCTTCTTGGTCGTTGGCGGATTGGTAACTCATCACCCGTATTTATTTTGTGCTGAACTAATCCAGTCTTCCCTATGTCAGTATCACCAACTGAGAAAATATCAGCGTAACGGAGCAACATCTTCTTAGCCTTATCCATCTCTTCCTTCGACAGATTATCACTACAGTCTTCCAATAGCGTTGTCACGTTGAACTGAACATTTCCCCCAACAGACCCCGTAGGCTGGTCTTGACATCTACGCATCCAAGCAACTTCTTCACAAGTGCCCATCAATGTCCCCTTCTTGAGTACTTGTTCATGCTCACTTAAATTTAGTACACGTACTGCCGAGACGTTGTTAGCTTTAACTAAAGTTCGTGCCATCTTCCATGGAAGATCACTGTCCAGTTTCTCTATAAGGATGCAACGATTTCTATGACCTGAATTTTCTGGTAAGATTACCGGCACGATTGTTTCAGACATGGGAGAGAGAACACTCTTCTTCAAGCAATACACTTGGCCCGACGATGCGCCTTCTATGAAGACTTCTTCCGAAGCACATTTTAATACTCCGTGATTGACGTCGATCTCACAGTGATGTTTCCTCATGAAGTCTAATCCCAGGATACAGTCATCCATAATGTCGGCCACGATTACTTTGTGACGGTAGCTTTGGTTGCCCAATTTTAATTCTACCTCCTTCTCGCCTTCGACGGTTATCTGCTGGCCGGTAGCTGTTACCAATTCAATTTGCTTGTAGTCTTTGAAGTAGTCCCCAAGAAACCGACTTGCTAGTTGGGAACTGACGATCGTGCGAGATGCTCCAGTATCCAACGTTACGTTACATGGCTTGCCATTAATTTCACCTATAATGATCAGACTGTTCCCGTTATGGGCTTGTGAGATCGAGATCCTTGGGGCTCTTCGAACACCAGCCAGCACCCGCCCCGCGGTCCTGGCGTTTACTCGTTTCCCTGTTGCTGAGCAGTGCCACCAGTCACCGCTGCATTTTCTTCCCGGGGTCGATTTTCTTCTTTTCTATAGTTTCTCCACTTCGGGCAACTCATCCGAAGGTGGCCCTTTTCTCCACAGTTGTAGCAACGGGGCGAGGCCACTTCCCTGATGCGGTGAGGTCGGTCATCGCGTCGCACAGCCTCCACTTCTAAGGCATGGGCTAAAGCGTCTTTCAGCGACTCGTGGTGCCCTAATCTCACGGCAGCTCTAACTTCCAAGTCGCGTATACCATCCACGAACGCTTGCACTAGATTACCGTTGATCAACGCTGGTGCAGACTGGTATGCTTTACGGACCAGCTTTTCTATCTCTAGAGCCCACTGTTGTATAGTTTCAGCGCTCCGTTGCACACGGTCCTTGAGTTGGGCACGGAATACGTGTTCCAGGTGTGCGTCCCCGTATCTAGATTCTAGAGCTTCCAACAGTTGCTCATACGTCACGTCCTTCCCGAGGGCCTCCAGTATAGTGAGGGCCTGGTCGCGAAGACCCAAAGTGAGTGCTGTCATCGCCTGTGCACTAGTCCAACCATTCGCCTTCATGACAGCTTCGAACTGGATTCTATAGGCTGACCATGACGAGGTGCCATCAAATGGCGGTACCTTGAAACCACGTGAAGAAGCCACAGGTAAAGAAGTAGCAGTTCCAACCTTGAGTCCAACGAGGGCCTTCTTCACGTCTCCTATCTGTACTTCGGCCTTGGACATACGATTTTCGGATTCCGAGATACGGGACTCATGATGCTGAAGCTGTTCCTTCACCACCTTGAGATCCTTGCCAAGAGTTACTTGTAAATTTTCTAATAAAACCATCTGTTCCTCTTGGCGGCGAGCCTGCTCCTCCTTATCCCGCTGTAGCTGTTCCTCCAGTCGGCGAGCCTGCTCCTCCTGACGGTGAGCCTGCTCCTCCTGACGGCGAGCCTGCTCCTCCTGACGGCGAGCCTGCTCCTCCTGACGGCGAGCCTGCTCCTCCTTATCCCGCTGTAGCTGTTCCTCCAGTCGGCGAGCCTGCTCCTCTTGTCGGCGAGCCTGCTCCTGTAGCATTACCATCAAAGCGCCAAGATCTGGGGTTGCAGGTACTGCTCTGACTTCAGGTGGGTCGGCAATTGGCAAAGAGCCAGTTGGCTGCTGGCCACCCGAAGTCTGCGACGGAGAACCTCCAAACCTCCTTTCATCCATCTCCTGCTGCCGCTGGCCCCTTGTACGGACACCCTCAGTGACTTCCTTTGGCATAACCGGCATTATTTATCCTACTACTTCTGACACCAATTGTTACGAGCTGGGGTTCAGGATAAATAATGGTACACGAATTTACCAAAACACTAGTCACACTTTTATTAAAACTCTAATTAAAACACTCAGAAATTAAATAGTTCACTAGCACTTAACTGTATTTCACTTCGATGTTTACTCACTGTTATACAAAACCAAACTCAAACTCCTCTGTGCATTGTCCCGTATTTATACTTCATAAACGGCATCTGGAACATTCCACAATTTACCCGCGTATTCTACATGCCTACAGTGCTATCGGGAATATTCCAGAAGCCGGTAGCTATTCGGCGATAGATGGCGTTGCTTGATAGATGTTTACTCCTATACAATAACAGCGTTACAGATAGTACCGCTATTCAATAACAGATGGCGTTACTGGTAGCAATTTATTCCTGATGTCGCGATGTCGTAACAGTAGTATATCATTCGAAATGGTGGCAAACGCACAACTTCGTAGTTAACTCAGATACCTCAGCGGTTGTAGAACAGAACAAAGAGAGATCATCCACATATTCCCAAACAAGTGCACGGCGAGCACACAAAAAAAACATCTCTATTAATTTTTAAAAATGCAAGCTTGGCTCACAAAAGTTTATTGTAGATATACATATAAGCAAACCTGCAATGCATCCTCGGTCCGTGGCAGGTCCGGTAGTCGGTGAGGGGGACGCGACAGGCCTCTGCGTAGGCTCTGGCGGGCCACACGTAGGCGCGCTGCCTGGTGGCGCGCCCCTCGCCGCACGAGACGCTGCACGCGCCCCACGCGCCCCACACGCGCGTCGAGCACGCGCCCCCCGCGCCGCCCGCGCCCCCCGCGCCCCCCGCGCCCCCCGCGCCCCCGCCCCTCGCACTCATGCCCTCGGGAGGCGCCTGTGCCTGTGCCTGACCGCCACCCACTGACTCTGTACGTGAACCACATTACTTTGTTGCAATCGGTTCCAGTTGCATCAAGCCCAGAGGGGCTACTCCGATGATCGGACTATTGTGTATCGTTTTTCGTAGTAGACCCTCTGTTTTCAATTGCTGATGATTAAACGATAATATTTAAAACTAAGGTCAATCGCTTCCTTATTATTTGTCCACTCAAATTCTATGAAGAGGAGGCGCGGCGACTACCACCGCGCGCAGAGTAGTACTGCCTTGCCGTTTGCCCTTCCTGATCTGACCAAACTCGACTCGTACGTTCTCTACAGATTTTTTGTAGGGTACTTCTATAGGCTATAAGCAGTCGCACTACTTATTTCTATAAAGTCTTTCGGTAAAAAAATAATCTAAACGAACAAGAATTCACTCACCGACTCCATCACAGTTCTTCTCGTAGAGACGTAGTCTCGTCAGGCGAAGACGTGCAAAAGGCCGCATCTCACCACTTGTACTGAAAAATGGTGAGCGGACATCCCGAGGCCAATCTGGTCTTAACGCTCTAACGGGAGCCGCGGGTAAAGTTGGAACTCGATGTGACTACGAGAACAATTTAAGCTTTATCACTGCGCGTATAAGAAACACAATAGATATTCAAAGTGATAATACTCACAGTATAAGCAATACCGCTGTCAGTACCTGCATCATAAGGATACAAGGGCAGCGTAGCAGATATCCTCCAAGTGCAATTGACATTGCAAAGTTCCAATGCCGACACTCCTACAATCCAATCAGGCGAGGGAGCTAATTTAGCTGCAAGGGATACCAAGTGATTTTTGGCATCTACTCGGAATACGGCAAAAGTGGTCGGTGTGCCAGCACCGGCTACTTGCTGCCACGATATACCGCGTGCTTTGATTATTGTACGTATGTGATCACTCTGGAACAATAGTCACAATCACTCTATTTTTCAATGAGAACTTTCCTCTGCTAGAAAAATATCAGACATACTTACCTCCTCCTTGAGTTCTTTTTCGAGTGCAGTAGTAGTACCGTCGTCAGCTAGTCGTCGAAGTCCCGTGCTTGCTACCCTGCCTTCCTGCCACACTCTGTATTGGGCTGTGTGAGATGCGCCAATTACATCGCCGAAGTGAGCACGAGCTTCCTCCGGTGGAAAATCCCGAGGGTGGGTGTTTCGGGACCATAATCCCTCAAATGTTACCTGAAGTGAAGCAGATTGAGACAAGGTTCAAAGCTTATGTACGCAACTACGCAGTGGATGCATTGATCAACACCAAAATAAACTAGTGGACCACAATCCATCATTCACGCTTTTATGAGGTCCACGCTGTGCCTATGTATGTAGGAATCTAAAGAATAGAATTTCACCCACTTCTAATTATTGTAACATCATCATGTAAATTAGCAATGCGATGACAACATTTTATTAGGTACATAGGTACTAGCAGACCCCCGCGGCTTCACCCGCGTATGGTTTGAATATTTTTTTTATTCAAAAATAAAAGTAGCTATGTTACTCACTAGAACATCAGCTAACCGGAACAGACTGAGACAGACAAAAATGTTTAAAATCTCATTCCGATTTAATTCAAAAAAGTTCAACTCACATAAAAGCTTGGAGCAATCACAGACGTAAATATTAAATCAAAAGCACTAAGGAGTATTGATATCAACTTCGATGCAAATCACCCCTAAAATAACTTGCTACCCCATTTTAACCCAAAAAATGTTTTTTTTTTACCAGATCTATCAGTCAGTCATTCAGGAAAAAGCATTTTATATGTATATTAGTGCAGTTACTTATAAAAAAAACTTTTTGTTTTCAACAGTTTGCATCTTTAAATAACATTGATATTTTTTATATGTACTGAAGGAGAACAAGTAGGTAGGTACCTCATATTTGGCTTCATCGCAAGCACAGCAGGGCTCCACGATGGGTGGTTGCCGGGTGAAGCTGGCGGGCGCGGGCGGCGCGGCGCACATCTTGCGCGCCAGCACCGACGTGGAGCCACCGCCACCACCGCCACCCTCCACCGGCTCCGCGCGACCACACAGCCGCACGCACGCCTCGGACATGTCTGATGGTGCACTCCATATTACCTGTTCGACGACACTCATGTTGCCTAAAGTTTTCACGATAAAACAGAGCGCTCATTGAAGAGAATTAGATCAGACTCATTTATGGATTCATCCACGATTAATGGTAAGTATGTACAAGATATTAACATACGCTTTAAAAAAAGAATGGGCAGACATTAGTCATGCACTGCACTCCTTGCATACAAAATTTCAAACACTGTACATATAGGAAAATCGGGAATTTGAGATTCTTAATTGGATGCCAGTAAATAATCGTCCTGCATTTGTTTAAGGCTAACGGTGCACCTGTTGAGTAGTGATGGTAAATGTCAACCGATGCGTTTAGTAAGACATCAGCAATGCCATGGGATTCCTAATGTCTTGCCGACCCTTAAAAAAGCCTTACGTAAATTGCAACTGCTACCGGAACAACATGAGGATAATTAATAGCCGGCTATTCGGGTTCTATATAGTGAGCTAAGAAGAACATGTCACCAACCTGTATTTCAGTTTTAGGATGTGCTGTGGCATTGTCGACAGCCGGCGTGCAATGTTCGTCCAGTTTAGTCTGAGCATCGTACGCCTGAAACGTGCCCAGTGACTTCACCGTACTAGGCGAGGTCGGCTGCGATGTGTCGTTATCTTCACTTTTATCCACGTCATTGCTTATTTCAACCCAGATCTTGAAGCCTATGAAAGGTGTGGGTCCTTCACCGCTTTCTACTCCCTGGAGTGACACTGGTAATAAAAGCAAATGGAATTTAATTTGATAGCTATGGTAAGAGACATCGAACGTCGTGGCGAAGGTGTGGATTCGAATCCTTCAATGAGTTGTGCTCTGAAAGTTGCTCTTTAAAGCCAGTTCTAGGGTAATGAGTGTATAATCACTACCTAGGCTCTGTGTACTCACCACCTCTAGCCACAGCAACACATGGCAAATAGTGCATGCTAATATTATAAATGCGCGAAATTAACTGTGTCTGTTACATTTCACATCTAAGTAAACCGCGGTGTTTGGCACGCAGATAGCCTATGGTATGGAGAAGCAGATAGGCTACATTTTATCCCGGGAAGGTGGGTGAAACCTTCCTAACCTTCTGGTGAAATTGTGATCTTTATGAAGGTATGCCATACAACGTAAAAGTATTTTTCAATTATAG
The DNA here is from genome assembly GCA_947623365.1 of Achlya flavicornis. NCBI lineage: Eukaryota > Metazoa > Arthropoda > Insecta > Lepidoptera > Drepanidae > Achlya > Achlya flavicornis. Next base: position 11,455,889 of record OX392473.1, on the reverse strand, counting down.
GTACCTAATCTACACCTAAGAAACAGCTACGATATAATACACATAAATGACCGGTATAAAGTTCTCCAGGTAGGAAGAGGTCGGGTTCCCCGGCGACTCCGAGCCGGTAGTGCGCGTCCGCGGGCTGCGCGTGCGCCGGCGCGCGCTCGCACCGCGCCGCCCGCGCCGGCTCGCTGGGGCCGGGGGTGGTCGCCAGCGCCACGCACACCACTACACACGCTGCTACTACCACCAACATGTTCCTGAGGGGTTCACTTAGACACATTTTATAGATTCATTGAATATCTGAATTCAATTAATATGATACTAAAACTTCCACGGTCATTACTGATATATCATAACGAGTCGGATATGGAGATGCAAATGTAGCGAAATCATCATCAAAAAGTTGTGACGAGCGGTGGAGGTTAAGTAACCGATGGCTTCTATAGTGAAGCCTTATTTGAGATAGCAGGACTATCCTATTTAATCATAGGAAAATTTCGCAGGATATTTATTTATATAGTCTTGTCTTGTCTTGTCTTATTTGTATAGTCAGGTGAGGAACTAGCTAAATGTACCAGTCTTATTTTTTCATGTTAAAAGTAGATAAGTTGCTTTATTCCAATTCTTTATAGTTTTGTTGTATTTTGTTTGTATCGCTGTTGATTCCCCTACGATTAAATAAATAAATTATCAACACTAATTTCTCGCCTTCGGCTTCACTTTCTCTATAAAATAAATCCAACATGTTTCCCTAAAGCGATGCTTAATTACCTAGTAAGTAATTTTTGAAAACCCCTATTACTACATATATCCAGTGTTTTCGAAGATTTCTATGTTCAACAGACAAATAGACAGTAGGAAGTTTTTTTTAAAATATCTATTTCATATCGGTAGAAAAAGTAATATAAATATCTACTTACCTAAGTCAATAACGGTAGGTACCTATCTCAAAACATACATACAAAGTTTAATGAAATAACGGCGCGACCTATCCTCCCGATAGGATGGGAGACACAAAGGAATGTAAACAAAGAAAGGTCACTAACCTTCCAGTTAACATTTTGTCATAATTTTACCTTTCAACGCATACTTATCCAATGCTAAGTTACCTAGGTACCTGATATTCATAAACGTATAAAATATTTACCGATGTTAATCGCGGTCTGTATTAAAGCGGATTAAAAAGAGCGCGGAATGCCGCCCGCCCTGGTATCCCGCCCTGCGGCTACTGGCTTTATGAAGGGATGTGTAGTGGATCCATGTAGGGTTGCCAACCGTACTATATTTTATAGTATTGTACTAAATTTCGGCCCAATGAGCTATGCAATGTAAACTGTACTAGTAAAGTTAAAACTTGGATCATACACGCGTGATGTTTCCTCAATAAACGGGTCTCGAACGCATAAAGATTTTTAAACCGGGCTTACTTAAGATTTTAATGTAAAAAATAATTGAATCGGCTCAGTTTTCGAGGAGGAAAATGGGGAAAACGAAATGTCGATTTCATCAATTTTTTTGTGAATAAATCTATGATGATGATATAATGAAAGCATACGATTTTAGTTTGAATAATAAATTACATAAACAACAAAAAATATAGTTTTTATAAACTTAATTATCTTTACCGAAACGAAGTATCTTTTAACGTGAAAAATACAATAGTTTCTTTAATACTATATATTATCTCAGCCTGAAAAATTGTATATTTCCCAGAAAAACAGTTGGCAGCCCTAGTTCCAGTGGTCAATATGACCTTTTGCTTTTGCCAATCTCCGCTTGCTCTTGGCAAACAATGCCAGATGAATACCGGTCAATAAATCACCTGCGTATGTAATTGTCTGAATTTGAATATTGATTGAAGTGCACTACAGAATTGCAAAAAAATAAATTATCGGCAAATAACTATTTAGGTATTTCATACAGAGTAATGTGAAACAAACACGTCCATAACAAGTGACTTAAAAAACGTGTTTTTTAGATTTTCAAGGAAGGTAAAGGGACACAATGAATTCATATTTAGTTTCTCAAAGATTTTATTTTTATAATAAATTAAAAATAATAATATAGAAGTCATTGCATGTAAGGAGATTATTATTTGCGTTAAAAGATACATAATGTATTAAGGTACCTTTATTAAATTGATATAATATTCACAAGAGCGAAAAGTTCCGGCTAGAACCTACCTAATTCTAATATTTTAATCATCTACAGTGCAGTCTACTTATACTTTGGTGACATTACTAATGAATAACTTTCCTGTGGCACAAACTCCAACCTTTAAATATAATTATTTTAAATGCTAACAATGATAAATAAATGAGGAAAATAAATAATAAAAATAAATTAAAATTGGGAATTGGAAAAAAGTATGACTTACCATTTTTAGTTATTCAACAACTAGCTAACTTTGATTGATTTCATACTAATGTATACAGAATTCACTTAAAAAGTCCATATGTAAGATTTATTACTGTAAGAATAAACAATGTGAACTTTATTAAATTAATTACCTAATTATAGATATGATACAATTTCCATAACTTTATACCCAATCTACAATCTAAGACATTGATTTGGCAGTCTTCCAATAAAAAATACACATCTCCCATATTTAGAATAAAAGTCCTCTATGCCTATACTAACATATAATAAAATCTATATTCAAAAGGTACATTATAGGGTACGTTTTACTTAAAGTAAGATAGGTACATAATACTTGTATATGATCAAAAAAATAAAATATTACTTAATATTATTACAAGGAATACTTAGGACGCCTTCAATTTAGACGCTCGAGACAGCTTCGTTGACCGTCTAATTTGAAGGAGCACCTTGAAAATGAAATAATTTTGATCAATTTTACGCATTAGATCTGATTAAAAAAAAACAAACTACGCCCTGAATTTACAGAATATAATTTCGTTGTGATACAAGTAGTGCTCAGTTCGAGGCATCGTTTACAAACTGTAACTTGTTTCTTATTCCCGATTTACAAGTTACACGATCCAATGCGAGACTTAATTAGCCATAATTTTAGAAGCAAACTGCCTCACTCGCGATCCTTGTATTTTTTTACATTTTTTTTGTAACAATTCATTATTATTATTCAGAAATTTTAATATTGCGATTCGATTGATTGGCATTTTATTTCATGTATACTTAAAATCTATGGAGACAAAGAAAGTCAACTTTTCCGTGGAATTTTATGCCCAAATCATTGATTATCATATCCAGGCGCCTCTTTTCCACTGGGCACTCTGGGCAAATGCCCAGGGCCCCGCGATCGACGGGGGCCCAGTAGGTCCTGACAGATCACCAGCCGATAACCGATGTTACCGATAAATATATTTATGGGCTCGAAGACTTTGAAGAAGTGATTGATGATTTTGCTTATCTCAAACCAAGAAGAATACATCTTCAATCGACATGATTAAGTAATCTCTTATTAATTGATTGTAAAGAAATAAAACAGTTCGCTTAATCTAGAATGTTATTGAACTACGCCTTTGGCCTATTTTTAAACATTTTTCTCTGTCTCTCTCTGTTAAGTAATTTGCCCAGGGCCTCCAAAAGGTTAAAGACGGCCCTGGTCATATCTTATTTTTATTCCAACAAATGCTTTAAAAGATGTAAGTTGGTTCGTCAGTAAACTTTGAATATAATGATAGAACATGACCTTATTATGAGTGGATGGGATGGTTTGTTTACGACTGTGGTCTGGTGGGAGGATGGTCCCTCAACTCGAGCACATGTTCGACCGGCTGCGGCCGCCCGTCGGGGCCCACAAGCGCCGGCCTCACTACACCCTCTGTCACCATCTTGTCGAATAAATTCACTAGTTTCATCGCTTCGTATTCTTTCTGCAAATAAGAAAAAATGCTTCATTAATCAATAATCATGGCGGTTAGAGGAGTCTAGAAGAATACATTATGTAGCCGCACGTTTATACGTAGTCTTCGTCATATTTTACACATATTATAATTAGATAATAATTTTCATTGGCTTAGGTACATGAGTTGGGAGTTATTGATATAAATAAAAAAATATAATAAAATTATATACACTAGTTGCCCCCGCGATTTCACCCGCCTTCCCGGGATAAATAGCATATGTCCTTCTCCATATCATAGGCTATCTGCGTGCCAAATTACATCGTCATCGGTTGATTAGTTGGGGCGCGAAAGCGTAACAAACAAACAAACTCACATTCGCATTTATAATATTAGTTAGGATTAGTAAGGATTATTATATTAATGACAACAAGTGTATCAAACTACAGGTTTTTCCTTAGATTTTCATCCCACATAATTTCTCATGCAAAACATAATTAGCTTTAAGTATTAGTAGAGAATCGATATGAACCTGTTCATCGGTCATGCCCTCGAAGGGATTAACGCGCGGGGGCCTGGTGCACCCCACCACAGGGTCGATGTGGGGGGCGGCCTGCAGGTACTCCTCGGTGTCGGAGTCGTCGCTGCTGGACGAGTACTGGGCCCCGCGCCCGCCGCACAGCAAGCCTTTCTGAGCCAGGTGCCCCGCCGCGTTGCCGAATCCCGTGTATTTCACCATTCTACCCACTGAAACCAATGTACTATGTTACAATTACCAATTAAAAAGCATAGTTTGTTCGTTTTTAAATCATAAATAGTGGAAAAAGATGTACGAAAATAATTTGTTATAGGTAAAGTTTTTTTTTTTATATTATATAGGTTTGCGCTTGACCGCAATCCCGCCTGATGGTAAGCGAAGATGTAGTCTAGGGTGGACCGCGCGTACCCATAAGATGCCTGTTCAGTCTGGCCTTGAATAAACCCATGTTATAAGTGTCTGGAAACACATTGTCCGGGAGAGCATTCCACAACTTGGCCGTGCGTATAAGGTAAGAGGAAGCGAAACGCTTTGTACGGCAAGATGGAACGTCGACGACGAAGCGATGGAGACCCCCCCGACGTCTAGTGGTCCGATAGAAGAACGGGGATGTAGGGACAAGATTATGGAGTTCTTTATCGCATTCTCCGTGGAACAATCTGTAGAATACCGTCAAAATAGCCTAAGGCGTCGTCCTAATTAGCTACGATTGTACGAGCAAACGATGCGATTTCTTCGCGCGATGAAAATGATCGTGCTGAATGATCCTGTGCTCGCGCGATGACTTGCGAGCTTCAATTAGGACACTCTAAAGACATTTGTGGATTTAATCTCGTCGTGCGACCAAATTGGATCGTTTGCTCGTACGATTGTTGCCAATTAGGATATCGCCTAAAGGTGAACGCACACTTATCCGAGCCGAACGCATCGAACGAAACGAATTTTAGAATTCTGTATATGAAATCTCATCCAGATTCGGACGATTCAACCCGGGCAAGTGTGCGAGCTTTCATAAGACTACTGTTCTGTATTAACACATAGGATACTTTTTATTCCGGTAAAACATACGATCCTTCGGGAATGCGGGTGAAACCGCGTAGGACAGCTAGTTCGATATATTTAGAGGTGCTTCTTTACTCTTTATACATACATATCCTTGAATATTATTTCGATCAGCCGTTACACGTTATACTATTTGGTAGACTATTTTAAAATGTAGTTTTTAACAAATTATTTAGCAGTTAAAAAATCTCACCCTTCTCCTTGCACAGGATAAACAAAAATTCAGCCACCAGATCTCTCACAGAAGTTACAGGGGTTGTTAGAAGCCTGCACAGTTGGTTTCTTAGCGTGGTCCCTTTCTCAGGAGGGCGAGACACATCCCGCAGGGGAGGTAACACCACTTGACGCAGGTACTTTCGCTGCATGCGGCAACCTCGCGAGCTCTTGTTCAAAACAGTTAGGATTGGCGACAGATTCTCATACTGATTCTTTGTATTCTGTAATAAAAGAAACAATATTTAAAGACAACAGTTAATATTATTTCATCCTAATTACAACAGAATATGCATACTCACTGTAGTTAAATTCAGCCGATATTGCAACAACTGAACAAGTGCTTGCAAAGCATCCATGTTTCTTCCAATAAATGGGTTATTACAAATTTCTCCCTCAGTGAGCGCAGGGGTTAGGAAGGGGTAAAACATTGGCGGAACACTGAAAGAGAAAACCAATATTTGAAAAATTCATGATATACATGAGAACATAATTCATATGGATTCTGGAGTCACACAAATTGTTTCAGTATATTAGATCCCTAAATTTAAATACATACTTATTTACACCTCACTCCCACACTTGGTTGGTGTCTCATTTTATACAAACTGTAGAACTTAATAGTGCATTGTTATCAAAATAAAATTAAATAGGTACACATGGCTACACATCAAGCTATAAATTCCTAGTATAAGCTGATCTCGCATTGTATAGGATTACCGACACACTCATTCCCGAAGGATCTATTGTTTACCAAAATAAAAGTACCCTATGTGTTAATCCAGAACATATACCACCGTGCTATGTGCCAATTTTAATTCTAATCAATTCAGCTATTGCATGATAGAGTAACAAACATCTATACTTCCATCCTCACAAACTTTCGCATTTATAATATGAGTAGGATTACCTGGTTAACAAATTAGCAATGTTACTATGTAGCTCCATAAGTTTATCTTCAGTGGAAGTATGAGCATAGAGCAAACCCGTGAGGACCGGCATCAGTTTCAAATACATCGCCTCCTCTGCCTCATTTGCAGGCTCTTCTGAACCCGATTGCATTATCAAGTTGAACTGTGCCTTTAATATTTCACATGATATAGCTTGTTGGTTTTGCTATGAAGATAACAAAAATGCATATTCAATATACAGGTAGAGGAATTGAAAAGGAAGTGGCAAATAAAATTATTGTAAGTGCTAATGTCTACCCAGTTATCTGCACTCAAACAAAGCAAATCAATAGCTATTGCTTTGTAGATTCACCTTTGGTAGAATCTCTCTATATTTTTTACCAAAAATTCTCATTCCCAGGTCAGTCATTGAATCAGTCACAGAACAGTTATATTATATATATATCTATATATTAAGAGTATAAATCAATTTTGCAGTACTTACACTTAGGAAACAGTAGTGGCTTCTTTCAACCACACCCCCACTAGCAGTCTCACTCATGTTTTCAAACAATGTAGCCTCCAAAAGGATTTCATTGAGGCAACTAGTTAGATAATCCATCCCATGGAGTTCTTCCTTTATCTTAGACTTTATATCATGTCTCAGGGCAGTCAGAATAAATAACAGCTTCATATCAAACAACATTATTTCATCCTTAAAAGGTATTTCCTTGTATACACGTAGTCTTGCTACCAGACCCTGTGCTATAGCAGTGTGTGCACACAGGGCGCGAGCCACCTCGCTGTTGAATGTCAGGTTACAGAGACACTTCAAAGCTTCCACGGCTACATCTTTGTTCGGCAAATCAATAGGCATTATGGTCTCCTCATCAGAACTCACAAAGTTATACAACCCAGCCCGCTCTATAAGTATAGTTATCCATTTTTCACATATCAGACTCTCCAGCTCTGTCTTATCGCGGCTAAGGAAAAAGATAGGTAGGTATTAAACATCAAAATTAAACCACATTGCAAAGATTATTATCACACAAACCTGAGTACTCTGACTGTGGCCAGGCATAAAGCATGGACTCCAGCAGAGTTCTTTTTCTGAAGATGCTGGAATAGGGATGTCCATAGAATAACACGTTTATTGTTCTCAGATAAATTTGGAAATGTAAACACATTTTCATTCTGCAACAAAAGTAGAATAGAAAATACAAATTATTGGAATAACGAAATACAGGTTCGTGATATGTTATAGAACATAATTAATTGTATTGTTATTAGAATATAGCTTACATTTTTTAGAAATCGCTGCAACATTTGATAAACTTCTTCCAAATGTTCACCACTACTCAGTAATTCTATAGCTGTTTCATCCATTATTGATACTTTTATTGGTTGGTGGCAAATTGGTACAATTCTATCAATACTTTTTATTATAATATATTTTTCAAATATGTTCTGTAATAACCAGCAAATAATTTTTGCTCGCAAAGTTGTATTTATTTATTACTGTAATTTTCCTCTTCTCTGTGGTTTGCTTCTATTTCTCTCACTCAGGCTAAATTCCGAATTGGATAATATCGCTCACAGTGCTCACAGCAATAATTTGCGTACCGAGTTAGATATCACGTTAATGACAGCTGAGAACGGTCAACCACGCTCACAGTATTCAAAACAGAACTTTTGAAAATTTAATTAAAATCTGAATTAAAATTGTGCAAAAGGAATATTCGCGTTTTTTATTATTTTTCTTTCATAAAATCATAAAAAGTATCTTTGCCAAATAGAAAACCAAGAATCTTATTAGACTTTTTGCCAAAAACACAATAATTAACAGTCACTTTTGACAGCGCTCACGGTGATATCAGTTTAGGGCATGGTCGGTGTGAGCGCAATATGGCGGATATCATGACGTCATCTATAACGTTTCACGGGACATCGTTATCTGTCATAATTCATTTCGGTACGGGTTTAAGCACGCTCAAATCGATTACAGCGATTATAGCTTTAATTCGGAATGCAGCCGATTGACTGACAGGCAATCAAAGAAATTGGACTAAAGCAGTAGAAACCCCTCTGATAAATGAAGCGACTTCTGAATAGCTGTACTCATTACTCTTATTGGGATTCGTTGTGCCAAAAAGAGACAGTTATATATTTACTATATCTTAAAATAGTAAGGTTGTACACTGTTGCAAGACTTTGTTGATCAAGTAAATTTACAATAGGGTTCTGAATACAATAATATCGATATCGACAAAATTTGGTTTAAATAAAAAATAGAAATGGTAAAACTTTCCTGGACGAGACGCGGGGTAGGGGGGAAGCCCTTCCCCTCAGTGCCCACCAAACTTGAAGCAAGCTCATGGAATCCGATATATTCATGGTTGAAGTTTGAGATTATGTATGAGGTTTTTTACATAAATTCACTTCTGCATCGGCTCTGGCGCTGCGGGAAGTGCAGCCCTTTGGCCCTTGCGTAACAAAAAGCAGGCGGGGAATGCTCTCTCTCCACGCCACCGGCTTTTTATATACACTCTAGGGGTAATAGCCACAAGACTAAAAATATTCGGGGTACGCTGCATTGGTTTTTGAACCGTTTGAACCTACCAGACCAGTACAGAAATCGGTTTTGACAGATGACACACCTAATCTAACCATAGGTGAAATGTCACACGGCGCTAAATCAAAATGGCGTCATCATGCGTTAAAAAAAACTATCAAACAGAATTTTAACATAAATACATTCAAAACTAATCTCATTTGCTGTATGGACTAAACTTTTGCCGAACAAAACGCAACTGTATATCAAAAAACGCAAGATTGTGATTTTATTAACACACTTCAATAATTGATATCTCAAAAACTATGAAGTTGCTTCTTGAAAATACTTCGCTGAAAGACTCCTTAGATCATCTACCATCTGTTAAAAAAGCACCAAGACCAGCGTCCCGTCCCAGAAAGTTTATCATATTGTTTTTTCGTGCTTCTTAGTTTTACTCTACTCTAATAAATATTTAAATCAACCACGTAATAAGTTAATCCTCACTAATATTATAAAAGTGAAAGTGAGTTTGTTTGTTACGCCTTCACGCCTCTACTTCTCAACGGATCATCATGAAATTGGGCTTGCAGCTAGCCTATGGTACGGAGAAGGACACATGCTACTTTTTATCCCGGGAACGCGGGTGAAACCGCGGGGGACAGCTAGTTTATAATAATTGTTAAAATCTAGATGGCGACGGGTGGCTATGCCAGCTCCCATACAAAAATTAATAGGTACAGGTCGGTTAACTAAAGCTGGCACGTTTCAACACATTTACACCGTCTCTCTCGCGCAAAGTCAAGCTTATGAGTATGAAGGAGACAGTTATTGTTTTGCTTTTGCTACTGCTCATAAATATAGAGTGGTCTATTTTTGCATTCGTCCATTAGACTTGACTGATTGCAAATTTATGAGTACTGTGAACGTGCCAGCTTTCGTTAACCGACCTGTACATACTTTCTTCAAGTAGGTACTTATACTATAGACAGTTTACAGATAAGGTTTTAAAATAAAATAAAAATCACGCGTTTATTATTAAATTAATCATAAAACAATGTTTTTGTGTACCGTTTAGGCAAGTAATTGTTGCCAATATGCGATCGGCTTGATCTCCTAGGCATAACATTAACAGCCAAAATAAACTTTGGCTGTTCTATTGAGTCGAAGGCAGAAACAGCTGCCAGAAAGCTGGATATCCTCTCTAAGGTTAAGCGGTACTTCACGCCTGGGCAGTTGCTCCAACTTTATAAAGCACAAGTCCGGTCATGCATGGAGTACTGCTGCCATCTTTGGGATGGATCAGCTAAGTACCAGCTTGAGGCCCTCGACTCAATAGACCGCCGAGCCAGGAGACTCATCGGAGATGAGTCTTTAATTAAGGCGAAACTCACGAGCCTCGACCATCGAAGAAAGGTTGCTTGCTTATCGGTTTTCTACAGGATATATTTTGGAGTGTGCGCAGGAATTGTTCAACCTAATTCCACCATCCCCATTTTTACACCGAACCACAAGACGCCGGGAAAATTTTCACCCGGACGTTGTTGACATACCGAAAATACGGACACAGCGTTTTGCATCCTCATTTATAATGCGGACAGCAAGGGAGTGGAACTTGCTTCCGGCGTCTGTTTCCTGACGCCTACAATCTAGCCATTAATTAATCAATCTTCTATTATTTAACTATCGAAAATATTGAAAAAAAAAGTTGCTTAAAAAAAGGACTTCACTGAATGATGTAAGAAGATCATCTTCTTTCTGTCAAAAAAATACGAAATCCCAGACCAGCGTCTCGTCAAGGAAAGTTTATCCTCATTGATTTGTCGATAAGAAATGTACAGCACTATTCGAACCTATACCAAAATATTTAAAATATAGCAATATTATGGTAATCTAATTTGTTTTCAACATATAATACACATAATACTATAATACATAAATGTTAGTCTACAATTCTACAAATTATCAAAGCAATCTTACGAATAAAATCCGAAATATGTTCAAAATGCCATCTTACCGATGAAAGCTAATAATTTCAGATTCATATTCCTTTCGGTAGGAATGATATTTGCACTCGATTACAACACACACCATATTTGTGTTTATCACAGATCACAAGTTAATACATTTAGGTTTGCTTGAAGCTAAATAAACAATATTAATTTTGAATCTTCGCGGCGTCGTCGTCCGTCTGCTGTATGACAACAAACTACGACTAAAATAAAAACTACATCTGAGGGCCAACACCATAGTTGACTTTTAAACCTATTCAATTTGGTAGTATAATTAAACCAATCCAATCGTAACCACTGACAACTCAAAATGGGTTACAGGCGGTATGAACAGAAACACACAACTATATCTCATTCCTGTTTTATCTTATGGAGTAATCGTATGAAAATTATCGTGACAGATATAATTATAAAGTTTGCGTTTTGACACTATTTCTACTGCTTTAGTCCAATTTCTTTGCAGGCAATCCATCAGTGTTGTTTAATTTAATTTAGAGTTGCCGTATTCTAACCTAAACTCGAACACGTCACCCATATTCTAAGTCAAAACTCATAATTTCCTCGACTCGACTCAACCTCACTTAGGTGTTTTGATATTCATAGTCGCAATTTTACTCCTCATCTCAAATAGTTTCCTCATTTGAGGTGAGTTGGAGTTGAGAAACCAACTGTCAAACATAAGGTACGTCGGCATCTACCTTGAGGACGTTCTCAGGGAACTTTTAACCAAAACAACGCGAATTTTATCCGATTTGCTGTGCGATTTGCAATGTCTTTTGAAGAGTTTATTGTATTGAATACTTATTTGTGCGATAATCCATACGATTACATAGGTATCGCGACGCTATTTACGAGATGCAGAAAATCCAATTGAAGTTTATAATGAAAATCAAGGAATGAAAATTAATTTAAAATTAGATTTTGTTTTACTAAAGAAATTGTTATGAACTTGAAATGTAAATTTGTAGTAGGATATATCTGTGTGTTGTATTTAAGTATCTACCTAGCTTCTTATTTAAATTCCTACCTACTAAGTATATCTCATGTGAATCTTATTTACACACAGGTTGTTTAAATGCGTTACATATTCAAGTTCTAATATGAATTTTAAGAGATAAATTTTATTGGTAGGTAATGTAGTGTAATTCATTTTGGTAATTCTATTTTAGAGTATTATCAACTGTATGTCTGTTAAATAATATTGTCACATATGTGGATATATGAAGGACATATAAATAAATATCATTTTTAAAATTAAATTTTAGTATTTAAATAGTAGCCAGTGATGAAAAAGTGATGAAAATGAATATAACATTAGAACTTTTCACAATAGAAATTTTGGTGAGCTTTTTGTTACCGCTATTGATTGTTGACAAACACATGTAAAATAATAGTGATTTGTGCAGGGCTACATTACATTAGCATAATTATAAAACTAACCAAGAAAATGCCTGAACCTATTATACCTAAATATTGACTATTCCAGTCTCCCACACTAGATATACTGCACTAGGTAGCGTTATTTGGGGGGTTCATTTATTATTCATCATCAAGTTAATAGGTATAATTGAAATAGTAAGTACCTATGTTATGTGTCTGTCTGTTATAATATATGTCACTTTCTTTTTAGTTTATAAATCAGTTAGGTAAATATTATCTACACATATTATTTATAAGTACCTACTTAGGTACCAAACTCAAGTTACAGATTCATACATTTTACAAATTCAAGTTTTTAATGGTGTTTAATTTGAGTAGGTAGCCTTATTTTAAGCGTATTTTCAACTATGTCTGCTAAATATATATGAAGGACATGTAAATAAAATACAATTTTTCAGTTCTAATTTTTATTTCTATATATTGCCAACACAATTCAGCCTCTTCTCTCTTAGCTCTATTGCAGAGGACCAGTCCGTCCATAGCTTCTCTCTCAGCTTTAGTTTAGATGATGTTATCCTCTGCTGCCTTCACCATCCACTCTCTCTCAGCTATTCTGAGTTTATGTAGCTCCTCTTCTCTTTTTTGGGATCTGTCATAAGACCGTTGACGGATAGAGAATTCCTCTTGGATAACTCGAGTACGTATATTTCTAGATCCTGTAATGTAAGAAATAAATTCCATGTTAATCAAATATATTGAACACTAGCTGTCCCCCACAGATAATTATAATACTCTGGGATAATCGGGGATTAGCTAATTTAAATAAGACTCTAGCATAAAAATATAATATAAATTATATATGTAATATGATTTACCTGCAAAATGTGTGTAATCACTATCTATAACATCCAATAGCTTGACACCAGTTTGATCGGCGAGAGCATCTTCCAGTACCTGGATTTGACTAGAGGGCCCCCTGTCCTCATCCTTTCCCTTTTCTCTTCAGCTTATATAGTTTTACATCGGGATTTCCAATTATCCCAATTTTATTTCCCAGTTCCAGCCATTTCGAATAAGTAAACACGAACGACACGGGACTGATAATAATGAAACACTGCTAAAGCAGTTTTTTTTTTTGTTTCCAAGCCATCCACTTCTCTAGTACCTATCCTGATTTTTAGTTCAATCCACAAACTACCAAGAGAACTAAAGTTCAGACCGCCATCTGACGAACATTGGGGATAAACCGTATGCAGAGTTTGAACATGACGTTTTTTTTTTTTAATATTCCCATACTATTGTACAATGAAAAATAGTCATACAGCCTATGATATGTAGGGCCCCGGGGCTTTAGGGTAAATACAATTATTTTTTATTTCAAAGGTTCTTATGGTATAATAATAAATGAAACACAATTATTTAGTTATAAATTATTTATTTAAATTTTCATTTTTAAGTCTATCTGTAGTGACGGTCTAGATGGGTCTGGACTGCTGTTGGCATCATTAAAATATCTGCAAAGTATAAAGTAACTGTAAATGAGTGCGAAGATTTTCGATCGGAGCCTAGCTTAATCTTCCGGCTCCATATTGTTTTTTTTTTATTTTTTCAAATAGTGGCATACGATGAAGCCTATATACATCGATTGGGGATACCCATGCAAACAAAAAATAATAGGGTGTCTTTGTCCTAAAACGTCACAAAGAATATCAAAAAGGTGGCCGAAAATAATGACAAAATCTTTGAAATGTTTTATTTTTTATGTACAAGATAGTCAATGGATTTGAAGATTTTAGTATGGAAGCCTGGCATTCCTATCATCTGCCTTTTTGTATATATAATTTATTGGTAAAGATTTTGGGTGTAGTAATTAATTATGCATTAAAAATATTATATTTTTATGTCAGCTATAAATTTTACATAGAAATAGCCTACACAAATGGAACACACTGCTGGAGATACTGAGCCAGCACTTAATCTAAAGGGGACAGGGGGATACATTATTAAATAAGATTACGAAAAAAGAGATACTCTAAACTAAACCTAATATTTAAAAAATAAAACTATTCTAAATCCGTGCCAGTGGGTAACGTTCCCAGAACACTGGCAGCATTGCCACGTTGAATGGCTACGGTAATCTGCTGACCGAGGTATAAGCCAGCATTCTGGGAATGTATCGCCTCAACTAGGCGCGCTGCAATTAAATGGCAAAAAATTACCTGAGTACATTTGCATTGTGTTATTCAGAGACACACATGTGGCATTACTTTGATGGCTCGCAGCTGATGGTTGGACAGAGGTATCTGAAAATTTGTATGAGCTGTTATTATTTTAAAACCTAAACGTTCATGTATCATCAATATGGACAGAATGTTAAATATTCTTGTGTAAAGTGGAAACAGCCTCATCATGCTCTAGTCCAGTGAGTAAAGATCTATAAATGGCATGTCCACTACCCATAGTAGAATTTTATAATCAAAGTAAACTTTTAATTTAATTTTAGTTTTATATTATTTCTTTTAATTTATTCAAAAAGTGCTGGATGATGTATACATACCAAAAACTTCTGTTCTTGCGACTTTCATTGGTAATATGAATGATCATTGTGGCGCTTCTTTGACTAACTATGATCACCGCATACAGTTTTCTTGTTATCTGAAAAAATGCAATTTATCTCTGTAACTATATATAAATATCCTGGGACATTCCTCACACACAGTCATCTGATCCCAACTTAAGCAGAGCTAGTACTATGGAAACCAGATAACTGATATACTACATATTATTATACTACTTTTAGTTTGTAAATACATAATTAATCAATCTTAATATACATAATTACACCCAGACTCAGGACATGCAGACATGTTCATGCACACAAATGCATGTCCTGTGTGGGAATCAAACCCACGACCTGCGGTGCAACAGGTGGAATCTTAACCAACTGGCCCATCAACCTATGTTAAAATAAATAAGGAATAAGGGTGAACTAACTGGATAAAACAATAGATTTCTAACTCTGGTGGAGCCATGGTTATTAATGTGTTATATATATCTCAATATAACTGCATTTGCCAAGCATTTATTTTGGGTCAGACTTAATATGCCTTCACAACCACAAAGGTTGGGTTATAGCTTTAAATGTTATGAGTTGACTAGGAATAATACATATAATAATAAGATATTATATTATTACAGTCAACTTGTAGATCGATAGTTGTTTACCTGCTTCAAAAAAGATATTTGTCGGGTTCCCTGAAGAAATCTCCAAGCTTTGATATGCGCCAGTCTTCAGGTGACAAACATATAATTTGCGTGGATCGCTGTTTAGTTATTGTCTCACAATTAATACACTTTATCCACTGTCTCTTATTTTCCTCACTTATAGAAAACTGATGTAGTTTAACGTCTTGGCGTAACTGTTGCACTTGGGCATACAACATTTTCGAAACTTAAAAATGCCGAAATCACTGTATTGAAATGTAGTTAAAGTGGCGGAAATTTATCAATACAACACATCTCGTCATACAAATACGGAAAACACTGAATTTATGGATTAAAAGAGGTGGAAATAAATCGACATAAGAACTTAAGTTCTCATCAAAACAAACATGTGTTTGATGACAGGTAGGTGCATATTGACGAATGGAATTGCTAGGTAGTTATAAAAAGTACTCTGTGGAATGGAATGAAAATAAAATGGCCGGCATAGGTCATGGCGGGGGCGAAGGAAGGAAGAGAGGGGCGAGAACGTCGAGTAAGAACTTTGCACTGTCATTCGATACAGTGGGTTATTTTGATTAGAACATTGCCAGGCGTGGTTCAATCAAGTGGATAAAATAATAGGCAGTGTTGCCAACTCTACCAAATCAAATCTCGCTAGATGGCTGGTTCAAAAGTCGCTAGAAGTCGCCAGATTTTTTTTCTAGAACTCGCTATTTTAATGATGCTTGAAAAGTGAAACTCAAAATAATAAAGTATTCAAATTTAATAATAATATTATAAAAAAATATATATATATAAAATCTTCATCATCATCCGAATCAATAAAAATCGCACTCGAGGTCGAGGTTTGCGGAACTTGAGGATCACTCGCCATCGAGGTCGATGGTTGTTGATTTTTCTGGGTAAATGTGGCTTTATTGGTGCCAATAAGCCGGAGTAACTCTAATTGTAAATCATAATCATAATATTTTTTATTCATTAAAATGGAATTCAATATTTTTAACCCCGTGCGATTTCGTAACTTTGATTTTACTATTATTAAGAGCACTAAATATTTTCTCGATTTCTCCATTATCGATTGTAGCTACAGTTGTGTTCAATATGGAATGAACTAAGGATTGTAAATTCATTTATTGTATAGTCATAGTTACACAAATGTGGAATCAAATAAATTTAAATGAGAAACGATTCACATCAAAAAGGCGCTAGAAAAGTCGCTAGTTTTTTTTGTCGCTAAATGAGAATAAAAAGTCGCTGTGAGTGTCAAAATGTCGCTTAATCTAGCGACAAAGTCGCTAAATTGGCAACACTGATAATAGGGTCTATTTATATTTATTTACTTTCATTGGACAGACATGCAAGCTTCACTTCAAGTTGAAATCACAGATAACGTGCTCACAGACTGCTCTAAAAATAAGTTTAGCCAATATAACAAACCGAATATTTCTCAAAATAATGACGTATTCGTGACGTATCACCTCGACTCACACTCATTCGAGGAATCTCATAATTCCCTCAATCTGACGACTGTGAATACCGATTTTGAGGGACTTTCGAGGCACGCCTTGAGGTCTCCTCGACCGAGTTGTGAGTCGAGGAGCATTCGAGGTCACGACTTTGAATATGGGTGGTAAACTCTAAAATTGCCGGATTTTTAGGGAAAACGAAAACTTACAAAAATACCGTATTGTACAAAATATTTATTTAAAAGGTCAAAATTAAAAAAAAAAAACATAAAATACATGTTGTTTACATAAACAAGTGTGTACAGCATATAAACAAAGCTTTAAATGACAGAAACACAATAGGTACAGCAAAGTAAAATTATTCCGGGGATTCCCTACATGTCCTAGAACCTAGCCGAGTAAAGGTGAAGTACCTACTAGAATGAGGAACTAAAGTTTTTGGACATTAACTTCTCAGAGATAAGGTTGAATTACAGGGTTGAATCTAGTTGAATATTATACTGACGATGTTGATGACTGACTTAACGTTTCCACTTTCTGATCATGGCGCATCTACCTTATCTGTGGAAAAAGTACTATATTGGATTCTCTAAGCTGTGATCGTATCTGACAGCATATCTACCTAATCCCGTAGATTGATAATACCTATAGATTTGCTGTCAGCGAATGGCGAAGAAGAAAGCTAAGCTATATACAATTAGTACTGCCATATTTACACTTTTACCCCATTATGTGGGTAAACTGGTATTGGGTATTTTGGTTTTACTATACAATGGGTGTGGCAGGTGTCAATCCCATACATAGGTTGATCGTTTACTAACGATGACGATTGTCGACAACCATCTTGTCTAGGGGGGCAGATGACACTGTTATAACTTCATAGAAGTCAAAATAAAACACGGGATTGATGAAGTATACTTTAATTAAGACCTTAAGAGACATAAGGACTAGAAGACTTTCTTTATGAGTTGTTGTGACTTATCACGTTTTGACCGCAACCTGCTCAGGTATTGATTGTATAAGATTAAATATTCGGCCGGGGCGTGGTTAGTAAATAGTTAATTTAATACTTTATATGTTAATGTTAATAATGTCTTCGTAAGTACAATAGCTTTTATTTTTTACGTACAATAGCATTGCCGAAAGTTGACGCCTATTGAAAGGACTCAATAATCAACGATGTTAACGCTCTACTGTGGTTTTGCGTAAAATTACGTCTGAATTACGGATTTGGGTTGAAGGTAGTGCGAAAAGCAATATCCGAATTCGGTCCGAGTTTTCTAGATCTGTATTTTCGCGACTTCGTTACTGTAGATGTGGCAGTTCGTTTTCTATTGACCTTTTGTGGAGTTGTACATACATTCTCTTTGTCCTGTAAAGAAATACACATTAAGATTTATTTTATTAATAACATAAAAATGTGGAAGAATGTGTGGTTTAATAACCCATATAAATTTAGCCATAGCATGAATTCAAGCAACCACCTCTTTCATTTTCAGTTACAGGTTTATAGAAGTTTGAATGACAAAAATACATATAATTAATGCCAATTTCTTGTTTTGTATCAATCACTTTACCTTTACCTGAGAACAAATGACGGCTAAGTTGTACATTGACGTCCAACGATTTGAGAGTTCAATTTTTTTTACAGGAAGGTCACAATATTAGAAGCTTCTACACCGAAGTTTCAACCAGATTGGTTAGGTTAGGTTTGAACTTTGATAATACCGTGAGCGGCCGGCGAGCGCTAGATACAAATTATGCACTATAAAAAAGATCCACTCTTACCCCCTACAAAAAAAAAATATCTAAAAAAGAAAAGGGGGGGGGGGTGCGCAACTTTTCCTTCACCTTCCTTTTTCTTCTACACCTACCCCACTCTCTTTCCCCCTCCCCCCTCCCGGCCCTTAAATCGATGGACGTCAAAGTACATTCCTACCAAAAGTAAAATATTCTGCCTGAGTTCGTCCCTTTATGTACAATGGAAGATTTCACGTAAAAATCGTCAAAAGGCGAGCCGAAATATTGTTAGTTTAACAAATCCTTATTCCAAATTTGATGGATCATTCACATGTTGATATTGTAATAATAGAAAGCGATAATACATAAAAGTATTCTACACGCTTTTTACTTACCGGTGGAAAGTAATTCCTGGCGTATTTTTATACGAAGCACTATCACACATCAGGGCACTGTACTTCACCATCTTATTTTATAGTCAATAAGCCAAATTGTTTCAAAAATAACACGATATTTTAATTAAAATACACAACGTCAACTACATCGACGAAGCCATATTGTCGCTTAGTGTCGCTTAGCGATGGCTACGGGCGTCACTTTTGTGTATGTGTGCGACTGTATTGCAACGAAGGTAAAAAAGAGATAATCTTATGCAAATTTTGTTGTTATGAAAGGGACGTAAATAGTTATATAAAAATATCAAAGTATGTGTAATGTTTAGTCTGCTATACTTCTTATGTTTGTGATTGTGACTGGAAATTATAATATAACTCGACACTGGCAGGAATAAGTCCTTATTTGGATTTGGTTGCCACACATAGGGTTCATTCCGAATTGGATAATATCGCTCACAGTGCTCACAGCAATAATTTGCGTACCGAGTTAGATATCACGTTAATGACAACTGAGAACTGTCAACAACTCGGAACGCTCGTGAACGCGCTCACCGTATTCAAAACACAAAAACAGAACATTTGAGAGTTCAATTAAAATCTGAATTAACAGTGCGCTAGGACTCCTTATATCATTTATAAGTTGACTCGCAAAAAGGAATATTCGCTTTTTTATTATTTTTCTCTCATAAAATCATAAAAAGTATCTTTTCCAAATGGAAAACCAAGAATCTTAATAGATTTTTGCCGAAAACACAATAATTAACCGTCACTTTTGACAGCGCTCACGGTGATGTGATATCAGTTTAGAGCATGGTCGGTGTGAGCGCAAGATGGCGCATGTCATGACTTCATCTATGGTGGGATATATCACGGGAGTTCACGGGACATCGTTAAGTAGCTGTCATGTAGCATGCACGCTCAAATCGATTATAGCTTCAATTCGGAATGTAGCCTGAATGTCAACTGCCAAATAATGACAGTTTGTTAGAAAGACATCTCTGTCAAGTCAAATCAATCGAATCCATTTTTCGACTTTTCGAGTTATTTTCAACTTCCTTTGATGAGATTTTGTTTGAAACTGTAAAAATAATTACAAAAAAGGCCTGAAAATGGCTACAGCAGCTTTAACAGGCCATGTTGCCACTAAATTAATGCGTAAGTTTTCGGCACTGATCAATAATACACGAAGATCTCCGCTCTTACATAATTGGTCCTAAACATACGACTATTCTGAAAACATGACAGTAATTTAAGCAAATTGATGAGTATGAGGATATTGCTTATAGTTTATGATGTTTTTAGCACTGAATGGGTCAATGGGAATTGTTTACATCAAGGCAGCCAATTACAGCTCTGACGGCAGACCTAACCTGGCCGCATACAAGAGAGGTACTGGTGGTCGCAGCAGCTTCAACGGCATAGTCGCAACCGTTTTTGGCTGCACGGGATTTGTTGGTCGATATGTGTGCAATAAACTTGGCAAGATTGGTACTCAGGTAAGAGTTCAAGTTAGATAAAATCTGACATCAATATTATTATTAAGTACCTGGGTGACCAATTATTATTTGTAAATGTGGAAAAACCCTTTTTCCCAGAGACCTAGCTAGATCGATTTTTTGGCCCCAAAAGGCCCCATATAGCAAATTAGAGGTAGAGCTTCGTGTTTATTTGTTTTAAGAGCAGCTTGACTGGTTAAGTATTTACTTACTGTCAATAAAATGGTAAAAATATATTTTTCAAAGAGAAAAAATTAACCTTTATTAACAAAATTTATATAATCATAATATCTCCTTCCGAGTATTCATAAAATTTGGTGTAACCTCTGCAACTAAACTCGTCTTTTTGCTGGCTGTGTGAACTTGGCACCCGACTTTGGAAAACCAAATTTATTATTTTTGATTCTTATAGATCTTGGTATATTTTATATGAATATATTATATATATATTGAAGCAAAAAAAAAATAAGTAGTAGCTCTAAGAAAAAATTGAGGTCTTGGAAAAATACCTGGCACCCAACATTGGAATATTGAAATTATTTTTTTTGATCGCGCCATAGTCGTCTTTCCTTCCTAACAACTATATACAACAAGCGAGTGTAAGTAGTTATACAGCGAATGCACCATATGTGAATAGGTTGACAAACAGGCAAAAACGGTCCACCTGATGGTAAATGGTCACCGCTGCCTATGGACACTTGCAATACCAGGAGGATTGCTGATCTGTTGCCGACCTTGAAGAGCTTTTTTCACGCCGTTTTTGAAGAACCCAATATCGTAGCGTTGAGGGAAAACCGAGCTGTGCGGTGGTAGAAGGGTATGACGGCACCAGGTTGAAAAGTTCTTTAGAACACTACCCATTATATAGGCGATAGAACACACAAAGAGAGCCTATATCTCTCCGAATGCTGAGAGGTTCCAAACCGCCAGTGAGTTCAGGTTTGCCAACAATTCGAGAAACAAAAGGCGGGCCGCCTTTGCACCGAGGCAAGTGGATCAAGCTTGTAAATGGGTGCGCCTGCCTAGAGGTGTGAGCATTTGCGGCCTAACCTGCGCTTCACATAGCTGCAGCCGCTAGAGTTGTGTAAAGTACCACTTAGACCTATTAAGCACACCCAGCTTTTTTGAAGCCAGTTTGGCTTTACTCTCCAAAAGACCTTGAAACTGGACATCACTCGTAATGTCGACACCGAGGATCCCGATAATCTTTGAGATGATGAGGGGAGTGTCTTCGAACTTTGGTGCAACTACGAAAGGGGTTTTTTTCGTGGAGAACGCGCAGGCCTGTCTTATTCTTTTGTGTACGTTATTTAGCGCTGAATTATTCACGTTAGTTTTGAACTTTTGAACAGTAGAAGTAGTAGTGTGAATCGCGTAATTAAAATGAAATTCCCGAAAGAACCGGTAATCAAATTTGATGTCCCGGTTCCATTTCACTGTCAAAAGACGGTTCTTTTGACAGTGATTCTCTGTGGAATTCCCTGTACTTTCGAGACCGGGATTTCCCGGTTCTGAACCCTAGTAAGTACCTTACATAATCCCACAGCCAAATAACTTTGTTGTGTATCTACGCATGAGTAAG
Organism: Achlya flavicornis; assembly: GCA_947623365.1. Taxonomy (NCBI): domain Eukaryota; kingdom Metazoa; phylum Arthropoda; class Insecta; order Lepidoptera; family Drepanidae; genus Achlya; species Achlya flavicornis. Next base: position 11,433,524 of record OX392473.1, on the reverse strand, counting down.
GTCGGCACAGCTCATTGGGAAGGGGGTAAAGGTCAGTCACGCGTGAGCTGCAAGTGAACTGCTGTGGTGACCTTTACCATCAGGCGGGCCATATGAATGTTTATTGACTTTCATTTATAAAAAAAAACAAAATTATTAGATCCGTTTAGAGATCTCAAAACATATATATATACTATTTTTTATTGCAAGGGCTGCACCAATGTCTTCGTTCTAAGCTTCATACAATTCAGCCTTCTGTGTTACATGTGTTCTCTGACTTAACCTCTGGAAAATAGGTGTTTTTAAGTTGAGTATTCACAGAATATTAAAATTATAAGTCTCTATGATCCAGGTGGATTCTAATAATACTCAACTTAACCGGATCGCTAGCCAATAGCAGAAAAATAATAGCAATCCCAGAATATCCCCTCTCCTACAATCACCCATGTTGTAGTAGGGAGGATATTATGTTAGTAGTATTATGCTATATTAACATGAATTTCCATATCAAACCCCAAACTATGAAACATGCCAAAAACTTTAATTGATTTTTTTTTATTCACTTAACAAAGCATCTATGAATAAAGCTAAATATTGCCAGAGGACTGATCCTGTGGCAATGATATGTAACCAAAAACCAGTAAAAATATTTATTTTGCTGATGAGGCAGGTGTGTGTCCAGCATAATACTAATTGAGTCACCTATACGTTCTACAGATACACATTATATGGTACCATGGTACCTAATGAACTAATATTAAATTGATAATACTCGTAATCACTCACAGGACAATCAGGACTCACAGTTCCTGTATTTTTTCTTCATATTTAGTTATAGGATTTGCATACAACATTCATATTTGCAAAATAGTGTAGACAATTTTGCAAATATGTCTAGTGTATGTTAAAAGATTTACAAAGAAAAGTTTTCTATATTAATATATTAGTAGGAATACTATTTATTGTAAGTCACAAATAATGGACATAAATGTCTCTGAACATTTAATTAAGAATTCATTGTATTTCAAAAGGAAAATTTACAATATTAGAACTAATTTCCCTTATATAGAAAACAAAATTTCCAGATGATCTTACCATACCGCAGTGACTTCTATGATGCTCAAAGATTGAAAGTTGCTGGTGACTTGGGACAAGTACTATTCACTCCATTTGACATTCGTGATGATGAGTCTATAGCTAAGGCCGTCAGATACTCTAATGTTGTTATAAACCTTGTTGGACGTGATTATGAAACAAAGAACTTCAAATATATGGATGTACATGTCGAGGGACCTAGGCGAATTGCCAGGTTGGTGTATTTTATTGGCATGTTTATGGAATCTGTACAAGATTGAAAAGCAACTCTGAATAAAATCTTTTACATAAAAACATATTTTGCTTGTCAAAATGGTCACTTTTCACAGAATTTCCCGTGAAATGGGAGTACAAAGGTTCATTCACCTGAATTACTTAAATGCTGAAGAGAACCCCAAACCCCTGGTGATGAAGAAACCATCCATGTACAAAATCAGCAAGTTTCTAGGAGAATGTGCTGTCAGAGAGGAGTTTCCAACAGCTACTATAATTCGCGCATCCGATATATATGGATCAGAAGACAGATTTATTAGGTAAAAATCAATATATTTAATCCATCAAATAGTCTCAATGCACATTGGCGGAACAGGAGTCAAGTGAATTGTTGAAGTAAAATTGGAACAGGCTAAAAGGTCTAATTTTGATAACAGTTATCAGATCTTTATAGTAATTACTAATATTACAAATGCAAAACTTTGGGTGTTTTCAACTTGCGTAAAACTGTGGGCGAAAGCTAGTCTCATCATCATCATCATCAGCCTATAATGTCCCACTGCTGAGCACAGGCCTCCTTTCACAAGTGAGGGTGAAAGGAACTGGGGATACTCCACCACGCGTGCCCACTGCGGGTTGGTGGAGGTAGGCTAGTGGTCAACCTACTGTTGGAATTTTTCAAGCCGCCTAGGGCCTCCTAACCGTTAAGCTAGTTGGATGCCTATCCAACTAGCTTAACGACTATCACAATTAAGTGATAACCGGGATCAACGGCTTTACGTGCCTTCCGAAGCACGGAAACGCTCGATTTGAAATACGACTAGACGGTCACCCATCCAGGTACCGACCACGACAGACGTAGCTTTCGTTCCAAATAATGCTTACTACTACAGGTAATTACCAGTTTTTCAGACTTATCATCAAAATGTTAAAAATAAAAAATCCGTTTTTATTTCTGGCCTAAATAAATTTTATTTTATATCTTGCCAAATACAGTCCATTAAATTCGTCTAGTCGTGTACAATTGCCGATCGATTAAGAACGGCTAATCATGCTACACCACGAGCGCGCGAGCGCTGAAAGCTAGTCTACCAACTACTAAACAGATAAATATGAAATTTACTACAGCTTATAAAGTAAGGCCAACGAGATGAGATAAATAATGTAAACCAACATTCGGAGGTTCAGAGAATTTTTATTTATAGAAATTATATTCTGAGTATAATATAACTGACATTTTGTTATTCCAGGACATTTGCATCCATTTGGCGTATAAATAGTCAATACTTACCACTGTACAAAAATGGAATGGATACAATTAAGCAACCTGTGTTCGTGTCGGATGTCGCTCAGGGCATTGTGAACGCCGCCCGCGACCCGGACACCAGGTCCCAAGTCTACCAAGCTATTGGGTAAGAAATAGAGCTTACTATTAACTTGGAATAAGATAATAGTTCTTTACATTGTATAACAATTGTTCCAAGAAATGAATAATAATCTGGGACATTATTTATCCACGGCTATCTGATCACAAACTTATACTATATATAGCTTGTACTTTGAAAATCAGATACTGAGCATTGATAATATTCTATTAGTCAATCATTCTGGGCAAAGCCAAGGGAAATCCAACTCCAACCTCATCATTACATGTAATGTAAGGTTAGGGCAATTAAGTACGGTAGTACCCAACTGATAAGGCGCGTCGAGAATCTTCGTTCCAACAGAAAAGAAAGTATGGCCGAGATGATTAACGAAAGAAAGCTTAAACTTACAATCAACCTTAGATCACTACTATAAGGTTCATAATACACGGCAGCTGTTAGTTCAGTCTCACTCGCAAGTCACGCCCCTACGCACTGCGCGCGCTAACATGGCGATAGCACTGCCGACCGCAGCTGCAGGTACATCGGTAAGCCATATCAGTTGGGTACTACTGTAACAAACATGATTTCAGACCTAAAAGATATTTGTTAGCTGACTTGGTTGACTGGTTCTTCAAGCTGATGCGTAAGGATGAGAAATGGGGCTACAAGCGCTACGACATGAAATATGACCCTATAATATTCCCGCTCAAAGTAGCTTTCGTCAACATGATTTCTCCAGCATACCCCTTTGGCAATCTACACTGGGAGGCGCTTGAAAAGGTTAGTCGTATGTTGTGATTTGATCTACATACCACACTGTGAACATATTATCAAAATCTAGAACTCGAGATCATTTCTCATTTTGCCAGTTAAACAATAAATAATAAAGAACTATATTTTTAGTCCAGTAGAATTAGCTCAAAATTAAGCAACATTTTACATTAATTGTGGTACTAATGATTTTTGGCATATCGATAGTTATGTATGGATACCTTAAATTCGCAACCGATTTGGAAGTACGGAAAATGGTGAAAATTGAGAAAAACTTTGATATTGAATAATTCCGAAACAAAAATCGTGGTACTAGTTGCGACAATACCGAATCTTTAGAGGACCATCGGAGGCGATCTACGGAACTCTAAGACAATACTTTTTGCTAAATTTAACTTCTAGAAAAATTAGCGTATTCTGTATTATTGCTTATATCATATTGGTAGGTTGAATTTTATCTACTTTGTGATCGCAACTGAACAGAACATTACGGAACATAGTTTTTGTTACAAGTAAAATATGGGGGTATTCGCGTGTTACGAAACTATGTTCCGTAATGTTCTCTTCGGTTGCGATCACAAAGTAGGTAGAAGTCGACCTACCAATAAAAAGTAAAGTAATAAGGAAACTAAGTTGTTACTTGAGATTGAAATTAACTTTTTCTATAAACGTTTCAGGAATCAACTTCTGATGTACCTTTGGATGGAGTGCCTTCTCTTGAAGATTTGGGTGTGGTCTTAACACATATGGAAGATCAAGTACCTTGGGAATTGAAACCTCACCGTGCTTACCAGTACTATATGGATCAAGTGGGAGAGTTCCCAAAGCCAAACCCTCCTAAGGTCTATGCACCCTAAATAATGCCCTATAATTTAATGATTTATGTACAGCAGTAACTTTATATTATGATAGAATCGAACTTAGACCACTTGTAGAAATTATTGTCAATAAATTATTTTCAATGTTTTATCACACTTTTCTTTTCTTTCTTTTTTAACTGTTATTTGAATGAGTAAAATATCAATAATTTTTATGGTGGCTTGATTGTTTTACTAGGTGATAAATGATAAAGGATCCAAGTAAATAAAAAACAAAGCATTGATTATGTTACTTTTATTACGAGTTATGGTGTAGGCCTGCCTCGTCCAAAGCCTCCTCTCTGTAACAAAACAAAGATTTTGTTATTATTATTAAAAAAATATTTTTTTACTCTCAATTACAACACTATAATACTGCTTGAGATTTGGGAGCTTCTTAAATTCCTGAAGCCCATACATTGAAAAGAATGATGTGATTACATACCTTATTATTTAAATCAACAACCAACATAAGGTAAGTTTTGATATAAATATGTTAGTGTGTGTGTAAATATGAATATTATGATATATTTTTTGTTAAAGATATCCCAATGTCACAAATTAATTTATATTGAAGATTAATCGAATATTGAGATGTTGTACTATAGAATATATTGATATTAAAACTTATTACAAAATAACTTACGAATTCAACATCTGCGGATCCAGGACCAACATCAGCTTTCTTGTCGTGGGGAGCACCTCCGGGTGCGGTGGGCGCACGGCGGTAGGCGGAGCGATCCTCAGCGGAGCGCGCGGGCGCATCAGGCCTGCCCACAGCTCCACGTCGGACTGTCTCTGTTCGCACAGAGCGTTTCAATGTGGCAGGTACAATTTCAGGGGGCAAGTGGAGGAAGATCCTCAAGTACTCAATACCCTCATTGGTGAGGTACCTAAAAAATTAGTGATAATAGTATTAAAAGTCATACATTTGTAGAGTTATTTTCTTAATAATTGTTCATCTCAAAAGTAGTGCAGATTTATCATCATTTAATGCCTACCCTGTGGGGGCTTTGCACTGTCTATCTTTGACTGTCTTATTGAATTACAAATTTAGAGCAATCTTATCAGATAGAAAATGTGAGTTATGAGTCTGAAATCTTAATACCAGTTTCAGAGGATGAATTTTCTGATAAGAGCGAACAGGCAACAAAAATTTTTTTTGCATTTATGGGGATGTGTTTGAACATAATTTCAACATGGTAAGTGATGATGTGGCCAAAGCCTTCAAAGAAAGTCTTAAGTGCAGACATATATTTAAAAACAAAAAGCTCATTAAGTTGATTAATCCTTTGCCTTGATACATAGGCTGTGGCCACCATCCACATAATAAGTATGCATTTCTCACATTCCAACTCTTATTAATACCTTGGTTTACAGTTAAAAAAATAACAATGACATCAATCATTATAATAGGATGTGCTTCCCTCCCGAGAACCAACGGGTTAACTTATATTAAACTCATTTTATCCATGACATGAATTGAGCCATGCCTCTTGCTATTTATTAATATAATAAGTATACAAGTTGATCTCAGTATTTATGTATCTCAGTACCTACTCTATTAGTATTTATCATGTCTCTATCATTGTTAATCTTACCATGTCAGGTGATGACATGGCCAAAGGTAAAATGCACTCAAACCTGAGGAACTAGTAGGCAGGCCCCAAATACACCAGTAGATGTTTGGGAGATAGATTATCAATTTCTGGATGTTAGCCAATGAAGAAGGTACTGCAAAGTGGATACCCTACCACCAAGCTATGATTTTGATTTCTTATGCTGAATGTTTATGTACACATGGCTACATATCAAGCTATACATTTCCAGTATAAGATTCCTATGAATTTCCTGACCTCTCTTTGCAAGGAAATCCTTTACAATGCGAGATCAGCTTATACTGGAAATGTATTGCTTGATGTGTAGCCGTATGTACTATAGGATTCAAACCCACGAAATTCGTCCGCATTCGACGCCAGTACCACAAAACTACTAAACTTGCATGCTATCACTACCCACAATTAGTTGGTTTACTATATTTATAGCAGAATTGTTTATTTTACATCCTACACGATCTCGATGTTCTAAATTCATAAAATAATACACCATCTAATACTTACCAATAAAAATGCCTCCACGCAAACTGTTCCTTCACATAACCTCTAGATTTCAGCGATTGCATAGCTTTGATCACTTGGAGGTTAGGAATCTTCTCCAGGTCTGGATGCTTAGGGGCATGGTAGTCCTTCTTAGCTACCATAACTCCCTCTTTGAAGAGAAACTCATAAATTGAGACACGATTCTGTTTGGGCATCAACATCTTGAGCCGCTATCTGAAAACAAGAGTGACTGCAGATCACAAAGGTTACCTTGCAAAGTTAGGATTCGTGCACTTTTGAAATGAAATAATTTAAACACACAATCCCCGTACAATAAATATTACAAAATTACATGTGAAACAGTCTTAATTTTCACTGATTTTAGAAATAAAATTGGATTTCGAAAATAAATGTACCTTCCGCCTATATTTTGACAGTAGAAAAGAAACAGAATAGTGTTGCAATGTCACAAAATTTCGATTCACTCGATAAAGTTGGGAATTCACGTTCTAATTTAGGACCTCTAAATAGCTGTCAGACTTTTTCCAGGCCAATCTCAACGGGTCACGAAGAACTCTTCTTACAAAAACGAAATAAAAATTATGGCTGTCTAGCCTACTCTTACAAAAACATTTTATAGAAAATCGATGGGAGAACACGTAAATATTTTTTTTTAATAGTTATCTCTTGCTAATTCAATCAATACTAATATCATAGTCTATTAAACCATACAGTCGGTCGACGAAGCCGTCTAGACAGGGCAATCGTGCGGGGTGTGAGGGGCGAGACGCGGGAAAGCCGTTACCGACCTGCGAACAAAACGATGTTAGTAGCTCGGTAATCAGAATTCAGGGCTAACGCGTGTTTGTGTCTGTAATTATTTTATATTAATTTGTTTATTTAAAATGGTGCAAACGACGTGTGCTGTGAGAGACTGCAAGTCTTCATCCTATTTTAAATAAAGATCTGTGTTTTCATCAGCTTCCACACACAGAAGAAAGGTAAATAAATAATGGTTTGTTATCGTAGAGTGCATACAATAATAATTTTATATTTGTCATGTCGTGTAACGTTAATAACGCCAACAAAATGGCCGGATGGCGGACGGTAAAAAATATCTAACAACAAGGTATAGGTAACAGGCACAGGGCATGAGTGTTTGGAAATCTTTTTTTTTTTTTTCAGTAGTTCTGATTATGGAGTTGAAGGATAAGCACTGGAACTCCATAGTGGAACATCGTATCCTAGCCGTATTTGGGGTTGTTGGTTTTGGCGTGAGATGAACTTATAAATATTGTTTACTTGTGACAACCCTGGCCGTCGCGATACTGTCTAGACCGTAGATTGAGGATTAGGTACATATGCTGTCAGCGAATGGCGAAGAAGAAAGCTACATACAATTAATGCTACCATATTTACATTTTTACCCCATTATGTGGGTAAACTGGTATTGGGTATTTTGGTTTTACTATACAATGGGTGTGGCAGGTGTCAATCCCATACAAAGGTTGATCGTTTACTAACGATGACGATTGTCGACAAACATCTTGTCTAGGGGGGCAGATGATACTGTTATAACTTCATAGAAGTCAAAATAAAACACGGGATTGATGAAGTATACTTTAATTAAGACCTTAAGAGACATAAGGACTAACCCTTATCAATCTACTGAGATTTTCTATAGTGGCCACCTTGCCCACCGTTAGGTATAAAAGACGGCACACTATTCCTGGCAACCCCTTACGAGGCGTCAGAGACCCTCTGCGGTAGGTCACGCCGCCAAAGTACTCGCCCCTGGTACTCTTGAGAAAATGTGAGTCGCACCGTGATTGCTCACTACCATTTGTCCAGAATGGTACCGGAGCTGTTAAAAGTCGCTCACCACGCGCACCCCACTAGCTGCGTCTGTGCCAGTACTTACGCAAGCGCAAGCACTAGCACAAACACACCCTAGGGTGCTTGCGGATTCAATCCCCGCTGGGGACGCCAGAGAAGCTGACTTCCATTTCTCCATGAATGGTACCGGAGCTGTCATGCGCGCTCACTTCCCAATACGAATCCACGTATCTACCCAATGCCTACAGCTGGGTTGCCGGAAAACTAATCCAACGGGTAGCCCTCTACTTTCTATCCAGGAAAGTGCCGGAGATGCAGTTCACTCACAGGAGCTCATCTGCTTAAGGATTACTCACTAACCCCGCGTCTGAAAATACAAACACTCGTTGCGCGCGAGGAATGACGCTCGGTCACACATACCGAACAGACAACATGCCACCCTCTGCAACTAACCACATAGACCACCGCGAGACCAACACCAACGTCAGGTACCGCCTTAATAAAGGCGGTGGCCTACCTGACCCCGCGTACCCTGATCCAAACAGCCGGACCCGTAGTTCCAGCTGCGAGCCCCATCTACCCGGGTACCTGTAGATAGGGACATAAGAACTAGAAGACTTTCTTTATGAGTTGTTGTGACTTATCACGTTTTGACCGCAACCTGCTCAGGTATTGATTGTATAAGATTAAATATTCGGCCGGGGCGTGGTTAATAAATAGTTAATTTAATACTTTATATGTTAATGTTAATAATGTCTTCATACGTACAACAGCTTTTATTTTTTACGTACAATAGCATTGCCGAAACTTGACGCCTATTGAAAGGACTCAATAATCGACGATGTTAACGCTCTACTGTGGTTTTGCGTAAAATTACGTCTGAATTACGGATTTGGGTTGAAGGTAGTGCGAAAAGCAATATCCGAATTCGGTCCGAGTTTTCTAGATCTGTATTTTCGCGGATTCGTATCGGACGTTAGGCGGAACCGCTCTAAGGCCTGTTACATATTATAGAAAATCGTAGTTTAGAAGGAGTTAGTGGACAAACAGACGGAAAGCAACTTCATTTTATAATATGTGGTGAAGACTGATTAGACAACTGATAGGTGAGACAATTATACCAAACTATCCTTTGCTTCCATATAAACTCCCGAAGTTTCATATTTAGAGTTACTCGGTTGAGCCTGTCGGATCTGAAAGAGAAAAAATATTTATTTACCTATATATCTGTTTTCTATTTATTTTATCTGAAATAGAAAATATGTATGCATATTATTATCGTTTAAAAATTAGGCACATGCCTACATATATTGCTTCCATGTATCATCGTCGTTATTTATAAGTAATTATTTTTTATGTTTGTATCAAACTTACGTATAAATATATAAAACAAATTACTAATGTAACTTACGTGGATTAAAACTACAAAAAATAAAACACGCTATTTAAAGTGGTAAAAATAATAAAATGCTGGTATCCCCATCAACTTATAATCCGACTATTTACGAATGACAGGTAGTACCATAGTTAACCACCCACAATAATAAGCCTCACACTTTGGTCGGTTAGAAAATTGCTTGCCATCAACGAGTTCAACGACACTGATTTTGATACTGATGTCAAGAATAGAAACCTATACGCGAGATAGGGACAACAAAATATGCTTAGTCTTGCTCACACATACACGTTTTGACATATAAGTTAAGTATCTCCCTTTCGTAATTATTATTATTTTAGTGGCATATCTACCATTTTTTTTTTTTTTTTTTTTTATTAGCGTGGAGAAATCCTCATAGGATATCCGACCGCCCTGGGTGGGAGCGGCCAGGTTATGCCGGACTTTTACCGGCTAAAACCCCACGGTGGTCGCCACCTGCGCTACAGAGGGGGGCGGGCTCTCGTGCAGATCGCGTACCTGCTCGCCCCTCCACGCGCGGCGCTGTGATAGCCCGTCCCGGGGGAAGTGTGATACCTCCCCCCAGCACCCTCGCGGTGCTATCGCACGATGAGTCGTGACCACAACGACTCATCGTCCTCCTCGGGGCCGCTTCTGGGCATTCAGGGTCCCCACCCCGATTGCCCACGACCCCGAAGGTCCCCGTTTAGTCGCCTTTTACGACAGGCAGGGGAACACCGTAGCTGTGATTCTAAGCCCCAGCTACAGGGCAGGAGGGCCGCCACGAGGCACGGCCGCGCCTCGGCGGCGTCGTCTCCGGGCGGGATCAGCCCTCTCCCGATCCCGCTCAGCAGCCTCCTTCTGGACCATTAGTGGCATATCTACCTAATCTAACCATACCTAACCTTTTCATAGTTTTACAAATATGCAAAATAACGTAACTCATTAGGCTGAATGATCATAATTTTCAGTAACATTGCGAAAAAAACAAAACTTTCCGTTTCGTACTAACGAACACCTCACCTCGCCATGCAACAGGAAGGATAGTGTCATGACAGTGTGTATTCCATAGCTGACTCCAACTCATCTCATGTGAGTGTATAAAACGAAAAGTCTCATTGCACTCTTAAACAAGTGAAACTTAAGGTGGATGAACTTATCGTAGAACAATATGGCAAAATATTTCAGTAATTAGCGACCGTAGTATATTTACCGTAGTTTATATGGCATATTGTGGAATTGATACTTTTTGTTTATATAATAATAATAATAATTAGCCTGATATCGTGCTGACAGATCGATTGAAGCGCCGGGCAGTGCTCGTTGACATCACCATCCCCCATGACGAGAACCTCGTGAAGGCCGAGAAGGACAAGCTCAGCAAGTACCTTGACTTGGCCCACGAGGTGACCGCCATGTGGGATGTTGATTCGACGATCATTGTCCCGATAGTTGTTTCAGCGAACGGTCTCATAGCGAAGAGTCTCGACCAACATCTTGAGAGGCTCTCGCTGGATGGCTGGATCAAGGGTCAGATACAGAAGGCAGTACTCCTGGACACGGCGCGCATCGTCAGGAGATTCCTCTCTCTGCAGCCCTAACCACCGGTAGCTTGGGCCCTACCCCGCTACCGGCGGCATACTAGGATTAGGTTTTTTATAACATTTTTAGTTGTTTTTATAGAAATATTGTAAAAAAAATAATCATATTTATATATAGGATTAGGTTTTTTTATAATATTTTTGATTTTATACATTAATGTTATAAAAAAATAATTCTAAGGAATCAGAGAAATAAAGAGAATAATAATTCATTCAGTAAAATAGTCAGTCAGTTTTACGGTTTTTAGAGGAACGTTCAAATATGGCTCATATTTAACATAATGTGCCAAATGAAGGACTACATTCACTAATCAATTAAATATTTGGCCATATTATTCTACGAAGGTCAAAACAATAAAAGCTTATTTCCTGCCTCATGTTGATACATCCGCTTAAAAAAATTATTTTAATTTGTTTTATTGCTATATTTTTCAGCTTTCTGCTCAGTTTAATTGACTTGAATCTTCCTATATAACTTGAATTGAAGAAAAGAGGCTTAAAAATAAACCCCGAGCCTGCGCAGGAACTCATTCAGCCTCATTCAATTTGCCTGATGAATGAATAATGAATAATTTAAATAATTGTATAGCTCTCATCTCTCACCTCTTCATTTAATTAAAAAAAATATCTACGAACTTTTCATGCAAATCCACAGTGCAAATCTTAGTCCAATTTCTTTGTGCAAATCCCAAATCTACTTTTTTAATCTGGCCTAACCTAAGCCTTTTTTTAAATCCGAGTTGGCAACACTGAGGAAGTAGTTTTTTATGCTTTGAAGTGAATCGTGTCGTGTGATTGATTTAATTTTATCATTTACAGTTGCGCTCTAATGTGAATTACGTACTTATAATCAGGAGAAGGTTAATGTAGTTTCTGTTTTAAAAATGGATTTTCAAAATCGACCGGGTGGTAAAACCGGAGGAGGCGGCGTAGCATCATGGTCGGAAAGCAACAGGGACCGACGCGAGAGACTTCGTCAACTCGCGTTGGAGACTATCGATTTGAACAAAGACCCTTATTTTATGAAAAATCACTTAGGTTTGTTATAAGTACATATATACAAAAGATAACATTTTTTTTTTCACAAGTTTGATTCTAATTGAACCTTTTGACTTTTTTTATTTTCAGGGTCGTACGAATGTAAACTATGTCTCACACTGCACAATAATGAGGGTAGTTACTTGGCCCACACCCAGGGAAAAAAACATCAAGCCAATTTAGCTCGACGAGCTGCTAAAGAGGCTAAAGAAGCTCCTCAACAGCTAGCTCCGGAGAAACCTAGGATAGAACCTAAGAAGTTTGTAAAGATTGGACGGCCTGGTTATAGAGTTACAAAGCAAAAAGATCCTGAGAATGGGCAACAGAGTTTACTGTTCCAAGTAGATTATCCAGGTACAAACAGTATTTCTATATTTATTGATTACTACTATTCAACCTGCAGTTGCTTTCCCTAAGTATCTAATGTTTTCCCAGGATAAGAAGGATATTATATGCTATTCCAGGCTTTCATCTACCTGCAAGCCAAATTCTATCATGATTGGTTGTGCAAATGAGGTGTCAAGAGATGATAAGTTGATAAACTCTCTTTTGCAACTATTATATTGGTTGGATTAGGGTGACCCTTGGGGCATTTCATGAGATGCCAAATATAGGCTTAGTTCCCAAAATGCCTAGATGACATTTTATAGTTGAATGTATTTTTACATGCTAACTAATTCATTTGATGTTGCTGAAAGAGTAGAATGTGTTTCAAAATCTAAAAAATCCTTATTTTTAAGGACACAGACAAGACAGAAATACCCAGATTGTTTTATACTACTTACATAGAAATGCTTAATAGATTATGCTTGCAGTGCAAATATCTGTCTGAAAAAGTAATCTATAATATCTTCATATACTACTCCATAATAATAAATTTTATTTATAGAAATTGCTGAAGGAGTGCAGCCTAGACATCGGTTCATGTCAGCTTATGAACAGAAGATTGAACCTCCAGATCGCAGGTGGCAATACTTATTGTTTGCTGCAGAACCATATGAAACAATTGCTTTTAAAGTTCCAAGCAGAGAAGTGGAAAAACATGATTCCAAATTCTGGACTCATTGGAATAAGGATACCAAGCAGTTCTTTTTACAGTTTGCTTTTAAAATGGAGCCATTACGCATGCCACCCCCACCACCTAAGATGTGGGAAAGTCATGGTATGCGATTGCCTCCACCACCTGGCGCACCTATGATGGGTGTACCACCACCACCCCCATTGTTGCCTGTGCCGCCACCTCCCCCATCAATGTAACAATAAAACAATTTTTCTTAGTAATTATTGTTTTTAATTCACTTCTACAAATTGCAAATCCTATTATTATTTTGGCTACATTCCAAATTGAATAATATCGCTCACAGCAATAATTTGCGTACCGAGTTAGATATCACGTTTATGACAGCTGAGAACTGTCAACAATTCGGAACGCGCCCACAGTATTTAAAACAACATTTGAGAATTTAAAATCAGAATTAACAATGCACTAGGACTCCTTATATCTTTTATTAGTTGACTCTTTGTGGTTAACTCGCAAAAAGGAATATCCGCATTTTTTATTATTTTTCTCACGTTTGCACAGACATATGAACAAGGTAGTTTTTTTGGCGGGAACTTGCTTGAGTGACGTTGCGTTTTTATTTTCAATTTCATAAAGAATCATAGCGAGCTCCATACTCCATTGATTTGTACAAAAAAATAAAACATTTTAGAGGGTATTGAATCACTTCCAATGTTGAGATTACATTACCAGCAACATGTTAATATACATGAAATATTTTATAAACCCCGCAAAACATAACAACATAATGGTTTTGGTCGCGATTCGCCGGCATGCCATAGAAATTCGCATCTTTATCCCGGGGTCCTAAAAAAAGTTTTAATGGCTCAACTTGTTCCTTAGGCACCAAGGATCAATTATAACGTCATTCCAGAATCCAGCGTCTCTAAAAATCTTAATTTTTTTGTACAAATCTCGCCATGATCCTTTGTGTATTATTGGTGGTATTTTACCCAATAAAGATCATCTATGTGCACCAGTGAAGTGAAATGAAATGAATGATGTGTATCGTGTCTTTTCAAGTTGTCTCAAAAATTCCGTGAAGAGTTTTAGTACAAGGACCACCATTGTAGTAAAACATGACTTTTATGGACGGTGACTGACTGAGGACTTTATTGTGAAAGTGATTTATTGTGACTGGAACTCCGTGCTGGAACTATAATATAACTCGACACTGGCAGAAATGAGCCCTAATTTGGACTTGGTTGCCAAACTTAAAAATAAGAAGAAGAACAAGGTAGTTTGTTATACTAATAGCAAGATAACACCTTCCGACGGTCAGGAAAAAAGTATTATGTTCAGCGTTGCCAGGAAGGGTACGAAAAATACCATATTCGGTTTTTTTTTTCGTACCTTTTTCAAAGAGCACTGTTATTTCGTTTGCGACTTATTTTACACCCTAAGAATTCCATAAAGCAAATATAACGTAAATGAAGATAATATGTTTGAGAAAATAGGATTTCTTGGTGAAGTAATAGAAATTATCCTTCAGCTACCTACTTTACGGAAAAAAAACGTTACTAAAGTGCCAATTTATTGACAACTCAAAGTTGCCCAGACTTGGCAACATATTAAAATTAATGTCATTTTATAACGGCTTTTTTCTATCTTTGCTTTGATCATATGGATAGTTACTATACTCTTTGGCTTTGATTGATGCAGAGCAGGCAGAGTACCTAGTTATAAAAATAATAATAATTTACGCGCGCAATCTCTATAACGACTACCTAATATTAGTTAAAGTTTACTTTTATTTGTGAGATATCCTAGGAAACATGTTCTCAAAAGCTAAACGGTTTGAACCAGTTGGTAAGTTTTGAATACTTTCGATCTATGTCCGTCTCTCTGCTAACCACTGTGAGAAGTTCTATTTTCTATTTAAATTTTACAAACAAATTCTACATAATTTATATTTGCTGTAGCCCCTGCGAAATGTCCAAACAAAGTACCAAAGAAACAAGAAAATGAGAAACCAGTAATAACAGTGCTAGCAGCTTCATCAAAAACAAAGAATAGCACGACAGCAAGTTGTTTGAAACCCTTCACGGATGTCCAGTCGCAATGCAGCTCAGTTCAAAGCATCAAATCTTTTGTCACAGTAAGAAATATTCATTTAAATTATGGGTTAGCTTTCTCTTTACAGATTCCAGAGGGAAGTAACATGTTATTCAAAATATCCTGTATGTATGTAATATTCATCAAAATAGGTTCAGCATGTACATGTAGACTTATAAACTAAAGTAAGGATTCTTACTATATCATAACCCAAATAAAAAGTCTCAGATAATTCTTAAAAGTTGTAGAAAAATTTACCTAAAAGTTTTATAGTAATTCATCTGTAACATCTGACAGTAATAGTATAGATTTAATGTCCATAGATTTATTAAATTATTAGCTGTGTCATGGATAATTATCTGTCTATTTGCAGTTGAAAGCTTTATGCTGCAACTGGTTAACTGCTATAATCATAATATAATATACAACCCGCAAGAGTTAACTTGAGACTTCGCTTGGATGATGTAAGCATCAATTGTGAGATTGCTAACGGTACTGACACATTGATGGCGAGAGTGGTAAGAAGGCGGGGGTTGGGAGAGAAGCGTGAATTCCGCTCAGGTCTAAAGTTAACTCTTGTGGGTTGTATATATATATGTATAATAAATATAATTATAATCAACCATTATGTTTAAATAGTGATGAATTTATATTTGGCTTATTTTCTAGCCCAAGCCCATCAAGACAAATGTGGCCAACAAAGCTCCAAGCAGTCTGAAGAAAACATTATCATGCTCTAAAAACAAAACTGATCTCAAATCACAAACAGAATTAATTAAAGCCCAAGAAGTGGAAATAAGGTAACAATAATGTCTTGAGATATTATTTATAGTTTTTCTGATAACAGGTGTGGGAATGACAATAATTATCTGATTCTATTAAGTTGCAATAGTAAACTATCTGCTTGGATTGAGTGCCCTCTGGCTGTCTTATTATAATATTATACAATTAATTATTAAGTATATTTGCCCTTTAATTTCAGAAATAAAGAACACACAATATCAGAATATAACAAACAAATTGACGAACTGAGAAATGAAATATCAAGTCTTCAAAGATTATTCAAAGAATTACCAAAGAATAACAATGATTTAAATAATATGAATGAACAATTATCTAAATTGACATTGAGTAATGCTAATAATCTAGATGAAACAAGGTGTGATGCAAATGTCAAAGAGCTTGATTTCCTAAAAAATAAAATTGTTGAATTGGAGAAACAATGTGAGAAACTTGAACAAGAAGTATGCAGCAAACAATTAGAATTATCATCCCTTGAAGAAGTTATTACTATTCGGGACAGTTTATGCCAAGACTTGCAGGAGAAACTTACCAAAATGGAATCTACACTTGAGGAAAATCAACAGAGACTTGAAATGGTGAAGTGTCATCATGCTCTTGCACTTGAGGCAAATGAAAGTATTAGAAGAGAATATAAAGCTGAATTGGAAACACTCAAATTGAAAACAGAAGATGAAAAACAGTCAATCATCAGTAAAAGTAAAATAGACCAAGAAAATATCAAACTAAATTATAACCAAATAATAGATAATATCAAAAGTGAGCTCATGAAAGAAAAACATGAAGAAGTCAATGGGTTACAACAACAATTGAGCATCAAAGATCAGGAAATGAAAGCTAAGCTAGAGCAAATTGATGAAGCTACTTGTGAGAAACTGAAACTTTGTGAAATACAATTTGAAGAGCGCAGTCGAAATATTCAAGAGCATTGTTCTCAGCAACAAAACCAAATATTGTACCTAGAAAAGGAAAAAAAAGAATTAAATTATAGCATTACCATGGCTGAGGAGAAACATACGGCACTTCAAAAAGAAATTAATGACCTAAAACATGATAAAGTGGTATTGGCCATTGAAAAAGATAATCTTATTAAAGAAACAGAAGAGTTAACAGAAGAATCTAAAAAGAAGCTCAATGATTATGAAAATGAAATTAATAAATTGACTGTAGAAGTGGACAAAACACTTAAAGAAAAACATAAGTTTGAGATGTCCTTGTCTGTGACAAGGGATATTGTTCAAGTTTTAACTATGCGTCTAAGAGAATCTGATAATGAACTTGAGCACCTGGAAGGCAAAATACATGCATTAACAAGTTCAAAAGAATTACTTGAAAATGAACTGACATCTTACAAAAATACATTGAGCAATGCTGTCATGGAATGTGATGAATATAAGGAGGCTCTTGTAAACATACTCAAGTCTAAGGCTGCTTTAGCTAAGGAACATAATCGTATTATGGAGCATAATGTAAACTTGATAGAAAGTTTACAGAATGTTGAGAAAGAAGCTTATCGTGAACTTGGTTCTATTCAAAATGAGCTCATTGAAGATGTGGAACTGATGAAGAAAGAATCTACTTCGCAAATAAAGATGCTTCGAGAAGAGGCATGTTAATGTTCCTAGAATTGAAGATAGGTTTGCAGTGTGATAATTATATTAACTGTTATTTTAATTGTTTAGGTGGAGAAGAAGCGAGTTTTGTGTGAAATGGCAAAAGAGCATGCGGGACAAGCGACAGTGGCTGCGGAGCAGTCGCGCCTTCTTCTAGGACAAGCAGCTGCTGAGATTTCACGCCTAGAAGAAGAAAATTCTCGTTTTCAACAACAGGTACAAAAAGTACTTTACATAATCAATAAACATAAACCACCAATTTTTTCTTTATATCATTAACATACTTTGTCTTTACAGATTCACGATCAACAGTCATTGGTAGTTGAACTATCTCTTCTTCGCCAAGAAAATGAAGAATTAACTATGTCAGTAGCCAAGCAGTCTTCTATCATTGACAAAATGAAGAAGGATATGGACCAAATACATTTCAAGCCAAAGTCACCTTCTGTAGTACGAAAATCACATAAAATCGGTAAAGAAAATTTACAGGGTGTTATTTCTCCATTGAGAGAACGTAACCATTAGTTAGTGTAACTAAGCCCAACTTGTTCCTATATTTTCGCTCATTATTTTTATTATAATGTACTACGTATGCGGCGTTATAAATATGTTTAATTGTGACCTAAACTGTTCTTTATATTTTGACCATTTTGATTTGTTTTTATTTAAAAAATCATTGATGTTTTCTTATAATTTTAAAATTGCTGTGTTTGTTCGAGATTGTGTTTATTTGTTGCATTTTTTTATAAATTCTTTATCGCTAATTTGTACTTTGTACCGAGGTACATGTATTATTTATTGTGTGTTTAGCAATAATAAAAATCATTATAGTACTTAATAGTAAACCTGTTATTTTATTTCATAATAGCTGTTCATGCCCGGCGTCGCCCGGGTGAAATTATACAATATAGCCTGTTACTCAGTGATAATTTAACCAGATTAAAGATTTTTTAAAATTGGGCCAGTAGTTATTGAGTTTATTCATTACAATCAAAAATCAATTTATAAAATTCCTAATATTTACTATTAAAATTAATTTTCTCTCTTTATTATTGTATTGTAGTGTAGATTATATTTCATATAAATGGCTTATTAAGAAAATACAATGATAAGATAAATCATCGTAGGGGATGTATCACGGGTGTATCGTTTCTTTGGAAACTTAATTAAATAATAGCACCTAGCCACAGATTACAGAATAAGGCAGATGGAGCGCGCGGAACACGGGAGTGAGGCCAAAAAAGCAAATACAAATTGAAAAACACGTACCTGGTATTCGCTTTTGAATGTGTATTTGCTTTGTTTAACAAACTTTATGTAGCAAAAAACACTCCTTTATTAAGAAACTGTGGTTAAACAATGCAAATACAAACTGGAAAACGTATACCAGGTATCAGATTTTCAATTTGTATTTGCTTTTTTGGCTTCACTTTCTTGTTCCGCGCACTCCATCTGAATTATTCTGTAATCTGTGCACCTAGCTTAGAATTTATTCCTAGGATCTGTTGGCTTCCAGTTGCCGAATTAGTCGCATCGCAAAGATTTATAATTATTTGTCCGTCCGTCGAAACTTTAATACTTACCTACCCACTGTTCAATTCATCAAGGTCTCAGATGGTTCCTCTTACACCCTTTCGCGAAATAATCATTGCATTGATGGCTCTCGATCGGGTAATTGCTCCCATGTACCATGAGATCTTATATTGACATAGCAGTTATTATTTGTGATTGTTTAACTGTCTTTTGACTGTTAGACGACCCGCGCGGGCGAGGAAAACAATAGAAATCAATTGTCATTTTTTAACCGCAAGTCAAGGGAGGTACGGTACGTACAAATTAATCAAACTAAGTATCAGTCTTACACCAATTTATTTGGATCAATGTACAAAATTACACAAATTGCTTACTACTCTAGGTGCATTATTAAATATAAATGATAAAATGCGATTTGGCAAATTGTAATACAAAATTATTCAATGACTATTCCTTGTAAATTAAAACACAACACATAAATATTATAATACTAGTTCAAGAAAATCAAAAAGCCGTGTCCCGTCATATTTTCAACAATGAAATCACATTTCCTGACTGGCACCGGATTAGCTTATAGAAATGATAAATCATGTCTCCCAAAATATATTTTACCGAATTTCATGTTACCGTTACATTAGCCTCGCTCGTTACACCACTTACACCTATGGTTTTTCTGTAAGTAATACAATTTCTCAGAAATAATGTTTGATGGATAAACATTTTGGTATTAGCTAGTATACCTAGGTATTTAACTGAAGTAGAGGTTTGTTACAAATATGTATCTATGCATTATAAAAATAAAATGTTAAGCACTGCAAAAGTACAAGACTAGTTTAAGTTAGGTGAGATATGTTTACTTCAGGCTCAAACAAATAAACGGTTATCCATACTAATATTATAAATGTGAAAGTGACTCTGTTTATTCGTTTGTTTTTTATGCTTTCACGCCTTACCTACTCAACCGATCATCATGAAATTTTGTTTGCAGATATCCTATGGTATGGAGAAGGACATAGGCTTCATTTAATCCTGGAAACGTGGGTGACAGCTTGTACACAATATTTTTGACATAAAGAAAATTAAAATAAACATATTGCGATGAGTTACATTAAATAATCGAAATCATAAAAAGAAGAGGCATGTTATTGACTACAAGAAATAAATTAAAAATAATAAATAAATGACGGAAGTTTGCGGCCAAAAGAAATTCGAAAGTCTTCAGGAAAATGATTAAAGTATTTTAATTATCATAGAATTTCTCACACAGTAGTTTGTCGGTAGTACCTATAGATTTTATATTTTAACTAAATTCATAAAAAAAAACATTACATTAATTACAGGACACTACCGCCAAACCGTCCGCATTTGTATTGAAGAAGTGAAGAAAGCTATAATAATCATTGTGAGTGATAATCGCCACAGAATATTTATTATCAAAGCTATGAGACGGGGGGATGATCGCGAACGACCCAACTTAAGTAATATTTCAAGCATGAATAAGTAAATGCGTTTTACTAAACCTAGGTACTCCTACCTCCTCACTTAGTGAACTAACACAAAGAGTATTACAAAATTATATTATTATATCAATGGTATGGGTTTCACATTAAAACGATGGTCTAAAACATTTTCAAAAACCTCAACTTACATTTATAATTAGGTAAGCATATGGTACTTATGTAAAAAATATTTGAGAATAAGATGCCGAGTTACATGAGATCAAAAGTTGGTACGAAATTCAAAATGCATATTCAGTCTTTAAATTATCCTTAACGTTTAAAAACGTAGTCTCAGATCTCTATACGATCTACATATATAAAAGTATACAAATTAATAAAGCTTATTAGTACAGAATTAAAAAAATAATTGTACTTTGGAATTCAAATTTCTAATATCCTATCGTTTAAGCAGATCAACTTAATTTTAAACCTATTTAAAAACACGTGCACAGAAAACAACATCAGTATTAATTAACGTACTCGCTAAGTTTCTACAAGTTAGTAAATAGTGGGGCAAGCTACGACACTATGCTATATTTATCAATATAACATTCAAATTACAAGCGAATTCATTTTAACTTACGCGCGAACATTTATTATGCATAATTGTAGACATGGCAATTAATCGATATGTGCGTACCTCGGTACAATATCTTCACGTATGAGCAAATCACAAACTGGTAGCCCGGGCAGGGGCAGCAGATCCTGGCCGACGGCGATCAAGCCGGTCTCGGGCCCCGGCAGGTGGCCGTGCCACACGAAGTAGTAGAAGAGCTGCTGCATGGCCGCCATGAACCGGCGCTGCTCGGGCATCTCCGAGTCGAAAGTGCCGAGTATGGCTTGCACGTCGCAGTGCACGTCGGCCAGGCCGCCGGGCGCGCCGCCGCCCGCGGCCGAGCCCAGCGCCACGTAGAGCGGCGCCGCCAGCCGCAGCCGCGCCAGGCTCACCAGCGGGCACAGGGTCCGCACCGACGACATCAACTCCACCAAACCCGAGTAACTCTTATTAAAGTGCCTGAATATGGCCGAAGTCAAATTCTTCTCCCCGATCACGCTGTCGTTCACCATCTTCTCTATTATGTCGGAGGTCCAATTTAAATGTTTCTTTTGCAGAAGATCCGAGTGACTAGAATGTTGCGTTGTTCCGAATACCATCGGTTTGTACACCTTCTCCTTACCCGACTCCTTGGCCTCCTTTTGAGCATCCCAGCTTTCGTAGGCGTGGACTCGCAGCAGGCTTCCGTCCATTACCAGCCACGATCGTTTGGGTTCATCGGATGTCGGTAAGCTTCCGATATTATTACTGTCCATCCAAACGTCGGGCGTGACTGATAAAATTTCCGTTGTGCTCATGCGGCGAAGGCAGTCGACGTCGGTGCATTTGCTCATTTGTTTAAAGGGCTCATTATTTTTTTGCGACTGCTCTAGAGGTTCTCCGGGAAATATGACGGAGGCCGAGGACAACCACACTCTCGAGTAGAGCTTTTGAGCCTGATGGGCTGTAGTTAAAGCGGCGGTAAGAGTCGCACCAGCCCTGTGGCCTAGTAATGTCACGGAGTCTGGATTACCTCCAAAATGTTTGATGTTATGATTGATCCACTTCAGTGCGACTAACAGATCGCTGAGAGCGTAGTTTCCGGAGGTCGGTGGGTATTTAGATGATGACAAAATGTCGAGAGCCAAAAATCCAAATGGACCCAAACGGAAATTAGGTCGTACAAAAACGACTTCTTTGGTACGAGCATATAATGCAGACGGTTGGGCTGGACTAATACCACCAGACAGAGTGTTTGCCCCGATCAGTACGACTACTGGCAATGGTGAGTCATACCTTACATGAGGGGTAACAATATCCAGGGTTAAGCAGTCTTCATCTCCAGTTATGGTACCATTTTCAAGGAATTGCAAGCAGCGAGGCCCTGGCTCCACAGTTTTCAGAGTATGATTCCAGCATAATGATAAGTCATCCAATGGTTGAGCATATGTAAATCTTTTCTCTCCAATTGGTGGAACAGCATAGGGAATACTGTAGAAGTTATACACTCCTTCCTCCAATATCCTGTTAAGTTAAATTGATCATTAGTATTGTACTAATATAATTAAAATGTACCTAAATATACATGTATTACTTCAAAAATATCATAATCTATAAAATTTACGATAAAAATTGAATTGTTCCTGGTGGCCTGTAATACGGGTATTTATATTTACCAGGCTCCAGTCTCTCACAAAAATACAGGTAAACATTCAATGTATTAGAAATTAAGACCTTGAGTTAAATGTACCTATCATTTGTGAAGAGACATTTCATCATCAATAACCTATAACCATCAATCAATAAACGGGCTATCTAAAAGCAAAATAATTATTGAAATCGACTAATACCCTAGATTGGTTCCTTAGATTACTAATGGTAAAAAAAAGCAATGATAGTAAAGAAATTACTTCAAAAAAGATTATTTTATTGTGATAATAAGTACAATAGGGGAAAATGTTTGGTAAGTACCCTTCAACAAGTCCACAGCTGGTTGGTGTTGAGATATAGCGGCCCAGACGCAGGGGACGCTCTAACGGCGGCCCGGCATGAGACCCCACGATGATCCCCACTATTACTGCCAGTACAACCAGCAACACCACAGCACATACCACTATATCATCTGTATTTAAAAAAAAAATGAAAACTAAAACACAAAGAGAAAAATCGAAAAGTTAAGTCACAATAAAAAAACTGCAGTGTTTTTTTGCCACATTTGCAAGATAATATGCTTCACATCTGGATTGAATTAAATATGGTAAAATTGTCACTATAAGATAGGGATTAACGGATGGACATGACGAAATTGGAAGGCATGACAATGCCATTTGGCTACTGAACCTGAAAAACCTAAAGTGAGTCTGTCCAAACCAAACATTGCATATTATGGTAATTCATGGTAATGGTATTTGTGAGAATAACTTTACACTATTTACAAATAAAAATCTCATGGAAAAAGCCCCTGAATGTGAAAAAGTGAGCTCTTATGAGATGGTGTAAACTGACTTCATATAATTTAATTTATAGTTTCAGATAGTTATTTCACTATCCAATTAATGATTCTTACCAATAATAAACTTCTTCTGACGAATTCTCTCTTTTAATGGAAGTTTTGTTGCTACTTTGCCTTCTTCAGGTTCCTGCAATATTGTTTTCATGTTAAAATCCATTACTTTATGGCATGCTTGTAAGTTTGAAATAAAATTTAATATTTATAGTCATACTTACAATAGTCTCTAACTTAACATTTTCCATGCCATCATTTGGAGTATCAAGTTTCTCATCCAATGTTTCCATGGAAGCAAGGGCAGCCTCAACATTACCAGTGGAATGTTTTTGGAATATCTTTGGATATTTAATATTAAAAATGCTTTTTTTACCACCACTATCATCTGTAAGTGACAATTATGGTGAGGATGAACGCTTTAAATACCTATTCATAGATATAATGAGATAAATGCATGATGACAGTTGAAACTATAAGGGTTCTTTGTTTGACTAAACAGAAACCAGTGAATATATAAACTTTTCATTAACTGAATGATAAACCAACAGACAGACCCCACAGTAGTAGGGTTGGCATTTATTTAGTATGAACCACAGTTTAACTCTTTCCACCTTATAACAAAATATGGTTTAAAGCAAACCAATGTTTTAAAATAGCCTCATCTCTTTTTGTTATATGACATTAGAAAGTGACTGATTTTACTAAACATGAATTAAATCATCTTTTGTAATAAGACTGTAACAGTTGTCACAAAGACTCCACATCAGTTTATAACTTGGTCCAGTAGCTAAATGACAAAAGAAAATGGTAGGTATGGACACATAACATACAGATGGGCCATTGCTAATAACATCAAAGCCAAAGTTATTATAGTAGAAATTATTTCCATAGCATGCAATAATTGACAAAGCCACAAAGTATTGTCCATTTTACCATACATATTAAAATAAAAAAATATCTTACCATTATCATTCTGAGGATGATGCAAGAATTTAGTCAATGGACATCTTTGCAGGAACTGCATGCGGTTGTTCTTTGGTTTTGAGCTCTCATCCAGTTTAGAATTATCATTATCCTTTTCTATTGTGCTATCTTCATCCTAGAACAAAGAATAAACATATTATTTTAACTCAATTTCAACCATATTCCCAGATTGAAAAAACCTTATGTATAGGAAATTGGAACCAGGGCCTAAAGTAACAAGATACCAAATTTATGAAAATCTTTTAAGACATTGCTGGGCTTAGTGGTAACAAACATTCACACAAACTTTTGCATATTATTTAACGAATTGGCTTGCGGTAAAAAATATAACAATGACATCAATTGTTATAATAGGATGTGCCTCCCTCGTGAGAACCGACGGGTTAAATGTACTGTTATATTTATTTTATGTCTTTGTTTAGATTATGAGATTTTGTCTAGTTTTTAGGGAATAAAAGCAGCTATTTATTTTATTCAACAGGTGAGGTTTTAAGATGGGACTCTTAGGTTGAATCTTAATCTTTAGCAGAAAGAAAAGCAACTGAAGAAGTAACACGCTAAATTTATAACAAACTATTTGCATATAAAGAATGCAATTAATTTGGCCACACATGATAAAATTTATACTTTGCTTGATTACCTTTGGTTTATCAACATTTTTAGTGAAAAAGCCTGGCATTTTGATTGCCCCTATAGGTATGAATTTGGGCTTAACCTCGCGGCCTTGCTCGGTCACCTCGCCGGAAAGTGCCGCCTTTACAAGACCTTCCGGCTCAGACTTCGGATCTGCAGCTGCATCTACTGTCTCGATATTCTTCAGCATCATTTCTTTTTCTTCAGCTTCTATTTGCTGTTTATCCAGCGTTTTATTATCATCTTCGTAGTCTGCCTTATTTAAATCCAGATTACTCATGGCTAGGGAAATATAAATTGATTTTCATTAGTTCAATATAAACTCGATACAACCAAACCGTACGCGCCCGATTGACTGATTGTGTTGTGTGCGTTCCATTCCGATTATACATTTTGTGCAATATTAGAAGCGTGATGTTAACGCTTCCCAACGACTTTTTACTAGAGCTTCTTACAAGTATGACAGAGATAGCTAATAGTAAAAATGCTAAGAATTGGGATTTGTTTCATTATCTACCGGTCCATGACTTCCATGAGCAAGTTATAAGCATTTAGTTCGTGATTTCTACTGTAAAGGTATAACTAAGTGTTTCTCTAAGTATAAATTTATTTCTAACTCACCGAATCACAAAACAATACTACGTATTGATTGATTTATTCTTCATAAATGAAAAATTCGTCCCTGCAAATCTCCTACAAAACAAGCTTACAGTGATGCCAGTATGAATGAATGAATCAGCGTTGCCAGAGTGACTTGACGATAGGATACGCACAGTACCTAAAAATAGTACGAAATTTAACTTTTGAGTACGCAGTGAATTGTATTTTTTAAGTGCCGTTTGTGCACTGAAACCGAAGGAACCACGAAAGAACAAAACCAAACCAGTGAAACTACAAACAGCAACACAGAATGATAAAATAAATCATAGAAAGAAACTTGGAGACTTTTTGGCGGGAACGTTTTTATTTTCATAAATTCGTGTGTTTTGAGTTTTATTGCATATTATCGGTGGTATTTTATCCAATAAAAATCAATCCATGTGCACCATTGAAGTGAAATGAATTATGCGTATCGTGACTTTTCAAGTTGTCGCCAAAAAGTCTGTGAAGAGTTTAGTACGTATGGCTACAGATCAAGCTATGCATTTCCAATATAAGCTGGCCCTCATCGTACGGAAATCCTATACAATGCGAGATCAGCTTATACTGGAAATGTATAGCTTGATGTTTAGCCGTGTGGAATGACCTTCACAGTGACCACCATTGTAGTAAAACATGACTTTTATTGACGGTGACTGAAATAAATATCAAAGTAATTTATTGTGTGATTGGAAATTATAATATAACTCGACAGAGGCAGAAATAAGTCCTAATTTGGATTGTTGCCAAACTTAAAAATAAGAAGAAGAAAAAACTTGTAATTGGAACATTGAATAAAAAAGAACACAACGGGGTCACTAGTGCTTATTTTATCTTGAAATTTGCTTGACAGAAATTAAAACTTTTTTATTTTTATTTAGAACTTTTTTTTTTTGGCTTGACAAGGCGAGAGAGTACCGAACGCTACCTAACGAAATAGTACGCAATGTGTACTAGTGCGTACCCTTATGGCAACGCTGATAAACAGTGTTGCCAGTGGCCGACAGGCCCGATGATCAAAAATTAAACTACTGATATACATAATATATAATATATTTAATATAATAGACTCACAGACTACCAATAGACTATAATAGAAGAAACAAAAAACCCGACTGCGTAAAACAAAAATTTATTAATGACTAGCCACCCGGCGCGTTCGTTCGCGTGGTGTGCTACCCTACCCTACCGACCGATTTTGTGCAAACTTCACAATAAACCATCCATAAACCATCTACTAAATAATCCGAACCAAAGACTACAGTATATACGTCCGAACAAAGCCTAAACCTTGCTTAAACATTTGGTTTGGATAGGTGAGCCCGTTCTTGAGTTATAAAATTACAACGAAAAGTGTATTTTTTTTTATATAGGTATAGATTAACAGAAAAAAGAAAAACAAGCTCTTGGAATATAACTTGAATGTTGTAAGGTATTGTAGTCGGGGACAACCCAATAACCTAAGTATGTTTTTTTTGTTGTAATATTTGTTTATGGGGATAAACAAATATTACAAAAAAAACTGCGTAGTAGGTATCTCTATTTAGTTTGTGATATACCCTATAAGGTATTGAAATCGGGGGACTGCAATACCTTATAGCGATGCTTATAGCATTCAAGTTATATTAAAAATTGTATAGATTAAATAAAGAGCTTGTTTTTCTCTTTGCTGTTAATTTTTGTTTTACGCAGTCGGATTTTTTGTTTCTTTTAATAATTTAATTTATTTCAGACTTTTTAGATTTATACAGAATGAGTAAGTAAATGAGCGGTACGGTAAAGTAACGGTAACGACAGTCGGTCGCAACTCTGTGAGTTACGCACGGTAACCGCTCGCTCAGTAGATAGTTACCTACCTAGGTACGTCCTTGCATTAAACGTGTTTTTTTGCAGTTTACGGCAAAATGGTAGCATTAAGTATTATAATATATACATATATGGAAAGGGCTTTTAACAAGCTTTCATTTGATACCCATATACCCATATTGTTATAATAACTAAATTTTTGTTTTTAATACCCCCGCTCTTTTTTTATTCGTAGACGCTATATAAAAATAATATACCCTATGAAACTCCCACAGTTAAGAAGAATCTAACGATACCTCATATGCTTAAATCCATCAACCCGTTTAGGCTGTAGAGCGTGCCAATGAAATAGACATACATACACTCGAAAAACATAACCCTCCTTCCGGGTCAGTCGGGTAAAAACAACATGAGACAGTTTCTGACTCTTTGGTATTATCTATGGTTACAGCTCCACTAAGGAATTTTTATACTAACTACGTAACTGGAAGGTTCACTGATGCAAAAGAGACTTACTTTTTAGGCGCTGTGTTTCTTTCTAAAAGGGCTACTATCATTTATGAACTAAGCAGGTTTTCGGAATTACACAATTTGTTGGAGTAAAAATAATCCCACCAAAACATAAATGTGAAAATGGGAGCCAAGTTCAATATTATGATAATTATGGTGTGGTTGTCGACTTCACCGACAAAGGACTTGAGATCTAAATGGGTGCCAAGCACGGTTGATATTGACGGCAAAATGTGGTGTATGGTTGATGTGATTAAGTTGGGATATTTTTTCGGATCAAAAGGAGAGTCGACAGTAATAACAGTTTTTTTATTAACTTAACATTCGTAACACAAAAAAATATCTAAACAGAACAGAAAACTACTCAATGTTTTTCTAAAGCTTTAACCAAAAGGTCATTAATGTGTGTTATCAAATTTCTGGGATCCATAATTAACCCCGCGGTCACCATCGCATTTGAGAATAATTGTTTCGAAACCATTTTAGCTAATTCTTTATCTGTTGAAAGGAGCGAGTGCAGCTTCTTGATGATTGGATGCCTGAAAAAATAAATAGGTATATCTGTTATCGCCAAGAATACCATCTAGGGATGCGTACCGTTCCGCGAGAGCCGGGACGTCTCCGTTTCTAGAGCCTTAGAGGAAACGTCTCTCGTCAGTGATGTCCCTTCCATATCATATCTCAACCTATCGTCAACCCCCTACAGCGTGAATAGGGAGGGACGGCAACGCTTGAGTGTTGCATGCTTCTATAGGGTACGGGAACCGCTTCCCATCAGTTGGGCGGTAGATATACTTATTTGCTACCGCGTCAGAGTTATTTAAAAATAATGTATTTATACTCACTTGGTGTTAATTTCCAATTGCGGCCGTAATAAAGCGAATCTGTTTTCTTCGCTAAGGGCCTGCGCTTGAGTGCGTATAAAATGGCGAGCTGCTGCCAATTCGGGAACTGTGATCACACATGGGTGAGTATCTAACTTGCGTGTTGTTCGGACTTCAAATACTTTCCCGGCCAAGTCAGACTTCAAGAATGTAACAAGTTCATCTATTTGAGACTGTAGCAAGCCATCACTACCTGTTTGAAAAAAATATTATTCAGAAATATAAGGTTTGTTTTAAATGTGAGTACAAAACAAATAATAATAAATATCCGAGGCCGTCATTCACACATTCTTTTTTTAAGCCATACCTGTTATTTTAGTGTGGGTAAGAGCAGATAATTTTTTCTATTCATAGTATTATTATGATTCTGATTTTGTGATCTAAGTAAAGGTTTAAAAATAATTATTCATACCAATAACATCATCTGCTTTATCAGTAGGGTCTCTGTGCATGTCATTTTCAACAGAAGTTAACGCCCTTCCACCAAACTCCTTTAGTTCTAACAGTACCAACTCATCATACATCTCATAGCAGAACAAGACTTCAAGATCACGTTTCTTGAGAGATTCGTAATATGGAGAAGTCATGGCTAATTCACGGCTGGAAAAGACACAATATACATTTTCTGCCTTCTGGATATAATGAAATGGCAGACAGCAACAGCCTTAAAATAAAGTGAGATACATTTTTGATCTTCGCCATGAAAAACCCAATTGGCTAGTTGACTAAAAAAATAACAATTTAGTCCGTCTTTTACATTATCAAAAAATATTAGACACGTATTTTTTCTTTGTCAATTAAACATAAAATACGAAGATATCGTGTGTTGAAGTTCTGCGTGACGTCACGTTAGAGTATGTACAATTTTTAGTATAAAGTGACGTCACGAGCCCTAGGGTTTCGTTCCCGGGTCCCGGGAATCGGGAATTCCCGGGAAATACGTCGTTCCCGAAGTCGGTTTTTTTTTTGCGATTTCCCGGGAATTTCTTTATGAGATTGAATGCTCTAAAATTGTTGAAATATTGGTCAAAATTAACGAAAAACCTTTGAAACACAAGGATGTTGCATACGATATTAAAACAAATGTCGATATCCACCGAAATCGAACGAACTGAACTACAAGCTTATGAGAAATCGCTGAAAGGAACTGTAGGAAGTGTGTATTTATGGAGATAACGTTTTTTTCTTAGAAAATTTGCAAGTTCTCCGAAAATACCCATAAAAACATGTTTGTTTGTAAAATGTTTTTAACCTATCAAAAGTCAAGTAAAATACGTAATTTTATTTAATTACCTATTTGTGTCTCACACACAAACATAAGTAGAAAATTATAAATAATCATATCAAACTATAGGTCATCCATAGTTACTATGGGTAGTTTATAAACTGTCAATTTTAGAGAAAATCTCTGAATGCGCGGAATTTTGAAGAAAATTAAAGTTACATTTTTTTTTTAAATATATATTTTTGGAGATAAAGCTTATCAGCGTTTTTGTATTGTAAAATTTAAATATTGCCGAAAATGCATATTTTTTTAAATTAAAAGTATTATTAGTTTTACCGACCAAAAGTCAAGGCTAAGGATGTCCGCTGCTGAACAAAGACCTCCCCCATTAACTTCCACTTCGAACGATTTTGTGCCGCTTGCATCCAGCGGCGCCCAGCGACTCTGCAGGTCGTCGACCCGTCTGGTGGAAGGTCGTCCCTAACGGCGCTTTCCTGTACGTGGTCGCCACTCGCGTCGTCTTCGAGCGATATGGCCTGCCAATTGCTATCACATCAGCTTACTATCACTAAGAGCTATACCGGTTATTTTTGTTCTCCTACGAATGTCGTCGTTTCCCTGTCTCGTAGAGAAATTCCGAGCATAGTTCGTTCCTTGTGAATTAGTAAATTATTTTTTTCAACATATGCTCGTAATTTGACATTTATTGCACCGTTTTTAGTATCATAATGTAGCTTATGATGCACTAGTGCTTTTTAATTTCCATTACCGCACAGTTTTATGATAGGTATAATCCCGATGTGCGTAGACGAGGCATTCTTAATTTAAACGGTTAAAACAGTTTTGCTGTCAAAAAAGGAACTTGCGCGCCATATTTGTTGACGTTCTCATTGACTATTATCAAACAATCTAGTGAAAAAAATACAAGTTTGTTTTTTTCCTCACAAGTGTGTTGAAAAACGTCGTATGACATGCGTGTGCATTGATCATTACACTCTCGGGTTCCTTTGCTTAATAGGTACCGTCTCCTGTGATTAACAACTTTGCACACGTCTCATAATGTACTATTATTATCTTCTGAGACAAATAAATTGCTAATTTAATTAAATTACGTGGTTTAGTTGACTTTATATACGTTAAAATAACAAAACTAACAACTTTTAAAATTTCCCGGGAATCGGGAATTCCCGGAAGTCATTTTTTTCATTCCCGGGTCCCGGGAATGGAAAAAGGTCGGGAAAAACGAAACCCTAACGAGCCCCCACTCCCGAACTTTGACTCGCTTTATCTTCGTTAATTTTAATTATTTGGTAAAGCAAAAAATACATATCCAATATTTTTTTGACGGACTAATTATAATATTTTTTTTTTACCTAGGAATCATCCCTATTATAGCCATGGCCACCCCAGAATGCTCTTGTGCTCACCCAAGGATACTAACCCGAAATTCTACATTCCAAAAATCGATGGCCGAAATATGGCTGAACACCTAAAATTTTAATTACTTTCGCATACATTGCTTGGGCATTTAGAGGCCGTGCCCCCATTGGAAAAAAAACCTAGATAAGCCAATGTTCGCCAGAGCTCATTGGAGACGGGCGTTACAGGTGTCCATAGCTTGACGAACTATCTGGAAACACTCGTGTCTCCTATACCGCGTATAAAGGAGTCGTTTTACCACAAGAACGTTTCTTGGACATTATTTCATCGTATGAAATTACAACTGTAGAACTTTTACCTACATCAAGAATTTTTGGCCTACCAAGAACGAGCTCTGCTGGCGCACGTCTAGGACGGGCGGTTGAAGTAGAAGAGGTTAGTGGTGGCATACTTAGTCTACCAAATTTCTCATGAGCAGGGTTTTTGGGTATTTCTTTCTTTTATTTTAATCTGCAGTAAAAACTAAGGACCTTCAAAAAGATTACTAGCAACCTAGATTACAACCCCACATTTTCTGGTTACGGTAGCTGATTCAATTCTATTCTATTCTTACCATCAGGCGAGCCGAGTGTTGACTTACTGACTTCGTAGTACTTATAAAAAAATTACAAGGGCGTTCTATGATTACTGCTTGCAAACGATATCGTTTCAAAACTGATCATGCTTAAAATTTGTGAATGGCACGTGTTAAAATAAAATAATAAAAAAATAATTTCTAAAATATGCTAAAATTCTAAATATTTATGTAAAGCCTGTGAGATGAATACATTACCTAGGCGCGGCTAAATAGTAAATAGTCTTCTGATCGCTCTTTTGACGGGCGGCGTAATCAGAAAGTGATGTACGTTGTCCATTTTCTAGTTTAGATGATTCAAAACGGAGCAGTTTAGCTATTTCCTCCTAATAAAACAAAGGGAAGGCAAAAAAAATATTGTTACTTAAATACATGCTCAACGATGTGTAAAGATTAAGATTAATAAAAATATATTACCCTCTCTAAAGGACTTTGACTAGTAACAATGCCCTCTTTCAAAAATATTGAGTACTCCCTATAGAAGGCCTCATACCCAACAGGATCTTTTTGTGCCATATCAACCATGAATTTGAGAAAACGGTTGGTCAGCACTGTCCTGAGTTTACTGAAAATGAACAAATAAATGTCATGTTATTGGATAAGTATATTGTACAAGAATTTGAAGCGCTCTTGGTGTAGCATGATAAGCCGTTCTTAATCGATCGGCAAGTTAAGCTACCACAATCGTGGTCGGTACCTGGATGGGTGACCGCCTAGTGGTATTTCAAATCGAGCGTTTCCGTGCTTCGGAAGGCACTTTAACCCGTTGGTCCCGGTTATCACTTAATTGTGATAGTCGTTATGCTAGTTAGAGGCCTTCTAGGCGGCCTGAAAACTCCAACAATAGGTTGACCACTAGCCTACCTTCACCTCGCCGCAGTGGGCACGCGTGGAGGAGTATCTGCCCACCCTGATTTGTGTGCAGGAGGCCTGTGCTTAGCAGTGGGACATTATAGGCTGATGATGATGCTATTGTACAAATAATACATCTATTAATCTGAGACTTACACAATGAGGGCACTATTTTGCAACAATTCTCTGCTTAAATTAAGTGGAATGTCTTCAGAATCTACAACACCTATAATAACAAAAAATACACAATAAGTATTTACATTGTAAAAGTTACACATCCTCTCAAATAATAAAATTACGATAGGTATGTATTTCTATTTTACCTTTGACAAATCTTAACCATTTGGGTAATATATTTTCCGCCTTGCTTTTGATCAATATCTTTCTCGAGTACAAGGCAACACCAACATCAGAGTCTCGAGACATTTCAAAGAGCCCTGGTTTCCCTTCAGGGACATACAGTATAGACCTTATGCTTAGTGGAGCTTCAGTTTTGTAGTGTAGTGTGAATCTGGGTTTGTCATATGAATTACTGATGAATTTGTAGAATTCAATGTGCTGTTCTTGTGTCACTTCCTTGGGTTCCATCAACCAAAGAGGCTGTGAATATGGAGAAAAGGCAAGTTTTTAACCGCTGCAACTGAGACACGCCTAAAAATGGCCTTGATTTGAACCGAAAACTTGCGTGTAGCATATGTCGCCTTTGGGACACATTCTTTACTTGTAGTTATTTCCTTGCTTGTTATATTATAGAAGTTTACATAACAGCAGGGTCATTATTGAAGAGCCTTTATTGATGCCATACCCTACCACTACAATCAATGGCACCCAACGTGGGGCATTGGTTTTACCACAATAAGGAAATTACGAAAACATTTCCCTTCTCTTCGTAAGTATAGTAGTACGCAACTGATAAGGCGCGTCGTGAATCTTCGTTCGCACAGAAAAGAAAGTATGGCCCGAAGATTAACGAAAGAATGCTTAAAATTTACAATCAACATTAGATCACTACTTTAAGGTTCATAATACACTGCAGCTGTTAGTTCCGTCTCACTCACAAGACACGCCCCTCCGCACACATGGCGGCAGCTGCCAACAAATAGCATTTCTCGCGCTTTGAAAATGTATCTTCTGCGCAGGTACACCGGTAACCCATATTAGTTGGGTACTACTGTACTTACCTTCCTAAATTACAACATAAAATTGCCTACCTTAATTGAGTTGACTTGTTCATCATTCAATAAAATTGGACTACCAATGAAGTTGCTGTACTTTTTAATTATGCCTGAAAAAAAAACAATTAGATAGTTATTAATAGAATGTTAGAAGTAGCTTACAGAGGAACTTCATAGTACATACTTTTTACTCTGTCATCATCAGAGAATTCTCTGCAGTCTGTTTTCAGGTATACCACTATTTTGGTGCCAATTGGGATACCGTCAGCTTCTTGTACTTCATAAGTTCCTGAACTGTAATTTTAATTTTTTTGTTGTATTCATTAATGTGTAAAAAAAATTAAATAATAATAATATATCCTAAAAAGATAAGGCGTGTTAATGTATGGTTCCGAAAGTTGAACAGTAAAGATGTGTGTAATGTGTGGGTGGAGTGATAAGAAAAGATAAGAAAAGGGATTAGTATATAAGAGGAAGCTTGAAACAGGGCATGTTGATAATGAATAAAATATCCAAAAACCACTTTAAATCTTTGTTTAAAACTTACCCATCAGAAGACCATTTATATCCTGGTGAACCTGAAGTGCTACTCCGTGTGTAGACTTCAATCTTGTCTGCTACCATAAATGCTGAGTAGAAACCAACTCCAAATTGCCCTATGATAGAGCTAGCTTCTTCTGCTCCTTGTTTCTTAATCTCTTCTATGAATGATTTAGAACCTGAACGTGCAATAGTGCCTAAATTTTGAGTTAGTTCTTCTTTTGTCATGCCAATTCCAGAGTCCTGAAAATGAGATAACTTTTTAGCATCTGAATCATTCCTCTTCTCACTTAAGTCACACAGTACCATTCTATAAAACAAAATAATTTATTAGGTAATTTTGGAAATATGGATGAGGTACTAAAACATTATACATATTTTACCTGGATTGTAATGGTCCTATTTTGTTTATCGGTTGAGAGTTTGATCTCAAGGGCTCTGTCAATTTCATCTAGTTTGTGTGTATCTGGGAGTGAACTCACACTCAGGTAGCGGAACTTTTCTAGTGCATCACTGGCATTGGAGATCAGTTCCCTAATGAATACCTGTTTCAAGAATAAGGCAATATAATAAAATTATATTTATAACTAAAGTTGACGAGATCTTAGAGCCCATTTTGACAAGAGGGTATCTCTTCTTGTTGCACTAGGATTGTTTCTTATTGACACATTGCTGTATAAGTGCTGTAGAAACGGGTCTATTAGAACTCACCTACTTTAGTTATTAAATTAACACAATTAAACTAGTCATTGTACTTGTCCTGTGTACATTCTCCTTATTTTATAATAAACATACAATTCCAAAAATGTTGTAGCTATTTGTTAGGTTCAATTTTGTAACTGTACAAAATTGGATCCTATACATAGAGGATTTTTGCTAGGATTGTGAATTTTTTTATACATTCTGTCTAAAAATTAAAAAAAAAACATGCAAATTCCCTACATTCAAGTTACAGTTAAATAATTCAACTTACTTCTTTATCTGAGTATAATGATCTGGCCACAATATCGAGTAACATTCGTGTCTCTGCTTGAAATTCTCTTTTTTCTGAATTACCTTTAAGAGCTTCAGATTTTTTCCCTTCAGTAGCAGTTGTATAGTATCTATAGTTCTTTAACTGTGACAGAGGTCTCACTGGAATTGAACAGTTTATGGGGTAGAAAGTATTCAACATTCTCAGCAAATGCAACCTTCCGAACCGGTATTAGAGTCAGACTTTTCATAAGTGCCTGCGAAGGTCTATTTGAATAAATGATTTTGAATTTTGAATTTTTTTTTTTTGAATTTCAATAACAAAAATTCATGAACAATAAAATTATACTACTAAGAACATCAAAGAATTTAATTACAGACAAAAGTATCAGTTTTTAATATCTAAAGATAGTCGCTCATTAAACTCAATATATGTCTGTGAGTGCCACTTAGGGTTTCGTTTTTTCCGACTTTTTTCCGTTCCCGGGAATGAAAAAAATGATTTCCCGGGAAGTCCCGGTTCCCGGAAAAAAAAAAGTTTTGTTATTTTTACGTATTAAAAGTCAATTAAAACACGTAATTTATTTGCTAATTGTCTCAAAAGAAGTTTAATATTTTAAATCTCACACTCCTAAGTGAAGCCCAATAGGCTAAAAAAACGAGCGAAAGTATAAATTAGTATAATAAAAGCACATTAATATAATAATTACGTGTTTTACTAGACTTTTAATATAAAAATAATAACTTCGATTTTTATAAAAAAAATGTGTATTTCCCCGTGATTTCCCCAAATAAAATCACAAAAGAGGATATATTGAAATGTTTCAAAAAAAAGAAACGCTGATCCGCATTATCTCCGAATATACACATTTTATAAATGAATTTGAATGCAAAGTGGCATTTCTCCGAAATGAAGCTAAATCAGCATTTTTCTCTAAAACCCGCAGTTCAGAACCCACCCATAGTAGCTACTAGAAAAAAAAAACGGTCCAGTGCGAGTCGAACTCGCACACGAAGGGTAAAGACATTTCTTGCCCCTTAAATTTTAATTTTATTAAATTTTTATTAGTTGCTGTTATAGCGGCAATAGAAATTCTGTGAAAATTTCTTTTATGGTTCATGAGATACAGCCCACTGACAGACAGACGGAGGGACAGCGAGGCTTAGTAATAGGAGCCCGCTGGCACGGGATCACCTGTTACACTCACTGTGTGTGGGATCACTGTGTTGTTGGGGTGATTACATGTTTTAAGGTAAAAATAAGAAAACTTATTTTTATTTAAAAAAATACGCTGATTCCTTTATCTCCGAAAATACTATCATTTATATTTTTTTAAATAAATTTTAATGTCACTTTTGTTTTCTTCAAAAATCTGTTCATGGTTCCTTTCAGCTTTTATCTGTGGTTCAGAAAAAACCTAATAGGGTTTGCGAAATTTACCGACACAGAAAATGTAGGTTCGATTTTGGTCATTTGTTTTATGATTTTATGCAACATTTTCATGTATCAAAGGTTTTTCGTTAATTATGATCAAGATTTGCAGGTGTTTTAAAGCATTCAATCTAGTAAACATTCCCTGGGAAACCGCAAAAAAAACAACTTCGGGAACAACGTATATCCCGGGAATTCCAGATTTCCAGGTCCCGGGAACGAAACCCTAGTGCCACTGTCTATCCCTTATTAATGCCATGTTGCGTTTAAGACACAAGGGTAATATAATCTTTCATTCAGTTACTGTTCCATAGAGATTTTAATACTAGCCAGGTCTCCCTTCGCTGGTTACATAGGCTTGGGATTAAATACATATTATATCTAAATTAAAAGCATTTAAAAAAAATACAATGCAATGCATGTAACCAGGCGTAGTTCATTCCAGAGTTTAGGTACTAAAATATACCTATGGATGTGGACTTGTCTGAGCCATCAGCAACTACCGATATATTGAGAGGCATGTGACGAAGACTTTTAGATAATATTATATTATTCAAAATGCATGTAATTTGTTTCCTAAACACAAATTTTATTAGGGGAAAAGGCTTTTGAATTGATAGTACTATTTCTTAAACTGTGGTATAAGGGGCAAGAGCCTAAGTACCACCTACCTATAATACATAGGTAGCATGAGATATGGATATACTAGCTAATAAGTTCGATATTTATTCCATAATACTAACTGTTATAATTGTATTTTTCTACTTACCGGTAATAGGGTGCCTCTTCACTATAAAGTTTCTGATCGGAAAAACATTTGAAGACAGACATAACCTCGCATATATAGTTGTTGGTCCTAACTTAGCGCGTAACGTAGACATTTTTAAAGCAGACCAGTGTCTAATGAATGAATTACTAAATTTAATATACTTTTATTTTGCTTAAAAGAGCTAGTAAGTTTACAAATTCGTTTGGTTTCTGCGTTTGACGTGCTTCAAAAAGAATTTTATATGACAATAAATAAATACCTAATTTTGTCTGACAGATTGACTGACACTGACCAGCATTGCCAGATGATAGGTGGAAAATGCTACGCACGAGATCCTGAAAAGGTACCTAACCTACGAAGAGCGAATTTGACACGAATTTGAGCGCTGTGTTTGAGCGAAAGTACGAAAGTACGATACGAAAGGGTCGGAAGTACAATAAGTTACGGAGATATTCCTTGGCATTAAACACTTTTCGTTATGTCTCATACACAGTCTCGTACATAGTCTCGTAATATTTGTTTTTGATTTCAATCAGGGATAAGTAATAAAACAGTTTAATATTTGGATATTTGTATTCAACTTTTTCTTACTTTATTACATCACAGATCACTTTATTGGGTACAAACCACAAACTACCAAGAGAACTAAAGTTTACAAACTATGGGTTCAAAATCATCTCAAAACATCGACTCTCCCGAAAATAAACTAGTAGACAACGGAATATCTTCGGCTTCACTCACAGAAGAAAGAGAAACACAGACAGAACACTTATTGAAAGAAAAGAAAGAAAAAAAATATTTGATAAAATATTATAATATAAGATTTTAATGTGTATTTTAATAATATTTTGTTGTTGTATTTAAATGTTTTTTAAACATCACAAAGACCAAAGGTCAAAGAGCAAAGAGTAGGCTGAATGGTCTGCAATCCTTGCCTATCCTATTTGTGGATGAGAAAATCACTACTACTACTCGTTTTTCGTCAGTGCTGCCAACGTAGTCGATTTATCGCCATTTAGGCTACTTAGGACGAAAATCGGCGCCGAATAAAGAATGATGGCGAGATCCATACATTGATTTGTACAAAAAAATAAAACTCTCCCTCAAGACCACGCCACCTTGCCAACTCAGAAGGAGTAAGGCAAGGTAGGCCTGCATCTATACTACCAAGCTAAGCATGTTGCAATTTTAAAAGCATAGACCCAGCCCCGCCCCCAAAAATACATACATACTTAATTTTTATTTACACAGACTATAGTAAATGTTTCGATAGATTAGATCATATCATACTATTGAAAAAACTTCAACAGGTCGGCATTCGGGGCAACCTCTTCAGGTGGTTTTCCTCATACGTCCAAAATAGGTGTCAAACGGTAGTACTAAATGGATTTACGTCCACGACAATATTTATTCCTTCAGGAATCCCGCAAGGATCCTTGCTAGGGCCTCTCTTATTTATATTTTTTTGTATGACATCTCATTGCGCTTTCATTTTTCTAAAATACTATTATATGCCGACGACATGAAAATTCTTTACCCTATTCAAACTCTTGAAGACGCCTCACGTCTTCAAGATGACTTAGATAGATTTCAAAATTACTGTTCATATAACAAATTAGATATAAATGCATCCAAATGTTATGTATGTTCGTTTACATGGAAACCACATCCAATCATCAGTAACTATACCTTAATAAACACCTCATTGACAAGAGTATCATCTATTAAAGACCTGGGAGTTACCTTTGACTCAAAATTGTTGTTTGATGAGCATATCAATAGTGTTGTCAGCAAGGCCTCTAAAGCTCTGGGATTTGTTTTGAGAATGTCTTCTGAGTTTGTTTCAATAAAAACATTTAAAATTCTTTACTGTGCGTATGTACGGAGCCACCTTGAATACGCCTCGCAGGTTTGGAACCCAAGATACGACATTTATAGTACACGCATTGAAGGCATTCAAAAACGGTTTCTTCGCTATTTACAGTTCCGCGCAAAGAAATTCTTGCCCGACTATAGTACCCGGTGCAAAAAGTTTCACATATTACCACTACAAGAGAGAAGACGTATAGCGGACTTAGCATACCTTTTTAACATAGCGAGCGGCAAGATCGACTGTCCGTAGCTGCTCGGAGGACTGGGGATTCTCGTACCTAACTCCATGCCAAGAAATAAACCTAATCTCCTGTACGTTCCATTTGCGCGTAATAACTATAGGCAAAATAGTTATTTAATCAGAGCATGCAGATGTTACAACATGGTCGCTAAAGAGTTGGACTTAGATTTATTTAACACCTCTGCATCCCAAATGAAGCGAATGCTAAATTTAAAATACTTTTCTTAAAAGCAATATTTTTTTTATGTTAGTTACCCAATTGTTATACCTAATTTATTTTATAATGTAAACCTATTTATCTACTTTTCTTATATACTGCTCGTCCGTCTTTCTGCTGTGTTTGTAAACTTGTAATATCTGTGAAAACTTATAATTAGCCTTCTTTTTGTTTTATGTGTATCTATACTTTATGTACCTAGCTGTTAGTTTTCCTTTGATCTTAAAATAAAATAAAATATACATAATTACACCCAGACTCAGGACATACAGATATGTTCATGCACACAAATGCATGTCCTGTGTGGGAATCGATCCCACGACCTGCGGCGCGATTGGTGGAATCTTCACCAGTCTTAACCAACCGCGCCAGCTGGCCTGTCTATATGGTTGTCCGTACATTATGGTTGGTAAGTTTCGGAGAATATCATGAAATTGTACTAGATTCTTAATTTTAGATTAAGTATCTGCTAATTGCAGTGAAAACCACGCGCGGGTGCTCACGCGAGTGTATATTTCTCTAAATGCCACGTACCATACCTACTGGAGAAGCTATTTGGAGAAACTAACAAACCCACGAACGGGGCGGGTACATGCCTAACATAGCGGACGCCCTAGAACACTATTCTTTAATGTACTTAGCAAACATTTTTGGTAACTTCAGTAGCGTTGACTTTCTTAAATTCGCTAACTAGGGCCTCAATGGATTAAATGGCTTTGACTTGTTTTAAATCTTTTTTAACGCTTAAGTTAAATATATAAGTTAATAAAATTCATTATTTTTTTATTCATAGTATTATTGGCTTTGGAGCTATTTTGGGCTACTATATTATATAAAATGGCGACAGGCCCTGTGCTGTTGGCAACACTGTTTCGTTCGTTTCGTTTCGTTTCGTTCGTTAGTTAGTTGATGTTTGGTTGGGCATGTTTGATGATGTTTGGCCAGTGTGGTGTGGGAAAATTGTGAAGTGTGATTTTTGTGGAACGTATAACTATGATTACGATTCAAACTTTTGGAAATATTTACTTGTAACTAAAACTTTATACGTACATTTTCATTAAACTGTGATCAACGTTCCGTTAGTCAAAGATTCCGAATTGATAAAAAGTATCGCAGTGTTGACTTCATATCTTGTTCCAAAATTATATTGACGTGTATCTTTATTTATATAATTAAAGACCAGACTCTGTAAGTTTCGTGACGTATTAGTTGTAGTGATCTAATGTATCATTTAACTGGCTAAAAACCAAAGAACACAGGTCACGTAATTAGAAATCGGAGTGATTTGAATAGGTACGCTAAGAACACCAGTGACAACATGATAATGATGTTGGGAGTGTTCAGGACGAACTGTACATATTTTCTTATAGTTTTATCACATATGCGCTGTAGTACTTGAGTATCTATAGTGTAGGCTAAAGACTTGTGAAAGATGTTGGAGCAGAGGCAGAGGTGAAGTGCTAGCAGCCACCGTGGAGCACCTGGTGGGAGGCGGTGGCGCGGGCGGCCTGCTGCCTGGCGCCTCGCCCGCCCAGCACCCGCCTAACATGTTGCAGCCCATGGAGGAGATGATGCTTCCACCTAAGAGACAGGCAGTAGTTGACCGCTTGAGGTAACACTATTCACATTTCAAATTTACCCATTGATTTATTATTTTTAAGCAGCAAAAAAGTATTTTTCTCTCTTCCATCAATATGCAATGACAGTCTAAAAGGTCACCATATGATATGCCTGTATACTTCCCATCTATAAAGTATTTTTTCACTTTCCAATAGGATTGTTAATCACGAGTTGCATTGATCTTGGTAACAAGTGAACACTGGTGACCACGATCAATGCAACTTGGTTGAAACATCGAGGTTAGTCAAAATTAAATGAAAACTTAAATTGATAAAAAAACAAGTTTTATGCCCCTAAAGTTGGTGTGATCTAATAGGATTGTTTTGACAGCACATAAATCAATGTTTCAAAAATAGACAAACATAGTGCAACAAGAAGAGAGACTTGTCAAAATGGGCCTCTTAGATCTCAACAACTAAAACAATTATTGAAAGAAACAAAAACTTCCCTATAAAATACAAGTTATAATCAATATTCTATAGATTTAAGAGCTTGTTTTTCTCTTTTCAGTTATTTTTTGTTTTACGCAGTCAGGTTTTTTGTTTCTTTTAATAATTTTATTTATTTCAGATTTTTTAGTTTCATTGTAGAATAAGTTGTTCAGTTAAGTAAATGATCGGTATGATAAAGTAAGGCTAACAATCATCCCAACAATCATCCCAACTCTATGAGTTACGTACAGTGACCGCTCAGTAGTCCTTGCATTGAACGTGTTTTTTTGCAGTTTACGTCGAAAGGGTAGCATAAAAGTATAACAATATACATATATTGAATGGGCTGTTCACAAGCTTTCATTTGATACCCATATTGTTATAATAACGACATTTTTGTTTTTAATACCACCCTCTTTTTATTCTTTGATGCCATATAAAAATAATATACCCTATGACACTCCCATAGTTAAGACGAATGTAATGACACCTCATATGCTTAAATCCATCAAGCCATTTAGGATGCAGAGCATGCCAAAGAAATAGACATACATACATACACTCAAAAAACATAACCCTCCTTCGGGTGGTCAGTTGGGTAAAAATAGCTATTTAATTTGTATAGTTTTCCAAACATAGTTGGATGGATGCGTGTTTACTGATAGGTACTTTGCATAAACAAAAATCCTCATGCATTCTGAATGTTATTTAATACTAATATGATAGGATATTGATTTGAGATGTGTTTTGACATGTTCTCCTATTGCAAACTTAGA
This sequence comes from Achlya flavicornis, assembly GCA_947623365.1. Taxonomy (NCBI): domain Eukaryota; kingdom Metazoa; phylum Arthropoda; class Insecta; order Lepidoptera; family Drepanidae; genus Achlya; species Achlya flavicornis. The sequence continues at coordinate 11,390,078 of OX392473.1, read as the reverse complement.
ATGTTAGAAAAACAGAGATATTCACTAGTTAAATGAGCATGTACATAGGTGAAACCACAGGTGAAACCATAACAACAAACGAACAGGCCCTGATGTGAAGTACCTTGAATATTAAATACTAGCTTCCATCCTTTTGTTTCACATTCTTTAAACCTTTGGATCATAGTTAAAATCGTTAAAAAAAAATAACAATGAATGAAATTGTTATTATAGGATGTGTGTCCCTCTCAATACCCAACGAATTAATATTCATGGGATGTAAAGTAGTTTGTTACTCTCCAACCAATAATTTAGCTTAAATCTGTAATAAACCAACAAAGACACTTATAATGTTAGTATGTAGTACAATTCCTTATTCTGTGATACTAATAGGAAAAGGTTCTGATGAGAGGTTGGTATGGTTGGCTAAGACCCCACCTATGACACTGCAGGTTGTTGGTTTGATTCCCTCACCCCAAGTAGGTATAACGTATTTAAAAAAAGTTGTAGATCAATTATCTGGTTTCCATAGTACAAGCTCTGCTAAGGTTGGGAACAGATAGCCATGAGTGAAGAATATCCCAGGAATATTAGTAGGATGGCAATGTAACTAGTGGCTCTTTGAGCTGTGGACCTCGCAAGTCTCGATAATTACTATTTTTTTTGGCTATACAGTTTTTGGAAAATTTCAAAATCTCAGTAGACAATAAAAAATTGTATCAACTATCGAAACGATATCGGTTCAGAAATGCGAACTGTAGAGGAGAACATTATTGCCCAAGCTGAATCTGAGACGCTTCGCTCGCGCTTCGTGCTTGTGCTTCGCTTGGTCAATTACTTAAATGAAACTAGGGTCAGCTCACACCGAGACGCGGAGCTCACTTTTTAAGATAGCAACACAAATAGAACATTATTTTAATACACAAAACCGACTGACTTTCCGGCAGTATACGGCAGTACTATAATATTCTGTGCCTATGCCACAGTTTTACTATGTAATGGTAATACTGTGCCAATCTGAAATCTCTCTTTATTTGTCTGTGTGTTTACGTCTGCTATACCTGCTGCGAGACACGCAGATAGCCTTTGCTATGGAGAGGGACATGGCTACTTTTTATCCCGGGTGAATCCGCGGGGGATAGCGTAACAACAGGTTGAGGTGACGTTTGTAGGTACCTAAGGCTGTGACCTAAGGTATCTCACAGACATATGAATTTTGTACTATTCATAAGTCTGTGAGGTATCTAACCTATCCATCATATTGTACCTATACAAACTTTATGTCAGCGAGTGAAATTATGTCAGAGACTCCGTGTATGGCTAACGGTATTGAATACCCAGTTGTGCATAAACGCCTGTGTTTTATTTGTTTGTTACACATTGCTGCGCTGCTTAGTTGTAACCTGATACAATCTAACCTGTGATCTAACACTAGGTACCTACCTACCTACCATACCTACCTAGTACCTACCTATAGTACAGGGGCGGATCCAGGGGGGGGGTCATGGGGGTCATGACCCCCCCCCCCTGGGCCTCGGCCGTCTTACAAATGTACTCTTTTCGTGTGAATCTGCGGGTACCTAACAGCTATAGTATTATGTATTTTGAAACCCATCCAAGCTAGATATAAGTGTGTGACACCCCCCCCCCCTGACCTGAATTGTTCAACCTAATTCCACCATCCCCATTTTTACACCGAACCACAAGACGCCGGGAAAATTTTCACCCGTACGTTGTTGACATACCGAAAATACGGACACAGCGTTTTGCATCCTCATTTATAATGCGGACAGCAAGGGAGTAGAACTTGCTTCCGGCGTCTGTGTTTCCTGACGCCTACAATCTAGGAACTTTCAAGGCCAGAGTGAATAGGTTTCTTCTGGGTAAGCGTGTTTCATCTTAGGCTTCGTCAATGCCCCATATGGGCGGGTCAGTGGCCAAACGCAAGCCCATTTAATTTAAAAAAAAACAAAAACCTGAAGGCTGGATCCGCCCTTGCTATAGTAGGTACCTACCTATGCATATGACCGGATCCGCATCGTCCGCCAGAGTGGTGGAGGTGATCCAGAAGAGGCGATCAGACGGCAGGAGCGACTTATCGCATTCGCGACGTGGCGCGCAAGGCTCTGCGAGGAGCGGCATGCGCGCAAACGCGTTGTCGAAGCAGTCCTGCCGGTCTTCGAGGCCTAGATGCAGCGACAAGGTGGACGACTCACCTACAGACTTACACAGATACTCACCGGGCATGGGTGCTTCGGTGATTATCTGTGTAGGATCGGACGTGAGGCAACGGCGGCTTGCTTCCATTGTGGTGGGAGCGACCAGGACTCCGCATCGCACACGCTCGCGGTGTGCCCCGCGTGGGAACCCGAGCGGCGGATCCTGGTAGACCTGATCGGTCGGAATCTCTCCCTGCCAGCAGTCGTGTCGTTGATGCTGAGCGGGACGGGCTATCACAGCGCCGCGCGTGGAGGGGCGAGCAGGTACGCGATCTGCACGAGAGCCCGCCCCCCCTCTGTAGCGCAGGTGGCGACCGACCACCGTGGGGTTTTAGCCGGTAAAAGTCCGGCATAACCAGGCCGCTCCCCCCAGGGCGGTCGGGTATCCTAGGAGGACTTCCCCACGTAAATAAAAAAAAAAAAAAGGTACCTACCTATGCAATTTACGAGCACTAATTGCATAAACCTTTAGTCTCACGATACCTACATTTTATAACTTTGATAGAATATGCTAATTGCTTCTTTTTTGCCAAGAAAGATCCAAAATCTAGAAGTCGGTTTTTTTAACACGCTTTTATTAGCTTCACCTGTATGTACCTATGTATGTATGTATGCATGTAATGGAATCTTCAAACGTTATTTTCATCGACTTCCAAACGTCACATTAAACTGAAATTTTGCATACTTATCAAGTACCGATGACAATACAATAATTTGGTACCATCGAGTTGATCTGATGATGGATCTGGAAGGTAGGCACTGGTACTCCATAATGGAGCAACGTTTCTTAGCCGTGTTTGGAGTTGTTAGAATTGTCGTGAGATGAACTTTGACCATGTATGGTTTTCAGGGTCTGATGATGGAGTAGGAGGGTAGGCACTGGAACTCGCATAATGGAGCAACGTTTCCTAGCCGTGTTTGTTTGGGCTTGTTGGAATTGTCGTAAGATGCACTTTGACCATATATGGTTTTCAGGGTCTGATGATGGAGCAGGATAGTAAGCACTGGAACTCCATAGTAGAGCATCCTATCCTAGCCGTGTTTGGGGTTGTTGGAATTGTCGTGCGATGAACTTTGACCATGTATAGTTTTCAGGGTCTGATGATGGAGTAGGAGGGTAGGCACTGGAACTCCATAACAGAGCAATGTTTCCTAGCCGTGTTTGGGCGTGTTTGAATTGTCGTAAAATGCACTTTGACAACATGATATGGTTTTCAGGGTCTGATGATGGAGCAGGGAGTAAGCACTGTAACAATATAGTGGAGCATCGTATCCTGGCCGTGTTTGGGGTTGTTGGAATTGTCGTGAGCTGAACTTTGACCATGTATGGTTTTCTGGGTCTGATGGTGGAGTCGGAGGGTAGGCACTGGAACCCTATAGCGGAGCATCGTAAACTAGCCGTGTTTCGGCGTATCGTATTAGGGTGCATTTTGGTCATATGGTTTTTATAGTCTAATGGTAGAGTCAGTCAGAGGGTAGGGACTGAAGCTAAATACTTATAATAAATGTGAAACAAAGTGAGATTGGGTAAAAAATGTAAGTAGCATAAGAAAATGGTACAATTAATAATTTATTTTGACTAAAAAGTAAAAAATAAATTTCAGTTTCAAAATAAATAAAAAAGTTTTTTTAGTTTTTTTTTTCCCAAAAATTTATTTATTACTGATACACTCTTAAGAGCAGGCATCCCGCTATACTTTTCATACAAAATCTCTGTACTTATTATGGCGTTGTTCAAAAAATTTCGTTAGTTGTTTTAAGCCAATATGTATCTTGTGCACTATATCTAGGCCTGTATATAGGCAAAAATAAAATAAAAAATTGAAACAAATTCAGTATAAGCCTCCGAAAAACAGCGTTTTTGCCCAAATTTTACCTGAAGTTTGGCCATATCTAAATTGTAAAAAGTAAACAAAACATCTTGATCCGGCATTGCAAATGTATTGGAGATTCAAAATAACAAACTTTTTCTTCACAAACTTGTAATATTTTTTCACAAGAAGTATACTTCTTGAACAAGATATGCGAAATCTTGAATGACGACCTAGCGAAGCGGCCGCGAGTGATCAGCGGAATTTACCGACGGCTCTGATGCTGTCTCTTTTTTCGCAGTCAAACATTACGTTGGACAACTGTAACGCACAAGCTTTTAGGCTATGCTTGCGTTGAATTTGCGTTGGCCATGAAGGGCCCTCTTAAGCTTTTAACCAAAAATCGGCAAGTGCGATTCGCGTACTTAGGGATCCGGACATTGTAAATGGTAGGTTGACTAGATTTTCTAATTTTTATATTACTACAAATTATAGTTTACGTATTTTTTTTCACTATAATCAAAACACCTTTGACGCTTGTGCGTTACAGTTTTTAAGATGGAGCAGAGAAAGCAAACAAATACTAATTCTAATTGAAAATATAAGCTTTGGAAAGAGCGTCGAAATATGCATAGGAGCAACGCAAGTAAATAAAAGTTAGTTGGTTCCTCTATGTTGGTAACGACTTTCGGAGCTCATGAACTCGCCAAATATTCAACCAAATAAAATAGTCACTTAGATTAGAAACCTTCTTGATATTGTAAAGACGTCCCCAACGATACCAATACCTATCCTATGCCACACGAGGATTATGTGCTCGGTTTTTATTCAAGATAATGGAGTGCCATGCCATCCTAAAAAAATTACCGTGCAGTCCCAATGGTCTCTTCTCTAGTAAAATGCGTGTCATAAGGACGGATGGACGGATTTCTGTTTGACCGTTTTTTGCCCGTTATTTTATAATCGTATTTACTTTTTAATAACTTATTTATCTTATTTTTTTTAAACTAAGTAAATAAAGGGCTAAATTATATAATTATAGTTGTTTCATAGCTAAATTGTACAATGAAGTTGATTTAATATGCCACAAAATTGAGTTGATTTTATTTTGTACGAAACCCTCCGTGCCCGAGTACGCCTCGCACTAGGCCGTTTTTTATAAGCCCAACAAACAAGCAATTGAAGTGAGCGAGTCTCAATTTCTCTAGGTATTTACTAATTTAGGCATAATGTAATGTGGCAGATTTTGCAATATAGGTCTAAGACAAAAAGTACCCTACCCATCTATTTAATGAATGCACGTAGTTTGCTAGTTGTTAAATATCATACATGGTGATAGGATAGGACATAAGGGGAAGAATGCCGTACTACATTTATAGCTAGGTAGGTACCTATCTAGATGCTTTTCCAGCGATCAATATTGGCAGCGTGAGCAAAGTGAGGGACGATCCCCTGTGTTAATGGGATCATTTGTAGGGTAGGGATATACCCTGATCGCGGAGACGTCTGTCATTTATAAGGTTACTTACTTTATTGCATAGAGTTAAATGCTTTATTGAAATGTGGCAAGTCAAATTAAATCAATGATATCCTATGTAGGATCATTTTTAAATGACATAATATTATATACTTTCTAGTCAGTTTATATCCGGGAATCATATCTTCAAGGACAAGGGAATGTTAAAGGTTGAATAATATGGATTTATATTAGTATAATCCAAAAAAGTAATGAAATTATAATTCTTTGGCCGTGCCTCATTAGTTATGAACGTGTAACGTCTCGGCACAGGTTTTTAGTACCTGACACAGACTACCAGTTTAACGATTAACTATTCCGAGTTTCCGACTGACTTTTACCACAGCTTTTACCTTTGTCGTAGATAGGCTCGTGGTAATAGGTAAGGTAGGTACCATTGAATATTCTGGCTCGGGGGATGATATGGCTTTGCGATCGGAACGGGTAACGAAGTTATAGGTAAGTGTAACACCGATGTAAACGAATCCGTGGATCCGAAGAAGGTGTAGCGGTGTCAGTGACATAGCTATTATAGCTTGACATACAATCGGGACTTATCGAAGGCGTTGTTTGCGTAGCGCGACAACAGCGGCAGCTGGTCAATGAACTAAACAAAAACACCTACGAGTTTACATAGTGTATTGCGGCCGGGCCGGGCGCGTCTTGTGCGTGTGCGACAGATCGCTTATTCCGTTCCGTCCGTGCCTTGCCGCCTGGTTCAAGGAATATTTAGTAGGTATTAGGTATTAGCCAAATAAGTCGGCTTAATTTTGTGAAGTCATTCTTATCAGGATTCAAGAAACGAGGTCAACATAAGTCAAATTATAATTATTTTATTATTATATTCGCGCTGACGAAATATCTTCCAGTTTTCGGTTCTCCTTTACTGTACGGAGTGCAGCGCGAGGGCGGAAGAAGTTCTCAATTTGCGTAATAACGTGGACTGGACTCACATCGAGATTACTTCTTAGTAGGTACTTACCTATACTTAGTTTACTGGTGCACACACCTACCGTTACTCTTATAGCTGCTGACACCAACGTTGATCCATTTGTCCCCCTTTCTTTCGTGACTTTCTTGACAGAATTATCAAAATTGGGACTGTTTTTATACTACGAAGTCGGCAAACAAACATACGGTCCGCTTGATGGTAAGTGGTTACTGTAGCCATATGGACGCTTGCATTGCAACACACGATGCATCCATCACTTACGCGTTACCGACTTTTCCCCCTTCCCCCTTCTCCAATATGCTCTGGCGCTTTTAAAGAAGTATTCACATTTGCGCACCGATTTTTTGAGCATCGATCCTAGGTATTCCCTTTTCAGCACCTATGCATATTTTGGATCGGTGCTCAAATGGGAACAAAAATTAAATTCGAAATCATTCCCTTTTGAGCACCAATGGGTTTGTAGCTTCTAGTGTTGTGATGTTTAATAAAAGGTATCGATAAAAATTAACAGTTTTATTATAAAAAGTATTATCGTTAGAGCATCAAACCTATTCCGCTTTGAGCTCTGATCAATATTTTAGGTTAGTTGTCAATTGCTGAACAAAATAATACTTACTTTTGTTGATATTACCTAGGTACTGACTTATTATGAAACATAATGTAGGTACTCTCCATTTTACTTATATTTAATCTCTAAATACCTCCAAAAATGTATACTTATGAAAAATTAGTACCAGGATAGCATAAGCACGAAGGAGCTCTCTCCAAAAACATTTTTTTAAAACAACCTGGTACTAATAACTAGTCAGTACCTAGGTAATATCAACAACAGTACGTATATTTTGTCAGCAATTGACAATCAACCTAATAGACGTATTGATCAGTTCTCAAAGCGGAATAGTTTTGATGGTCTTAAAATGGGTGCTCTAACTATAATACTTTTGACTTTTTATAATAAAACTGTTAATTTTTATCGATACGTTTTATTAAACACCATAACACTAACTCTACAAAACCATCGGTGCTCAAAAGGGAATGATTTCGAATTTAATGTTTGTTCCCATTTGAGCACCGATCCAAAATATTAATCGGTGCTGAAAAGGGAATAGGATCGGTGCTCAAAAAATCGGTGCGCAAATGTGAATACTTCCTTTTAAATAGGTATATTGTAATTTACGAAATTTCTTCATACATTCAAAAATAATGAAAATTCTTTGTACAGACCATTGTAGGTCTACATACTAATACTTTACAGATTTGTGTTCGTTTACCGGTACCTTGGCTCGCGGTTAAAAATATAACAATGACATCAATTGTCATAATAGGACGCGCGTCACTCGCGAGAACCAACGGGAATAGTATAAATATCAGACCACTTCCGAGTTCGTAAATTGTACCGGTCCAAGGTCCAATTTATGCACCCGCTGTAGTAATTTCCAGTAGTTCAAATGATTCCGATGTTGAAATCAAACTAAGCAACGATGATGATGATGATGATGATGATGAAAATGTGTGTTACTTTGTGCGTTAAGCACTTTTTTGAAAGTGGATCCCAAGTGTAGTGGCTGCAAATGCTGCAATGCATGCGGTGCCACAGATGGCTACATGAGACCTGCAGTCACCTGCACCACCATTCCTGACATAATAATATGTGATGATTGCTTGAATTAATATTTTTATTATCCTATTATGTAAACATTTTCTTGTTGTTTCTTTGACATTTTTGAGTTTATAATAACTTCACAATTTGTTAGTTAAACATTTTTAAGTTTACTTTCATTCGTACTAAATCAAGCTGTAATGTGAATCATGTTTCATTTTTATAGCTGGAAAGGATATAGGAGAGTATATAAATAAATAATAAATATCCTGGGACAAGCCTTGAAAAGATTGGGTGATATGTAACATTATTCACAAGTGGTCCAATATAGGTTACTCTCCCCTATTTATTTATTTAGGTTAGTACCTAATCGTTCTAAGTTTAAGTTTCAAGTTTCTAAATATAAGGAACAATATGTTTTCATACAAACAAAATCTCCCCTTCTCAACCCCTAAAGCAGTGTTTCCCAAACATTGTTCTGCCATGGCCCGGTAATTTTCTCACTGCTCCTTCGCGAGTTTCGCGACCCGCTTAATACTTTTAAACACAAGCTGGTTCCTTTAGGTCAAATAATACACATTTATTAATATAGTAAAACCTACTACATATTTTGGTTACGCCTATAATATTCACAAAATTTTAGTGCGAAGTATGGGGCTGCTGCTTATTTTTTACCAAAGAATCCAAATTCGCGGAAAATGACGAAAGTTTTATTCTAAGGTCTGGTTCCACGTTCGTCTACGTAGCCCCTTAGTTTTTCCCTGTTGCTTGTGCATACACCAAGTATTCCGTCAGTTGCAATTGAAAGCCAGTATCCTATTCAGGGACAGGCTCTATCCAGGGGCGCGAGGCACCCAGGTGCCGTGCCCTCTAGGCGCCACTTACCAAGACTCGAATGTTATCAGAACTACAACTTTGACTATTGGGAGACTTGTTTGTAAGTGATTTACGTAAATGATACCAAACGAAAAACGCTGGCTTCATGAGAAAACATCACAATAGTGACAATCAAAACCATAATCAATATATAAGTTATATATTAAGTTATAACATTGCAAATTGTGTTGTAAATAGAATACGTAATCATCACAGATAAGTATGTATGGGTAATAGGCGATTTAAAGTTATCGCTTTTAGCGAATTCCGTTCATAAAAATGATAATTTAGGAATGTGAACACCAGTTTATACCAGAAGAAACACGGCTGATAAAACTGTAGAATGTAAAATTTACGTATCGAACTACTGAATCGCAATAAAACGCCTTACACCATTATAATAGTAATAAGGATATTATGTAATACTCTACACGCGCACGAAATAAACAATACATAGAAGTTACGTAATAATATGAAGATTTTGATCTCATGTCCAATTTTTTTTCTAAATGTGAAATATTCATAATGTGTATGTCACCTTACTGGCCGTAGTGGTATTCCACTCTCAGACTGAAGGATAAGTACTTACCCTACTTCCAGAATATTCCAGCTTTAGACCCCTTTTCCAATTAAGTACCTTCAGTCCTACATATATGTATAACTAGCGTATTTTGCGCGGAATCCTCAATCCAATAAAAGTAGGTTACTCCTTATAACATCAACTATCAGTGATTCCCGTCAAAATCGGTTCAACCATTTCGGAGATTTGCCGGAACAAACAGACAGACAGGAAAACAGTTTAAGTTTCTTTTTTGTTTTAAGTATCATCATCATCATCAGCCTATAATGTCCCACTGCTAAGCACAGGCCTCCTTTCACAAATCTAGTGGTGAACCTACTGATGGAGTTTTCAAGCCGCCTAGAAGGTCTCCCAACTAGCTTAACGACTATCACAATTAAGTGATAACCGGGACGAACGGCCTTACGAACCTTCCGGACGGAAACGCTCGATTTGAAATACCACTAGGCGGTCACCCATCCAGGTACCGACCACGACGGTGGTAGCTTAACTTGCCGATCGATTAAGAACGGCTTATCATGCTACACCACGAGCGCTTCAAGTAAGCGAGTAAGTAAGTGAGCGTTTTAAGTATATACTTTTATAATATTTATTTAGTAAAAAGCTGTTATCATGAAATTTCAAACATACACTTAAATATATAATAATAATACACTTATATAATAGCTTGCAAACAGATACTTCAAATTTATTTATTTGTGTAAATTATATTTATCATAATTATTACCTTAGATAGTGCATGTAAGTAGGTTCTACAACGGCTGCTTTTTGGATACCCAGTTCGACGCTAATTTAAAGTTTCAACAGAGTATGTAGGCCTACCATAGGCCTACTAAAAGATTTTTTTGAAGATAATGACAATGTAATAAAGTCATGAATCAATTCGTCCCCAAATAAATTCGTGTTTTAAAGGATTTTCTGAGATTTCTAGTGCTCAAACCTTCGATGGCCCCATTGGGCTTTTGATCTTCTCAATGAATAGTATCGATTGGCGTCAGAAGAAGAACATGTGAAAATAGTCCTTTTTCGGGGCCTGTAATATGATAAATGAAAGACCATGGTGGGTATATTATTATCCCACCACAAACATTTTCATGTAAAATGTTGCCAAGACCATATGGTTCGCACTGTCAAAAAGTTATCAGTTATCTATCTATATCAGATAGTTATCTCGTCTTGGCAATATTTTACATGAAAAAACGACGACGCGCTTCGAGAAAAGGTAGGTAGTGCCCTTGCGCTTCGCTTGGCTGTCATGGCGGGGGCACTCCCGTGCCCCCAGATACTTCCCATTAAGGTTCAAATAGAAAATCAATCGTCAAGCACCTACGGCAGAACTAGCGATGTGCACCGTCAGTTGAAATTGAGAGCCAGTTTCCATCAAGCCTTCATGTACAGTCGAGGACATAAATATGTATACACTTAGTAAAATTCAACAACGGTTTCCTCTTAAACTACTGATTGAAATTATGAGGTATTATAAAGGCAGAATCTTCTAACATATACTATTATGATTTGTGTAATAGTTTAACACTTAAATGTTAAACATGCGAGAAAATCGCTTTTGAATTTCAAAAAGTGTACACATATTTATGTCCTCGACTGTACGTGCCACCTTCGGCCAAAGTCTCAAGAATAGATCGTGTTAATCGAAAATAAATTCAATATCATTGGTGCAGGTTCCAAATTCAATTGTTTTAATCTCGACACATTACTTGACTTGATCATTGATTGACATTCTAGAATACGGACTGTAAAATGTAATATCGTACATATGTAAGTAAGTAACCGTTATCGAAACAACGAGTGACGTTTGCCTCTGATACCTACACGCACAGATTACAGAATAAGGCAGATGGAGCGCACGGAACACGGGAGTGAGGCCAAAAAAGCAAATACAAATTGAAAAACACGTACCTGGTATTCGCTTTTGAATGTGTATTTGCTTTGTTTAACAGACTTTATGTAACAAAAAACACTTCTTTATTAATAAAATGTGGTTAAACAATGCAAATACAAACTGGAAAACGAGTACCAGGTATCAGATTTTCAATTTGTATTTGCTTTTTTGGCTTCACTTTCGTGTTCCGCGCGCTCCATCTGCCTTATTCTGTAATCTGTGCCTACACGTATAATTTATATAACACTTGCACATCGAATCGTTTATATAACCGGCGCATTTCCTACTATGTACCTGTGTTATACATAATATATTTATACAAATATAGGCAAGCAGGCAGCCAGAGTCAGAGAGCATTGTTGTAATATATAAAGTCTGGCGCCTAGGCTTTAGCTAGAGAAATCGTTTCAATATTTTTATTTGGTGTGCTATCAACATATTTTTTGTTAAATTTTGACAGTCTGATATAGGTTAGATGTGAAAGTATCAACAGTTAGGTACTGTATTACGTAAAAATCAACAAAAATATATTACTTAGGTTTAATAGCTGATCCAAAACCAAGCCACAAAGACAAGAGTCGTCTAAATTTCGTATGTGAATATCTTTCAAAGTTTACTATGTGTCCATTAATTTAGTTTTTTTTTAATTCTGTCTTTAATTCAACACTTCGGTAAGCAACAGTCACCTTATCTTTTATCTCTCTCTTAAGATATATGAGTTGAATTTAATGGGCATATCATCGATGTAATAGCATGTTTGTAAAAGTTAAATTTAGGTAAATTGTACAATGTGGGTATGGCACCAGTTAAGCGAGTGATCGTTGAAGATTAGGTTTTGAGCGACTATAACCTTGGTCATTACATCGTCAACGAATGGTACTGATGAATAAATGAAAAGTTGGTATATTTTTTTTATGTATCCGACGGAGTGTCCGCATTAACATTTGCTCAAGGTGACCGCGCTCGGGAGTTGCGGCTGACTGAGCATCGGTTGAAATGTTGTTGTTTATTACAACTTCAGTGTACCTCAGCTTGTTTTGCACATGATTGTTTACTTGACTATCATGTCGTAGCTGTCTGCATATACCAAAATGCAGAAGCTTTAAATACTAAAAAGATCACTGATACATAATCATTGGATGCATTTTACGTATCTGCGTGCGACATGAAATAAGCTATGTCATAACTTTACTATTGAATGTATATATTAAAGATGTTCTTTGTTGTAGGCGGAGGATAGAGACGTATCGACGGCGACAATCGGAGTGCGTGCCAAGATTCGACCAGTCGTTCAGCGGCGCCTGCGAACAGCAGAACCTGGAGACGAGTGCGCTTCAGAAGCGTTACCTCGAAGGCAAGGCTAAGCGGCAAGCTAAAAAGAGCGATCGCAAGCCAGACTTGCCCGCTATCAGTGGCAATGTGCACAGCAGTGTCGTTCATGTGGTAAGAGCTTATTTAGTGCTGCCTGTTCTAAGGTACAAATAGTTATTCAATTTTGTTATAATCTCTATTTTTTTTTATTCTGAGATTGAAGCATTATTCAATAAAATAATAATTGTTTAGGTTATGCATTATTGTGAAATTGTTTTTTTTTATTTGAATGTAGGTAAATAGATTTACAGTCAGTTGCAGAAACATTCTTTAAATTTTAAAGTCGGCATTAAACACTAATCTTCCATTAAACTGTTGCACAAACAGTCATTTGAATAATATTTAATCCCTCTTTTAAATGTAACTAATGAAGTGTCAAACGGTCCTTTAAAACCTCATTTACGTAGTTTTATGTATTCAATGACAACTCAACTGACATTGTGCGCGGGAAAAGAATTTAGCCACCAATTGGGGGTCCATTCTTTTCACCACGTTTAATGCTTAGATACATTTATATAATGGTCAGAAAGATCAATGTAGAGAAATCATACATTCCATTCGTTCAATGTTGCCATTTTATTGCGATTTGTAACTTAGAACATACTTTTTGACGTCTTTAGCTAAAGAACCTTTAATTATGCCTAAAGTGGTTTTGTCCAACATCTTTAAACTGATGGATTCATTAGCGTTAATGTCTCATTAGGTAATGAAGCTTTAATGGTGATTTTTGTGCAGCTGACTGATCATATAAATGAAGATCATGACATATAAGTAAATGCAGGTCCCACCCAATGGCTTTATTTGTTGATAGAGTTAAATGTATTTAGCATGGGCAGCTTCGCTTTAATATAGGCAGATTCGCCATATCATAGTAGGTGCAACACATGCAGTAAAAAGTAACTAGCCCTCCAAAGACCTTCTTGTGTTCCTAAAGATGCTAGAATATTCAGTTCATACTCTCCCACATTAAAAGAGTTTTCAACAATTTCTATAGGTAGCGAATGCTAATTAGATTTGAAAATTCATTATCGAACACAAGAGTGAAACGTCGTTGGGCAAAACTATTTGTAGGTTCTTTCTTATGTTTTCATACCTATTCGCCTTGAGCAAGAAAACTTCCTTGTTTGTGTTATGTCACGTGACCTGTTGATGCATAGTTCTGCACGTGTCGGCATTGTGTTGTACATAAAAACTATAATCTTAGAAGTAACTCGTTGTAAGTAACCCACGTTAATAGCGGTAAAAGTCATGTTATGTAACAAACTACATTGATTTCAATAACTTTACTACAAGTAGATTGTTTTGCTCGTGTATTTTGAGACAAAATATCGATGTTTAAAGCTTCAAAAACTTTTTAAGTTCCTTGAATGTGATCACACCTCCCGCCATTATAGTAAAAACAGGTATTTCAACCATCCAATAAAATGTGCAATAGCATGTGTAGTCAGTACCTAATACAGAAAAGGACATAATTGATGTAGCACGTGCTGTGTGTAGCAGCTAAGTCGCCACACCGGACGTGGCTCGACGTCAATTGACTTGACCCTCTGGCATCGCATCCCGTACCTCAGCGCGTTACAATTTACTCAGCACGCGACACATCTATAAGTATTGTCTTTATAGGAGATTGTCCGTAATGTCCTGATGTTTCTAATAGCAACCATCTATCCGTATATAAGGTTAGGTAATGGAAAGTGAAAATGCCTTTGGGACCAATTAACGTATACATTTTGTAGGTTTCTATAAAGGGAAATCGATCAGTTTTGCCTAATTTATTCGAATGTCAAAGCTTCCTTGTGCCCGCTTTAATGTGCGCTAGATCATGTAGGTAAGGTATGGTAGGGCAGTGTCTGCGGTTGTGCAAACTGAGCAAGTTGCACAACAAACGCCTCGCATTGTCTCGCGCCGCTCACCGCGACGACCTCCGAGCGCCTGCGCTGTTTTCTGACACATTTATTATGTACCAACCAACTGTATCACAATAATAATGATGCACAAAATAAATTTCATGATTTCTGTGTAACTCTAGATTCAACGTATCCCATACAAATGGTTTTGAGACATCTCGTACAGTTTTAAAATTGAGTTGGAATTTGTGGATAGGAATCTGTAATCTCTCAGATTACAGAACAAGGCAGATGGATAGCGCGGAATACGGGAGTGAGGCCAAAAAAGCAAATACAAATTGAAAATCACATACCTGGTATTCGCTTTTAAAAATTTTTCTATGGAATACGTCGTGCTCTTTCGCTGACTTCAAATCAGTGTCAGATTACAGTTATTTCATACTTTTTAGTGTATCTTGAAGTCGATTTAATTTTTTTAAATTACTTTTTTATTTCGTAATTTTTAGTTTTTCCTAAATGCACTAAAATTTTACCAAAGTTTTGAGATGTTTTTCCTTTGACACTACACCCGTAGCTCGTATCAATAAGCCAGGCCGTCACACATATTTGTCCATATCTTGAAACCTACTGAACCGATTGCGATGAAACTTGCACTGTTCCCTAAGTTGAAGTAAATGTAAACCAATAAAAAAATAATGGTTACAATCCGACTAATATCTTTGGAGATATGCGTGGACAAACATACATACATACAAACACCTATGAAATTTTGTATATTTGTTTGGAAGCCCTAATAGATTATCATATGTGAATATAATGCAGTTTCAATAATATTACATACATAACATAACGTGTTGAATTGATAATCTGCTTTTTTTTTTTAAACTCGACTAAAAACACTTTCTTTGTAATAAAATTTGTTTAAACAAAGCAAATATCTGACATTTGTTTTGTAATCTGTGTCGGCACCACAGATATCGAGTCGGCACTCGGCACCTTTGGTTTTTGCTGCGCAAATCTATAATTAGATGAGAGTTTGCGTTTTGACGATAAAGTTTCTATATCGTTATCTATATTTTCAATTATTTACTATACTTTATGTATTAAATATTTTATCATGAATCACGTGAGAACAAAATACAGATATTGCGAAGAGATACTATTATTTATTGATATATAGTATATATTAATATACCATTGATGAATAAATGTATATTAACTTTGTGTTTATGACATGTTATCTTACTTGGCCATGTAATTACAACATGTTGCTGCGTGATCTCGGCGTCTGACTGAAAGGAAATTATTACTTACTTGTTGCACTAATTACTGAAGGCGTTTGTCGGTCAAGAGTTATCTACTTTTGGTTGAATGGCGGACTTGTTGACTAGGTACGGTGTATGAAAACTAATTCCCAACCACCAAAATATTTTTCTTTGCAAAAAAAGCCGAAACCGGGGACCGTAATAGTAGTAATATGGTCTATAACTTTAAATGGGTTTCAAATATGAAAGGGATTCATTTTTACATTTGAAAACAGGTGTTTATTTCCATGAAAAATGACAAATAAATACCATTTACCCGTTATCTCCGAAGTTTGCTAAGACAAAAATGAAAGAATTAAAGTTGATAAACATTGATGTAAATATAACAGGAAAAATATAACGATGTTTCAAACTAGCAGTTTTTTTCGAAATCTTCAAAATTCCTTCACAAACTTAGTTATGCGGTCAGGTTGCCCAAACCAAGAAATATACACCCAAGGAAGGCCGAAACCCTCGTTGCGCGCTTCACACTCAGACTAGCATTTGGTCGGTTTTTTATTTAAGATAACTGATGCTTGAGTTGCCGATGTTAATGGACTGCAGATCTTTGAAAGTTCAAAAAGTTTGAAAGTTTGAGAAGCTGTTCCATACATAGTCTTTGTAGGTAATACTAATTTGCAAATTGCATAATAGACATTAAGTATTATCTTGTGTTATTATATCTCAATAACAAAACAATTGATAGCCGCGATCAAGACGTTTTTGGAGTGATAGCTAGGTAACCAAGATGTGTTGAAACATTTTTATTAAATCTATGTCTAAATCCATGTTTAAAAGTCTGGTGTTACTTTTTAAAGTACAAATTAGAGAATTTATGTTATTATTTTGCATAAGACTGCTCATTATGCTCGTTTGGTTGCTATTACAGGAGAATACATTCTGACACAATTATTAATAACTCGCATGATATGTACACGTGATTAACTCATTTGCGTATCAAACTCCGGTTAAGCATTGTTTAAGTGCCCAGTTGTATACATCATGACTTCATAAAAGTTAGAGGTCCAACACAGGCTAAAGATTTCTCGGATCAATAATTCTCGCCGGTCTCACCATGCATTTGTTTACCACTTGACGTTGATTTTACGCCTTAATAACATTGTGATGATTTTGTTTCAGCAACAAAAGTTTGGTTGCGGTGACTATGAACCACCTGCAAAGATGCAATGTGGAGGAGGTGGTGTGGGAGGAGAAGCTCTCACTAAGTTCTCCGTAGAAATAGTTCAGCAGTTAGAGTTCACTACGTCCGCTGCAGATTCACAACCACAGCAGATTTCCACTAACGTGACGGTGAAAGCTCTCGCGAATGCAGTTAAGACATCTAGTTCGCCCCCGCCGCCGCAACCGCCGCCGAGGATCCCTACCCCGCTCGATTGTGAACGGGAATGCAAAGCAGAATGTAAGTCGGAAATAGCAGACGACGAATTTGTTGGCTTAGACGAGTGCGCGGCGGCGCTAGAGCGCGATGCCGCCTCCGCGTTTCCCGGACTAGCCGATCTGATTGGCGAGGACGACGGCGACGATACATTCGAAGATCTCATCACGGAGATATCAGAGTATCCGGAGTTTATGAAAGATTTCGATCTGGACGGGGGCAAGCTGAACGGCGGCAACATGGGTTTGGAGCCACCGGAGGGTGAGCCAGCGCCGCGGCCTTACGGCGGGGGCGGAGAGATGTCTCCGGCCGCGCAGACGCTGAAGCACATGGCGGAGCAGCACCAGCAGGCGGCTGGCGGGGGCGCGGCGGGCGACTGGGCGCGATACCGCGGCTACGGCGGCTATCGCCCGCGACCCGCGCCGCCTCCCATCGAACACTTGCACATGTCGCAGCAGCAGCAGTTGCACCTCACACAACCACACCATAATCTCCAGGTATAGTTATACTCTTTAATATAAAATAAGTGTACACAAACTGAATCTCCATACCACGCTATGTTCTTCTTTTTATGATTATGTGGCTGATGGCGATCCGAAAACCAATGCACGCCACTGGTGGTAAGTTTACCACCACAATCAGCCACCACCACCACTGGTAAGCAAAGAAAAGCTTAAAGGGAATTGGCTCTCAAGTGAGGTACAGTTAATTTGCAACTTAAGGGCGGAAGCCACACAGGCGAGTACTACCAGAGTACTCTACCACCGTGCTCTATATGGTTTCTTCACGATGTTTCCCTTCACTGGAAGTTCAAGCTCATTGAAGAATTGGATCGAACCCACAACCTTCTCGGAATTGCTATGCGACAATAACTATAGCATATTTATACTCTCATTACAAAACTTATAAAGCAACCTACACGAGACGAATCGCTTTAATAACGATCAATGTAGTCCCGATATAGTAGTCTTGTCTTTATATACCACTAGCTGTCTCGCGCGGTTTCACCCGCGATAAAAAGTAGCCTATAATACTCGGGGATAATATAGCTTTCTATTAGTGAAAGAATTTTTCGAATCCGACTGGTAGTTCCAATGATTAGTCCGTTTAAACAAACAAACAAAAAAACTTCCGCTTTATTATATTATTAGTATTAGTATAGATGGTTTTGATCATACATACCCAAGAGGGTGTCCCAAGATATTGTATCAATCGGAAGTCCAGTGATAGAGCATTCTGAGCTACCCTAACACCGCCATGTATGTTTGGCGATTTTTTGTAGTTTTCAAGTGATTACTAATTTACATCTAAAGGTGCTCTTCTGGACTTCCGATTAACTCTACTTCTTGGGACAACCTGTATACTGTTGCTTATGTTTGAAGTGCAAGAATGAAATTTTAATAAAAAACTGCCAGAATTTAAAAGCATCAAACATCTTCATACAGTCAAATAATAAATTAATACATCGATCACTGATGCACCACAGCAGGGTAGGTTTTGTTTCCAAAGAGTGACACTTCCCTACGTCACTATCTAGATCTCACTAATTGCAATAGCATTCCCACGGCGACAATGACGTAGGCAAGTGACTCTTTTATTTCGGAAGAAAATACCAGGAGCAGTATGTGTAGGTAACGACTATTAGTTCAGCATTCTCTAAAAACCATACTTCATCATATTCAAAAATCAAATGGCAGAAGCATATAAGATGTTGGATGCAGACTACATTTGATTTTGATGATCTGTGCTGATTGAACCGTAGTTTTTTTTACAACTGTGGTAATATTTCGATTTTTTAAACTCTTCCTATGTTTTCGCGCCAAAGCGAACAGGCTCTGCATTAACGTTGCTGAGTACAATTTTAATGGCAGTTACTTGGATTAGCTATTACGACAAAGTAAGTTACTTCGCTTCTTTTGCGTCATCAAACTAAGAGAATTGCGTTTTGTAATTATCGAGTCTTTTTATTGGGTAATTCGTGACGTGAAGGGACATAAAAAACATGGAGTCTGGTGTAGTATCGACCGGGGCCGGGGGCAGAGTGCGCGCGCTGCCTGACAACTTGCCATCCACCGGCCGACGACGCGATGGTTTCGTCCGAGGCAAGTGTCACGTTCTTTCGTGTCGTCTCGCTCTGCTCTCATGTGGAGACGGCCACTTGAAAACTTTAGATAAGAATTTCTTAGCTTATGTTTCTTTGCTAATATTTATGCTCTTGTAAAACTTTTGTTCTGAAAATTTTTTTTTATGTAGTAAGGTTGTTTTTGCTTTAAAATATAATATTTCCACGATAAATCAGAATTTGCAATAGGTAATATTTATTTACATAGAAATTCAGTGAGTACCTATGTAGTTACTTGCTATACAATGCTATACCAGGTACCTAAATGATAGGTACAAGTCCTCATATTATTAGTTAAGTGCGCGCTATGTGCTACTTTAGTTTTGTGGTGATTGAGACGTATGTTGAAGAAGGGATTTTCCTTACTTTTAAACTTTGACACTTATTACCTACCTCAATAGACTCTATTTAACTTAACTTATGCTGCAACAAACTATTATACAATATTCATTTTATGAGTTATCTATCAACTACGTTCCGGTTGAAGCTACGTAAGCATATATATATATATATATAGATAGATTATGTAGGTATAGATTCTCACTTTATAACATTAAACACGTGCGTGTATCGCGAATATAAGCAGATGTGTCAAAAGCCATATGTCTGACATTGTTAAAACTATGCCTCTGTAAACGAGACAAATACCTATTCATATAAAAACTACATTAGTATGCTATATGTACTGCACTGCTTAAGTTATGTGTATTACGCACTTAATGAATCGTGCAAATAGCTCATTGTAATTAATAAATTAAGTAATTACATAATAAGTACATACAATACAAAATTCTTTATTATTTACACAAAAAACACACAATACAACAAATAACAAAATAAAATAAAAAGTGCAAATAATTAAGGCGGCCATATCGCTGAAGCGATTTCTTCCAGGCAACCTAGGGCAATAGGATAGATATAAGATAGGTGGAGCAGTAAATATACTACATATACATAGGCGCGTGTAAGTATAATAATATATTTTTCTTATGTGTAGTGTAATACATATGTCCTTACCTACTTGTGCTAAGTACAGTAATACATAATACAGGGTGTCCCAAGAAGTATTGTCAATGGGAAGTAGAGATAATCTAGAGGTAGAGCATTTTTAGAGGTACCCGACCGTATCATCCCCATGTATGTTCAGCGATATTTTGTAGTTTACGAGATATGACTATTTTTCATGTTTTTAATCCAAATCGTAATAGTCATATTACATTTTTGATCATAGCTCTTAGAGTGCTTCCGATTAACATTACTTCTTGGGAAATCCTGTGTAGCAGAATCCTATACACCTGATTGGATGTAGTTAGAGAAGAAGGGAAATTGCTGGTCATATGTTCTATTTGTTCGACTTAAATAATACGGTAGGTAAGTAGTTGTAGAGTGAAATAATTTGTATAGTTATTGACTTAAGGTTTAGAAATTTGCAGAATAAAGACAGAAAATGAGTCGAGTTTCGCCATTTAAAATTTTGGTCCGATTAATGTAAAATACCAGGTTGCGGTCAAGTACAAAAAAATAAAAAATAAAAAAAGATTCCGACCGGGTCGAGGATCGAACCCACGACCTACGAGACGGAATTCTAACGCTTTGATCCCTGTCTTTGTGAAATAATTGGCCTCTTCAATTATCTTTGCTTCGCGTCTCTTCGCATCGCGTAGCGTCTCGTCTCGGTGTGAACTGACCCTCGCGTATCTGATGCGGCAAAACGCGTTTTCCAGATTTGAGACCTAGCTAGATCGATTTTTCTCCCCCATATAGCAAGTACATCGAAATCGTTAGGGCCGTTTTCGAGATCTACATTATGTACAAACATTGCGCTATTATTAGGTACTAGCTGCCCGGCGCGACTTCGTTCGCGTGAAAAAGCGTGGCGAAAAACCCCACGCTTTTTCATTCAAATATTAGACTTAATTACAAAAATTGCTTACATTAAGGCCCTTACGGGATAGACAGAGAATATATTTCGGTTCAATTTTATTATTATTTAACACTTTTTAGTGCAAAGCTTTTTAAAGCGGGTTTTTTTTTTGTTTTTTTTTAAACTGTAATTTATTTTGGCTAACTATGGGCGTAAGATTTGAGAAGTAAATGCTGTATAATATTTTTCAAACTATCTGTAAAAATTACTTACATACAGCGGTTATAAGTCGCGTGACGTCATTGTCTATGTTGAAACGGTCGAGCTCACCTCGTATGAATTACTAGGGTGGAATATAATGTTGACGTCACGAGTTGGTCTCTTTTCACCTTTTTTTAGCAAATGCATGATTATTTTGAATCTATAAAAATATCTGGAATATAAGCATATTCTCTATTGAATGTACAATTATATTTTTTTCATTTGAAATAATGTTACCTACATATTTTTGTAATAAATTAGTATTCCAAAGATCATTACTGTGTGCTCATTTCATTAAAGTGAAAGTATGATGTGGGCACGTCTACCTAGCTTAGGTATTATGTAGGCACTACAATCCAATTTCGTTGAAATTTTACCTCTTTTAGGGTTCTCTTTTAGGTTAGTCAAACTTCCTCCCTTATATCCCGAACTTTCGTCATGTCCGTTCATTTTACTTGTAAATGTAAATTGATCTAAAGCATGGTGGTAGAGTATTTAGAAGTACCTACTCACCAGGCTAGCTACCCCCCTTGAACATTCGGAGCCAAGCAACTACCAGTACTAGTGTGTTCCGGCAACGGAACTCGAGCGAGAGTCAGTTCCCTTCTAGCCATGATGGCCCAACTACGTATCTTACCATAGTCACCCAAACTGAGTTCGTTTGACCGAAGCCTAGAAAAATTAAATAGGAATATAAAAATGTTTCAATTGTGATGGACAAAAAATAACAATGAAATGAATGAGCATTTCTAATCGCAGCGGTTCGAAAAGATTGGTTGGATTGGAAGCCGAGATGACACGGACTCCGGACGATGACATTAGAAGTGCATGAATGGAAAAAAAAGAGGAGGCCCCCGCCCGATTGCTTCCTGTCCCGGGACCACGTGTCCCTTCCTCCCTCGGCTTACCGCGCTTGCTTTCTATCTCGCACAATTCATAAAGCCACACATACACCTTAGATAGCCACACAGCTCGATACATTACTAAACAAGTTTATTTAACTTTTTATAGTAAAAGTTATGTGAATTTAAAATTGATTTGGTTTTTTATTTTTTATAGGAAATGAATGCCATAACCGTATTACTATTCAGGAACCTACTCTGGTACTCTAATTGAAATAATTACACAATGAATCTTTCTAAAACTTTCCACAAGGATTTTACGTGCGCGTTACAATTGTTATTTGTTTGTTTGTTTCACAACAACAAGGATATTTTGTAAATGTCAAGTATTACGTCACCATTAAACAGTATTCATATTTTACCCGTTATGCACGGCTGTGTAAAGGTCCAGTGACGTATTTCAAAATTTGGAACCTACACGAATATGTTAGGCAGTCCCAGTAGTATAGGATCAACGTGCTCTAATTGGCTAAGCAGCGTGTTTTCCTGAAATATAGATCCGTATAATCGAATAGATTATTTTATGTGTTTATTGTAAAGAAACATCTGATCTGATTCAAACAGAAAAATTATTGATTGCCACATAAAATAAAATTTTAGTAATTGGCTTAAAATTAACCACAAACGACTAATCTTAATAAGCAAAAGAGGTATCCTCAGCGATTGCTACCCCCAATACATGTGCACACTGTTTTCATTTTTTTTAGCTTATACTGAACTAGGTCTTTGTCGAGATATTTATTTTATAGCAAAAAAAAACCCCAAGTGCGGTTACTCACACCCAGAATACTAGAACTAGGTGCGGCAGATTTCAGTTGGTTAAACTTTGGTGTATCTTATTTATTCACGGCTATTACTATAACAACAGTTAGCTAATCCTCGATGACTAGAATTGGGCGTGGAATATAGATCTCGGCCTATATTAAAAAAAATGCCATTTGGCCGTCGGTCGGGTTTGAAGGTAGTAGTTATGATTCTGTTTTTGCCGCCCTTATCTACACAATTGTCAGTTTCTTGTGATTATTTTTACGATGCAACAATTTGATTTAAATTGTATAAGATTTTTTTTGGGTATATTTCTGATTAAATTAAGACTAATGCCGACTAATAAGCCGGGGTAAGGTATGTTTCTTTCTGCAAGACATGAGAAAGTTATCAGATCTCATGTAGAGCCAAGCTTATAACTCTACGCGCTCTAACTCTACAAGCACTAACTTCACAAAACTCTACACCTTAGTCAAAATAATGTGGATTGGCCGTTTCGCTACCGTCACATGGGTCGTCGTAAGGTGAAAAATGTTTTCACTGTTAATTATTTTACTGTTATACGATAGTTATTGTATTAGAGAAACGGCCAAGCCACATAAGGTGTAGAGTTTGTGAAGTTAGGGCGTGTAGAGTTATAAGCTTGGCTCTACATGAGATCATTAATCATTTATTTGCTTTAAATATGGTTTACATTATCTGATAACCTTTTGACAGTGCGAGCCATATAGTCCGTCTTGGCAATATTTTACATGAAAATGTTTTTGGTGGGATATTATCATACATATTGGCAGGTACTGTAATTGTTTTTAGGTGATTTTAGGTTTGCTGTAGATGATAAAAAATACGCTGGATAATGAATTACAATTTTTATAAAATATATTTACGAAACTAATTAATTTTACAATTTTTTTTTGACATTATAAAAGCTTGTGACTTCATAGCTTGTATGCGTTCGATCGTTTGTCGTGGGCGGGCGGGGTGGCGGCGACACGGTCGATTTCGTTGCATTGCACAGGAACACCCTTACGGAAACATTTTCATATACAGACATTTTCTGCCAGTATAAAAAAATATGATATCAACAGTTAACGCTATCAATATCCAGAGGTGTGACATCGTTCCGCACTCTGCATATGCTCATCTCAGATACTGATGTAGTATATCAGTCACCATCATAGTACAATTTGTTCTGGGCTATCAATTAAAAACCCGTGTCACAGCTTTGAAAACCCTTGTTTCCAACAATCACTGGTATGGCACTATGGCACTGACCCATGGATATTTGACACCTGTTATTTTTGTTGCAGTATGTTGTGACGATGCTTTTCACCTTATTATTTTGTGATAGATCGCGCAGATAATAATAGTTTGGGCAATGTTCTCCCCTGCCGTAGACCAACGGCACTGTTGTTATACCCACACATTTAGGTATGTTGAAGATAGATATTAACAATGTTCGCTGCGTGCAATATTATGCTATGTTGTGAAAGGATGATTGGAATGCAACGCGCGGTGTTCTTACGAGCTGACGAAGTGAAAGACCGCTAAAATATAAATAAATACTACACACAGATATATCCTGTATTAGTATTTTCAGCTGGAACTTGGTTTTAGTCATAAAACATTGATCGTGCAAATAAAGTCATTGAACATAGAATACTTACACACTTATGTACTAAACAGATCGGTAAAATAAATAAATCCACGTAACTCTAAGGATAACTATGAAGATACCCAAACAGAAATTAATTTCACAAACTTTAATGTAAGTTATAATAAACATTACAAATCACTCGACTCTCCCTTGACAACTTTTTATTTCCATGCCCATGTCACAGCAAACATTTACCTACCTGCGCTTGCGATAGCAATCATTGGGTCGAATAAAAAAAAAGATATACTGATAGATAGCAGGGATGCCGTTATATCGTCTGGCTTAACAATGCTGCATACTGCTTAGCGGGTTTAGCACGCTATAATATCCGACCGAGAACAACAAAAATTGCGCCGGCGCGGGCGCATGGAACGGGAGGCTTGCGCTTGCCTCGGAACAGGTTTGCGGCGCGTCAAGCGTGATGATGTGTGTTCATTTGTTCACCTCTATGTCCGACTGGCAGCTGTCACCGCCCGTACCGACTCCCGCGCCCGCCGCCCGATTTCCCTGTATGCCATCAAGCATATTTCAACAGAAATCCCTATGACGTAGGACTACCAGAACCTCTACTAGACTTGATATACATTTAGTACCGTATTCAAGAATGTCAAGTAAAGTTTTGAGTGGAGATTAAACCAATTGAATTTGGAACCTGTACCAATGATATTAGGTTTATTTTCAATTACCACGTTCTATTCGTGATACGTTTTCTAAGTTTGGATATCGTTCTTTAATATAGGCTTAAAATTCAAAGATACAAATCTCCTGGAGTCAATTAAAACAAATCGTGAATGTTGTCACGTAAATCAATATATTTGGCTCAGTGATAAATCTGTCATCACATCACATGTTTTATACAAAAGAAACAATGTTTAATTCTGCATCATATGCAAGACGTGCAAATTAACGACGAGAACCAATTACGAGAACAGGTTATTGTGTTAATAGTACGTATGTGCCTACCTGCTTAATGATTAAAATTTATTCCGCCAAATTCTTTTATAAACATGCACCTTATGTAGATACGTTAATATTATTATTATACGATAATTATTACCAAATGTTCGCATACCAACATCAAACCTGCCTCAATTGTATTGAGTTGATTGGTAAATAACTGTTAGTGCTTTATAGGTATAATGTGAAATTATTAGCTATAGTTTGTATGTATGCAGGTGCAGACTTTTAGCTAAGCTAATAATATAATTATTTGTAATACAAACATTACTATTTTAAGTAGCACTGTGTATGACAGAAAATAAACTGTTTATTTTGGTGCTCTTCCTATAGTAATTCTAAATTTAGATAAGTAGTAGCCTAACTGTAAACCGGTTCGTAATACCATACAAATAGGGATAAAAGTGAATAGTAACGTGTAAATTGATTGTCAGGTGTCAGCGGCGCAGCACATGCAAGTGAGCGGGTCGGGGGGCGGCGGGCACGTGTCGGTGGCTGCCCAGCAGGGCATGTATGCCAGCTTCCAGCATCAGGGGGCGCCTTCGCAGCAACATCATCAAGGTAAACACGCCCATGGTATCTACTGATTACCTATTAGGTATTATTCATTTACTGTAGTCCAGTAGTCCACTATCTACGAATGAAGAAAAGTTTTCTTTATTAACAAAAATAAACGGTTACTTTTTATTATTTATTTGCCGTGATTCATGATCTATTCAAGGAATATATCGACAAATGTGTCGGGAATGCAAAACCAGACCACCTTTATAATAAAATCATCATTCATACACCGCAGTTCGCGAGCTTTGCTATGTAGTCATGCTAAAATGGTGATTTAATTCCGGACAGTTTGTTTTTTAATTCATAACGAATCGACAATGTAGAACGAGTTTGTGTAGTCAGCGAGTATCAAGTGAAAAAAAACAACTAGGTACATACATTTTACGTTAAATTGAAAAACAAAGAAATCTCGCACACTATGTTTACTCTTCATAACACTCGTTTAGTGGATACAATAGTGAGTATAGTACATACAGCTGACATATGCGGTGTTATAGCTATTATATTCGTAGTTCGTCGCATGTGCAAAGGCATACAGGCAAATAACATCTCTATGAGATTGCGTTAAGTGATAGCATTAGCTGCCGCAGTTGAGTAGAGCTGTGAAGTGTGGACGAGCGAGGGGCGGAGGGCCCGTGGCCGAGGTTGACGATCTGCGAGAATGTACCAAGTCGCGCACCTCAGGGATGACGTTAGATTGACGTGTTTATTGCATCCACTGCGAATGTGCCATGCATCTGAGTCAACTTTAATTTAAAACCGTTAGGTTCCGTAGTGGAGAAAGTACTTATTTCAACGGGATGTGAAAATGTTACTAGGTCTAGCCTAAGCTGAGAATATTTTTATCGAAGCGTAACATCTCTGATCTGTCGATAAACCATTTAAGTAGGTAATCATAATGTCAATTACTTCTATGAGGCAGCAGAAAAATTATGTTGGAAATAGATGGGACTCGCTTAATAGCATTCTATTGAATAAAAAATCCTACTAACTCTTGGAACGGAAGCTGGTCATTAATTTTGCTTGCATAACATTCCATTGTCTTTCTCAGTGGAATTGGTGGCTAATTTGTTGTGTTTAATATAATATTGTTGTGCAGGCAGTGGATGCGATACGTATTCGGTGTCGCAGTCGCAGAGCATCAACTTCTCCCAGGCGATGCGCGCGCGGCCCGCCGCCGCCGGCGCGCAGCCCGCGCCCCCGCACCCACAGGGACAGGGACCACCGCTCGGTGAGATAACAAACACCTATCCATATTGCCTCTAGACTATTCAAAACGTCCTTATGTTTGCCATAGTTACTGTGAATTAGCAACATGTCCCATTGGTCCCATTATGAGATTTCACTTTTCAAGCCCATTTCATAATATTTAGTAGGTGCGTTGCAAGTCGAACAGACTTCATTTAATTTTAACTAACATCGATCGCCCAGTGAATGCGAGCATTTATTTATTAAATGTGATTAAAATTGGAATCCTCAAAGAATGCCATTAGGACATATTGCCAGTAGGTATACAGTCGAATGATAAATAGGGCTTCCATTGATAGATAAATCTGTATAAAATTCCAAACGACAAGGTCTCATCTTCATTGTTAAAGATAAGCTTACCCGTACGTCAGTAAATGTAAACCTTCCTCGTTCTCAGGTATATGTAAATAATATGTTGATTTGTTATTAAGGTCACATCAACATGATCAACAGGAAAGTTTCTTATCAATCATTACTATTCCTAGCGAGCGTATGTGTCTGGCCTGTAGTACCGATGCCCATTTCAATATTATATAAAGCTGTTAACGTTTACATTCACGTCGAGTGTATTAGGTACACCTAATTGAACTAGTAGAAGGAAATTTATTCTTCAAATTGGTACGTCGTATGTTGGGTTTACGTCAAGTCTCAAGGTCCAATCCTTACTAATATTCTAAATGTGAAAGTTTATGTGTTGTGTACCTGTGTTGTTACTTAATGATGACAAAATGGCTTTGGACGAGATTTGGCACAAAGATAGATCTTATCCTGGGATAAAATACTTATATGTGACTTTACCCCTCAAAACATATGGTCCAAAGTTAAAGCGTTGGCTGTAGCCGCTTTCCTTATCGTACTCATCGTTTTTCCAATAACAATTGCGTCAGGAATCACTCCAGTTATGAATTTGCCAATGTTGTATTGTATATAATTATCGGTCGCGTCGTGCGTGACTCATCCCTAAAACATTTCGCATTGGCTTGTATCACGATAAGCGACGTCGAATTGATAAACAATATACGTTATATTGTGATTGGAACAGGCGTAGCCGCAGCGGGGATATCGCGCGAGCAGCAGGCTAAGATGCTGCAGCAACAACAGCAGCAGATGCTGCGGGCCCACCAGCAGATGAGGCCGCCGCCTCCGGAGTACAAGCCGCGCTACGTGGGCCCGGGGGTGGGCGTGGGGGTGGGCAACGTGGGCGTGGGTGGCATGGGCCCCGGGGGCGGGGTGGGGGTGGGGGTGGGGGTGGGCGCCCGGAGGCCTGCCGCCCCGAGGCCCTTCGTGCAGCACCCGCGCCAGTACTCGCCCGAGTGGCGGCACGTACTCATGCAGCAGCAGGCAGCTTCCAGGCAGCAGTCCCCATACCATCACCAAGGTAAAGTTTGTTTATACAGAAACACCACGTATGGCGTGTTTCATCAATGTTAATCTCTTGATAAATTGTCAATGACGTCTGAAATGACAAATACGGCAACAGCTTTGATTACATTTGATTTGGCTTTAGAACGGCAGTTAGTGTTGTCACGCGGGATGGTCTGTGAGACTCGTTTAGTCTGGTATCGGTGTATTACGAATAACGATGTTGCCATTCATTACGGAATTATGAGTTAATAAACCATGTGTCACTCATACTATAGAGAATATCAACAAGTGTAGGCATGCCAGACTACCTAATTAATAACAAATATATGTAGCTACAAACTAAAATATGATTATAATATATTGGATATTATTTTTGATTGAATCTCTCGACGATGACGCTTCTTGAGTGAATCATTCGGGCTGTTGTTGAATTGAAACTATTTCAAAACATTTTAATCGCGTATGATTCAGCTACATTACTTTCTCAAGATGGTTACCTAGTGTATTTAAGTCACGATAACATGACTATAGTTCTTGGAGCTAGTATATTTTTGAATCCCATTGACGATCAAAATTTCGCGCAATTTGAAAAATGTTAAACTACAAACCTTATTATTATGCAGCCAATATATATTATGTCATATGAATTCTAGTACGTGAGTTATGTACTTGCTCGCTCCTTTTATGTCAAAACTTGTTTTGCCGGTTTGTTACCGGTTTCAGATAACCCTATATCTTGATGTTACATACAAGTGACATTTCGGAATAATGCTAGTAGTTGTAGTCCCACAAACTTATCTGGCCCGGTGAGAGTGATTCTGTTCCAATGGCGAATGGCAGGCATATTGACATTTCAAACTGGCGTCGCGCGTCGTTAGTTCCTCTTTTGGCCACGAGGCCAGATAAGTTTGTTGCGCTATATGTCAGTCTTAAGGTGAACACACACTTATCCGAGCCGAACGCGCTGAACGCATCGAACGAAACGAATTTTAGAATTCTGTATATGAAATCTTATGAAAGCTTGCACACTTGCCTGCGTCGAATCGTCCGAATCTGGAAGAACCCCAGAAATCCTAGATCGGTCGACTCGCTCGACCGATGCGCTCGCATTCTATCAGTTGCATACGACAGAGCAACACGCGAGTTGTTTTTCTTCTTCGTTTCGTTCGAGTCTATCGGTGCGGATATGTGTGCGAGCTCTCCTTGCCTTAGATTCGTTCGCCGCGTTCGGCTCTGATAAGTGTGCGTCTACCTTTAAAATCTCCTCACAATGGAGGCAGACAACATATCCTCTCCAACTCCTTATCCCCTAAACTACTGAACCTATTTTTTTACGTAGAATCGTACCGAAACCTTCTCCACACGAAGTCATTCGCACTTGACCAGTTTTTTTACTTTAGAGACCAATATGTATGTTTTTCTTTTATTTTATAGGTTTTGCAATGGGCGGCATGGGCGGTGGCATGACGCAGCAGCAACAGCAGCAGTTGCAGCTGCAGCAGGCGCGACTTCAGCAGCAACAACAACTGCTGCAACATCAGCAACAACAACAACAACAACAACGGTAATGTTTGTTTTAACATGTTACTAACCGTCAGCTTCTTATTTGCCAAGAGTGAACTTAACGAGCGGGCTAGCTATAAATGATACAGACCAAGGAGTTGCGAAGAGATATAGATCTATACAATACTGTTGTTAATTATCCTGATGAAAGCGAAAATTTCTCGTTTGTTGCTACGATTGAACAAATTTTGATGATATTTGGCAGAAGGTGATAGATGAGACTTTTATAAAAAAAACCGGCCAAGTGCGAGTCAGACTCGCGCACCGAGGGTTCCGTACAAACCTGTAGGTATATAAGTAAATGGTAGTATAGACCTGAGTATTTGATATTAATTTCAATTTATGACCTATTAAAAAAAAACTACTTACTAGATCTCGTTCAAACCAATTTTCGGTGGAAGTTTGCACCGTAATGTACATCATATATTTTTTATAGATTTATCATTCTCTTATTTTAGAAGTTACAGGGGGGGGGACTCACATTTTACCACTTTGGAAGTGTCTCTCGCGCAAACTATTCAGTTTAGAAAAAAATTATATTAGAAAACTCAATATCATTTTTGAAGACCTATCCATAGACCCCACACTTGGGTTTGATGAAAAAAAAAAATTTGAGTTTCAGTTCTAAGTATGGGGAACCCCCAAAATTTATTGTTTTTTTTCTATTTTTGTGTAAAAATCTTAATGCGGTTCACAGAATACATCTACTTACCAAGTTTCAAGATTATAGTTCTTATAGTTTCGGAAATAAATGGCTGTGACATACACGGACAGACAGACAGACATGACGAATCTATAAGGGTTCCGTTTTTTGCCATTTGGCTACGGAACCCTAAAAATACACAAAATCAAAAAATAGGCTACCTTCCTGAAAAAAACTATTTAGTTCGTCATATACATTTTCAAAAAATATTAGACACCTATTTTTATTTTGTCAATGAAACAAAAAAATACGAGGATATGGTTTGTTGAAGTACCGCGTGACGTCACGGTGTAGTACACTTTTTAGTAACAAGTACAACGAGCCCCCACTCCCGAACTTAGTCGCGCTTATCTTCGTTAATTGTTAATGATTTGGTAAAGCAAAAAATACGTCTCCAATATTTTTTGATAATCTAACTGACGGGACTAATTAGATACATATTTTCATCTACACCCATGCTATAAATCCTCTATAACAGTTCCTGAAAAAGTTAGCTTATTGCCAACATTAAAACACTGGTTTTCATAGTAACCATTATATCATCCAATACAGTGTTATAATGATGTACTTTCTACAACTCCTTTTTTTTTTTTTGCTTTTTCGGACCTTTCCTTACTCATTAAACAGCCACATTCTCCGTGGTATCCTTATGAATTTCAAAAAAAGAACATTTTCATGCAGGCGCACCCACATTCGTGTTTTAATACCCCTTATTATACGACAGTTAGTTGCATAAATAACTAATTTTACGCAGGAAACATCCCTATTACACACGCACGTCTGTGGATAAATTAAATGCTAAAACTAATAGGACCTTATTATCTACAAAAAATATTTTGCGAGTCACTCAAATATTTACAGTAAATTGTTTTGTTGTAGCGCTTCGAATCAGCAACAGTCTCCAATGTCGCACCTTATTATGCAACAGAACCAAATGATGAGTGTGCAAGGACAGGTAAATTGACTTTATATCTATTGTGATTTTTCAGTCAAAGATCTCAACGGGAAAAATATACCATAATGTTTAATATTATTTCCAGATGCCTAACATCCACATGAGTCAGTCTCAGAGCATGTCAATGCAAGGCGGGATGGGCGGCATGGGCTCGCATCAGGGCAGCCCCATGCAGAGCGGGCCCATGCAAGGGCAGCCCGGGCCCATGCACTCGCAGAACAATCCCATGCAACAGAACTCAATGATGTCAAACGGACCCATGCAGAACCAAAACAGCGGGTCCCACTTCCCGTCGCTGCACAACACGTCTTCCTTCTCGGGACAAACCGCGGACTTCAATCTCGACTTCCTCGACAATATGCCTTCCACGGACGCCAGTAATCTCACCGCACAGGAACTACTGAATTCCTTAGACAATTCATTTTTAAATGACATACTTTAAACACCCAAGTGAACGCACACCTAGGAGCGTGTGCTTACGAGTTATAATGATCGCTAATTGACCCACTTTATTCGTCAATTAGAATTTGTCATACTTGGATGAATTTGCCTACATATTTGTTACTAACGTAAACGCAATTATGACCAATATGAAACAAATAATGACCAAAGGTAAAAAGCGAAATCAAAAGTGAAAACATGGTATGTTATGTTATGTATGACGTACGCGTACTGCATCATCGAGATGATGGCGTAGAACCCTTCCGATGTCACTTAACGTTTTGGACCACGTTGTTTTGTAGACAATTTATTGTGAAAATATCCATTTCGTAGTATTTACGATTGTTAATAATTCTTTTGTAAATATTTTACCGTAACTTTAAATTTTTTGTTTATTATGATGTAAGACAAAATATTATAATTCCGATAGTATCAGATAGAACATCCGCAAAACTGACATTCTATTATCTTCTTATGATCGTATGTTAATTTCGCTACAGAGTAGGTTAGTGTATATTTATTGCAGATTTTATCGTAGTTTATAAGAAGAAAAGCACAAAAGACATTATTTTATTTACTTGTTAATGATTTTATTTATGCAAACTCTGAAATTAACCGGGGCAATAGATTTTTATTTATATAATATTAATTTATTTGTCCTATTTTGAGATTTACAGCGGCACATATGAACACATGAGTAGGTACCAATTTATTGCTCGTTGGTCGGTCAAGCAAGATGCGATGTGCGTCAGTGCAGTCGGACAATCCGCCTGGGAGATGGCCCAATATTTTTATTTATCATAGTGAAAATGTAAATTAATTTGAACTAAGGGTATTATAAGATCATTCCTGTACCTAAGATAATAGTAGATTATACTGTGATGTCGGTCTCAATGGTCAATAGTTAATAATAGTATCAATTATTATCAAATAGATTATTGTTATTGTTAAGGATCTCATGGTATCATTTTAGATGGAGGTTTTGAGGGATTCTGGAAATTAGGCTGTTGGTTTCATTTATATTATACATATATTCAACGAATGTGTGTCAGCAAGTAAAAGCATTTTTTTTCTCTTATTTATAATGTGTTCGTATATTTTAAGTAACACAAGATAAATTTTGATTTATTTTATGATTAAAAATGTAAATATATGAAAAATCTGTTGTTAAACAACTTGAAGATGTTCTGGATGATTTATAGCATAAGCGTCAAATTTTATCAATGGAATTATGATAATAACCTGAACAACAATAGTGTTTGTTTACACATAATATATGAGATAATGAGTTCAGCTCTCTGTTATAATAACACAGCTATAAAACCAATTATTGTGAATGATAGCAACATTCCAGAGCCATTGTTAACAATGTTTTAACTTTAGGACCAATTTTTGAACGTTCTTTTGAAAATAATATTGCATATTGAGATATGGCGTTTTATTTAATAATATTAAACCTCACTTACATTACAACATCATAATAACAATATCAAGGTATCACTAAAATGTTCATGCACTACGCACGGAGTAAAACACTTTAGAGGTGAGTATTATCTCAGAGTAGATAAATACTACGTATTATGAAACATTAAAAGGTTTACCGAAGACTATTTGACCTATGGCACACATTACAGTACTATGTCTAATTTGCCATGGATAAGTTTTCTGATTCGATTCAAACAAGATTAACTAGTCATTCACCACATAATAGAATCGGCTTGGTGTTTGTAAATGTATTCGGAGAATGTCTCCAGTTTTCTTTCTAAAGCATTTATCTCCGCTGTTAATTCTCATACCATCTCATTGGGTTTGTTGGGAAAAATACGAGGGTTCCTCACTCGGGGACTGTAGAAGTTATTAGGCTGTATGTACTTAGCAACTATAGGTTCGTCATGAGTACTTAGTTTACTTTCGTAAATATTCTCATTTCGTCTGTCTACCGGCTTCATTGTAACAGTGTGAACGACTTGTCTCTGTCTTCGTTTTCTGAGACGAATGCAGGAAAACACCGTGCTTAGAAGTATCCCCAGCTTGAACAAAGCACTGATGAATAGACCCAACATCAAAATGAAGTATTGTTGCTGATACCAGTCTTCTATCCTTCCAAGACAACCCTGAAATTATTGAACAAAAAATATTTATTTTATTCTGACAGCATACAGTCGTCATTAAGTTTAATTTTTACGAAGTATATTATCCATATGATATTATCTTAAACTTGTAGACTTTTGAGTGTCAACTATTGTTATATTATATACAAATTATCAAGTTCTCAGTAGTACAACGTGTTCGAAATTTTGATAAAGTCAATATAAAGTACGACTTTGCAACGTGAGTCACTTCCTGGCAGGGCCACCACTCTGGATTAAAATTCTGAGTCTGTCAATATGATGTAGCTAATTTTGTTGCCCTTGATTAAATTATAAGGGTACCTTTAAATCTCAAAAACTAAAGCACCTACCGAAGATCGCTTGTTCACAGAATTTCTAGCCAGCTGTACTTGAGAGCCAGTTCGCTTCGAGGCTTTGTGCTCATACCACCATCGACACAAACCATCACTGATCATGGTGAGATTTTGAACAAACATACGCATAACATATTTAAATAACACTAAAGGAAAAATTATGTGATAGCGACGAAGTGGCGAAGGTGGTAATCCGGAAAGTGTTTCCCTGGCGTAATGAATGCATATTGTGAAATAGGGGTGATCCTTATAAGCAATTTCGTAATAAGGGGCAAGTATATACCTACTGACTGAGGTTCATCTAAATAAAAGTAACATACACAGGTAGCGGAATAACATTATATTATTGCCATCTTACCGGCACATATCTAAACCCAGAGTTAGGTTGTATCTCCTGGCACCGAGACGCGTTTACCGGCGTCGGGTTGAGGTAAGAGACATTATCGTCATACTGCACGCAGCAGCTCAGCGGCACCGACATGCCGCGAGGGCCCAGCCTCCTCAGCTGCCATACCGACATATCGTAGTTACGGGCATCTGTCATGCCGCAACATTGTAACTGAAAATAAATACCACTTGTAAGGAACCTACTGTCGGCGGACTTTGGACGTGATCATATGCAATTTTATGATAAAGGTACAAGTTCGCAGTCGACTGCAGACAGCAGCAGCTTTCGACGTGTCGTCTCGACACTATATCTTTCTCTTTCGTCCTACGGAAGGTATTTCATAGTCTGAGAATTCTAAATACTCAAAGTTCATAGTAATAAGTACATAGAGAGCCTGCGATCGGCTG
The DNA here is from genome assembly GCA_947623365.1 of Achlya flavicornis. NCBI lineage: Eukaryota > Metazoa > Arthropoda > Insecta > Lepidoptera > Drepanidae > Achlya > Achlya flavicornis. The sequence continues at coordinate 11,354,104 of OX392473.1, read as the reverse complement.
AGAACAGGCACCTTTATAATCATCAGAGATAGGTGCGATGAAAACCTATTCTGCTCGGGACATGCTCAATTCATACCTACTAACTAGATAGTAAAATTCTTATTATATTCAAGCTTGATCTGCGGTTATATAGTCTCTCAGGTACTGACACAGTAGATGGTATAAATTAATTAAACAAGGTAAGTAGGTAGTACTTATATTTAAATGTATTTCACTGCAATTAAGAAACAGTTGAATTACCTCAGTCTGTGCAAGATCAATAGCAGTAGTGAAGTGTTCATAATCGGAGAGAGCGTAGTAAGCTTGCAGCGCGCCCACCGCGCCGCCGCGCGCGCTCTGCAGCCCGAGGCAGCGCGGCCACAGCGCCGCCGTCACGCCGCCCGCGCACTCACATACCAATAACGATAATACCACCACGAAATACTGGAATACGACTTATGTCATCATTATAATATCCCGGAACATTCTTTACGCATAGTTTACTAAGCAGAGCTATGGAAAACAGATAAGATTGCACATAAATGTTTGTCCTGCGTAGGAATTTAACCCACGACCTGCTGTAGGTAGGCAGTGTGGTGCACAATATGGTGTTAACTCGTGATTTTGCTTGCTAATGGGTTACAGTACCTGCAGCGGCTGCAGCAGGTAATAGGGGCGTTAACAGTTATTGTTTAGACTACTTTAGAACAACTTTTTTTTTATAGATTGCGAACATAATTTTGACTATAACCTAAGGGCGTCTTGAAATTACGCGCGCCACTACTTATCTTCATACAATAACTAGAACATGGGACAAAACATAACTTGAATATAATGAAGCGTTACACGCGCGCCTACTGAGCCACAGTCGGGCCACTGGATCGCTTCTCTATAATAGTGGCACCGCAACGCTTTTTCGCGCCTCTAATTTGAAGGCGCCCTAAGGGTATAAAGGCTATAAAAAAGGGCGGTGATGTATGTTGATGATTTTTAAAATAATAGACTGCGCCGGCGTATCTACTTTTATAGGTGATCTGTGGGTGGACTGACGACTTGGTTAGAGTTAGTTCTTAGGAGGAGGAGGCTAGAAAGAGCCCTCCCACATCATTGTACTGTGATAACCCAGGCTGATTAGTAAAAAACTTACCATGGTCAGAATGGCATATCCGGGCATGTAGGTGGCCCAACACCCCAGCGCAGCTGTGGCGCACATGGCCAGCCCGGCGGCTAGTAGCGCTAGAGCTAGGTAGTAGAACGGTGGGTGATCAAGGCCCCCCTCCGGCGACGCCAACAATCGTGACAACAACACCTTTTTCGAATCGCATAGCAGCAAAAATCCGCATATCACTTCAATGAAACCACATGCCTATAAATAAAAACACGAGATCAAACTAAGGCCCCACTAACAGCCAATAATATTATGTAAATAACCTTATAAACCACTTACGAAAAATATTGTGTTAAAACAACCAAAGAGCACTTTAGAACTCACTGTACTCTTGCACTTCATTTCCAATTCAGTAAGGAACGAATCCTAGAAACTATAACTCATTCACAATAACTTTCATAGCAATACCGGGAACAGTACGATCGCAACGCGTTATTGTGCGCATGTGAATAAACAATCGTACGATGAATAGATTCGCCGGTTTTAGGGAGATACGCTCTGGTGAACAGGTGGGGTGACTAATAATTAAGGCAGTTTTGTTTAAAATTAATGCATGAGTTACTCTCACACACGTTTGTGTGCATGGTCTATGGTAATATGGAAGTCCAGTTCTATTATATCACCAGGAATGCGGCGGTAGTTGCAACACTTCATTGTCATACTGCCTGAGGTGTCGTAATTAAGGTATACAATATTTGTAAATATAAAATTGTATATTCTTATGTTTAATATATCAAAAACATATTTAAAAATCTATATCTTTTTTCCTAAAACCACCGCATGTCACGGTTGGCGTAGCTGTGATATCATCTTGTTCACGTTCACTTGTTTCTTGGAGTTCTGAAATAAAGAAAACTTTTGTAAGGACAATTTTGCCATACCAGAATACACGATTGACTTTTGTCAATATGATGATATTTTGATGTACTTTACCTGGAGGCAAATGCAGTTTCTCAATAAGAAACTTTTTCCTTTTCAACTTGAATGCTAAGTCAAGGCTGGGAGGTACATAAGGCACTAGAGAATGAACAGCAGATAGTTTTGTTATATGAAATAGCCCATGGTAATCTTTGTACACTGGGTTGGTCTCACGGCTCGATCCTGCAAATGATTCTATCCTGACTGCATTATCCACGGAATATAGGAGTCGCTTCATTATGTTGTCGTGCTGTAATAAAAAAATCATTTTATTTTTAGCAGTACTCACTAACACTACAAAATTGGATCATCCAAATAATTTTGCATGGTTCTTTTTAGTTATCTCCTGTTTGGCTTCTACCCTCCAGTGCACTTGAGAGCCAGTTGCCTTATAGGTTTTGTAATGGTTGGCAAGTATTGGCATTAACCCATTAAGTGCGAGTAACCAGCGAATGGAGCCCTAGCTAGGATTTAAATCTCTATGGACTAATTTATTTTTAATTTATTCTTATATTAAACCTTGTACATGGAGTGTACTGCACTTTGACCATGGTTCTACTTAAACTCCCAACATGGAGTATAGGATGCAACATGGGTTGGCAACCCAATCCCCTGGTTTTGCTAATGGTGAATAATCAGCCTTATAACATAAATCAAAAATATATTTTTATTTTGGAAAAGCCATGTTTTATACTAACATCAAATAAATGTGAAGGAATGGTGACAAATGCAACAGCATTGGTATCTCTGAGTATCACCCTCAAGCAGTACATAAACTTCATCAGATCTTGTCCATATGTGCTGCTATCTGAATCCTCATCACAGTCCATAGCCATCCATACTGGGGATCCTAGTGACTGAATGCTAATGCGCAGTATGTTGCTGTTTTTGCCACTACTTTTATATTCTTCTTTGGATACTATTTCTTTTATTCTAGTAAGTAATTTATGGTATAAACCATTTTTAAAACCTGAAATTAATAAATTTTATTAAGTCCTGGGTGACCGAGCTTTGTTTGAAACCTCGGAAAAACGCGTTTTCCCAGAGATGAGACCTAGCAAGATAGATTTTTCTTCCCCAAAAGCAAATTTCTTTGAAATTCTTACTGCCATTTTCAAGATCTCAAAACAATATTATATACAATTATTGCTAGTTCAATAGTATAGGATATGTTTTATTTTTATTTGGGCTCAATCTCATCATGGTATGTTATGATGTAGCTGAGTGCCTTAACACACAAAGTGCTTGATTCCCGATTTACTACTGGAATGTGGTAGCCAGGCAGGCAACAACTACAATTTAGTAGTGACTACCACTGTGCTATAATTTTCATTGGTAGTTTTTGATATCTTTTGATGTAAAGTTTTTTATATGTTTTTAATTTAGGAATTTATTACCTTTAACAATTTCCTGGTCAATACTAGGGTTGCAGTAAGTAATGTTGGTATTTTTAATAGTATCAGAATCAATGTGCTTGCTCAAATCAAAATGGTGTCCAAAGCTTGTGCTGCTGCCAAATGATGACTCCACCTGACTGAGCCCTTCATATCTCCATGCTATTTTCATCTTATCTATTCCATCTTCTGCCACAGCTATTTCATCTGGAGGGGCTGTGCATGGCTGTGGTAACTCTTTGACCTGGAAATTAGGATATGATACTTTTCTATCTATACATGTATCTTATTTTTTCTAGGGACATCTCTCTCACTGTAGTTGAAAAATAATGGCATCACAGACTCCACAGGGCATACAGCCGAGAGGGACTAGCCAGAAATGAAACCTCACTATAATGGAGCTACATGAACATGCGTTGCTCGCCATTAAGGCGCTGGTGATTATTATACTATGAATGCATCCCTGGAATAGCATAAAATTTACTTTGATCCCTTGACTTGCGGATAAAAAATAATTCTATTGTTTTCCTCGCCCGTGTGGATCGCCAAACAGTCAAAGGATTAAATTCATCAAAATTAGACAATATATTTGGAACTCACTCATCAAATATTGTGTATGTACTTACAATGCTTTGTGGATCTTCATCTGAAGAGGCAATGAACAGTGCATGCTTGCAGGCCACACCTTCAGCAAGGAAGTATTTAGTAAGCACTCTACTGTAATTTCCTAGCACATCTTCTTCTGAAATATTGATATAAATTGGAATATTAGCTATTTACCATTTTAATGTTACAAATGGCACATTCAATGTTTATGAACTCACCAACTGCAAAAACACAGCCAGATGGTAAACCACCACCTGAAAAATGGAAATATTAATTAATATTTTGTAGATTTTTCCGCGGCCACTATATACAATATAGTTGTTGCTTGTTACAAAACATACCAATAACATGATCCAATGATGGAATTCCCGAAGAAATAAAAGGCAAATTATTTTTTAATTTTGATCCTTCAATAGTAGATCGGGAATCACTTGTCTTATGAAAACTTCTCATTTTGTGAGAGATATCATGGATTTTAGCACAAATCAGTTTAGTATTTCCGTACAAATTGATTTCATTAAGACTGAAGGAAACAAACATGCGTGCACGCAGTGTTGCCAACTCTACCAAATCAAATCTCGCTAGATGGCTGGTTCAAAAGTCGCTAGAAGTCGCCAGTTTTTTTTCTAGAACTCGCTTTTTTAATGATGCTTGAAAAGTGAAACTCAAAATAATAAAGTATTCAAATTTAATAATAATATTATAAAAAAATATATATATAAATCTTCATCATTATCCGAATCAATAACAATCGCACTCGAGGTCGAGGTTTGCGGAACTTGAGGATCACTCGCCATCGAGGTCGATGGTTGTTGATTTTTCTGGGTAAATGTGGCTTTATTGGTGCCAATAAGCCGGAGTAACTCTAATTGTAAATCATAATCATAATATTTTTTATTCATTAAAATGGAATTCAATATTTTTAACCCCGTGCGATTTCGTAACTTTGATTTTACTATTATTAAGAGCACTAAATATTCTCTCGATTTCTCCATTATCGATTGTAGCTACAGTTGTGTTCAATATGGAATGAACTAAGGATTGTAAATTCATTTATTGCATAGTCATAGTTACACAAATGTGGAATCAAATAAATTTAAATGAGAAACGATTCACATCAAAAAGGCGCTAGAAAAGTCGCTAGTTTTTTTTGTCGCTAAATGAGAATAAAAAGTCGCTGTGAGTGTCAAAATGTCGCTTAATCTAGCGACAAAGTCGCTAAATTGGCAACACTGCGTGCACGGCACGGCTGCGCTGTACATGACAGACAATTGACATTTGACATTAAATTTGACGTCACAAACAAACCATAGATGCTCAATCCCGGCCGCTCGTGTTTCGGTTCTTGTAATCCACAGATAAAAAATCTCACTTATTATTTCCTAAAATAAAATATTAAAAATTATTTTTATGCAAAAAACATATTGTTTAATTATTGTCAACCTGGAACTCAAACGGTCTCAAGCCAAACAAAGATGAAATACAGCTTCTCATGACTGAGCATAAGCTTGATATCGTTTTAATATCTGAGGCACACTGCACCGATTCGTCAAGGGTAAAATTTGATGACTGCTGCACTTATACAACCAATCATCCTGATGGAACTGGCCATGCTGGTACAGCCATTATAGTTCGCAATACAATAAAACACCATTTACTACCAGAATATAAAACTGAACATATCCAAGCAACAACAATAGCTGTTGAGGACCATTGGGGATATTTGAATATATCATCAGTGTATTGCCCACCAAAACATAAAATTTCCGAAAGTATGTTTACACAGTATTTCTCAACACTAGGAAGTCGTTTCATAGCTGGTGGTGACTGGAACTCTAAGCATACGTACTGGGGATCTAGACTTACTACTACCAGAGGCCGACAGATCCTAAAAAACTGCCAGACTTGCTAGATTTCTTTATTGCTAAAGGACTGTCAAGAAGTTACTTGGAAGCAGAGTCTTGTCTAGACGGCTCGTCAGATCATACACCAGTGCTCTTGACTATTAGTACAACGCTAATAACATACGAGAAGCCAAATATGTTATATAACAAACATACTGACTGGGAATCATTCCGGGAATACATGGAAGATAACGTAAATCTAACAGTGGCACTAAAAAATTCGGATGATATAGAAAGTGCAACAAAATACATTACAACTCTGATCCAGGTAAGTTGCTGGAAAAATACACCCATCCTACAGTCTAAAACATTGATAATAAATCAACCACTCGAAATCAAGAATAAAATACTTGAGAAACGTAGACTGCGTCGCAATTGGCACCTAAGTAGACTGAGGGCCGATAAGACTGCACTTAAATAAATAATAATAGAACTAAAAGTCCTCATACGAGAGCAGAACAATATAACACTTCAATCAAAGTTGGAGTCTCTAACTGCTACTCCTGCTACAAACTATTCTCTGTGGAAGTTCACTGGTGCGTACAATAGACCACAAGAAGCTAAACCTCCAATAAGGCAGAGTATGAATACTTGAGCTAGAACGAACCAAGAAAAAGCAAACACATTTGCTGATCATCTCTGCAACGTTTTTGCCCCGAATAACATATCGAGCATCTTCGAGGAAACACTTGATTCTACATTGGATCAAGATCTCCAAATGGATCTACCACCCAAACCGGTAACAGTCCAAGAAGTTACAACATTGATAAAACATCTCAAAGATAAGAAAGCGCCAGGCTTCGACCTAATAACAAAGGAGATACTGAAAGAACTTCCCAAAAGAGCGATAAAATTTCTTACAACGCTATTTAATGGTATTCTCAGAGTACAGCACTTCCCCGATCTCTGGAAAGTATCGCAAATAATTATGACACACAAAAGTGGAAAACCCCCCAATGAAGTGACATCCTACAGGCCAATCAGTTTGCTTCCAGTATTATCCAAGTTGTTCGAAAAAATACTGCTTAGAAGGATTCTGCCTACACTCATACTAAATAGAATAATACCAGACCACCAATTTGGCTTTAGACCTGAACATTCTACAGTAGAACAGGTCCACAGAGTATGCGACAGTATAAGGAAAACACTCGAGGAAAAAGAATATTGCTCATCTGCCTTCCTAGACATCCAGCAGGCATTTGACAAAGTATGGCACAAGGGACTTCTCTATAAGATTAGAACAAACTTGCCTCATAGTATGTTTCTACTGATGAAGTCATACCTCTCAGAAAGATTGTTCTAAGTTAAGGAATCCGAGGCAACTTCTGCATTTCATAACATCAGAGCAGGAATCCCACAAGGTTCAGTCCTCGGTCCAGTATTGTATACACTATATACGGCGGATCTGCCTGAAACAACAGGTGTTACAACGGCAACATTTGCAGACACTGCTATCCTTGCTAGCAATAAAGATCCGAAAGTTGCATCGGAACAACTACAAAATACATCTTGATAAAATAACAGCCTGGCTTCAAAAGTGGAAAATACGAGCTAGCGCCTCGAAGTCAGTTCATGTTACATTTACCCTAAGACAAGGAAACTGCCCACCAGTGAGACTAGATGATAACATCCTACCGCATAGTAACAGTGTCAAATATCTTGGATTACATCTGGACCGTCGCCTAACATGGAAGCACCACACTAAGACCAAAAGAGAGGACTTAAACATTAGATATAGAAACCTTTTGTGGTTACTAGGCCGAAACTCAAAACTGTCTACAGACAATAAACTGCTGATCTACAAAACAGTCCTTAAACCTGTATGGATGTATGGAATACAACTCTGGGGATGCGCAAGCGACTCGAACATTAGTGTATTGCAGCGCATGCAAAATATAATACTCAGAACAATATCGAACGTTCCTTGGTTCGTAACTAATGCAGAAATACACAAACAGCTGAAAATGAGTACTATCAAGGAGGAAATCCGCCACACCGCCGCAACCTACATGCATAGGTTGAGTGGCCACCCGAATGCGCTAGCAGCTGGGCTGACAAAGCCAAGCTATGCTAGACGCCTAAAACGTCACGACACCCTGATGCTGAAAGATCGGGTGTAGCCAAAGACTGCTTGTCGCCGCTGGGGGACGCTCTCCTCACGCCATCATATTATATCTCATCTGCTTATAGTTGATGAAAACTGATTGCAGATAAAACACAAAAAAAAAAAAAAAATTGTTAACCTATTAGCTATCATATCTAACATATTTCATATTTTTTCATTATAACTGTCAAGTAGCCAACTGTCAACAATTCGGAACGCCCGTTATCGCGCTCAAAGTATTCAAAACAGAACATTTGCGAATTTAATTAAAATCTGATTGGACAATGCGCTAGGACTCCTTCTATCTTTTTTAATTTGACTCGCAAACTGGATTATCCGCATTTTTTATTATTTTTCTCTCATAAAATCATAAAAAGTAGAATAGAATAGAATAGAAAACATTTATTCAGCTCATAATTTAACACATAACATAAGAAAACAAAAAATAAAATATACATCAACCGCTTAACCTAAAAGTCTAAATCTATGGAGCTGAAACGGTCTCCCACTCAGCAAAATGTCGCAGCACAATGCTACGACGCTGGTTTTCAGTGGGAACCAGAATATTAACAATATTACATACTATCAATAAAATACAATACTTATAACATAATGCATAATATTACTACATATAAGTATATATAAATAAAATAAATATACTAAATAGACAAATATAACAGATAACATGGTCAATGTAACACACAAGTAAGAAAGAAAAATAAAAAAGAAATAGTTTGTGTATGAGAAGGGAATTAGACCATCTGCATGCCAAGAAGATGCTGTTTGTAGTGTCTTTGGAATTACATTATTGAGTTTAAATTCCTGATCGGTGGTGGGATATTATTCCAACATTTCGTAGCAGCATACCGAAAACTACCACGAAATGCAGCTGTCCTGTGACTTGGACATGCAATGCGAGAGGCTTCTCTTACTGGTCGTTGTGAAAATTGTACCTTCTCATACAGATACAGTGGATTTTGGCTTTTGATGGTACCGAAGAGTAAGCAGGCAAAATGAAGTTGACGTCGTGACTCCATATTCATCAGCTTACCTCGATTGAGATACGGAGTTACGTGAGCTCTTCGAGGAATTGGGAAACAGAAACGAGCACAGGAATTCTGAATACGTTGTATTAATTTCCTAGTACGGGATAAGAGGCACTCACCGATAACTGTATCGGCGTAATTAAGTTTGGATAAAATTAAGGATTCACAGAGGTAAATCCTTAACTCTACGCTCAGATATTGACGAACCTGGTATAAAACTTTCAACCTGTAGTAACAATTTTTCACCGTCTCCAGTACATAGTTCTCAAACCTAAGCCTGCCATCCATTAAAACGCCTAAGTTTCTGGCTTCTGAAACCTGCTCTATATTTTTGTGCCCTATCCTAATCGTAGGCTTTAGGCTATTAATACGTACTATGAGATTTTTGGACCCCATTACAAGAAATTTTGATTTAACAGGATTCAAAACCAAACTGTTTTGATTTGACCACTCGGCTAAAAGTATCTTTGCCATATGGAAAACCAAAAATCTTATTAGACTTTTGCCGAAAACACAATAATTAACCGTCACTTTTTGACAGCGCTCACGGTGACATCAGTTTAGGGCATGGTCGGTATGAGCGCAAGATGGCGCATGTCATGACGTCATCTATGACGTTTCACGGGACATCGTGATCGCGCTCAAACTAATATGGAACGGGTTTAAGCACGCTCATATCGATTACAGCGATTATAGAATTAATTCGGAATGCAGCCTTCATTCATTCATATTCATTTACTTAACTTACTTAACTCATTCATTCATTCATTGTCTGTGGTAAAAAACGGCACTGTGTTTGTTGGCACATGCATTGTTTAATTTTATAGCAAATTACTGAATAAATAGACAAACAATTATTTATAATAATCATGCAGGGCCCTGCTGTATTCATGGATATATCGCTTGAAGACCAGGTAAGGCGATAGTCAACATAACCTTATAACCTGTGTCCCTCTAATGAGTGACTGTCGTTGTAACTACCAACTCGACTAGTGTTGTAATTTCTTTTATTTATTATTTATAGGCGCTAGAGCTTAGGAAATATTTCAAGAGCCTTGGTGCTGAGATTTCTGAAGAGAAGTCAGCTAAAGGTATCGAGGATGATCTTCATAAAATTGTGGGAGTTTGTGATGTGTGTTTCAAAGAAACAAACGAAGCCGATATTGAAGCTATTCTGAACAGTATAGTCTCTATCATGGTGTCTGTGAGTACCTCATTTGTTATTCATTCAATACTACATAATTAGAGTCGGTCCTGTAGTATCTGTAGGTCAGTCTGAAGTGTAATCCCAGTCAACTGCCACAGTGAAACTTCAGTTGGGTATTACAAAAAATATGTGAAATTTTTGCAATGATTATATCATCTGGGAGAGGAACAGTAGCCCACTTCAGCCCCATTTTAAGAAATGCACCATTTGCAGAAAAATACAGGGAACTAAATTTTCAATTTAACCATAATAACTTTACCCATATCCCAATCTTAATTAATTTAATACTTTTATCCCATGTTTCATGTACCCAATTATCAATTATTTCCAGATTCCATTGGAAAGAGGAGAGAACCTTATCCTGGCATTTAGTCAAAGGCTCACAAAATCTCCAGGCCCCAAACTGGGCATGGTGGCACTTCAGTCGTAAGTGTAATTAGATTTTCCTCTGTTTTATGAGCAATCAGTTAACATCAACTATAAGCAGATGAGATATAGTGTGTGCAATGGTGTGACTCACAACATCATCACACTATGAGGAGTGTATCCCCATGTAAATATCCACGGGAACTGCTGCCGACAAACTGTCCTACAGTTTGGCAGATTTTGTAAATATTTTAGTACCTACTTTATATGAATAAATAAATAAAAAAAAGTGGAGACAAGCACTCTGATTGTCACTACAATTGATTGTCTGGCATCAAGGTGTTGTCTTTTAAAGCATCTAGCATAGCTTGGCTCAATTAGTCCAGCAATGCATGTACTTAGTAATCTTTTTTGCTTAGTATTGTGGTTATTTTTATATATCAGTTGTATGAAGCTGTAAATTTATAATAGATAATAATTAGTAGACATTTATTTTGATGACTTCAAAATAAAAGTAATTAAAATGTCCTTATGTAACATTCCAGACTGTGGCGTTTATATAACAACTTGGAGTCAAACTCTCCACTTCGTTACCATGTGTACTACCATGTGATAGAGCTGGCTGCCCGTGTTGGCTCAGTGCGTGATGTCTTCACTGGTGTGGAACAGTTGAGGCGAGAGTTTGCCAGCTGCCCTCCTTCTAATGAACAAATGCAGAAACTGTATAGACTTCTTCACCAGGTTCTGAAGGACCAAAACAGGTTTGTAATTTCTATTATAGTTTATGACAGTTCTGTAAAGCTCAGAGGCATTTGATGTTGACTTTATCTTGATTATTGTGTTGGTGGTCAGAAGCTTATAAATTACTGGAAGAGGCAAAGTGAAGTTATGCTTATTGGTAAATAACAATTATAACTTCCAAAATGTCATCTTGTTGGAAAATAGAAAGAAGAAATCCAACTTAGTCAATTTAATCTAGTTAAATTTCTTTAGTCTGATGAGAATTCATGAAATACAAGAATTTTATTATTCTTATAAAACTGGTTAATAACATGTATAGGTAGAATATTAAATATGAAACAGATTATTCTTGTGTTTTGAATGCTTTTCATTCGTTTTCTTGATATACTAGCTGTCTCCCGCGACTTCACCCTTTTTTTATTTTATTTTATTTATTTAATCAAATAAAATCCACAGCTCTTAGTATAATTTGAATGAACATATAAGTAACAAAGGATAATAAAGGATAACAAGTAGCCTGTAATACTCGGGGATAATGTAGCTTCCTAGTAAAGTTGTCGAGATCTAAGAGGCCCGTTTTGACAAGACGGAGTCTCTTCTTGTCGCAATATGTTTGTCTCTTTTTGACACATTGATGTAGGTGCATGTGCTATCTCGCTAACTTTAGTGAAAGAATCTTCTAATTTGTTTTCTACAGTGAACTGGCATCAAAAGTAATGATTGAGTTACTCGGCACATACACAGATGAGAACGCTTCATATGCACGAGAGGATGCTATTAAATGCATAGTGACAGCGCTGGCTGACCCCAACACATTCCTACTGGATCCTCTGCTTGCTCTGAAACCTGTGAGGTTCCTCGAAGGAGAACTCATCCATGACCTGCTCAATATCTTTGTATCGGAGAAGTTGTCAAGCTATCAGGCATTCTATAATAATCATAAAGAATTTGTTCATTCTCAGGGTAAGATAATTTATGTTTTGTTTAATTTTGATGGAACTATCTTTTAGCCCCGATTTTACACGCGATTATACCCCCTAAGGAGTTATGATTTAGGGAAATCCTTTCTTATTGCCCAAACGCCCTAGGATACTCAAGAAATATTTAGTCTATATTTTGAATCTCTTGGTTCACTGGCTTACGCTGTGCATTGTCTAGAAGTCAGCTAGACTTTTATTAAGTAGATATGTTATTTTTCAGTACAATGTTTGTTTTGTTCATTACAGGTTTAAACCATGAACAAAATATTAAGAAAATGAGGATATTGACATTTATGCAGATGGCGGAATCTAACCCTGAAATTACATTTGATGAAATCACATCAGAATTACAGATTGAGGAGAAAGCTGTGGAAGCATTCATCATTGAAGGTAATTTTTTTTGTCCTGCTCGATAGTCTCAAAACTTAGCTATTAAACTGAAGTTTTACTGGGCTGCGACCTTTGTAGCTTTGAAGAAGCGCTCGTGTAGCATGATTAGCCGTTCCTAATCGATCGGCAAAGTTAGGCTACGTCTGTCGTGGTCGGTACCTGGATGGGTGACCGCCTAGTGGTATTTCAAATCGAGCGTTTCCGTGCTTCGGAAGGCACGTAAAGCCGTTGGTCCCGGTTATCACTTGTCAGGTGGCTTGAAATATTCCAACAGTAGGTTGACCACTAGCCTACCTCCACCAATCCGCAGTGGGCACGCGTGGTGGAGTATCGCCCAGTCCCTTTCATCCACATTTGTCAAAGGAGGCCTGTGCTCAGCAGTGGGACATTATAGGCTGATGATGGTGATGATGATGACCTTTGTAGATATTCAGAATTGGTCGTATTTCTTCGGTCTTCCCCATATTGACCTGAATAGAAAACTTCCTCCGACTTACGAACTGGCGGTAACTTCAGTAGCTTTGACCTTCATAAGTGCCCTTCTAGGGCGTAAATTGAATAAATAGCTTTGACTTTGACTTGACTAAGAAATATGATATAATTTCAGTTCTAAAAACGCGTTTAGTCCGCGCGCGCATGGACCAGGCCGGTCGGTCGGTGCGCGTGTCGAACACCATGCACCGCACGTTCGGGCGCGCGCAGTGGCAGCAGCTGCGCGCCGTGCTGGTCGCCTGGCGCGCCAACGTGCACCACGCGCAGGAGGCCATGAACTCCGTCGCCGTCGCGCAGAACGACTACGCCACGCAGCAAACTAAGGCGTAGCTACACGAAACTTTACCGCGCCTCCGAGCTCCGTTATAACATCACCTGACTGCAGGTTTCTGAAAGCCAAATCAATGTTTATATCTATGACAAATATGACAACAGTTTTGATTATAGATTAACTTTTATTTCGCTTTCAGAATCCGGTGGTAAATAAATTTTAATATCTACTTGTTATAACCTAGCATGCTGGATTTGGAGTATAAACTTTGTATTATAAATACATATAAATTCAATATCTTTGTTTTATTTTACTTAGCTTATCTCTCGTTCTGTTATGTAATTAAATCATACTATTATTAGAATAGAGGCCCTATCAAAATGGTGGCCGAAAAGTATGGCCATATCTTTGAACCCTTTCTATATTTTTTTTTCTGTCTTTAACCTTACCTCCTTACCTTCAGTGTGCGTGATTCGCCAGGTTGTCAACACTATTTTTTTATAATTTATGTGTTATAATTAAATTAGTTATTTCTTTCTCACAATGTAACTAATCGCTATAAAGTGCGTTCGATACCAATATACTGTCTAGAAGAGATTTTTGCTTATACACGTTCGGGGTTCGGTTCGGTAGCTACGCCCATGGTCACGAAAAAATTGCTTCAAAGGAGGCGAGGGCCGGGTGACTGATATGAGCTCTTGACTAGCTACCGAATGTATTCCCAATGGCCTTTTCATCTTTTTGCCTACGTCATACCTTTTGTAAGCTCGATTGTAAGCCCGTCTCAAGACCAATATTATCTCACTGTTATAGAAAATACTTTCCCTTCTTAGAAAGTTCATATTCTTCTTCCTTTTATCTTAAGAACGACTTTGTTGGTAGTATGGAGTTCAATTCGTTCAAGTAGGTATTCTATTATCTCCAATGAGTTTATCTCTGACGAAATGCCTGCTTATTACGTCGATGCTGCTATTAGTCTGACATGTGTGGTTCTCAAAACACACGTCAAAAGTTTCAGAATTTTCAATACTCTATCCTCAGACTCTATCAATAGGATGTTGATCAAAAGAATATAACATTTTTACTGTCGCAGGAAGGGTCAACATTATACTAAGGCCAAGTAAAACGTACTATAAACGCATTTAGCAAAACACTAGTTAATATTTACACGATATAAATTACTAATGGATTTCGAATACGAAAACGGAGGTGGATGTTTTCGGAACGTGTTCCGTATGTTTGTGTGCACGTCGTTATCCTTACTACTAGGCCTGCAGGCCTACGCGTACTTTTGGGGCTCGTCGCAAGACTCGCTTAATGGAGGTTTATCGGATGTCAAATATGTCGTCATGCAGCTCACTCGCGGACTATCAGAGGTATCTTCATCCTTCTCCCAACGACACAATCCAAAAATCTCATCTCCAGAAGGACTGTTTAAATGCTACGGGTTTTACCCCAGTGGAAGGTTCAAAATCGAGTTAGGTACTTCGAGCAGACAAAATGTGACACGCGACCTGGGCTGTTCTAGCGTCACTGCAACGGTGTCATATCGAGGTGCTGAGATGTCTATATAGCACTGCCACTATGACCGTGCATATCAAAGACCAGAAAACAAATCCAATCCAATTGCGGAGAGGGGTAAGACAGGCAGGGGGATGAATCCCCGAAGCTGTTTACCAACGCATTGGAGGACGTCTTCAAAACTCTGGATTGGAATGAACGCGGCATAAATATAAACAGTGAGTACATCTCACACCTCCGATTTGACGATGACATCGTCATCATAGCAGAGTCACTGGAGGAGGTTGCTGGAATGCTGCATGACCTAAACGAGGCCTCGCGACTCGTTGGTCTCGGCATGAATTTGGACAAGACAAAAGTCATGTTCAACGTACCGAGGCGACATGTACAATTGAGGGAACGGCCCTCGAAGTTGTCCAAGAATATGTCTATCTGGGTCAAACTATCCAGGTAGGGAGAAAAAACTTCGAGAAAGAAGCTGAACGCAGGATTCGTTTGGGTTGGGCAGCATTTGGAAAACTTCGTCATATCTTTAAGTCGCCTATACCGCAGAGTCTCAAAACGAAGGTATGCAACCAGTGCGTCCTGCCTGTCATGACCTACGCAGCTACGGAGCTGAGACGTGATCACTGACGCATAGACTGGTCCAAAAATTTAAAGTCACTCAGCGAGCTATGGAAAAAGCTATGCTCGGAGTTTATTTGAAGGATAGAATCCGCAACGAAGTCTTCCGACAAAAAACCAAAGTGACCGACATAGCTCAACGAATTAGCAAGCTGAAGTGTCAATGGGGCGGTCACATCTGCAGCAGAACCGACGGTCGATGGAGCAGACGAGTCTTAGAGTGGAGACCGGGTCTTGGCAAACGTAGTGTGTGGCGCCCCCCAGCCGATGGACTGACGACCTCAAAAAAGTGGCTGGACTGGGCTGGATGCTGGTGGCAAAAAACCGGAAGGAGTGGCGCGCTCTGGGAGAGACCTATGTCCAGCAGTGGACTTAAGAAAGGCTGATGATGATGCTTGGAAAAATAAAATATAGGCTATTTTCAAGATGGGCTCTGATTTCAACACAAATAAAATCTCTGGAATAACAAACTTTGATATCGTCTCTCACAATACCTACCTGCCGACTTGAACTGTTAGGGCATAGTAGTTAGGAACTCAAATCACGTAGCATACATAGAAAAATAACTTAGCTCCATATTATTATTCGAGGTTAATCGAAAGCACGAAAAATTACAAAGTGAGATGGAACGCATATCAACGGTGATGCCTGCGGTGGCAGCTGCAGCAGGGCGCGCGAAAGAAGCACTGCAGCCGAATCTGCGCTGCAAAACGCGACAGGCTCTCGATATTCTTAATTACGATCGACAGGTAAGCGTCTATCTATAATTGCGAACCTTATCTGTTGAGTAGACTATGCGGATAAGCTTTTGGGCATTAACTAGTAACAGACCATTTTTTCAACAAATGACTTATAACGCCCTATTTAACCTACTATCTTTCGTAAAATTCTGTGACTGAATAACTGTGATGTACCTATATGGACGTGAGGATGTGAAGATTTTTGTTAAGGTACTCTTTCACGCAATAGCTACCGAACGGATAGGATCACATTTGGTACATAGATAGATTATACTCTGAAATAACATGTAGGCTACTTCTTATCCTGGAGAAATATTCAATCCCTCCCCTCGGGAACGCGGGGGACAGCTATCTAGCTACTAGGTAATATTATTTTCGCAAAAGTTTGTGAGGATGGATGTTTGGTACTATTTCACGCAAAAAGTACTAAACGGATTTGAACGTCATTTGACACACAGATATGTTCTGGATTAACACATGGAAGCTTTTATCCCGGGAAAACAATAGGTCCCTCGGGAACAATGGTGAAAATGCGGGGCTGGATTCAGAAAACGATTCTGAACAACCAGTTTAACAGTTTAGCATCTTAATCTGTTACTCGTTGTATGTAATCAGATAGCGGATTATGCCCTCGAGTCCGCTGGCGCACGAGTGTTGGACACTGGGGACACCAAAGAACACGTGATCTACGAGTCGCCAGTGGGCTGGGCTCTCCACGTCCTCACGTCAATGGTATGCCGGCAATGTTACGGCGCCCGGGCCATCATCACTCCGGGAACACTGCCAGGGGAGTGTTGGGCATTCAAAGGATCAAAGGGTGAAGCCTTGATACGTCTGCTAGGAACAATCCGCGTAACAGGTGTCAGTGTTGAGCATATATCTCCAGAAATTTCACCTACCAGGTGAGATAGTTTGAATTATACTTATGCAGGTACATAGTTATTTATTTAAAAATAAATTGGTATGCGCTCCTCGGTGTATCCATGATTACTCCAATATAACTCCACTCTTCTTGTCGAGGTAGGTACTACGGGAAGTAGTTAGTTGTATGGTGGTTGTTGCTTGACTGTTTGTGTCGGCTAATGACCGATTCCTATAATTTACGGACCATTATTGGTTAAAATTAAGACTTTACTAATAATGAAGCAAAGACCTCAAAGCTTTGCATAGCAGACCAGCTAGCATAGGTGAATTAGCTTACGAAATCATCTATATGCCCAGTTTGGCAATAAAAACACCTACCATTGGTAAGCAAAACGATTCGTTGTTGTTTATAGAAACCGGGCATTACTGGCTGAGTGTAATGCTAATCTTAATTAAATACAACAAAAGTAGTAATATCGTCGCTGTAGAAAAAGTTAGATTTCCTACCTACCGAACCTATGCCTAAAATCGTTTCAGCTAATGTGCTGCCAAACGAGTTATGAGGTAGGTAGTTTGACAATCAGCTTCGCATCCTTCCTATTCAATTCTATTCCTATTCTTTAAAGTACGTCTAATTTTACAGAGAAATATCATCAGCCCCGCGATTATTTCAACTTGAGGGCTTAGAGTTCCGATCGGATACTTACGCACACGACTTCGGTACCTTCGAGTACAATAAAGACGAGAGGCCTATTCAGTATTTTGAAGTCCTGAATCCTTCTACAAAAGTCTACAATTTAGTGAGATTACGAGTGCATACCAATTGGGGTCATCCTGTATACACTTGCGTATACCGAGTCAGAGTACACGGCGATCTAGTGACTGGACAGATATCTCGGAATACGGTCACTGAGGAAGCTGAACTACGTATTGAAAATGAATAAAATGTTTCAGTCAATAATGAAAATTCACAATGTGCAAATTAAATTTAGGTTCTTTTATATTAACAAATGATTTATTAATAATTATTATAAGTAGGCTTTAAAAATATCTATTTATTTAATAGCTCCCTACAATATAAATACAATCATTGTCAATATAAATAAAGGATGAATGCTTAATTTTTTTGTGGGATTTTTTATCAAAATATCTATTACACTATAGCCATTAATGCCAGGTGCCTGCTGCCCGGTTACATGTCCATTGTGTCTTTGCACAAAACGAGAGAAAGCCTGAACGGAGCATAGATGTTAATCTGGTGTCCGGCAGCCGAATGCTATAAAATGCACCTATTGTGGAGTGGACAAAGCGACAAAGCACATAAATTAACATGAGCAAAGTGATCATGAGCCCCCGTCGAGTCCACACTAATGGGTTGACCGAGCCAACTTCGCTTTGTAACCATCGCAAACTGTCCCGAAATTCGTATGAACACTATGAAAGGATAGTTTATTTAATTTATTATACGTATAGAAGTAAAGGATAGGATATTATTAATAGAAAGAAAATACATCTCTTATGTCATTTGGAATGCCGAGATTCCTTAGGTAGGTAATATTATATCGAATTTGCAAAGTAAGCTCGTTGCAATCTTTTCTATGGTAGAGTCTGTGGTAGAGCGATCTGAATTCATATTTTTTACTATAAAACTAATAATCTAAAAAGGTTTACAATTTATTACTTGGGGTTCGTAGAGCTACAAACAGAAGTAAGTATTTAACTGGAAGATGTAGCCAACTATTATGTCAAGTTTTCTTATTCGACATTATCCAGCAGTGGCGTGCATTCCATATAGGCAAATAAGCAATGCCTACCTCATAAGATTCAATTCAATAATATTTTGATTCAATTAAACTACATAATCACTTTAAATAAAAATTCTAACCTAACATTCAATACGAAATTTCAAACATTGCCGCGCAGGCACTCGCGAGTTCGCCTCTCAAATTCACGGCAATTCACGCACACTAAAACAATTTCGGCATATTCATACACACACACACACTTCTTTAAGATAATACGATGAAATCATAAATCACGCTTTTGATATGCGTAGCATACTGACATTTGACATTCGCGATTTATGGACCAAAAGTAACCTTACCTACTCTGTTGTAAGTAAAGTAACCCATCCAAATTAAAAAGACTACAGTTACAACTACTTTACCAACATTAGAGCAACTCAAATATAACTTCGCAATTTATTTGTGTTGGTTTGTTTATGGTTTGGCTGGCATTGTATGCAATGTTGTTGTTATTTACTTATTGTGATTTTGCGAAGTGTATCTATGAAGTGTATTGTGTGTGAAATGAAGAAATTTTGTGGTGAAGATGCAAAATGTGTCGATAAATTATTCCTTTAGGTCAGTTTTCGTTTGTTGAAAATAGTAGGTAACTTGCTGTAGACCAACTCCAAAACATTCATGGATTTAAAACAAAGGTAAAAATCTTAGACATTTTAACACAGACAGAATATTATCCCTTGATAATTGAGAATTATAGTCCCTTGATATCTCCAAGGCTTTCGATAGAGTCTGGCATGACAGCCTGTTAAGCAAGCTTCCTTCGTACGGAATATCTGCTGGTTTGTGTGCCTGGATTTTAGATTTCCTGAGTGAAAGGTCCATTCGAGTTGTCATTGACGGGTGCTCGTCGGATCTATTGGCAATTAATGCTGGAGTACCTCAGGGATCAGTTCTCTCCGCGACATTATTCTTGCTGCATATCAACGATCTGCTAAAACCCGGTATCTTTGGGTAAGCAGACGACAGCACGGTTGTGGAGAGCTATTTTTCAAGCGCACAGGCTTCCAGTGAAGAAACCTTGACGCTTAGAGAGGCCTTGGTTGAGCGTATTAACTTGAACCTGCAAGCAGTCTCCGATTGGGGTAAAGATAATCAGGTCAAGTTTAATCCCTCCAAGACTCAGGCGTGTCTATTCACCGCTAAAAGGAGTCCTTTCAACCTCACTCCTACTTTTCAGAATATATCCTTACCGATTTCCGACCAACTTGAACTCCTAGGCATAACATTAACTGCCAAAATAAATTTTGGTAGTTCTATTGAGTCAAAGGCTAAAACCGCTGCAAAAAAGTTGGGCATCCTATGTAAGGTGAAGCGGTACTTTACGCCGGACCAGTTATTGCAACTGTACAAAGCACAAGTCCGTTCGTGCATCGAGTACTGTTGTCACCTCTGGGATGGATCTGCCAAATACCAGCTGGAGGCCCTTGACTCAATAGACCGTCGTGCTAGGAGACTAGTCGGCGATGTTTCGATAACTGAGGCGAAATTAACGAGCCTTGAACATCGGCGTAAGGTTTCGTGTTTGTCGGTCTTCTATAGGATATATTTTGGAGAGTGTGCTACAGTATTGTTCAATCTAATTCCTCCATCCCCATTTCTCCACCGAAACACAAGACGCCGGGAGAATTTCCACCCATACGTTGTCGACATCCCGCGTACCCGGACTCAACGCTTCGCTTCATCGTTTCTTATACGAACAGCAAAGGAGTGGAACTCTCTTCCGTGATCTGTGTTTCCCGACACCTACAACCTAGATGTATTCAAGGCCAGAGTGAATAGGCTTTTTCTGGGTAAGCGTGCTACATCCTCGGCCTCGACTTAACTCCTCTTGGGGTCAGTCGAAGGTCAAACGCAAGCCCATTTAACATAAAAAAAAAAAAAAAAAAAAATATGTTTATTAAACACCTGGCTATCTGGGTGCTGTTATTCGAATCTATTATTCTGTTATTATGTATTTTGTTTGCTAATGAATCATACCAAATGTGTGTGGAATGATACGCTGACCTAAACAATTTTACGAATCGGGTCAAAAAACATAGTCTATCTAAGAGGCATATTTAGGCGTGTATGGCCATGATTTCTTCTGCCTACCTAGTCCGAAAACCAATGCACGCCACTGTTATCCAGCCATGCCCTGCGGAATTCCAATAGATGTGGTAATAAATCTTAGCATTCCTAATGGGAAAATAATATAGGTTATATTCTATAGCAAAATATGTGATAATTTATGGACATGGGCTATTATTATTTATGTATTTGAATATCTCGTTAGCTTCCTAGCCTGACATAAATGTCCCAAATATCGCATTATGAAGTTAATTTGTAGGTCGTATTTAACAGAGGTGGACTTAAGTAAAATGGTAATTTATTTTTAACTAGCTGCCCGGCGCGACTTCGTTCGCGTAATACCCTACCCTACCCTTCATTTAAACCTTCCCTGGACTTCCACGAATAGTTCAAACCCAAAATTAGCCAAATCGGTCCAGCCATTCTCGAGTTTTAGCGAGACTAACGAACAGCAATTCATTTTTATATATATATATACTAGCTGCCCGGCGCGACTTCGTTCGCGTAATACCCTACCCTACATTTAAACCTTCCCCGGACTTCCACGAATATTTCAAACCCAAAATTAGCCAAATCGGTCCAGCCGTTCTCGAGTTTTAGCGAGACTAACGAACAGCAATTCGTTTATATATATAGATATAGATGTCATTATTTCAAATAAACCAAGTGTGCGTCCAACAGTGCGCACAGTGAACATTGAGTATTGAGATTGCAACTTTCCTGACATGCTAGTTGCTACCATTAATATGTTGAAATTAAGAGAATATCAAAGACAGCCGTTAAATCGCTATCATTAACTTAGTAAGCGGGACATTCGTAAACGCAATAATAACCGATTCTTTTCTCGAGTAAGTTCAATACGGATCCTTTCTTTGATAAATAGACACAACTCGTAAAGGGTGAAAGCAGCTCTCCATGAAATTTATCCTTTTGGACCGGCACCGCCTACATGTACCTACTCAATATTAATGATGTGATCTTAGTTCAAACGTCTCTCGCAGTCTCTGCCTGACATGTATTAATGAACAGCATTTGTGTCCAGATTCGTTTGTTTGGTCACCTATTCACAGGGTATCCTACCGGTGCGGTAGGTACTTTTTCGGTAGCTAGCACGTGGTACATTATTCGGATAAGTTCGTTCGTACAACGTTTTACTGCGTTTATTAGGTAGATTTAATTGACTGCAATTTTTCGTCATCCCTTTTCTATCCTCTGCTAAAATAGGGCCCACTTTTGGCAACCACTTCTGTTCTGTGGCGTCTGATATTCTTAGAAATGACTGTATAATAGGTAGGTACCTATAGTTGATATTTTAGGAACCATAGACCCTGTGATCTTTTGCTGCATATGTGCTAACCTAACTACGGTAATGGCATTGCATAAAAATCACTTCTTACTTCACTTTTGCTGTAAATTTTGTAAATAGTATAAGACCGCAAGCCATAAGTTACACAAGTATTGTAACTATATCTTTATAAGGTTTTCAGAAACATTTAATTTCCCTGTTCGAGTGCCTATGAAAATAAAAACTTAGAAATTACACAAAAAATATCGATATTACTTTCATTGAACTCTTTGCCCGTAGATATTTGCAGGTAAAGTTCTTCTTAGCATCGTAATTGGTGATAGTAACATAAAGGATACAATGCATCATCCGCCAAAATATTTGACAATATTAAATGTTTCTGGTCTATCGCTCGTGAAAGGCTTGCGATAGTAAAGGATTGGCGGCAGGCAATATTGTTGAAAGTACTCGTCGAAGCGTTCTGCGAGCTTCCGCCTTGTGGCCCAAGTCATGAGCGGTCAGTTGTGGCTAAATCTTGTTTCTTAATTTTATTTTAAAATTCAACTATTTCCGCATCTTATGTACTTATCTCTATAAAATACCAATCACATCTTGCGATACATTTTTGTGTGTGTGTGTATGCTTGACAGAGCTTTTTGTAGCTCTTCTAACTTATATAGATTAAATTCTTTCAGATACTGATTATTTTTTTAAGTTAATGTTTTTGTATTGTGTGATATCAAGTCTGGAAACGGGCGTTGAGGGTTGCGACACAGTTATTTTTAACTACTGCAACTTTCATCGTTTAACATTGTAAACATGATAATTCTGGTTTTTATGCACAAATAAATTTTATTCTTATTCTTATTCTTATATTTTTTTCGATTAATATCCGAAATATTATCTTTACTTAAATGTTAATATATATTTTTAATTTTACGATAACACGTCATACATCGAAATATTGTAAAACGTAATATCATTTTCTCACAATCTGATACATTTTTCTGATACATCAGTGGTATAACTTTATTTTACGGCTACATATCAGTAATGATAGTAAACTTTATTATAAACATTCTAAATAAATAAAGATTATTATTATTATTAAATAAGTTACTAGATTAGAAGTGCATAGTCTCCTCAACTCACAATCAATGCTCTCAAACTCGAAGTCCAGTTGACTTGTAAGTTTTGTGTGCTATGCTAAGCACCTTTGGCTACATCATCTACACTTATACATTGTTGAAATTGTGAAAAATAAAAGAAAACACATATTGACTCTACCAATATGGTCTTGACGCACGTTGGTCTCAAAAAATAAAAGGCTGGGAGTCATTCATCACTTTTACATTAGACCATGCAATAACTCGGCACCGTGTGCGTAGGTGTCGTCAAAGGGATTCGTTTTAAATAGTCTCCGAGTGTATTGTTTGGTAGACAGGCTTTGTCCCGGCACATCAGAAATACTCTCGTGTGCGCTCCGGTGACTCCGATAAATGTCGCGTTCAGGAAATGCGATTTTAACAGCGAAAACATCAGAATTACAAGTCATCATGATCCAGTCCATTGCCTCTGGGCTAAAGGGGTTTGTTGTCTACCCTAACCGTTTCATCTTAGCCTGTTTTATACAAACAACCAAACATAAAACCCATTTCTATGGAATTTTTATTGTTGACAAAATGTGTAGTAAACAGTCCTTTTTAGCAGTTTACAATTTGTATCGGAAAGTGTTCGGAACGAGTATGTGCATGACTATAATAATAATAATAATAATAAAGTTGTTTATTTAGGCATTCTGCACCCATTATAAGCAAAAATACAAGATACACCACACCTCAACGTCAGTAAAATACAAATAAAAATAAAAATCAAAATAAAATATACCTACAAGTTCCCATAGGTATAGGCTATATAAGTATAATAATAATAATAATAAGCCCCCTAAAGTCCAGCCACACGTCCGGGTCGATCATCTGACCCACGTAGGGGGCGGTAACGTGTACAGTCAAAACTTACACGGCTAACGTGGCACTGGCAACCCAACATGGAGAATGACTGAAAGAAGATATAATTTACGGTCGCTGCCCGGGGGTCGCCGGGGCGCATCTGGAGCCGATGCTGGATGCCACAGTATGAGGACCATCGGCGACGCGGAGCTGAGCAGGCGGGCTTCGGTCGAACAATCTACTACAGCCGACGATGGAGAACTGAGCAGGCGGGCTCTCCGGGATAATGCTACAGCCGATGACATATCTACTGCACCACCATTAGCAGTCACAATAGCTTCCTCGGGTTCATTGTACAGAACCCCAGCTTCGCCAACAATTTCTACGGCAAGCACTTTGTCGGTAAATGTTGCACAAGAGGCGCTCCCTGCCGATTACCTCGTGCCCATTACCAACAAATCTCAAATGCGCAGGAGATGGACTACAGAACAAAACGAATTTATTCTGCGCACTTACCTCCGGCTAACTTCACTCGAACAGGATACTAGCGACTACCTCACTCCACTTCATTCAAAGTTTTTAGAAAGATTCCCACAAGTAGACGTTTCAAGACAGCGACTTGGTGACCAACGAAGAGCAATAATTCGTAATAAGCTTTTATCACAAGAAAAAATATCTACGATCTATGAAGAAATAAAAATAGAAACTGCAAACAAACAATAGTGAAATACATTCGCACACCACACATAATAGTCAACAGTCTTTATCAACTCTTTCATCCCTACAGCACACACAGCATTTACAACCACAACGCATGAGATGGACTAATGATATAAATGAAAATGTCGTTCGTTCATATTTTAAAGTAACAGAATTAGAAACGAATAAAACCGGTTATAGGAAAGCATTACATCAAGAATTTTTAAAAATATACCCACACTTGTCTTCTGTTTCTGAGCAGAGAGTAGCTGATCAACGCAGACGAATCTTTACTAATAAAATAATGAATGCTGATAGACTCAATGATATTAGGCAGGAAGTTGCAGACGAATTGAGAAGAAATCATACAGAAAATATACCCATTCATGACACTCAACCTAGTACAGACACTAACTTAGATAATAATATTGATTTTATTTATAATATAGATTCCGAACTGTTTACAGACACGCAACATACACAACAAGTAACCGAACTTCAAAGAAATCCTGAAATAGATACAACTTTTCAAAATATGCTAAGATACTTTTCAAATACCCAACCCACTGACAGACCATACATCCCTAAACAGAAAACATCAAAAAAGTTGGCTAAAGTAGTTCAGTACATAAACAACGCTATACTACCGGAACATATAAATGATAGCACAGATTTTAAAACTTTCCAAACTATTATATACTGTTCAGCAATAACTGCTGCTAAAATAAACGGGTCAAAAATTGTAATCCCTCCACCCGAAAATGTAAACAGAATTAGAAAATATAGTAAACCGGAGTGGCAAATCAGGCTGGAAAAGAAAATAATGGATCTGAGAGCAAAAATTGGTAGACTAACACATTACTTAAATGGTAGCACAAATAGTAGACTAAGAAATCATATAGACGATATATTAGAACGTCACAAAATTCACTCGATTCATGAAGGAGTAAACACACAACCTATACAAGTTTTAGATACACTTAAACAAAAACTTTCGGTGGCAAATAGTAGATTAAGGCGTTATAATGCATGCACACTCCGCAAAACCCAAAACACTAAATTTAGTAATAATGAAAAACAGTTTTACCGTACCATAAGAAACTCAAATGTTACTCAAAATAGTAGCTCTCCTCAAACCTCTCATAGCTCACCACCACTACAAGAACTTCAAACCTTTTGGGCTTCGATATGGGAACAACCTACAGCACACAATAATGAAGCAGACTGGATTAAAAATGAGGAAATTAATAATGCAAATATTCCTGAAATGCAATTTGAATTTATCAGCGTAGACACATTTCACAATGTATTGCGTAAACAACATAACTGGAAAGCTCCAGGTTCTGACCACATTCATAATTACTGGTATAAAAAACTCACACACATACATCCTTTTCTACACAACTATATAAATCAATTCATTCAGGACCCAGAATCAATGCCACAGTTCATAACAACTGGAATTACATACATGTTGCCAAAAGATCCCAATGACACTTTGAATCCCGCCAAGTACAGACCCATAACTTGTTTACAAACTCTTTACAAAATAATCACATCCTGTTTATCAGAATTAATTTACAAACATTCAACTGATAATAAAATTTTAACAGAACAACAAAAAGGTTGCCGAAAATTTAGTCAAGGATGCAAGGAACAGTTAACTATAGATTCGGTAATACTGCGTCAGGTACTTAAGAAAAAGAAAGATATTTATAGTATGTATATAGATTATAAAAAAGCGTACGACTCAGTACCTCACTCCTGGTTATTAAAAATTTTGAAAATATATAAAATACACCCGCGTATAGTAAATTTTTTACATAATACTATTCAAAATTGGACTACGAGACTAAAAATAAACACGTCGGATGGAACTGTTTCAACTGAACCTATAAAAATTCAGCGTGGGATCTTCCAAGGAGATGCACTTAGCCCGTTGTGGTTCTGTCTTGCCCTTAACCCTCTGTCAAACATGTTAAATTCAAATAGCATAGGATATCCACTAAATTATACTGACACAAGTACAGACACACAAACCACATATTTAAACCATCTTTTATACATGGATGATATTAAGCTGTATGCTTCTTCAGAGGATAATCTTTATCAGTTAGCTAATATTACAGAAACATTTTCAAAGGATATTTGTATGGAATTTGGTATAGATAAATGTAAAATTAACTCAATCAAAGCGGGACAGAACTATCAACATCATTATGTAATGGCTTCCGGTGAACAAATCGATTCATTAGATGAACATAGTGCATACAAATACTTAGGCTACAACCAATCAAAATCTATAGAATACAAAGAGATCAAAATAAAACTCCAGCAACAATTTCGAAGTAGACTCAACGCCATTCTTAAAACCCATTTAAACTCTAAAAATATGATTAAAGCTATTAATACTTTTGCTATCCCCATATTAACTTACTCTTTTGGAATAATATGTTGGTCAAAGACAGAATTAAGAAATATTCAGCGATCTATTAATGTTACGTTGTCAAAAAATAGAAAACACCACCCCAGATCATGCTTGCAGAGGATTACACTACCACGAACCGATGGAGGCAGGGGACTTATTGATGTTAATAATTTACATAACTCACAAATAGTAACTCTCAGGCAATACTTTCACAAAAAGGCTAAAACTTCAATTATTCATAATGCAATAGTTCAGAATGACTGTAAATTCACACCACTTAACCTAAGCAATAGTAATACACAAGCTAACGAGTACATAAAAGACAAACAGACCAAACTAAATGAATGGACCCAGAAGTCACTCCATGGGAGACATCTCCAAGATCTGAACCACCCAAACGTCGATAAAACAGCATCGAACGAATGGCTCAGACGAGGAGAACTCTTCCCCGAGACAGAAGGGTTTATGATCGCCATTCAAGACCAAGTCATCGAAACACGTAATTATCAAAAATATATTACAAAAACTTTAGCTTCAGACATATGCAGAAGATGTAATAGCGCACCAGAGACCATTCAACATATCACAGGAGCATGTAAAGCAATAGTGCAGACTGATTATAAGCATAGGCATGACCAAGTAGCTAACATCATCCACCAAAAACTCGCTCAAAAATATAATTTAATACCTGACACCTACAAACCATACTACAAATACGTCCCTGATAATGTACTAGAAAACTCAAAATACAGACTTTACTATGACAGAGCTATACTTACTGACAGAACAACTCACTACAATAGACCAGATATAACATTAGTAGATAAAGATAATAAAACAGCATTAATTATAGACATCGCTGTACCAAATACCCATAATCTTCAAGGTACAATAGGTGAAAAACTTTCCAAATATACGGACCTAAAGGAGGAAATAGCTCGCATGTGGCAATTAAAAAATGTTACGATTGTACCAATCGTACTCTCCACCACTGGCGTTATACCAAGACAGCTCCATAGATCCATCCAAACTTTAGACCTGCCACCTTTCACATACATAAATTTACAAAAAGCAGCCATATTAAATACTTGCAGGATAGTGCGAAAATTTTTACAAGTAAACCACAACCAACCGCCTAATGATATTCCCCATAGTTCCTATAATGAGGAACAGACCCCACATGATCTTCACTTGGCTTAGGCCCGTGATTATCATTTCTTACCAGTTCTTTGAACTGAGAAAAAAAAAGAAACAAAAAAAAAAAAAAAATAATAATAATAATTTATTTCAAAAAAAGTGCAATAAAATAAGATACAAATACTTATAAATACCGAAAATGTACAACTAGGTAGGAAAAATCTACATTTGCATCTATTGGGCAGCAGTGATACCTAAACTAGGTAAAACCTGTATTATAGGTATCATTGCTCTTCCATGAATTGTAACAAAACTTTGAGATTACATAGAAATATGGTGATGAGTTATAATATAATTACTATTATGACATTATTGTTCATGCAACACTATTGTATACGCTACCCAGGACGAAAAATTACTAGCTTACAATAACAAACAAAAAGTTTGAATGCACTTTAGGAACTGCAGGTCCAGTTCGGCCAATTTGATTTGCATTAGATATTATGTGTACATAGCATAGATAGTCTTTTTATTGAGAAAAGTAGAGGTTTCTACATAAAGATCGGTTTTTTGTCTGTTTGTAACATATGAGTTTCTATACCTTTCATCCGATCGCGATGAAATTATGCAGTAGGCTAAATTCAGCACTGTCGTTGAATCTTGAATCATGAAAGGGCGCGAATAGTTATATTTATGGTAATTTTAATTTCGCACTTTGCGCAATGTATTTAGAATAGATATAGCGATGGTATTTAGATATTGGCACTAGTCTAAGGGTCAATTCACAACGATACGCGACGTGACGATTGCTAATTGTATCACACTGCGCAGCGCGACTATTCACGCGAGGCGTATGCGGGTTCTCCGGTAAATGTGTACCTTTTTGTGTTGTAAATAGAGTTCTATTTTGTATCACTAACTGAAAAAGTGCGCACCGCGTCCTGCCTAGGTGTGAGCTGATCCTTAATGTCCAGTGTAAACCAGACAAAAAAGGTTTAAGTCACAATTTCTCAATTTTTTTAACACACAAGAAGTGTGCGAATAGCGATCGAAATTTTAACTCATTATTATTAGGCGAAGGGTTTGCGGCAGGTACGTCCGTATGGCGCGATCAGCCCTTCATAATTTAGAAAAAGAGCCATTTATTAAACTAGAGCCCTTAGTAATTATTGGGACTCCATTCCGGCATATTCGCTATCGCTACCTGCCGGCAATTTGCCATTCGGCCCTTTGTCTGTCGGTGTGGCGCCCTAAAGGGTTCTAATTTTAAATGCAGCGTGTAACTATTCCTCCCTTTATTCGTAAATTTCTCTTTCGCGGTGGTTAGTCCGCTGGACGCAATATGGTGCGCATTTTTTGTTGCGGGCAAGGGTAAGCAATTAACTGGATACAACATACTCTACCTTTGTTCAATTGTTGCGGTTGATCGACAATAATTAAACATCTACACGCATTAGACTCTTACCAATTGACTTGATATTTATCGAAGCGGTTTTATTCTACAACGTTTCATTATGGCTAAATATCATTTTATTGTCACATCGCATTTACACGCTTTGTTTTGATATGCCGTTAAATCAAATATAAATCCTTTGATAATAAAAGTACATTCTAGTTTTACGAGTATTTATTCTACGTACTTAGTAGGTAAATCCTTTCGCTTACAATAATAACAATTAGGTACATAGATTAAAAATATTATGAAAAAGAATATAATATATTCCTTTGGTTAATAATGGTAAAGTCCATTATATTTAAAGTATTTTATTGTCTTATTGTAGCTATGTATAATTATGGTATTATTTTTGTAACTTATTGTGGGAGAAGTAAAAATATTATTATATATAAATGAACGTATATAGGTATAGAACAAAGATTTTCATAGGGCATCGTGCCTCTACCCAGATGGATAATCCGCCTTACTAAAGCATGATATTTAATTTCACTCCGCTTGAGGGGCTCCCTGAGCAAATCGCTCTCAGTTCGTACTGCGCACGGCTGTCAAATACTGTCAATTCTGGCTTGTTTATTTCATGTTGCCATAGAGGCGACTATCCTTCTGGACGTTTTAAATTCTTTGGTATAGAATTAGTATAGATATGTATTTATCTGCCATAACTCATGAAAATCACGAACCTATTTACTTGTATTATCGTATAAAATGTCACGCTTGAAAGTCCAGCTAGTGTGAGTAAACATTGGCGCGGCGTCCATCTCGCTCGCCAGTTTGTTCGCAAACAAGGATCAAATGAATACAGACAAGCATGTTTGCGATTGCGGATCGCGTTACAATAACAAATACTTTTACTCGTTTATTTATTAGCAAGGAATCGCCATCGGACCATAACCGCATCACGGACCCGCACGCTACAAATCGCCCCCGCCTCCGCCTAATGCGATGCAGTTGCTATGACGACGATGCACTCACCCTAAGTATAGTACACACGAGAGACCATAAAAAGACGGAAAAAAGGAGAGCAGAAAACTTAGTAGAGTTCACCCTGGTTCCTGTCGACGCGAACGTCCGAGTGTTCCCTTCTTTCAAACATAATTTATGGTTTCGGGGAAATAAACATAAAAAATAGAAAAGGAAAAACGACAGCACGCACGATAAAAAAGCTCGTCGTAAAAGAGCGAGCGGCGGTGCGGTGCGGGAGGGGCGCCGCCCAGTCGCCCGGCGACGCGATCGGGCGGCAACCCTTCCGTTGCCCGCCCTACGCCCGGCCCTCATACCCAACGCACGAAAGGGTTAGGGCGACTTACCCTCGTCACTGCACCACTATGTGCCTCGTAGATCAGATGCTCGTAGTCTCGAAGCAATTAACTAGTTCTCGTAAATGCCTTTAAAAAAATCAGTTTTCATATCAGAGCCAATTGTTCAATATTAGGGCATCAAAATAGAGATTTGGTAAAAATATATGAACACCATATTACGCTAACCTCAAATAAATTAACGAGAGCTGGCTAGTTTTTTGATATCACACGAATAAAATTATATAACAGATAAAATAAACATAGGTAATTACTTATTTTGCAATAATCACAGAATCTGAAAAAAAGGGAAGTATTTTCCAATTACAAGTAATCATTTTGGTTATTAAACATCCTACTTGTATTTCACTTACTAAAGATTAACTTATTAGAATAAATATTGGAAAATGGGTACATACATTAGGATAAAAAGTTGTACACAAAAACAAGTATTCTCGAGAGAGACATCGGTGTCCTCCCAGTGCTCGATATCGGTGATGATGGGCGGCGGGATCCACGTAACGAGTGTTTGATGTAAATGTGCTCTCGGAGCAATCGTGCAATTCACGCGGCGACCCTCGCGACCAGCGACCAGCAACCACCCTGCGCCGGGCGACCGTCCGTCTCGCCGGCCGCCGGTCGCCACCCCCCCTCGTATTCTGCCCTGCATCACCCGCACCCTCCACGCACTAAACAACCACATACAAATACGTAGTTAAGTTTCGACATTTGCACTGAAGG
The DNA here is from genome assembly GCA_947623365.1 of Achlya flavicornis. Taxonomy (NCBI): domain Eukaryota; kingdom Metazoa; phylum Arthropoda; class Insecta; order Lepidoptera; family Drepanidae; genus Achlya; species Achlya flavicornis. The sequence continues at coordinate 11,321,927 of OX392473.1, read as the reverse complement.
TTTATCGATAGAAAACTTTTGTCTCAATATTGTTTTGATTTTTAAGGGATATTTTTGCTGGTGAAAGAATTGTCGATAGAAGATTTCATTTTATTTCAGCCTACATTTTAATGGAAAAGTAATGTATTCCTACATAAAAAATATAACGCTTAAATCTAGACAAGATACCTATTATATTAAATACTGTACCAACTCCACCTTTTCAGCTGTTGCAGCATGATTTTGTCATTTATTTGCGTTGTTTTTATAAAGCGTATGATATGACCAGCTAATATGATAGGTTTAGTAGAATAGGATAGTAGTTATTAAATTGTCCATGCAGTGACAATGCGTTTAAGAGTGCGTATAAAGCAAAATAACATATCTTAGAATTGTATTTTTTTTCATTAAAATATTATTTACTTGGGTAAAAGTAAATAATATTTCAATGAAAAAAAAATGGGTATTTACATTATATACGCAAGGTTTCACTCTGAGCCAAAACATAATGGAATGAAAATTTCTCGATGGAAAAAAATTACAAAGCTACCTCTAATATCAAATAATTTTCGTTTTTATTCGTTCATGGTGTATCTAATTAAAACAAAAAATCGATAAATAATGTCATTAACGTATGACCTAGGGCTGGTACAAACGATTTTTTTTAATGATTCTATACTTTACGAGTTATTTAGATTAGAAGCGATTAGTTCATTTTTGTTCCGAGAAACACCCTATCTCCGTCTCATGCCACGCGAATATTAGACATAAATTTGTTTCTGCCATTGCCATATTTTTCAGGCTTTATGCGCACTCTTAAATGAACTAAGCGCGATTATTAGTTAAAAAAATTAAATTACATTCAACAATACACTCAGAACGAATCACCCGTAAAAATGGTTATTTTGTGGTTTTAAAAAATATACTGATTAAAATGAAATAGTATCGATATCGAAATTAAAGTAATCCTTTCGAGTGGTTCAGTAGCGGTCATTTCGCTGGATGATTTTTTACTTTGTTTCCGCCCACTAGCCGCCCGCCGCCGCGCCGCGCCGCTTTTTGGCAATCTTATTTATTGGCGATATCTCCAACCCAGCCGGAGGAAAACTCGCATCATGTTAATTTCCTGTGTGAGCACGGTCACATGATATTTTTTTTTTGGGAACTACGAGCCCGTTAATATATACGAAATCTATATCTATAAATGTGATCTGCCCGTCATCACAACTACACAACAAGAACATTTATATTATTCTTTTCAAAGTTTTAGGCATAAGGAATCAGAAAATTATGTATGTTTATTTTTGCCTACATCTTTGACTCCGATCCGAGGCTCTGAGAAAACTAAAACATTATCTTAATATTATTTTCCCCCAGGAATTGTCCTTACCTTATGATTTTATCATACTTACCTATCATAACTAGCAAAGTTAAGTTATCTGAAAATAATTGCTAGCTTATTATAGAAAATACGATATTATTTGCCCGATGCGATGTTTGTAACAGCTATAAACGAATGTGCTTCGATCAAGCTTCGATCACGCTATTCACGCCTAATATAATGTGATCATAAAAACAGGGACAGCTTATACATAATTTGCTGTCACCTAAAGATAGAATAGGCAATAGACACTGACACTGGTGCTCAGTGTGTTTTTGTCGTTAGAGGGCCGATATTAATAATGACCATTTTTATGCCAAGGGTTCCGAGAGAGGCTCTTTCCCGGGGCACTTCACTTATTTAAATGTCCGTTTTTGTAACAAATTTACATTAGATTCCATACAAGGCGAGATGTCAAGGTATAACGGGGAGACGATGTCAGGTCCCTTCTTGTTGTAAATTGGGGGTCACACAAAACCGTTGCGCCCTTACCGGACCCATAACGTCCAGCCGTTCGACCATGATGACGGTGAAAAAGTACGGTTCTGTTTTTTTTATTCTTTTGATGTCCGCTCGATACGATTAACAATTCGCAATGTATTTTTTTTGTCAATACAGTGAACGTCGGTAACCGGTGCAATGGATGGTTTAAATTTTTGTAAAAAATGTAAAATTACGGAGGGGACGATAATAAACACATGCGCGAGCGCGTCAAATCTTCAGCCGGCGCGCGCTTGTCGTTCAGGGACGCATTATGGCTTTTTTAAAGCTTCAGTAGGACAGGGGAGGAGAGTTTTTTAAAAATAAAATTCACTTTTTAAGTGATATACGTGTCCCCGCAGTCGAGTCCAATTGTTGCGTGTCGTATGAGCACGAGTTCGATTTTTATGTCTGGAAGGGATTTTTTTATAGCGTGGTGTGTGCCACGCGGTGTGTCGACGCAGGGTGCGGAGTGGAGGTTTGATAGATAGATATCTCCTGCTGCCACTCGACACTCGACACGCGTCTTCACGCACAAACCCTTTATCTTCAACTCGATACAGCTTTTGTCACGAATGCCGCAGGCGTTTAGGTGAAGGATGCAAGAGCTATTTGCTGTGATAGGGTAGCTATACTGTTTACATATAAGCTTAATGTCACCGATATAGATTATTTTGGTACAAGCACTACAATAACTGTACTACTGTGTCTATTTATAGTTTGCTTTTCTCTTTTTGTGACAGAAAACAAACACTTCATTTATTTGTCAAATAAGGAGATTGAGTATTATTTATCGATCAAATCATAAACAGATGATTGTTACGTAGTTAGTTAGTTAGTCCTAAATCTATGGTTACGTAGGTACAACAAGTAGGTATAACGACATATATGATTACATCACGCCGTTAATCATTGGTAAAAAGGCTTAATCATGCAATTTTCAGTTATGATGTAAGTAGTTATATCCACAAATTATAATGTGCTAGGCAGTTTTACTGAATAAGTTACCTATAAAGTAAATGTAAGGAACATTATCGACGTATTCGAGACCTACGAGTATATAATCGGGTACAATAAAAAGCACGGGAGTAAATCGAGCCGCGGAGAGCGGAGGGCGACACCGAAAGAGGTGAGCAAGTCACAACTACTTTTTACTCCCTTCGCAGGGAGGGTCGGCCCTCCCCACCGCACACACTCGCACCGCATCGCACGGAGGGTCTCCAGAGATGAAAGTTTTGTGGGGTTAAAGGAACCAACACACACGCACACGTGAGACAACAAACGGCGTAGTTGCCTAACTCTAACTTTAATTGTGTCTTTTCAATCGATAGTTTCTTGGGAATCCGAACACATCTTTCATTTAACGGCTGCCTACCTATTTGTTGAGTGCCCGTTGTCTTTTGACGAAGCCATTTCAATCTCCCAGTTAGGTGGATTGTGGAATCTCATACGGAATTCTTTTATTATTAAGCATAGGTACATAGCATAGCATACAGGCATACCTATAAGTAGATGTTGGTTTCGTTACTACCATAAGTATTTATGTATATCTAAGGTTCAATATTGTTTTTCATATACAAGATGCGACAATCATAACGAAAACTGATACCATGGATTTCTGAATATGATTCTGACTGACCTCATTCGAATTTCGCGTGTCTTTTCTTGAATCATATACTCATACATTTTTCGACACACCTTAATTTAAATGTTTAATTTGTTATTTACTTTACCATTTCTTGTATTTCATGTGTCTAAATAAATTTGTTCCGTACTGAATCATATACTATGAAAACATGAAAATTCGAATATTATGGGTTCGTTAAATATGTATATTTTTGTGATGGATAAATGGTACTACAAAAAATATTACAATGCAGCTTGTCTATGTGTATAAGAACACACTGCTTGGTAAAATATGAATGCGTCCCCATGCGATGCGTCCGGCATGCCTCGGCTCGCCCTTCGGTATCCCTTCTCGGTGCAAAGAGAGGACAATTGCAACACGGCCGTTGGTTTGCATAATCAATAACACCAGTTGCTATTGTACAGACTATACTTCCTAGGGCGAAGTAAATAAAAGAACTCGTTTCTTTTTACATAGAGTATTGAATTTTAATCATACTTCATTATGATGATATAAACAAATCAGGATAAAATGCGATATTCAGCCATCAACTATAACGTTTTGTTTTTTTTTTAAATAATTATTAATTAGGAATGCAACATATTGAACGTTGATGAGTATCAGGAAATGAAGTTCGCGGAAGAGTCGTGTTACAGTGCATCGTTTTTCACCCTAGTACTTATTATTCGGTTTTGTGTGAATATTTTATACAGATTATTAAGTTTAGGCCTTAGCACGAACCACTTTCGTATCGCCTTCGTAGTAGTTCGTAGCGTCATCGTATCGAGTAGATGTCATTCGTTTCGAAATTATTCCGTTTACTAGGCAGACCTAAAGGGTGAAAGTTAAGATAGGAAACCTCACAAGCGGTTGAAAGTATAGAAACCTGAAATAGTGTAGGTTCAATCCGTGTAGACTAACTTAGACGAGATTATTTGTGAATTGGCGGTGTATTTCATTCTAGCTTCCGGCAACTTGAAGCACGGAACGCTACCGATTTATGACGTGGTGTAGTAGGCCCACCCGTAGCCCACGCAACTTCTAATACCACACCAGTTTTTTTTTATGTCAACAGTTTGACATGCAGGCAGACGGGCCAGCCACCTGATGGTAAGTGGTCACTGCCGCCTATGGACATTTGCAATACCTGAAATTCCTCAAAAAGAGCTTATCATCGATAACTTGATTCCTCACTTTTGATGTTCCAAAAATAATTCCATGTACTGAGGCATAAAAAAATCCCTTTAGGTTTTTAAGTCCGATATTCCATAAGTTATTATGAGTTTTGTCATTTCAAAATACTTCAGGTGGCTTTGCTGTAACTAATCTATCCATACATAAGAGTTTGTATTTCATGTAAACTTGGACGCCATAGGATATATTTCATGAAATAATGCTAGCCTAGCTAGCGAGATGTTTGACACCGTCGTAACTGGACTCTTTGGAGGTTCGATGTTGTGCCTGATTTCTGAGCTGTTGTTATACGGAAGAAAATTACACAAACAGAAGTCATTGCATAATGTATTTAAATAAAAGCTCATCTCAATGTTTCGTACCTGCATAGGTGTTAAAAAAGTATCGTTTCTTGGAAAGACGATGGGATGTCACGATATGACTCCCGTGTTCTACAAATACGTACATTTTAAATAAGTAACTGATTTATTTTATTGACGACTGATCATTTGTGTGATTTTATCTATTGTAAGATTGACTCAATATGGTTTACAAACAATAGATATTCATGAATGCGACGACGTCCTTAATTTATTTATCGCGTTATAATGAGGCTCTAAACTATCTTTTTCCGATCTGTGAAGTAAACATTAACTACGATTAAACGTAGTCGTTCATCGAAACATCATGGAACGTTACGTATTGACGAGGAGTCCTTAATTTTTTTAAGCCTTCACATCGAACCAACATTCGATTCTCCAAAAATACGGAAATCATCGAGCGGAATATTTAGTTTTGTCATCGATTACGCAAACTGTTTCAAGGGTGCGCTCTGCCCGTCCATTGTGAAAAAATATGAGAGCGTATATAAAAACTGATGCAGCTGTCGAGCGGCACACATGCGAATTGTAGCGAACGAGTCCCGGGAGCAAACGTCGTATGCGGCGCCCGTCGGGGTACAGTTGCGGCCTTGTAGAGCAACGCCATGCGAGGATCATATAAGGCGACCCTCACGCACATAGCCCGAGCGGGAAGGGTTCGAGTTGAATCCGCGCGCCGGGAAGGGTTCGCACGAACGCCCGTCGCCCGCCGACGCGCAAGCGCACGCGAACTTGCAAAAAACTAGCACAATGCACACAACATCGCTGTTTTTGTTGTTAATACACTAGATTGTTCGTAAATTTCTTTCTTTGCAAAAAAATGTAATATCATCAACTCGTTCACGCCCGGCTTTTCAAAGGGAGCTTTTTGAAGAGGGAACAGAAAAATTGTTAAAAACTGGTAAAAAGTGGGTCAGAAAGGGGTGCTTTTGAAACTAGTAATCACTACCTCGCCTCGCGCCGATCGATTGCCGTTATTATACAAAAAAATCCTTTTTTCGGAATCGACAGTTGTGAATTAGGATCTTTTATTATTATACGGATAAAATAATAAGCGAACGATTTTGCTCATTCACGAGAAAATAATGAAGGGTTCTAATTGTACCGGCAAATTATAATTGTTGTAGGTATTGTATGGGTATAGTGTTATTATATTTTCACTGCTGTTTAGGAAATAAATCCTCCTTCGCATTTACTTATCTCATTGATATCATGCAATTGATTTACCTGTGCCTAAGTTAGATACCTTTAACTACGTATCTGGGTATTATGTATCTATATGTGGTTACATAACAGTTGCTAAAAATATTAAATTCGGAATTATAATTCAATCAATGACAGTATTGCGTGGTTCGCCACACGTACTTTTCACCAAAAACATGTAAAAAATGAAATCTCAATCATTTATAAATTAGGTTCGCGGACAGCTACGCCGTTCATCCCTTTATCAGTTTTACAATCGGCCACAAATAAAAGGGTACGGAATTGATTGTTAATAGGTACCTTTTTATACTTTTTTATTTATTGTCACTGAACGATTTATGTTCTATTTTTATGAAAGCAACTATAGTCACGCCGAATTAGTATAATGGCCCTTGAAACCGCTAATAAAGGGAACTACGACAGGAGTTTGTTATACTTTAGATTAAATTTAGTCGTCCTCAAGAATTAACCGTTCTACTTAAAAGTTAAGAATGCGTTTACGTCATCTTATTTGTTGAAATAATTTATAGTTATTTCCAAAAGCCAAATAAGTTAGCGTTTGTTACTATCTCAATTATTTATCAATACTTAACGCAAGCTATTAAGAAATCTGAATCATATGTTGCTTAAAATATTTTGAATGTAAGTTGGTAATTAGTTTTTTTTAAAGCAGCAAATTGTAACTTAAGTATCTACAATTATTAATCAATTATACCGATCAAAATAATTAACCCTTTAAATGCAATCAGCAAATTATGTGTAGGTGCGTGCGGAACATTGTATTGTTAAAGTGAACCCTTTTACCTGCGATGTGCAATTACACGATGTTTACACGGATGTTATGCCTTTACAATACTTCCCCAACCCTTCCATTGTGGCTTTTTATGCGCCTGCGCTGCACTTGTGCACCGGACGCGTCAGTAATTGAGCTGAGTGACGTTTACCATGCACTATTTTAGGAAGGAACACATAACGTGAAACAAAACATCGGGTAAGGGTTAAGTTTCACTTTTTACTCAACTATTTCTTTATAAAACCCTTTTTGTGGTAGACACGCGCGCGGTTACTAAAGAATAAGAATAGATATTAATTATACTTATGAATATCGTACAAGGTATGTTTTTTATGGAGCGGAAAAAATATCCGATAGCTGTGACAGTTGAGGCACCTAAAGAACTCCTCTGTGGTCACGGGGAGGCTTTTTTAGAGCAGCACCTGTTGATGTTAGGGATTATTGAATTTGATAAAACAACATATTGCGTTAATGTAACTTCACAAAAAATAAGAACTTTTTTGTCTGCGAGGATTGTTTAAATTTAGTAACGAATGAGTGTTACATAATATTAACGTTCATTGTGTTTCCTAAGGCAGTAAAATTAAATTATAATGTTTAAATGCCTTAGACATGTAGGTGGTGATCAGCGGTAGAGTCAATTTTTAAAGTTCATAAGTGAGTTATAGACTACTGAATGAATAAGTTTTGAATATGATCAGATCGTGACATCAAAACCAGCGAAATCGCTTTCTTGAATTAGAGAATTGAAGAAATTCATTTTTAATTTTGAAGAGCTTTCGTTCATAAGTAGACTAGCTATCCCGCGCAGTTTCACCCGCATTCCCGAGGGATCGTATGATTTCTCGGGATAAAAAGTATTATATGTGTTAATCCAGAACATATTCTATCTGTGTGCCAAGTGTCATCTAAATCCGTTTTGTAGTTTTTGCGTGAAAGAGTAACAAACATACATCCATACTCGCAAACTTTCGCATATTTATAATATTAGTAGGAAGTAGGATATTATATCATATATTATAGTAGGATATCACTAATCTCCGTACGATTTAAAATATTAACATTTTATAACGTACCTATAGTATTGTATAATTTTATTAACGGTAATCATAAAATGATACTATACTTTTGTATTCAGAACTACCATATTTTTAGTGGCAGATGTAGATATACACATTGCCATAGAAAGGTTATCGATTACCGTATGATCCAATTAATCGATATCGAAACAATCGCTCGTTTCGATCCTTAACGGCGCTCAAATAGCTCTATCAGTATCCCGTCGAATTAGGGTTATACGATATCTTACGTTTTTTCTTACACTCGCGTCTACCCCTTTTTTAATCGGATTATGTAGGCGCGTGTGCTGCGGTTTTTATGCATCTCAATAAAAAGTAAAATCCACCTTATTGCAGCCGTTAGGGGTCACCATTTTTTATAAGTTTCCGTCGAGCCGCGGCGCGGTAGGTGAATGTTTTAATTAGTCAGTTTCTTCCCGCGGCTCTAGGGCATAATAATTGTGAAGCTCATTTATTACTTTGTTAGCATAATTTAACAGACCGGTGCGTTGGTGTATGGTTAGATAATATCGGTTTTGGTTAGTTACTTGACTATCAAAGGGTATTTTATACAAAAACTATTCTTTTTCGAAACATTTTTAACGTCCTTATTATTTTGATGGGAGAGTGAATATTGTAATTTTGAACTTACTGATACTCTTGTGAATTTCTTATCCCTAATTAATTCTTAATGGTTAGTGAACGACATCTGTAACAGACAAAGATCAGAAATAATTTATAGGGCATGCCGTTGATTCTGTTTTGAAATAATAAATAGAGGAAACAATTACACATTATTAGTTTTTTAAATGTATCTATTATACCTATAAAGGCATCCTTGTTTCTATTTTTATTTGCGATTAGAATAGGATCATCGATTCTTTTATTTCGGGCAAAAATAAATAATAATGCCATATAATTCTTGAATGCCTTTTGTTTCTAAAACTTGCATAGAAACAGAAATTTATTTATTTGATACAATATGCGTAATATATGAAGAGGTGTTACATGGAATAAAAAGTATCTCTGAGTAACTCCGAATATACCGCTCAACCCGGCGAATAAATGTTAAGGTTGGTGATGATGCTTGTTACTCATGGCTGAGCGGATTTGGACGAAAGAATCATATATCCGTACGTTGATTGATATATGAAACAAATAGTTTTAGAGAGCTTTAAATGTGTTCTAATATTGATATTTTACTAGGCACCAGTAACATATAATATTTAATATTTTATAATTAAATATTCCACGGCAAAAAAAGCTGTTTGGATTCGCGTCGTATAGTAAAACCGTGGGGCAGAAGCTAGTGCGTAATATATAACTTTAAACTGTGATAAATAATCTAGAAATATAATATGTTAGCATAAAAAAGCATAAAATTACGGTCGGAAGCATGTGACAGTAACACAACTTTTTTTTATATGAAATGGATCGTATGAAGGAAAGCTGTGGAATGTCATTAATATTCAAAACGTAACTAGGAGGGATTATAAAATAATAGCAGTAATTTAGGCCGGCACGAGGCACCCGCCCGCGCCGCGCCGCGCCGCCTCTCGCTGGAATTTCTTGATAAGATATGCATGGAAATATGTCTGCTTAGTGCTTTATTACATTTTTTCAACTGAGTCCGACTTATATTATAATATCCCACATAATATGAACATATATTTAAATAGCTACAAAGATGACAATTGAACCTAAAACCGTTTAATTCAATGTAGAAAGCTATCCAATGTAGGAATAAGAATATTTTCGCATTGCAATATGAAAAAAATAATGTTACTTTGAAATGTTTCTAAAAATTCCGATATATTTTAAAGTAATAATAATTATGTTTTTTCTTAATACTTAGTAGCTAACGATTTTTCAACCATACCTAACCCTATCATTAAATTTGATTGAAAATTAGTTTTTTTTTCGACATAAGGATGTCAACTGCCTCAATTAGATGCCTTGTAATTACAGCTTTTTAGTTTTCCCTTCTTTTTTAGCCATTAAAACGGTCCAACGAGTATCGTCAATTAATTTCAGCCCTATTTTCTAATTTAGCTTTTAAAGATAATTGTTAGGTGTATTACGTAATTTTGTAAAAAAAAATGTTTTAAAATAATAATTAAGGTGCCTACTATTATTTACTTATCGTAAATATATTGAAATAATTTCAAACTGATTATGCAAGGATAATTATATTCTATCACACACAAAAAGGCATGGTCAAACAGTTATGTAAAAATGACGAAGTGATGTATTTCTGCGAATCTGAATAAGTTCCATTGACAAAAACTCTTTTGTAGTGCATAAAATATAAAGAGGACAATGAGCAAGTATTTTGAAACGGAGCAAGGGATATTTAAATTTTATTGCTTATTGCTACAATTCCCTAAAATGACATGCTTTTGCGAAACTCGCAAAAACACGTTGGATAAATTATGAAACTGGTTTTTTGGGTTACAACTTTTTATTGCAAATAATAATTATGTAGAGGTACCTAGTAGCACTTCTGTTGTTTCTTTTGCCTGCAATACTGGCAATACTTAGTTATAATGAGTAGAAATCAGGTAGAAAGGTTCGTAATAGTGCTTTATTACCGACCATGTTTTTGGATAAACGTTCCATTTTTGTATTTCCTACAAATATGTACCTCGAGCATAGACTTAGGATTTCGCTATGCTAACTACTATTTCTTCAACCACGGGTACCTACATAGTTCTTCTATGATGCTTTAATTTTATTATTTTTACCTGTTTTATCAATTTAATTCATAAAGTATCTACCTACTTATACGACAGCTTATACCTAAAAGTAAAACAGATTTTAGGTACGTTTTGTAGAAAAAGCGTCTTCTAATGTTATATACGCAATATGTGATGTGTTTTTGATTTACTAACAAAGCTACTGAACAAATAATAAAAAAAATTAGACCTTTAACGAAAAGAACGGCATTTTTTATGATTTGCAAAAATCATAGTTCGTCTAATTGTTCCCTCACAATCCTGAACGGTTTGTCCCCCAAAATCAATATAAAAAAATATAGAGTACAATATTTAAGACTAATAAGGAAACTAATGTTTTGTGGCAAACAATATGCACTGCGGTCGACGCAACGCAAAAAATAACATTGAAATATTGCCCAACTTAGTTCTCAGTAACAGGCAAATTATGTAGGGAGTGTTTTACTGACCAGCTATAAAATACATGGTAAATTGCTAAGGACTATTCCAAAAGTACGTACTGACCATAGAGAAGAGCTATTCAAGGTCGGCTACATACATATCCTAATCACCCTGGTGTTGAAAATGTCCAAAGTCGGCACGCGGTGAGCCTATCACAGACGAATAAATTACAATGTAGGTTGCTGAAGTAACAGAAATGTATATTATAGCTGCGTGTGCGCTCACTCAAAGATTAGTATTGAAAATAAATTGTAATATGCCTTACTATGAAAGAAGAAAGAAAGAACGAAAAACATTCGACGGGCCCGTTGGCGCAGTTGGTTAAGACTCTGGTCAAGATTCCACCTATTGTGCCGCAGGTCGTGGGTTCGATTCCCACACAGGACATGCATTTGTGTGCATGAACATGTCTGTATGTCCTGAGTCTGGGTGTAATTATGTATATTAAGTATGTATTTACAAACAAAAAGTAGTTTATGTATTATATCAGTTATCTGGTTTCCATAGTACAAGCTCTGCTTAGTTTGGGATCAGATGACCGTGTGTGAGAAATGTCTGGATATTTATTTGTTATTTATTTATTTGACGAACACATTAACATAACATAACAATATTTAATTTAAAAATAAACCAGTAGGTCTGTGCCCTGTGTAGCTCAGCATAGTGCTACTGACTTCTGTCAGCAGCGCTGATTTTCAGATGACGCCTTTATTGATGTCACGGTCGTAAGTAGGTACACGAATAAAAAACTAAAAATTATGAACAATAAAATAAATATGTATGAGTTATATGATTTATATTATGGCTACGTCTTTGATGGGCTTTAGGTTAGGTGGACCGTCTGACTGCTTGTGCACCTGTTGTCATAACAATGTATATTGAAATGACTTCCAATGTTGAGATTACATCACCAGCAATACTCACATAGAGCAGCTCTTGGGATCGTTTCCAACGTTCCAAAGTTAAAAAAAAAACATCAAGTTCAATAATTATCAATAATTATACATATACGAATACCAATTTCTCAATATTTTTTATTGGACATAAATGGGTGGTTCTCTCAATTTCTCTTAATTTATTTATTTATTCATTCATTTCTTCATCATTGCTTCATTGAGTACATTATATAGGTGTTACAATACCTAACTATTCCACAACATGATGTTTTGTGATCTATATAACAAGCTCGCATTTCGAAAGTGCCACTCATGTGCCACTATATATTATTAGTAATTTTATTTATCTTCCCAAACTCAAGTTATAAACATGAGGTCTTGTTATCTGGTAGTGAATGTGTAGCTTTAGGCATTCGGTAGGCTGATCAATCATGGAGCCTACCCCTTCTATCCCGCCCAGTGTTGCCTGGCGCGCGAAAACAAACGGTTGCTAGGCAACAGCGCGGGGGCGGGGGCGCTCACACGAGCGCGGGGCTACCGCATCACTGACTGCCCCACACATGCATGACACACAACCTCCACAACATAGGGTTGCCTGCAGAAGCGAGATAAATTCGGTCAAAGCAATATCTGTGGGGTCATATTTTTGGATGAATTACCACTGAATTTTTTCTTGCGATTATACCGAATTAGAGGATCCTGATGTAAAACCTTATTTTGTAATGATAAGTAAGTTCAATCTTAACCTGAGCACCACCTGTACCGTTACGTTACGTTCGACGTTATGATGAGTAATCAATTCCGAAAAGGGAACTTCAACCTATTAAACCAATGACGAGTTTGTCCTGGCTGCATTGTCAATTCTTGGTTTACACAAATATTTTTTGACATCGGTTCTAAACAAGGGAAATTAGCCCAAAATTTAGCATTATGGTAATTATTTAGGTGTATTTCAACCCTAAACTCCACAGAGTAGGGTACACTTTCTCGATGCATAAAGCTCACTCATTGTTATTGTAACATTAGGTACCTACTTACATTTTATTTAACTTGACCTGTCTATCTATATGTATGTAGCTATGTCCTAGTTATATGTCTGTAAAATATATCTAGAAGTACTTATTTGAATCATACTCAAGTTTGATGAAGTTAATCAGAGCTTTGAAACTTTCGTCGCGTCGATATGATTGCGGTGCGACTAACTTAGATTATCTTCTTAGGCCATTGAGAACACGCAAAATTTTAATGGGTTCGCTGTAAACTTTATATTTTTTATTCGAATTAACCATTATTTTCAAAAATTTATGTAATGTATGTGATTATGTTCATATCTTTTAATAAATAAATATCCTGGGAAATTCATCACACACGGTCATCTTCATCTGAACCCAAACTAAGCAGAGCTTGTACTATGAAATATACTACGTGAAGTTTCAAAAACAAGAATAACCCGATTTAAAGTAAATCTTGTTATGTAAGTAAGTTATAATGTGTCGATGTAATTGAGAAAAGTAGAAAGCGTGGTCCTGTCTGGCACCACGCGCGGTGATCCATCATCCCTCCGCTGACCGCGGCGCGGCGGAGGCTCGCCCCCACAACCCCACTCTTACTTTTCACTTTCTCTACATATTTTAAGGAGAATAAAACTTTCCCTTCGCTCCATCGCTTTTTATTTTCTCGCCGGAGTTGTTATAGAGTCGCGAACACTGAGTTCCCTTCCGAAGAGATATTTGGGATCACATTATGAATCTTAGTTGTCTCGTTATCGCTCCTGACCCCGATGACAGCTTCGCTTGGACAGCGGCTAATGTAAAATTCTTTATCTTGAACATTTTAATTCTGGTGGGACCATACTTTTCCTGACCTCGTCTTCCTTTTTATTTTCTAAACGATGTTTTTAAAAGTTCCGTATTGAATGCCTGAAGGAATAAGGGAATTAATATAGAGGATGATGTAGATATACAAATAATGGAAAACACTACTCAACATATTATAAAGGTTTTCTTGTGTAGACAAAAATACTATGTATAGGGCGCTAAGTCGCTTACATGGATGTTCCAATACCTTTAATTTAACAAAAATTAAAGTAGTATAAGGCGCGGCGGCGTCGGTAGCTTCACAGTGTCTATAATAAATGAACGGGCGCGGGGGATGCTGACCAATGGCAGTCCCTCCCTCAATCAATATGATGGACTCAGCCGCGAGGGGACGATCGCTCACTGATTTTTTCCCTCGCTGACAGGGCTCGGGAGGACGCGTTTTTGTTCTGTGCGTGCAGTCCACATGAGAAGGGAGCTAGCAATTAATAAGTGCGCTCCTAGTCGGCCGGTGTCGATGTCGCACGAATCGTACCTAGTGGCGGGTGGCGGCGGCGGCCATGTCATGTCAGCTTCCAACAACTGGACACTCCTTTTTCTTGTATATTGCTATTGCTTTAGTTAAATAAAGCTGATCTTCCATTAGTTGCTTAAAGTTGTATCATTGATCTATATAAGTCGCACTAGCTCTACCTAGAGTATTGTTTTATTTTTAATGTTCTTACTTTTTATTGAAAGTTTGACATAAAAACTGTACTTCACCGAAAATATCTCACATTAATTAAATATTCTTAATTAAGATTTTTATAACTTTTCCTTTGCCCACTTTTCATTAAAATAATAAGGTACCATAAGAAAATTCCTATTCATAAAAAGCAATTAAAAAGCAATTAGACCAGATTACTTAAAATTCATATCTCTCTGTAAAAGTACCCAAAACCTTGGGAAAATCTCTCGGAAACATCTCGCAGTTTCAAACATCGAAATTTTAATCTAAGTTTAAAATTTCTTCGAGAATCGGCAAATTTTGCACTAAGTCATTAAAGTATAAAACTTCGGTCATTTCGCTGGCGTTGCTTAAAAGCCTTTTTAAGCGGAGGAAAGTAATCTTTCATTAGGGGGGGAGGAGCTGAAACGGAAGTTCTCTTTGAAAGGAAAATTACACGTCGGATGTTCCCGCGTGCCGTTCGGGGAAGATGGATTTTAATTACGTCAAACAAAGTTTCGAGAATGAAAGTTTGGTGGGTGCTGGCACTGGCACTGCCACGGTGCTAGCCAGTGTCATTAATATCGTCCGGAGTGGGGTATCAATCAGACGGCGCGTTACAACTCGCTAATGATCCCGCGCCCCCTCCGTGTACATTTACCTACTTACGCTCGTTACCAACTTGTGTATTAATGCCTTGTCCTTGATCAGAACTCGTTTCGATCTGATCAAACAAACTTCAAAGTCCATTAAAAGACGACTCACCAGACTAAAGTTCACGTTACCTTTCAAAGTGTGTTCATTCATTCGTAATGTATAATTACGAATGGATTCATTCACATTTAAGAGATTTGAGAGATAAATAAATGTAAATTAATCTAAATCACACATGCTGAAATAAAATAAAATGCAAATATAGGTAAGTACTGTCTTTTACAACATATGTTTCATAATTTCATATTAATTCCGATATAAATAACAACTGTTACATGATGGGTATTTGAATGGGCCAAAAGGTGCAATAAATCGGGCACACCCGCCGGCTGAGCGAGCGCGACGCCCGCCTTGCCATGGAAATGTATTGCGATGCCAGTAGTCGCGTTAATCAGAGTTCAGTCGCCATTAATTTGATTAGGGTTAGTGGGCGCGGGGCCTATCAATCCGCCACATTACCATGTCGGCTACGAGCGCCAGGGCTACGGCTACGGCTACGGCTACGATCACCGCTACGGGCGTCGTCAAAATTGTTCACTGATAAGATTCGTTTCAGTTTATTGTTACCATCATTTATGTTTTATGATAAAACGTAGATAGCGCAGTGGTTGTGACATTGGGTTTGTGCTTTCGGTGAAGGGAAACATCATGAGAAAACAATGTCACGGAGGTAGGGTGTTATTTAGTTGTGGCCCGCCTGGTTGACCCACCTGGCTGGCAAGCACCTACTGTTGTGTTACGTCAGCGTTGAGAGACAATTCCCTTCTGGGAGTGTTTATCATCTTCGGCCACATTACTTACCATGGTGAGAATATGGTCTAACAAAAGTCTATCTCTGTAGACAAATAACTAATAGTCAAATAAAAGTTTTCGTGTAAATTTAGTTTGCCATGTTTAAATAAAAGTAAATCGTAAGTTGTTTTCATTTATGATCTCGACTCACTGGACCAATAGTGAATTACATTACATATATGCTTTAAATAATATAATTTTAAATATAGACAAGATAACATGTAGCTGCCAGCCCTCGAGGTTGTAAAGTGTAATTTCGACCGATTCGTGTTGAGCACTTTTAGGTCAATTAGGCAGAGTCGCGCCCGCGGCCACCGTCCGCCACTAATCAGTGGCCGCGCCAAACTTTATGCCGTGTTAATTTGACTAATGCGCCTCGGATTACACAGTGATAAACTAGCCTGCCGTGTCCGACACTGGCATAAACCGGTGAACGCATCCATCACTCATTTATGCTTAATTTGTTTACGCCGATAGTGGTTTTTTATGGTTTCAAAATTTATGTGTTATAACCAAATGCACGCATTACCCCTCTATAGACTATAGACTACTTATGATATAAGTACCTACATTAAACTTTTTTTATCTTAGCTATTCTCTACAATAATGAATATCGAGACTCTTCATTAAGATATTTGCAAACTTAGATCCAAAATAACCCAGTGGTAGGTTTAACCTATTATAGTAGTCATCCCTTAGTTTCTAGGTCTCCTAGCTGGCACATGTCTTGAATACCACCTCTATTTTTAGGATTCCGTACCCAAATGGCGAGGCCGACTCGCACTTGGCATGTTAAATGTGCAATTTATATGTATGTTCAGGATTCAATTGAATAATAATATATAACTATTAATATTTTAAACTAATTGAATAATCGTTTCAAATAACATGTCACTGGATCAATACCTAAATACTTCAAGGTGTAGAACATTAATACCAATTAACGTAACACATATGATAGACATCGACAGCCACAGGCAGCGCTATCAGCGCACAAGTGGACATGGGGCAGCGCGGCTGCGGGGAGCAGCACAGATCTCGTGCTCGCCGGCAATTAGCTCGTGCTACTTAACCAATTAGAAGTGAAACAATCGCCCTCATCGTGTCGTGACCACAGTGTGAATACGCCCCTATCACTGTACAAAGCTCGCGCTTTTTCTACACCACTTTATGACATTTTAAAAGGCTCCTCATTACTAGCTCGATTATTTACAAAAAAGGGAAAATTCGTAATTCGTCCGCACTCATAGGGGACAATTTATGTTTCCCATAGAAGTTGTATTATTGTTGTTTTGGGAGCTCCATGACGTGTCGCTCGTCCATTACTTATTCACTCAAGCCAATGTTGGTTGGACTTTTTGTTATAGTTTTACTTCAATCAATTTTGTAATAATGCCAACGAACAATGTATAGCACAATCCCTTTTTGTTTAATTAAAGTGTCCGGTGGGGA
Source organism: Achlya flavicornis (assembly GCA_947623365.1). NCBI lineage: Eukaryota > Metazoa > Arthropoda > Insecta > Lepidoptera > Drepanidae > Achlya > Achlya flavicornis. The sequence continues at coordinate 11,304,300 of OX392473.1, read as the reverse complement.
GGGACTTCCTACAGTAGTTATATTAGCAATTAAATAAATACCAACATTATTTTGATATTTTAACATAATGAGAGTTTAATTACTTGAGTCTTATTGCTATTGAGATTATTGTTATATTTCCTACAGAGTTTGTTACTGAAATAACATAGTTATTTTCATGAAACTTAACGATAAAAACATTTTAAAGATTTTTTGATGTATGACTAACAGAACACAGACTTATAATAAAATAAAGATCACTACACGAGTAACATAAGTGATAATTTGTAAATATATGTTCGTAAATTGTCAGTACACTCGTCTACAATAAGGTTGCTCTACAAAAATAATAAGTGTACTGAAAATTATATCTAACAATAAAGTATTTCCTATTCTGGTTTGTAGTAAGTATTATCAGGTTATCCAAACTATCCCAACTAATTTAATAGATGTGGAAATGAGTGCACAGTCAATTTTCATGGCCATGGGTAGACTTGGATAGGACATAGCTTACTTTTTAGCCCGGAAACGCGGGTGAAACCGCGGAGTTTCACTAGTTTTGTGTTTGTCTGCATGTCTGTTTATAATATATGTGTTTCTATACCATTCATCTGATTGCGATGATTGGTGAGTCGTTGAGCGCAGACCTGGGAAGATTTCTGACACGGAATAAAGAGACGTTGCAAAGCACGCCGGGCCTTATCTAGTATATACCCGGGCCGGGTATATGTCGAGCGTGAATACATGTCACTAGTATCATGTTAAGATTGACAGACGAGCCGTTGCATACGCACGACGCAGACCTTTCGTTGTGGAAATTCATACGAGAAATGTTTAAATGTACACATATCTAGGTCGAACTAGAAAACAGTTTTATACTCGAGTGTACCAATGAAATGTAGTCAGTTATCTTCAATTGACAGGAGAGGGTGAGTGCACTTAATTCATTTGTGGTCGTGGTCATGTATGCGGGAGCATTTTATCTAACCACTCTATTGCATTTGAAATTATTTACAGCATCGCTATAAGTTCCCGTGATCATATGTGAAGTGTAATTTATTAATAACTCAGTGCAGACAAGTTTTTATTTAAATATAACGTCGGCCATGTGTATATTATCTATATTTAATATTCAGCTCAGGCCATTTACATTAATTATGGTAACGCAAAGCCGAGTTAATAAAACTTACAGTCAGATCATGATCGCCCCGCCTCAAACCCGATTGGTCGTTAACCCTTCCACCGCGAAAGGGTTATTATTAGACCCCTCGGCTAAGCCGCGCGCGCGCCGCCTTACCTCGCGTCATCTTTTACGTTTTTTAGGAGAGCTTGTTTATTTTTTACCATCACAACTCGCGTTTTGATTGGACGAAAGGGTTACCGTATAAATAAATCTATGGCGTCAGCTATGAGAATCAGCTTTACATAGGGCGGTACCCTTTGAGAGTGAAAGGGTTGGGTTAATTGATGTTTTGTAAGGGGATTTTATATGGGGTCACATGAAAGTATCAGAAAGCATTAATCATAACTATATTGTATGTCACATAATACATAAGTTAGATATGTAGTGACAAAATGCTGTTATGTGTAGATAAACAGACCACATACATTATTAACAACTTTAGTAGTGGGTAACCTATACTGGGTGGAGATTTCGAGATTGCATATTTTCGAAACGTATGTTGGATTAGTCATGCTGAACAACTTTTACAATGGGACGAACACTGAATCCTCAATTTTTTTATTCTCACACTCATTAATACATTATGATCGAGTTAGGTTGAGATTTTGTAAGAAAAGTTTTTTTTTTTTTTGAGAATTCACTATTTGTCCCTGAGTAAAAGTTGTTCAGCATGACTAACCCAACATAGGTTTCGAATATATGCCTTCTCGAAATCTCCACCTGTTATACCTAAATATTAACTAAATAAAGCCGATGTATCCTTAATCAAAGATAAAGCATATTTTGTGTACTCGTATATACGAGTTATGATATTATTATGTCATGGGTATTCTATACTTGAAATTTAAAATTGATTTCTTCTTTTTTCTCATTCGGGATAAAGAGATGAATGTGATATATTATTTGTTAATTATTAGAATTTGCACACAAATGATTTTGGAGGGTTAACGTTAATCTGCTGACTTTGGGAATTAACTTTTGTTGCTTTAGGTGTACGAGAGTCATAAACGTAGTGAGAGCAGTCAGACGTGACTGTTGCAGTTACATGGGGATTAGTTTAGCGACACCTTGCTTTAATTTACGGTTGGAAAGCTTGTCGACGCAGTTATAATGCCGATTCATACACATCTCCATTTAAAGGGATTAAAGCTTGCGCTAATATTGCAATTGAGTTGTTGCAATATTAGTTGTGTGCTCGCATAGTTTGGGTTTATACTTAAGTGTGTTGTTAAAAGTGAGGGGATTGGATATCGATCTTTAATTATATAATTATAATAAAAAAGAGAAAATGACTGACAGATGAACGCATAGCTCAAATTGCAGGGTAGAAATTTTGCACACTGGATCCTTTTATAAAATAACTAGCTGACCGGCGCGACTTCGTTCGCGTGGTGCCTACCCTTATCACTTAGGGCTCAGAGTATATAAATACTACGTACACTTAGGGAAATGAAAAATAGATAGTAGCCGATTCTCAGATTCTCATATTACTGAATATGCATATAAAATTTGGTAAAAATCAGTAAAGCCGTTTCGGAGGAGTAAGGTAACTAACATTGTGACACGAGAATTTTATATATAAGAAAACATTCATTTAGGGAAGGTCTTACAAAAATCAACCCCGAAGGAGGTAAAACAGGAAATCACTGGTTAAACCGTGGCGCGCAAAGCTTGTTTTTCATATGAATACGTGAAATACATATAACATTTTGAAGCGATGATAACCAATTACCGTCAGGTGGACCGTCTGAAGCCTTATCAGCTTTCCAACATAAAAAAAGAAATTGCAACAAATACAGGAACGCATGAATATTTGTAATTTCTTTTGTTTCATTTGTATAGCCACAGCCACCTGCCCCTGCCTCACAGATAAGGACGTATAGATCAAATGAGCATTGTTTAGGCGGTGTATTAACAAAGCTGCCGAAGCCAATTATCTTGCCAAATCTTTAAATATGAGTTGGAAGATGTATGAAACGTCTCAGAAGACCCAAACAACCCTAATATTTTAAAATGGTCTCGATTCTAGGCTGACATGTTCAGCGGCGGCGCAATAAATTATCTATTAGTCGAACATCACTTGACGTTTCCACAAAAGGCTAGCGTTAACTTTTGTGCAACCGGACCGAGGCGGAGGCGAATGTAACAAAGAGTATGTATCTGTACGAGCTAACGTAGAACCCTTCCTCACCTGCATTCCCACGATGCCGTAGAAAGTGCAGCCACGCATCAATCCTATAGAAAAGAAAAAAGTTTGCGCAAATAAAATTTTACGTCAAACATTTAAATTTTACGTGAAAGGGTCCGTTTTGGTGATTCGATATTTGAATAAAAACATGTGTGGTTGCGTGGGAAAGTAACCCGTGTGAATGATTACGTAAGAAACGAACTATTACGATACAAACTGTAACCATACTTTAAGTGACAATTGTTATATTATTATCTATTATAATTTCGTTTTGGGAAAATTGTGGGGGATGATAACTTGAATTTCATAAAAGGTCTTTGAAGGTGCCTCCCACCCACGTGACGTGATACTTCAATATACTTAGAAGTCAAGATTCTTACAGAATTATTTTAATTGTAGCATTTATATTTTTGCATAAGATAGATGAAACAAGAAAATCTCTTCGTGAAGATGTAAGTAGGTACCTTTCATAAGTTTTAATAAAATAAAATATTTTATTAACATGCTTGAACGTCCTCTACTACCTACATTTGAAGCCCTTGAACAAAAAGAATGAATATCTATTTCGATGTATCTAATTCTTACGAATAGAAACACCAGATGGATCCACAAGATTAGCCATGGGTTAACCTTGTACAAAACGTGTATGGTTCTGCGAAGAGAGATCCGATAATGATCACAGGAACGTACGATTGATGCTTAATGTCGATTTTGTAATACGAGATAATTTGGTGAATTATTCACATTTTGTGTGCCTTCCACTCGGCTTCCACTAGCTCATACGCTCAGCGGAATTTAAATAATATAGTGATTTCAAGCAGGTTGGTTGGATACTTTGAGATGACATGTCCTCGAAATCTAAGGTAGGTTATAAGTTTATAACTAAACGTAGGTTATTCATATGTAAACATGAGTTATGAGTATGCATGTATAAAGTAACGTAAGATATTTTTCAGGAGATACATACCTAGCCTTATTTTGCAATCTTTATTATCATAATTTCTCTGTTAAACATGACTAAATATGTATTTCAAAAGCTTTGTTCATTTATCACATAAATATACTGTGAATTGTTTCCAATGTTAGCATAGAAAGTATAGCATGAAAGATCCTAAGATAATCCCAATTCATCGAACACCGATTCATTCCTCATTGAATGCAAATAATGCAGTATCAGCGCATCTCTCATATGAAAGGGCAGATTCCCACGTGTTTCTACTTAAAATTCGCTACAGGATCAGTGTGGCATCCGATCCGCATTTGCACAAAAACAGCCGAGCTAGCGTAGGTCAGTAAATGATTCCGACCAAGTGAAACTGGGCTAGTTCTCGAATTGCATCGACCCTTTCACTCTCGTCGTATACCTGCGCTTTTTATTTATTCCCGGAATCGATTCGAAGAAGGGACTGACTGACGATCGGCTGTTCGATTCTCAAACTTTAATTTGAAAGTAATAATATTTTGTATATAATTAATTATTATAGATAGACTTGATAGAATACAAGCTTTTAATTCAGCTATTTATTCCATGAAACCTATTAAAAAACCAGACACCAAAGCATAAGATTATTATAAAGGGCGTTACCAAAGTATCTAAAAAGTTTGAGAAACGTAGTTAATAGTACGAATGGGCTGCGATATTTCGCAAATTCCTATTTTTCGAAAGGACCTTAGAATAAATCAAAATGTATATGGGATAGTCACAAAAAGTCGGGTTAATTATTCGTTTTAGGACAGTTGCCATGAAAGGATGTATCGTTACACAATTTGCAACTTGGCACTTTTATTTATATATATTTTTTTAGAAGATCTACCTTACTACTAAATTGTGTTTCATAAAAAAGTACGCTTGAAAATATCTGAAAATGTATGAATATTAAATAAAGGACACAATATAAAGACACCATAAATACATTATGGTAATAACCATACAATAACACCTACGTATGCGTTTACGTACTTAGGTATGATATTTGTTTGTATTTTGTTGATGTATAAATATCACAAACGGATATCTGATCCTAAAAACCAAAACAAGCAGAGCTTGCACTATGGAAACCAGACCTGAATACTACAGGTTCACAGGGTACAGTAATTTTAAGAGCATTGTCTACCATAATAAGGCCCTTCATCAGACCACAATATTTCCCATATATTTTTTTGCAAATCGAAATCGTTTTTGCCTAAATCTCGCTTTTATATGCAGGTAAAGATTATTTTTTGTCGATATCGAGAAGCTTCAAATGAAAATATAATAAAATATAGCTTAATGTAAAGTTATTAAAGTGTAAGTTTGAATAAATGATATAGGGTGGTTGTGCCAATATATTGTGTAATGAAAATCGATATCGTAGTTTCGATCATTTATAACTTGCGTTTGACGGCCAAACAAACGAATGGAAGGATAGAAAAAGTGACGGAATGTGTAGCGAAGAAGAGTGGAAATGAAGTATTATTGCAACACTTGCACTTTCGTTCCCGTCCTTTGTCACACAGATCCCATTGCAACGGCTCCGGTTTCAATGCCAATTGTTATCAAACTATATTTGATTATATCAGGCACTATATTAAGCCTAGATTTAAATATCTTTAGAAAATAGCTACTTCAGTCTTTTTTATTTTTGGATTTAGTCCCGCCGCTCTATCTTTACTTTCCTAAAAGTTTGAGGAGTCTCTCTACTGATATAACATATGTAGTTGGAATAAATTCGAGTCACAATTTCTTCATTCAACTTTATTGATAGCATATTGACTTTTTCACTTGCATATTTTTTTAATCCGATAATTTTATATACTTAATGCCAACTCATAAGCCAATCCCATATTGAGAAAGTAATTATTTAAATAGGTCCAATACTCGTGTTTCTTTTTAAAATCTAAAATCCATCCATGAACGACTCTGAATGAAAGCTGCGAGATGCGAGCGTAATGACGTTGATTTTGCTTGCAAACTATTCCGCCAATTTGCCACCATCGACAATGAGCTCTGATTGGCTATGTCGAGGACACATGCGCTCTGATTGGCCAAGTCAAGAACACACGATGCAGTGATTGGTCCTAACTGTTCAAAATCAGTGACAAATCACTGACTAGTTTCGGAATCGGATTGCTCGGTATACTACTCTAAGGGATTGTTCCTCGATGACTGCGAGTAAGAACATAATTTATATCACTTTTGGAAATTATATAGTATCTGTATATATTTAGAACAAATAAAAGTATCGTTTTGTATTTCTTTACATACAACAATTAACTAAACCAAATGGTAACAGCTCCATACTTACTTTTTTCTCTTATAATTCACCATTATTGTGTCCAACATGTCCAATTTCTGTAATAAAATTTCTCTTCAAGTGGATAAGTGAACAATTAACTATGTATTTACTTACGTGTTCCGCGGCTAACTTGTGCTTGATAAGTTGTGTAAAATGGATATTTTAAAGTATCTGCTTTGTCGGCGCATGTGTAGTTATTCATACAATAGTCAGTGGACGGGTGATTTCATACTCTAGTGGATCTGAGTAACGCAAGAAATCTACCGCTCGGATGCACCGCGAGACCGCAGAAAATTGCGCTTTAAGTAAAGAGTACACGCACAAACTAATACCTACCTACCTATCTATATAGTATTGTGTAAGAATAAATATGCAACAATAATAGTACTGTCGCTTAATTAGTTTCTTGCCATAGTGTTCTCAGTTTAAGTTGGTTGGTTGTAGGTAAGGTACCATTTGGTAGAGTCAACTGTAACGTTCATTAGTGCCTTTTCAGGGCATATATATTTTTTATTTTGATTTATATGAGGGGAATGAATACCTTCTAATCTTCTTTTAGTATGTATTCATATATCAATACAGTATGAATTTCACTGATAACCTGTGATTTTATTCGTCTAATTTATTTCGTTATATCTATTATATAAAAATCAATGCCACTTTTCGTTGTAATTTTATAACTGAAGAACGGGCTTACCTATCCAAACCATATGTTTAGGCTTTGTTCGGACTATTTAGTAGATGGTTTATGTGAAGTTTGCACAAAATCGGTCGAGCGGTTCTTCATTTATCACATTTTTATTATTTCACTTTATACCTACGTAGCGAAGCACATATATAATATAATGGCCGCTAGTATAATATACAATTCAAATATTATTTCCATATCCCATTCGCAGAGACTAATATTTTCAATAAATTTCTACGAATCCTTATTTAAAATGAATATCCTCGTTCCTTACTAAGCGTTACCAAGTAGGTGCCAGTGACTCCGGTGTAACGCACGCGAAACTTTCGCTCGCCTGCACTCGAGTGGTGAGCACACGTGCAGATTATGGCTTTCAAAGGATTTTTTACAATAAAACATATGCCGCTTTTTGCTTAACCCACTTTAGGCTCGATTATAACCTTCTTACCTACATTTGCTTCGCTTTTTGTACAAATGAAGCCGACAAATGGTTACAGTACCGACCTAAGATTTAACTGCATTCATATGAATATTATTTTTTCTAAAATCTAACTAAACTATTGCAAAAGCAATATGAGGATATTATATTATATAATATATTTAAAGTAGTTTATTGATAATGTATTCGCTTGTTTGGCTTGAAGGTATGGCTCATATTATAATGACTAAATTACTCTATCAATTAGTTTTATGTGTTTGGCTTATATAATGAGATTCGTTTTGGCTATGCATGCTGTGAATCTATGAAATAAATAAATATATAATAAAAGAAAATACGAATTGAACGAGGCGATATCAAAAATTATCATCATATAGCTACTAAGGCCTGTATTATAGAACGAGATCAAAACTCAGATCAAGTGTCAAGAATAGATCGTGTATAATGAAAAAAAAAAACTAATATCATTGTTACAGGTTCCAAATTCAATTGTTTTAATCTCGACCCAAAACTTGACTTGATCATTGACATTCTACAATAAGGACATAAGAGTTATTGAAGGTAAACAAATTAGCTTGTTTTCTAATAATGACAATTGAAACAGGGTATAATACGATTACTCAGAACTATTCCTTCATACGTTGACACAACAAATATTATAAAAAATTAATGGTTCGTCCCCGACTGCAATACCTTATAAAATTCAAGTTATATTCTTAATTCTATAGATTACATAACTTGATTTCTCTTTTCAGTTAATTTTGTTTACGCAGTAGGAATAAAAGCGAAACCTGTTTATGAAGTTTAGCTTACAGCTGACCCTTAAATTAAGCACCCTGAAACATAGGTAGGGTACCCTGAAATGAACAATGGTAGCTACTATTAAAAATATCGCATTTTTTATAAGAATAGAATAGTTATGTGGTTCAGTATTGTGTACTGCAAGCCTGTTATAACTTTTACTTACGCAACCCCAACATTTTCAGCTCAGCTGTAGAGAAATTGCAGACAGTTTGGAATCAAAAGAAGTGGCAAAAAATATCCGCAGTGTATATCTATGGATCCTTAGTTTTTGTTTATCATTAGGTAGCACCACTATGGCTGAGATGGGTCACATATGGATCCGCAGGAAGGTCGCAGAATATCTCTACTTTTATGCAATAATATCAGGGCCATCACAAGACTAGATGAACATTTTTGTGTAAATAACGAATACCTTAGTAAAAATATAAATAAAATATTAAAAAAATAACCATTATCAGATTAACTATTATTATATTGTATATATTTCCGTATGTTGTTGTCGAAATAAAGTACTATTTTTTTTTATTCTTTACCTTTATTTCAAAGTAAATAACTTAATGTTGTGTGAAAAATAACCTAAAATAAATAATAAAATAAATATTGATATGAAAGTGATTGAGTGCTGAATAGTCTAAGAGCCAGCCCTGGAGATGTTTGCAGCGGGTCCCACGGTTGGTGTAACCGGAGTCGGGTGTCCGTGGCTTCCGTCCGGCTTTTAGCGCCATCTCATCGGTCACCGCGCCCCCATCCCAGTCCAACACATCCATCCTCGCACATATCGCGTCTACTCCCAGCCACCGATACCTACTCTCCTTTATATTATATACGATCAGAGTTGTTTGCCTTTGAAAGAAACCTGTAATGGCATGTGTAAAATCTTCAGAGAGAAATTAACTTGGCTGTGTGTAGGTGTCAGATAAAGGAAGATCCGGCGAGGTGGCTGGCGCAGGGCGCCTCCCGGGGTCATTAATATTAATTAGGCTCGGTGGTGCCGCCACCGGCCGCCGCTCAGACTCAATGCGCGGCTCTTTGCTTCTGACTCGCTGCGAAAATTAATTACTCGCAATCTTTATGTTCCAATTATAAAGGCCTTCGCAACAAATTAAATCTGTCCGGAGCAGGCTTCTTTTGAGAGAGGTTTCACTCTCTTTGTGGGCTTGATAAATGTTCTTTTACAAAAATTCTTTGAATTCAGCAAAATGTTGATATTTGACTTTTAATGCTTTTAATACTTTAAATTACGACTATCTGAAAGAAGTCTTAAAATATTAATGGTTTTTACGATGAAGTTATAACAACGAGGCGCAATTATTGTCGACGTAGGTACCTACCTACGTTATGATGTTACACTATGAATGGAAATGTATTTAATTGTATGTTATTTGCGATTCGCGGTTAGCGAATATAAAAACGAAACCGATTCAGAATCCAGCTTTTGCATAAACGTGTACACGACTTCCGCGTTTAAAGAGCAAAAACTAAATTTGGATGAAAAAACTACCAAGTTTCCCTTTCATCAAGAGGCAAAATATTTAACGGCCGTAACCGGATATCTTGGCGTAGCTCTTGGAAACAAAGAAAAAAACCACCAACGTGTTATTACGCGAAACCAACATTTAATAAGCCCATTTTTTATTTTGCATCGGTTTTGCTTATCCATTAATTCGTTCAGTGAGCAAAAAATACTTGGGTTTACCAACGCGGACGCCTGTACCACCCTGTACTATATTTGAATAGTTCCATGGCGCACCCATTGTTGTAGGAAGATGCGGAAATGGGATATTTTCTTTCGAGAGAAATATAATATTCGCCGGCTTTATGTTGACCCAATGCAAAGGTTTCTTCACAAGTTATAATTGCACAACCTCAGTAGGAGCTTGTTGCGAATACATTACTCAATCAAATAGCACACAATTGAAATAAAAGGTGATGTGTGAATAGAGTGTAATTATACTTTCTAATCACTTGCATAGCAGATCCTGTTTTTTTTTCATATGTAGTTATAGGATGCGAATCTCATCCGCGAGTGAACGTACATAAACAAAAGAGTCTACGACGAGTCTACGAAGTTGGTAAATCTTTTTTCTGCAATAACTTTATTGGTAAAACTGCACGTGTTTATACCTAGAATATTAATGTAACAATGTATTCAATAGCCACCGACCTTTGAATAACTCTTATGGCAAAAATCGCTATTGATATAATTTTGACTGACGTTACTCCCACACAATAGCAAATCTGTATTAAATGCTCTTTTTGAATCGAATGTTTTCCATGGCATTAGATTTAGTGTCATATTGGACAGGAAACGGTGATATTAAAAACCCCAAAAGGATCGGGATGTCACTTTTAGCGAAATTATGATACAATGGATTTTTTTAAAGAACGTACTTCATATTACTAAAATGATAATTTCTAAACACGTTTTATATACTCGTTATAATGTAATGGATGGTAGGTACGCTATAGCCAAGTGACAGACGCAATAGGATTTTGTAGATGATAGTAGGTATTTCTCTTTTTGAGAAATTAGCAAATATAACGATCAGGTTCATGTTAGCAAAAAATATAATCAATTTCCTGTCAGCAACTGACCATGCACAAGTGGATCGATCTGTGAGGAAAGATTAATGAATTTTGAATTAGTTACGTCCGAATTGAATTGAAATTGGACTTTTGAAATCGGAAGTGTGGAGTGCGTGTTGAATGGTGCAATATGTGATGGATAGTTGCGAAATACGGAAAAAAGTGCGTCCGCAAACTGCCCTGCAGCTGGCCTGCATTTTGGGTAATCCGATAATCATTTTTTACTTACTTTGAAGGTACGTAAACTTTTTATAATTGTTAAGGGTTTTTGTATAGCACACAGATTGGAAACATAATAATAGTATATAGGTTCCTACTTTTTTATTATTGAGGAAGGAATATTTTATTATTAAATTAGCAAGGAAATTATTGGATCAGAAACGATACTTCTAAGGACATTGAATGTTAAAAGATTTGAAAAGTTATATAAGCAAAGCATCTGAATAACGTACTCCTCAAAAATAGCAATGTACGCCTTATTCACGGTGTTAAGAGTATTGGAAATGGACCTCTCGATCGTTAGTAGGTACCCAGTTAGTTTTGCAGGCTGATTCGCGTATGAAGTCCGACGTCAAGTAAGAAGAGGGTTTGTTTGTAGTAAGAGGTTACGCAAGGGCTGTTCTGTAGATTGCGTCAAAGGTGTTGTCAGAGGCAGGAGCCGAGGGCTACAAAGGTCGGCTGTCGGCCACTCACGCCGCGTCAACATATCGGAAAGGATTTGCTATGTCCAAGAATTGAGGTCGCGTTCATAATAATTACTTAAAGTATTTATAGTAATTTATGTATGATATATTGAACTCTTTTTGGTTTTTAAATCAAAAGATAATTAATTATCTTAATTCGGTAGTCTGTGATTCTGTCATATTTTCACATTTATAATATCCTCTTGGTTACCTACTTTCTCTTTAACTGAATATTAATTTTGTCAAATTTGATCCATTGAAGAGACAGGTCTGTGCATTCTCTTAAAAAGCCTCATTCGTAGTAGCATCTCTAAAGCACTTTGCGGTCAACACACTGTCCAGGAATATTGAGCTCCTTGGAGTTGATGCTGTGATAGGTGTCTAGTTCCGACGATATTTGGAGAGTAAATCCAGATTAAAAGTGACTTCAAACCACTTCAGAGGCTGTAGCCATATAAATCGTATAGGTTAGGCCGTATATGAAATACTCACATCTTGGGACTGGCACATCTGTTTACTAGGTAGATTCAGCCGGTTCCTATTTCTAGAATGAGCAAGTTCTCGGGGAAAGACGGGCCAATTGAATTGTTGACGATCCTGAATATACTGGCAGGTTAGAACCTGACATTGGCAATCTCCTCTGTATTGGTGCCATAGGCCGTGGTGACTTCTACCATCAGGTGAACTTATATTTAACTAAGGTAACTTTTTATACCAAGGTAATTTTTATTATTCAAACAAATATTGCCAAATCAATATGTTTTTTTTTTCAGTGTGGTGACACCTTTATCTCCACAGGGCGTAAATTGCTTCAGCGCACCCTATTGAAAACATACTTAGATTTGTGGAGCTGTATGTATGTATACGTAACAACTTACCTTACTGTTATTTCATCAAGTACGAATGGTATTTATACGTAACAGATTAAAATTTACTCAAGTAATAGCACGTAGTTAAATCATTGCTATTGTTCTTATTTTTTACTAGCTGTCCACCGCGGTTTCATCCGCGTTCCCGGGATAAAAAGTAGCCTATTTCCTTCTCGATACCATAGGCTGAGTTGAGTACTCCGTTGAGTAGTTGAGGCGTCAGGCGTTACAAACAAACAAACTCACTTTCGCATTTATAATATTAAGTTGGGATTAGGATCTTAGGTATTAAAGGAAAAAATAAATATTAAATTGTAACCCCCTTATTCATAATCGTTTTTTAACTAAATCAGTGTGATAGTGTCCTCCGCAAGTCCTCCGGCTCACTCTTACTATCACCAAATGTCACGTGTCAGATAAAGACTTCAGAATTTTAGCTAATCAACTTTTGATAACTTTATTATGAATAAGGGGGTAAGTGTATAATATTCGTAAAAGAATATAAATACCATTAAAAATATGGACTAAAAATATTATATTAGAAAAACTTCAACCAATAACAGTGGTTATTTTTGGCAAGATACACATTTGTTTAAAAGGTCAAATGTTAAAAGTCTATTGTGCTCGCTTTTTATGCTTTATTTAAGTATCGAACATAAGAAATATAAAAAAATGACACTGAACGCGTGTTTCTTACGAAAGAACAGAAAAAATATATGCACTAAAAATTCAATCTTTTTTACAACAATTTTTCATAAAAGCTTTTATGCGAAGCTACACCTGGACGCAATATTGTTTGTTGCTCGATGTCCACGGGTCAAAAAATAATTCAATAGATATATCCATAGGATTCCCGTTACATAATCGCTGTGTAGGTCACTTTTTTATAGATATTTTTTTAAATAAATGGAAGAAAAAACGACATGTGCTCGACAAATTATGCATTTGGCTGCATCACAATGGCGCGTCGCCCGCCGCAGCACGAGTGCATATTATATTTTTTTAAATTGCGAATTGATGTCAAGCAAAGCACCTATTGTGTGGAGCCCAACGTGCGGTGTCTTCTTGCCACATAATGTGTTTTAACTTAAGCACATCATTATGTTAAACATTGAGTTGATGTTAAGATTGTGGTATTTCAAGTAACAATCATAGTCATCCATCATTTATCATGAACATAAGTTTTCGATTTCATCGACATACATTATTTATCTTTCCAAAGATTCAACAATTCTTGCATGGCTATTCTTGGTCAACAAAGTCTCTATGGCGTTCGACATGAAGTACCTACCTACCTAAGTGTATTTACTCTTTTCTCATTTATTTCACCATACATTTACCGCATATTTGAAATAAAGTTCACTTAACATATTCTTCCTGTTGAATCGATTATACTCCTGTAGCCATATTTAAACGATTTAAAGTTAAAAACATTTCCAGATATACCCGTTGATACCGGTCCTGTTATTATGTACTAGGTACCTAATGGGTAAGGGGAAACAAAATAAACATTTGATTTTATTCATGATCAACTCGAATAGATAAGCAACAGGACGCGTCCCTTGTTTGCACCAAACAAAGATCTTAACACGCCAAACGTTATCTTAAGTTTGCACAGGAACTTTACAAAAAATGTATGTCGATGTTATTTTTGAATTTGTGCAAGGCGTTTGACAGCGGACGAGATGAGTCGCGCACGTTACAAAAGGTGACAGCTCGGGCGACCGTGTGGAAGGAGTGCGCGACGTGGACCGGGGACACAAAGACCGCGAGACATTTGAAAGACGTTATGAATGGGGATGGAAAGAAGGAGTGATCGAGTAGTGTCCGCCGGGTAGCCGCGTGGCCGCCAGCCGCCCGCGCCCGACCCGCCGCCGCCTGGACCGCACTCTGTATGCTCACAATACCTACATGATAGCATTAATCCTTTGTGAAAGGAAAATGCCGGGAGCGGTTACAAATGAACGCTTTACATAATACACATAATATGGTGATCGCTCAGGACATTATAAGGATTCCGACGCTGATATAGAGAAGCAATATAGTCTTATCTAGCTGCTGGAACATTGATTATATGTTTTGTGGGCGTAGGTATTGGTGCCGATTTCGTTGTAAATCGCACTAAACTAATGTTAGTCACATCACATCTCTTTCTTAAAAACATTATTGAAAAAGCATAGAACATATATTTAAAACTGTCAAATTAGTCTTTGCCGACATTTGGGGGTATTTAAACGTAACCGCGATAGATGGTGGCTAACTTTATATTGAAAACAAACATTGGATATAATTTGACAGGACGAAAATTCTTCAAAAAAAATTCAAATTCAAAATCATCTATTCAAATAGACCTTCGCAGGCACTTACGAAAAGTCTTACTCTGTCTAATACGGGTTCGGAAGGTTGCATTTGCTGAGAAGAGCCGGCAATAAACAAAATAATAATATCTTACATCCTTTTCTTATGTTCTTTATTAGCAATAGACATAGTGAGACTAAATTAGTTTAGTTGTAAAAAACAGAATCAGCACCATTGTATTTAATTAGTACCTATTGTCATCATCATCATCATCAGCCTATAATGTCCCACTGCTGAGCACTGGCCTCCTTTCACAAATGAGGGTGAAAGGGAATGGGCAGATACTCCACCACGCGTGCCCACTGCGGATCGGTGGAGGTAGGCTAGTGGTCAACCTACTGTTGGAATTTTTCAAGCCGCCTAGGAGGCATCCAACTAGCTTAACGACTATCACAATTAAGTGATAACCGGGACCAACGGCTTTACGTGCCTTCCGAAGCACGGAAACGCTCGATTTGAAATACCACTAGACGGTCACCCATCCAGGTACCGACCACGACAGACGTAGCTTAACTTTGCCGATCGATTTAGAACGGCTAATCATGCTACACCACGAGCGCTTCACCTATTGTGAGCTTTGATAATTCGATAATTTGTGAATTTATCAATTAGGAACTATTATTATTATAGAGGATAATATTAAATTATTATTTTTTTTAATTAATTTGATATGTCAAAGGCCACAGCTTCCTTATTTTTATAATTTATTATCATTTTATTAGATATATTCTAATTCTAAAAATTCCTTATTGCTGTTAGGTTACCCAAAGTAAAGCGAACTAAACAAATCTCTTGTGTGCGCAATGTACAAATAATTCCTAAATAAACTGGAGGACGATCCTTATCAAAATTAGGTTTTCTTCCGGAGAGAAAGTCGGTTCAAGGAAGGCTACAGAACCCTAACGGGTACAAAACACCTACTTATGTTACCTATGTATATATAACAGTGTTTTGTCTGCAGGCATATGAACACGTAACCGGTCGTAATGTTCAGTTGGGGGAAAACATAAATCCAGCTTTAGCGTTGAAATAAAAAGAGGAGTTCTGTAAGTGGGATAGTGTAGGATATAATTCACATTTATGCGGAGCGGCCGACGGTGCGTATCGAGTCGCCGGAATAGTTCGCAAGGACAATTCTCTCCCAGAGAAAAAGGGAATTATTCATCACACCCGGAAGGGGAGAGTCCGTGACGCAAGCATAGAATAGCCACCTGCTGTTATATGAACGTCCTATCTACTTCGCACTGAAACCCGTAATTTAAACTGTGCTAAGTTAGACATAGAGTTTACATTTGAGCGACACCAACAACGTGTCCGACTATTTCATCGATTCCGGGGGTCCAGTTGACTGTTGCCAGTTGCAGAATCAAAAGTTTAAACGGCCGTCGAGAACAAAGGGCGTTCGGACAGGGCTCCGCGGCCTGGGATAAATATTCAATGCGAATCCTTTGGAGGCGATATTTTATACTTTATTTTTGTTAGATTGTCGCTGGCTCTCACCTGCGCGATGAAGCGAAGTAATATCATGAAAATTGTCCATAAGAATTTTATATGATACGGTACTGGGGTTAGAAGCATAACTAACCTTTGTATTTTGTGATTTCATTCATAAATTAAATTATTTGAGATTTTTCGAGAATTATTATTTCAACTCATTATGTAGCTATGATTTAATTATAACAAGCACATTTTATTATTGCCCTACTGGTGTGTGAGTAGAGACTTAATTTTTCTTTATTTATACCGAAAAACTCTGCATTTTTTTACATCATTGCATTTAAAATAATATAAATTTTAGCTACACAAAATACAATTAAATTAAGTATTGCAAGTATTTGTGACAAACTTTCCTGTTACAATAAAAAAAAAAACTACCAGCAAATAGTATAGTTGAATTTTTGCCACAAAAACGTATTAATTAGTAAAACCGTTTTAATTTATAAGTAGGTAACACTGACTTTCATTCAAACGTCAATCTACGCAAACAAGTTTGTAATCAATCACAAGATTGTAATAAACGTTACCTATTGATTCTTGATCAACCGCCCTTCTATTATACTAAAGGAAAACCAGATTTTGTGCAAAGTTTACCCAAAAGTTTACATTAAAATCACACACAAATAAAAAAAACAGGATAAAATTCCAGTTCATTGTATTCGATTGATTCGTAACGGCCGAGCGCGCAATAATGTGAATGAAATATTCACGATTTTTATAATTTCGGCGTTAGCGCACATCTGTCGTTCACACGGAAGGGAAGGACTCTATTGTATGTCAAAATTTACTAGATATTGGACAATCTTGTTAAGTTACATTTGCTTAACCTTTGCATAATGTAAAATGACCAAAAACAACGCGTTCTATTTTCTTTGCTCAGACACCGGCAATGCGGTACACTTTTTGCCACCATATTTTGCTCCAAATAAGAAGCAAGCATTCAATAAGTAGAGACGGCCTTGCTTTTTTATGGGATATTTATTTATTTTTCTCGGCATCCGACGCCTATTGTCTTTAATTGTTAACTGCTGCTGCAAAAAGTTTTGCAAGGTTTTATCTGCAATGATACAATACGTCCAGCACTATGTCATAAAAGCGGGTTGTGTTGTGCCCCAATTTGCGAAACTAGTCTTAAATTTGTTTTGTTTCTGTTAACAACGCAATAGGACAAATGACTTGCGCATGTCGGAACACTTTGTGATCTACTCTTTTGTTAACTTTCGCTTTTAATTTTAGTTTTATGACATCAATGTTAAATACTAGTTTAAGTCGTTACTTAGTAAGGGAGTATATGTCATAAACATTCCAATACTTTTTGCTACTAAATATTGCAGGGAAAATGAAAGTTAAGTTTGCGTTTTAATTGAGCTTAGAAACTCACTTATTATGAATAAAGCCTCCACTCTAAAAGAATCAAAAAATTAAGGTTCCTAAACTTATCACATATTTACATTATGTAGTTATAAAAGTAAATAGAAAGAAAGAAATAAATAAAGACTTATTAACAGCAAGCAAATTAAAACAAAAAAGCAACAAACACAGTAAGATTTAAAACTACATGAACATCTCGCATATCAAGATATCGTTATCAATGACAACTTATCAACAACAAAGAATAGCGAAAGGGTTCTCCACAGCCATTAAGAACGTGGAATGTAGAAAGGGTTTCTTTCTGTTTTATTATAGTTAGTGTTGAATAAGGATTGGAAACAATACTCGTTTGTGCGAATGACGCTCGTGGAATAAAAGGAAAGTAAAAGTGTTTGGCAAAATCCTTTTATTTTGAAGTAATGTGATGCGTCCTTGAATTCTCCTTGGCAAGGCTTAATTGTGGTTTCACGTCACAAAGAGTTGGCTCCTTTGAAGAGCGCGTCAGAGAGGGCAGAGTGTTTTGCCTAGCCTGCTCCGTTAAGTCTCTTCGAATATACATAACAAAGAAATATATAAGCTCAGTTCGCTATATTTACTTACTAAACTTTATACAAGTTATAACTATGGGCTAGACAATTTATTTCTCTATTCTTTTTTATACCAAATCAGGTAAATAGTTGATATGCTTCCAGCTGGTTCCCAGTAATGTAGGAATAAATTATTTTTTTTCAAATAATCTCACCACACAAATGAATTAAGTAATGAATAAATACTCTTTTATTTAAGTCTACAGTAAAAACCTATAAATTGGATTCAATGTGGTAAAGAAAAGTTATTTCACCTAAACTAATATAATAAATCAACAGTTCTGTGGCGATGCGATCTTTAAACATAGTTTTTTTGCTTTTCGGTGATATTTGCCTTAATTAACGACAGCGTGTTGATTACGATAAGATCAAGCGCAAACACCTGCCGATGGCAAACTTAATTATTTATCTGCGAATAATAAAGGACAAAGATCTTGTTGTTGCCCAATTTATAGATACCCTAGTAAAACATGACGAGGCCCTGCTCCCGAAAGCGAGGCAAGGTGCGACGGCGTGTGCGAGATAACAGAACTAAACATTCTGCTAAATAAGGATGATGCACTACAACGAAACGAGACGGCGACTTACTTTTTTATCTAAAAAACTTCCATGCACATATTTTTGAGCCAAACCATATAGACGTTAACACAAAAACAATAGAGTTCGTTTTTGAAAAGCAGATCTGGGCACGCGACAACAGCAGCAGGTGGAAGCAATGCGCTTAAAAAACTAACAATCTTTTTAGCCGTGCATTGTGAAGGAACTGTGTCTTGGCTTTTGTTTGATTTATTATTATAAAAATAGCTTTAGATTTACTTGAAGTACTATAAAATATGGGATCAACTAGAGTTGTAAGTTACTTTCATGGTCTTTTCACACGTATGGTGATATATATAGGTAGGTTATATATCACTAAAGTAATTAATAATGTGTAGGTACTACTGTTTCTGTTCTGCCTTTTTCTATTACGACTTAATTTTTATTCATTTTTTTATCCTGGGACATTCCTCACATATGGTCATCTGATCCCAAACTAAGCAGAGCTTGTACTATTGAAACCAGATAACTGATATAATACATATAGTTACTATTTTTTTGTTTGTAAATACATACTTAATATACATAATTACACCCAGACTCAGGACATATAGACATGTTCACGCTCACAAATGCATATCCTGTGTGGGAATCGAACCCACGACCTGCGGCGCGTTAGGTGGAAACTTAACCAGAGTCTTCTTAACCAACCGCGCCAGCTGGCCCGTCAATTCCGATTCGATCAAAGTCAAAGTCAAAGCCATTTATTCAATTTAGGCCCTGGAAGGGCACCTATGAAGGTCAAAGCTACTGAAGTTACCGCCAGTTCGTAAGTCGGCCTTCAACTGAGAAGAACAGGCAAGAAACTCAGCAAGGTTTTTTTTTTTAAATATTGACTTTTTTTTTTTTGACAATCTGACTATATTGGCTATTTTTTTAAGTTTCATTCTCTTAAATTTTTTTTCACGCTGTGTAATTAATTATGGTTTATTGTAATTAATGAGTGAAACATGAACTCGGTCTGTATACTACTTTACAAAATATAAATTTAAGGACATGTTTTTTACTGTGTTTAGGCCAGTGTTTGATCGCAATCTCGTCATGGTAAGTGGTGATGTGGTTGAAGGTGGTAAGTACACAAATCCTAGAAGGAAATGGCTCTCAAGTGCAGCTGTCGGAACACCGATAGGTGCTATGGGTTCCTTACGATGTTTCCCTTCACCAAGAGCTCAAGCTTATTGTAAGATTCAAACCCGGGACCTTCATCTCGACATCCAATACACTTGGCAGGCACTACCACTGGGCTATCTTCGCCTTAACCACGTTGTGTAATTCAATGTTAGTATTTGTATCTCTTCTTTTCCCCAAAACATTTTAACAGTAAAGGTGCCAAAGACAAGCTCTCATGATACGCCAGTTGTGAAACAGAAAATCCTATTAATAGTGTCATGTAGTTCCTCAGTTACTCGTTTATCTATGTGTTTCCGTGCGTCTCTTCGGGATAAAAAGCGAGTCGCGGCGTGGCGAGGGCGCGGGCAGGGGGCGCGCGGCGCGTGCTCACTAAAATGGTAAAAATAGTAAAGTGGTAAAAATAGCGGTAGCTGTACAATAAAAACGCTTAATTTACGCGGTCCGCCGCCGTGTCCCGACACTTATGCTTTTTATGCGTGTTGTCTTTGAGCTAATAATTGCCTCGAGACTGCTATATACGAAGGATAAACGTTGCTGGCAGTTCTATTAAATGAGTAACAGCTAGCAATTTACTTACTTATACTAATCAATATGATTGTAGTTAGTAATGTAGGTACTTTGTGCCTGTAATTAAAATTTTTATCACTAAGTTGAATTCGGACAGGTCTATTCACTAACCATTTCGCAACAAATTCGTTGATTTAACTCGTTATTAATTGATTATAATGTATGATTATTTAAATTCCTCAGCTTGCTTAAATTGAAATTAATAACTAGACAAGTTGCTTAAATTATGTGGTGATTAGTTACTTGAATGTTGTGTTATACATTGTGTGTTTAACCAATTACAGTAACGAGAAAAAATATCAGAATATAGAGTCACACAAGATATCAGGATTATTATGTACCTTTGTGCCTGTAATTAAAATCATTATTATCATTTGAGTTCGGACAGGTCTATTCACTAACTATTTCGCAACAAATTCATTGATTTAACTCGTTATTAATTGATTATAATGTATGATTGTTGAAATTCCTCAGCTTGCTTAAATTGAAATTAATAACTAGACAAGTTGCTTAAATTATGCAGTGATTAGTTACTTCAATGTTGTGTTATACATTGTGTGTTTAGCCAATTACAGCAACAAGAAAAAATATCAGAATATAGAGTCATAGAAGACATCAGGATTATTAAGTAAATGTGTATGATTTTTAGTAAATCATGTGACGACAAGCTGGGTATAGTTATATTATAGTGAGGTCAAAAAATTAAATATTTTGCTTTGTTTTTTAAAACACTTTTTATAATTACTCGTAGACTTCCTACATATATTTTTTTATTTTTTTGCACTTTTTGAGGCTGGGTAAGCTGTGTTTTAGCCGAGAATAGTATAAAATAGCTAACTAACAAGTGGAGGTTAATTAAAGTTTATTTTTATTTAAAGTGTCGATAGTTTATAAACGTATTCATAAAAAAAATACTTTGAGAAGTGTCAGTCTGCTGTTGTACATAAAGTAGATAACACTCATGTTTATTATCGGATATAATTATAATTCATTACCTATGGAAGCACAGATAATACATAAATCCAAGTAGGCATGTTCTCAAATTAGTTGTAGTCAAAGAAAACGCCGCCCGCCCGCCCCGCACGGGAGCCGCTCGTAAAACATAAAAAGTGCTTATGTGGCGCTCGCTTCTGAGGGCTAAAAAACGAACGTCAGGAAGGAACATAATGTAGTAGCAGCCATAAAAAGAGAATGCATTGCATGCACGTGGAGTGCACCGGTGGTGGTGCGGGGTGCGGTGGGGGGGGGATGTCGCGCGGGGAGGGGCGTGGGGGTGTGTTTACAGCGGAGGGGCGGCCGGCCGGCGCTCGCCGCTCGCCGCCACCGCCAGTGTTGTGGTAGGTCACGAGCAGCGCGCTCGCATCGCGCACAAAGATCATTCACAATCGCGACTTCGCGCCGACATAACATGTAATCGGCTTTAAAACGATATTGCAATCTATTATTTTTCGCTAAATCTTAAGAGACTTACACGTACAAACATCGAGCTTCTCTCGATAGACTTTAAAGTGGTGCAAATAAATGCATTTTCCGTGAAACTGGTGTGAGATGGCCCTGTCGCTGCAGTCGACGCAGAATTCCAGAGGTTCGTGGAGATTTTTGTTTTGGATGTTTGCGGTCTTCGGATCGCTGAATCTGCAGGAAGTGCATGTGTGTAGAAAAGTTTTGAAAGTTAGCGGCGCGCGACATGCGTGGAGCGAGCGCCACGATTGGCTGTAGCCGCGCCGCGGTTCTCGCACACATGTTTATTTGCATTTGAAGCAAGCTCTTGCAGATTCAGTGAACCGTAGCGTAGCGTAGGCGGTAGAGAGCGCGTAGCGGTGTGCTACGGCTCCGCTACGAGGCGTAGCACGCGTCTACGACACTCACATTATGGATGAATCTTGTGCTTTTGAGTTATATTATTGTGAAATGTAAACTGTAAGTAAAACCATGACTTATTTTGTTTTATATATATACTTAAAAAAGACATCTTACAATGCTCAATTTAATATTTTAAAAAATCTATATGTAAAATTATGGATATATTTAATTTAAAAACTTGCTTTTTTTTTGCTTCATGTGTAAGAGATTGGTTAAAAGTATGATTGTTTGAAATGTTATAGTTAATAACATTACGGCTTCATTTGAATATGAGTATGAGAGAGAGAGACTCTTGATGTATGAAAACTATTTAATTTGCGGTTAATACTATGATTTAACAACAAGTAAATAAAAGTTTTATATCACAAAAAAATACTGTAACTTTATAGATCGTTTGTACCCAAATAATTTCAATTTTGTTTCGTAGCATCTTAGCACTTTCTTGTTTAAAAACCTCTATATTTTATAATATCATCTCGTATGTTTGTAAATTATGAAACAATGTGTATATATCGTAGTAGTTATATTTATTAGAAATGCAAACAAGTCATTACATCGCATCACCTAAATTATAATTTAATTACTTTTTGTAAATGACGCGTAATGGACGAGTTAGGTCGATTATTATCAATTTAGAATAATTAATTGAGGATGACGAATGGTCTAATTACAATACGGAATGTAAATTCAATGGCTAATTTGTAACAAACAATGCTAATATTTATCAAAATACTTTCACTACTATTGAATGTGTCCTAAAAGCGTCAATATGTAACAAGTAAACGAACTCACATAAGAGTGGAATAATATTGGTAATGATAAGGAAATTAATATAATTATAGACTTGCTCCCCCTTATTACAAAACATGGTTTAAAGCAAAGCCAGGTTTTACTGTCATTGGTCACTTTCTAACGTCATATAATAAAAAGGGACGAGGCTATTTTAAAACCTGGTTTTCCTTTAAACCATGTTTTGTAATAAGGTGCGCTGAGTTTCTTGCCGTAGTCTTCTCAGTTCAAGTTGTATTTGGAACCGGTGTAGAGTCATGTGCTTATCAGGGCCTAAATTTAAAAAATGCTTTTTGAATTTGATTTGATAAGGTATATGTTTAGACATAATAACATTCTTTAACAACTATTTTTTTTAAATACGATAAAAGTAAATGCGGAAGCTAGGATACATAAAACTGTAATATATATTACAGTTTTATGCATTATAAATCAAAAATATTAATTGTAAGAATAAATCATACCTACCCTACCTACCAAATACCATTCCTACTCAAAGAAAATATAAGTATACAATGAATATATAACTAGTAGTTATTTTAGTACTTCGTCTTTAAAGACTAATTCTAGCTTCGTATTAAGGAAGCCCCATTAAATTCGGCGCGTGTATTGCGCTTAACCCTAAATCGCCGAAACCGTAG
Organism: Achlya flavicornis; assembly: GCA_947623365.1. Taxonomy (NCBI): domain Eukaryota; kingdom Metazoa; phylum Arthropoda; class Insecta; order Lepidoptera; family Drepanidae; genus Achlya; species Achlya flavicornis. The sequence continues at coordinate 11,280,205 of OX392473.1, read as the reverse complement.
CAACTCTGTAATCTGTGCGAGTGTGTACTTACGTACCTACTTAACTATAGTGGCAGGTTAATCCCATTATATGGCGCTCACATGAATTAGGTCCCCAAGGATACTCTAGTTACTGTTGCCTGATATCATTTTAACTCGTTCGATTTTTCCTATCTATCAGCTATTTGCAATAAGGTCCAATTTGCTTAGAATTATGCGTAGAGATAAGATCAAGTCATACATTCATATTTTTAATTAATCAAACTCATCGTGGGGAACAGAATCCAATGCATGTTTGATTCTTTTTCCATTTTTTCAAAGAATATCTAGCTGTTCCCAATTACTAAATATAATAAAATATGTAAATAACTGTAAAAATGGGATTTGTTTTTATTTAGTTATAAAAAATATAGGTAGTAGATAATTAATTAGATGCCTAAATAAATACTAAGCATAACCTCTAACATTTATAAATTGTAGATACTTAGGAGTTAGGTACCTAATATCTTGGAAGCCGTATAGTTAAGTACATAAAAATAGCCATTTCTGTGAAGCCGGTATCGACAAGTATAGCGTTTGCCATTAAAGAGTTTTCAAAGTTAAGAATGTACAGAGAAACCAAATACAGAAGCAATACTTCAACAATAAGGATGCCATTGACACGTCCGTTATAGGCTGAACCCTTGCACAATAATGAGTTATGGAGTGGCAGCCGCAGGCGACTCCATAAAAGTATTGAATATGGGTTATTGACAAATATTTATGGCGTATAAAGAAGGGATAATTACAACTCTTTAGCACATAAAAAGCTGCGCGCGGAAGGGTGCGGCGCGTTGTAAAAATTTATCACCAACATTGTCACCCGACGGGCCCGACCGACTAATAAAAACGATTATGATGCTGAGCTATTACAAAAAATATATAATATGTGTTCATTGGTATTTATTAATCGCTGATTTTATTTCATGTCACAGTGATTATATCATTACGAGAATTAACGCTCCATCACATTTTTATATGTAAATTGGAGATAAAGTTAAATATTGACAATGAATGTACACAGAAACTATTAATTTAAAAGTGAAAATACTCTGCTATGAGTACAGCCAACACCATGGATCATGGAATCCATGTGGTGATTAAATCATCATCATAATGTAGGTACTTATATGTGTTTTGTATATAGAAAACAACCCTAACTGTTCTGAGATATAAATAATATCGACTTAACTCTCATGGAGACAAAAATGTTTAACTAGATCACTCCCACTAGTTACTGCCTCATCATCAAAGGACAAAAAAACATAATATATGGGCCGAATATCAAATCTCGTTACAGGCTGAACGGCTATAATATTTACTTGCTTAAACTTTTACATTAAGCCTGTTATTATAAGTCTGATCACATCACGAGTGCGGTTCGCTGTTCGTCCTCGAAACAGTGAGAGGAATGTTATTAAAAAGTTATGGGATAAGCCGGTGCTACGTGCCGCTCGCGGCGCTCCGCCTAATCACAAACTTTAAAATTATCTTATGCTAGATACTTCGCACATTTATCATCACCCGCCGCTTTGACGCGTCGACTGTCAAGCATCGAAATCGAGTGTCGCCGAGATCGAACTCATAAAAATGTTCACACGTCTGTAGAAATCCTTCTGAAAACTGATTCAATTTAATATGGAAGCGGTACCTACTCATAGACGACAAAATATTTTGCCTTTTTCAATTAAGCGCGATGGCTGAGTCCGAGACTCGACCGAGAATTAATTCCACGGCTAAGTAGATAATGTAAGAAGCTCCCTCCTCATGCCGCCTCTTCACGCCTGGAGGAGAACTTTCAATTATGATTTTGTCTAATTTTAATTAAGTGCTCTCAAAAAGGCTTTTCTTCAACGAAATTAATATTTTAATATAATTTGGGCGGAGCGGGCAGGCGGAGTTTGCCGCTCGAGGAATAATTAATTCCATTATATAGGTAAGTGGTCCGGTCGCTCCCGGCCCCCTTACACCTCCGTCTCCTGCGCGCTCACTGACACTATAAACTGGTCTCATAACTTGATTGCTTTTCATAAAGGTCTCTCGAATTCATTACTAGTTTAGTTTTTTATGTTATTTTATTATTTGAGAGTAGCAGATAAAAAGAGATTATAATAATTTAACAAGTTGTATTCGTTGTGAGACAAGATAGAAATGCGTAGTTTAGGTGCTGCTAGCGTCAACAATTTGCGCAACAGGTCGGGGCGGAAGCGACCTGCAGCGGCGTGATTGCGACCAAATGTTTCCTCCGCAGCGTCTGGTTCAGTTTTTGCCGTATTTTTTACCCTCTCTCTCACTGATAAGTATGCTATCGATAGGTTCGAAAGCGTTGTTTGTTTAGGTCGTGACTACCTATATAACTTGTAACGGAAGTGATCGCAACCAAGCAGTTACTAAACTCGCGTAACTTCCACTTAACCTTACCTTCCATCTAATGATGAAAATTAATAAAGAAATAATAGTTTTAATTAATAATAATATGGGCTGCGTACTTAAAATACATATATAAACAATTTCTTTTTTGTTCTGCAGGTGTTTCGGTAAGGCCGCTGTCAACTATGCGTCAGGAATCTCTGCCGATGTTAGCAGAGAGGCTTTTGGCAACACGGGCAGCAGCGCTGGTCGCAGGCTTGCCAGCACAGCTGTACTCCGGCGCTCTACTGGCAGCGTGGCCACCTTCACCACCGGCACCCTTGCTGCCGCCACCGGAACTCGAGCGAGCTCGGAAACGCCGCCGTACTCCGAAACTCGATGAAACATCCACAACCGCTCCCCCATCTCCACCGTCCTCCGGCTCTTCACCTGGTGCGGCCGATCCTCCTCGAGATAAGCTATTTACTTGCAAGGTCTGCTCTCGTTCATTTGGCTACAAGCACGTATTGCAGAACCATGAGCGCACTCACACGGGCGAGAAGCCTTTCGAATGTGGCGAGTGTCACAAGCGGTTCACACGCGACCATCACCTTAAGACGCATCTGCGACTCCATACCGGTGAGAAGCCCTACAGCTGTCCACATTGCCCGCGGCACTTCGTCCAAGTCGCCAATCTACGGCGTCATCTTCGCGTTCACACTGGTGAGCGACCATATGCGTGCGCGCGCTGTCCAGCTCGTTTCTCCGATTCCAACCAGCTAAAAGCACACGCATTAGTTCATGAGGGCGATGCACCTTTCGCATGTCGATGCGGTGCCAGGTTTAGACGACGACAAGCGGCTGCGTTGCATCGATGCTCCGGCACCGGTTGCCAACCAGACACTCCGAGTCCACCCGTGTCGGCCGCCCCCGACTGGCGCTGGGACGAGTGGCCAGAACAGACGGAGCCCGAAGACCTGTCCCTCCCGCGAAGGCCGGCCACGCCGGACTCGCCCACCGACCTGCGCATGCACTCCGCGTAGTCGTCGCGCGCCTCGCTCCACGCGCCGCTGAGCCGGTATACGAGTTCCTCCTGCGTAGACCCTTTGCCGCCGCCAGCCCGCCGACTCCGATGCCGACGGTCACAGGCTCGCTCGTCAGATTGTTTTTTGACTTAGTACCATAACTCTATATGATTCTATGCAAATTTCTTTCAACATTAACAATTAGTCCCGCACCACTGCACATTGCAACGGTCAGTTTTTCTAGGTTTTCGTTTTTGTTTTCTCCGTAATGCTGCTGACGTAGTCTCGTTAGGTAGTTGGCCATTCTTTTTTTACGATTTTGCATTTGCAATGTTCGCCATAAAAAGTACTTTTTTAGCCCTGTTACAGTTTAAAACTTTATTGTCGTACCATTTGCATAATCGCAAGGCGAGGTGAGGCAAAAACGCACCCGTTTTGTTCTTTTGTACAAACGAAACTTGCCAAACACCTAAAGAATATATTGCACAAAAGATATTTTTTTGATTTATTGGCTTACACTATTGTTTTGCGATGTGAAACAAAAACATTTTTGTTATGCTTGACGATTATTGATTTTCAATCGATGTCCTCCCTCGCGCTTAACGAACGGAAACTAGAAAACGGTTGAGCCTGAGAAGGCCACGACATTGACTTATTGTTTCGGTGACAAAAGCTAGTTTAAAATCAGTACAATTATTGAGCAATAATATCGAGTTCCAGTGAACAAAGGCGTGAATCATTGTGTGCACCCTGATCCGCCGCGTTATAACTGGTTCCTAATCACCCTTATTATAGCACAATAACCTCAAGACTTCTCTCAAAGATTTGTATGCGATTGAATGTTTTCATCAAATAAATTTGCTTGGCGGAAAGCTCGTTCTACGTAATCGATACTATTTTCACATACGTTATGAGGGCTGTTTGTTTGGAATGAATGGACCAGCTACAGTCATGGTACCTACTGTCGATCAGTCTGACGAGCGCGCCCGCGTCGCGGCCGCCGGCGAAGGACGGGCCGACCGGGCGCAATGTGCTTCTGTAAATAATGCTCTATCTCTTAAAAAAATATTTATTATTTATCAATTAGTTCGTAGTGTTTCTGTAAGCTTACGGTATTTTAACCGTAATTAAAGTGGTTATTGTTAATATTCTATACGTGTATATAAAATGTAATTATACAATTGTGGACCGTTGTGGAGGATTGGGTATCCCTTAATAGATTTTGATACCCGAGCATCCCAGCAGGCTGTGCTGTATTGATTTTGAAACATAGAGTCTACATAGGTATGTGTTAAAATAAAAATAAATCGGGCCATGTACTCTTTGAATTGATATCTGGTAGCCAAACAATTATTTCCGTATAGTTTTAAGACAAGAGTCATAATATTAAATGTGGAAGTTGTAAATAATGTTAGAATAGTGGTGTAATAATTCGCAGCGCACATGGCCCGTGCGTTATTTGTATAAAGCCACCGTGTGGTGCCGTTTGTTGAGACGGGATTTGTGTATTGAGCATAATTGCAATTTGTTCTACGGGTATTAGTTTCCTATTAGATGTAGTGTGTTTATTTTATTCGTTTTTGGTATAATTTAATAATATAGTAGATGTTCTGAATGTCTTAGCGCACATGATTAATGACTATTGTATGTATTTATAATCAATACTGATCGTTGATTTATTATTATTTTATTTCTTTAGTCGTAAGATTTCGGAACTTAGGGTTTTCTTAGTGAATCTAAGTAAAGTAAGCATACGAAATATTTTTTTCCAAAGAAATTATTGGTACAAATATTAAATGTGTACAAATTAAATAATACGTTCGTTTAGAAATCGTAATTTCATGTTGCAATGTTGTACTATAATGGTAGTTAGTGTAATATATAAGGCGACGACGCCATTATCTACCTCATTCGAATACGATATACTGCGCCAGGGTAAAGAGCCAAAGTTCTTGGAATATTTTCTATAGTTTATCTCTGTTTGAGATAACGTTAATACAAACCTCAGGATTCCGTGGATATACCTGCTGGGGTACAAGTAATGTCAAATGGCAAATACTTTTGAGACTGATTTTTATTATTTTATTTATGATTTGCGATAGTATTCAGATACATAGATAGTTAGTTTGACGTAGAAGGCGACATTATTGTTTAGGTCTATATCTCTGTTCGTGTTATTGATTTGAAGTATGCGAATACTACGCAATGTGGAGATTATAGTACCTACGTAGCTTCTAATGTAGTATAACCAGGTTTGCAATCAATTTAAGTTCCTATATAATTAACAATCCTTTTAAATGTACCTATGTTGTTTTGCCTATTATTGTTTTTATTAATTAGTTAGCGACTTACGTACCTATTAGTTTCAGTGCCATTAGTTCACATCAGGCCTTCCCGAGGGTTAATTAAGACTTAGCTAAGATATTATCGACATTTAAATACATTTAATTTTCACATAAAAGTAAGGAACGGCCATTAACTGATCTACCTCATGCTCGGAAGTAATGATACAGGTATTAATTGCTTTGATTAACAGTCAAACTTGATTTCTAGCTGTACCTACCTATTTGTACAAAATATTAAGATAAATGTGACATAACTACGATACGATGAATATATGTATTTCTTTATCAATGTCCAGTACATAACTATTATAATAAAGAGATGTTTGTTATTTATGTAACTTTTTTTATTTTATGACAACCCTTGATTATTACTCAAATATGCTTGCACAGAGCAATCGAGCGTGGGTAATATGAGATGGAAATAATTTGAATAGTATTGACACAAAGATGTTGTTCTTTAGTTCATTCGGTTCTTCTCTACGTAAAGAGGAGACGACCGGATATATAAATAAAACTACTTGTAACTTGTTAAATAATGTCATAAGAACAAATAAATTACTTATACATGAAGCCATATTCAGTAACACAAGGATTTTGGGGATTATTTTAGTCATGCAAAGTTTTAATGAACGCGTATAAGGACAATCAGCAAAGCATTGGCTAAAAGAGAGTTTATTACATGAAAATGAAATTAATCAATTTACCAATACATATAATTTTCTTACGGACTCTCAACCCAAAAATATAATAAAACCAGTTTCTTTCAAGTAAGACATTTACCTCTATACGGACGGGTATATAGGAGTAGAGTGTGTAATTTATCTAAGATCGCCCTTAAGTAATGAGTTGTCTCACCAATATTACGACAGTTCCCTTGTAATATCAACGTGGATACACAGACACACACGCACACTGATGCACATACTAGTGTAATAGCCACCCCAGACTTGTGCTCGATTCGACCGAGCTTGATGCGGAGGCTACCGACTACTGCGTGTGATTTAATGACCAAATTAACTAGGAACTTCTCTTTATAATTGAGAAAATAGTATGACGATGACATACATTGATATTTGTAAATTTTTAACATGTTAGATTCCGAGTCATATCTAATCCAGATTTTAATAAAAAGATTAATTAAGCTACGAGTACGCGACTAATAGATTAATAATATGAAGTACGAATACCATACAATTCACAATAATATATAATTTTTCATAGCGTTTTTCCTTTGTTAGTTACTAAGACTTCGTAATAAATATGGAAACGAAAATTAATTGTGTAGATAATCTATAACCGTAGAAATTATCTACACAAAATATATAATAACATACACAAAAGGAAAGCTCATTAAATAAATTGAGAATATACCTAATTTAAAACAAGAATATACATTAATTTGCGAGTTATTAATTCCATCCACGAATAAATATAATTTATAGCAATAAGGTCAACTCGCTTGTAGTACGTAAAATTCGTAGCATCAAATAATGTTATCATTATTTATTAAGTATAAATAATATAATAAAGCGGAAGCGTTTTTTTGTTTGTTTGTTTAAACGGGCTAATCTCTGGAACTACAAGTCGGATTCGAAACATTCTTTGACTAATAGGAAGTTACATCATCCCAGAGTATTTATTATAGGCTACCGCGGGTAAAACCGAGCGAGACAGCTAGGTAATTATAAAGGCTGATTTTATTTATTTATGAAATGCTAATAAAAACAATATTTCAATTAGGGAATTTTATTTCAAAAAAGTACAACTTACGGGTTGATTGTAGATGCGAAAACGATGTAGTTAGTATTTATAATAATTTGATAAGAAGCATGTGTAGAAACAAAGGTAGCGTTCTCACAAGGTCCCAAGGTAGAGGCAATGCTCTATCTAGATATACCTAGAGGATAGTCGTAATTCTTGAAGCGGAGCACGCCACCGTCACCGCATAGCTGCGGAGACAAACGTACTGGAATCCGGTTGGTATTTATTAAATTAATCGTTCACCCCTACACTACACCTCACCCCCCGCCCCGGTGCGATTAGTTGCTTCGTGTATTTCTTACGGTATCTATCCTATTGATAATATTTTCGTACACTATAATGAAGCAAAGAATTAAAGCGAGCTATAACTATGTTAATTTGATGAATTCATCAGCTCTATTTTATTTTAACTTCACTGAATAAGTTATGAACGTTGATATGAATATGAAAAATATGGAAATAAAAATTTGGAAATTGACAACTAAATTATAAACGTTTTTAGTTCTATAGTGTAATGATGTCCACCATCCACAATTTTAATAGATTTAGTACAAAATTATCGTAATTGTTACATAGGTAGTGGCCATTTTTGTAGAAAACATTGTTTTTGGGTAAGAACGTGGAAGGTGATTTAAAAAGTGTAATTTCCAAGTGTCATAAAACTTGAGGGAACACTACCGTTCTCCCAAGTCCCAGGTAACACTGAAATTATTGTTCTACGATAGCTACCTACCTACAGTAATTACTTCACTTTACATTTGCAAATTAAAAATGCTGTAGAATGATAAGGGGATATAGTATCATTTATTAAAGTATGTATCTGCAAATAAATGAAGATTAATAGCTGTGTAATCGGCATCTTTGAAACAGTAGTCGCGGAGGCTTCGGGTCGAAGAGGACGAGAGCGGGCGAATTATAATTTATTTGGAGAAGTGGCAACGAGCCCCGCGCGCCGCACCCCGCGCCGCTCTCCCGCGCGCTCGCTTGCCGCCCGACCTACCCTTTGCTTTCGCCCTTCGTTACCGGTACACGCCACAACCATTGCAGCTCGGTAATATTTTTTTATTTTTTTCGGTGAGTGTTGAATATTTTATTTGATTGAAAATCAAAAACAAATTACCTATTACGAGAGATGTTTTATTATTTTGCTAATTAATATCAGAATTCGTAAAATATTGTGTTTATTGTAGATCAGTATTCTTTAATAGTTTTTACATGTTTTTAATACCTTTTGATGTGAGTTTTAGTCATGATTAACAATTATAGATTTACAGGATTATCGAAAGATTTACATGTTACCAAATCAATCCAAATATATCGATCATTCAGATCATGAACTTGCTTCCGGCGCGGCGGCGTCTGTGTTTCCTGACGCTTACAATCTAGAAACTTTTAAGGCCAGAGTGAATAGGTTTCTTCTGGGTAAGCGTGTTTCATCTTAGGCTTCGTCATCGCCCCTTCTGGGCGGGTCAGTGTCCAAACGTAAGCCCATTTAATTAAAAAAATAAAATGCTCCCTTTTTCTTTATTCAGAATAATCGCGAAAATCGTTCAAATTTTCGTTATAACTATCCAATACAAAAAAAAACTAATTACATAAAATTTTACGACCTTCGTAACAGTGTCAGATTAGAGTTCCCTCGTCGTTATTTCATACTTTTTAGTGTAACCAACTTCAAAGGCGGTTTAATTTTACTATAAAAAGGTTTTTAATATTTCTATATTGAGTTTTATATGGGTTTTCTCTTTCTGGAGTCTGTTAAAAAGGTATCAAAAGTGAAAAAAATAGTCTAATTATTTATACCCACTCTATATCCACTCGAAATAAAGACTACAAGAGGCGGCTCCGGAATCATCCCAATCAACTGGCAGTCCAATTAACAAATCCCACCCCATTTAATCACTTAAAAAGAAACCAATATAAGCTAAGCTTAGCAATATAATAAACTGGACTTACATAAAGTTTTCTCATAGTCTAAGGACTGATCGCAGATATTCTTAGTTTTCAAAAAAAAAATTGTATAGTCCAAACATGTTGTTCTTTTATAATATAGTGATCATGGCAACAAGAAAAAATAAAAATAAAACATGTATATTAATTAAGCTGCAATGGTTCGGTAGTGAACTTTATACTTTCTGTTTTTTCTCTAGGTAGGTTGCGTTCAAAGGAGCTGGCGGGGCGCGGGGCGAGGTGGCGCGCCCGCGGGGGGAGGACGGAATTAAGAGGGAGTCGGGGGGAGGCCCGCCCTGGATACTGAGAGGAGTTTTAACCAATTAATTTTGTTCCTCAACGCAAACTCCGCTATATAATAAGGTATAAGTAGGCATTAACTGAGGCGCGCCGATAGCTAGCCCGGCCGGGGGCGAGTTCGTCTCCTAGCCTCTTATAGCGATGTTTTATTTCTTGTTAAGCTCTCTGTTTCTCCACTTTAATATTTAATGATATTTTCATGGCTCATTTTTTATAGCGCACTTACAAATTCCTGACATTATTTTATCGATGTTTTTGTTTTTCTCGTAATTAAATCTTTATTATGTTAAACGGCAATACACTTTATGTCTTGTTTATTCATCAAATCAACAGTTATTCAATCATTAAATCATTATACAGCCTACTTCTACATAACTGCAATGTTATAAACACACGTAAGTTGAGTCGAGTCAACACAGTAAATAACGAATTACGAAGAGCAGACCGCAACACCTGCTTCTTACGAATCCTTCATTATCTTTGTCTAAGCCATATGTTTCGACATCGCTCGTGCTTTACCCCAATCTGTGCCGCACTACGGTATAAATAATACGTCTTATGTAAAAAAAGAAACAACCATATTCCCCTTTACCAATCCGTGACTAAAGACCAGAGTTTCTGTATCTTCCACTGAAGTGAAGAGATTTAAAAATAAGATCCTATACAAAAACAGCAGCGATCGCGCCTTGCGCTCGCGGCTCGCGTCAATATGACGCTCTTAAAAAACAATTCTTAACAACGGTATTGTGTTGTTAAAAAACAGGAACGCATCACACAAAAAAACAAACCGCAGAGTGTACGGTTAAAAAACAAAACGCAGCACGCGAGTCTAGCGAGACACCCTTTCCCTTTTGCGCGACGCGAGCTACGTTTTTTCTTTAGCTAAGTGAGGGTTGAGTTTTTTACCGCGATGCTACGTATAAATTAATAACTGAACGTGCTCATAATCTGCTGCTCGGAACACTTTCGGCTTTGTTGTTTTTTTATCTACGAGTTAGCATTCATATTGTTTTTGTGTATGGTGGCGGAAGCGAAGCGGTTCTATTGATTACCTCCGCCGCCGCCGCGCCCGCGCCAGTGTTGCAGCGACAGGTGTCGCACTTTGTTATTGCGCTCGCGCATAATTTAACAACTGTCGCAAATTCAATATGTATGCATTTGTAACAAAATATATCATACACCATCAACTCGTGACGTATGGCAACAAATGATTACTCACCATAAGCCAAAGCAAAAAATTCTACATACCTATGTGGTAATAATACGAAGTTAGCAATCGCGGCCAATATTGTTTTATCATTCCCATTATACTTACTATCTTTGCGTACTATGCTTTGGGTGTTCATCTAAAATGCATTAGACAAAAAGCCAAAATTGAACAAGCAAATAAATAAAAAAATATTACCTTAAATATATTTTGATTATATAAATAGGAACATCCAATTTCTGCAAACCTAAGCATGTACGAACTGTAAAATAACATTGGGCTAACTAAAATGAAACATACAAAACTAAAAAATTAAACTTATACCGGAAGATGTATCAGGAAACGAATGCATGTGGTATAATTAAGGGTCCTACAGTTTTTGCTCACATTCTGAGGGCCCATTGTAACTTAACTGCACACTGAAGAAGGCGAATGAACATCTACAAAGTATTTCAAAACACTATAATCATTTGCCTTTCATTTAATGCCACCAATTTTGGTCTAATAAGCTGAAACGGCTAGGTATATTATTTTTTACAAACCTTTTCTTAACAATAGACACAAATAGTTTTAGATTGATCTACTTAAATAATAAATAACAATGTATTATCTAACATGTCATGACTTTTTAATTTTCCCAGCCAGCAATCAGAGATTTTAGTTCAGACAACTCTCAACTCAACATGACCTCAATAAATATTGTGTTAATTTTAGTCGTTAATAAAAATTAAATAGGTATTTTGGATTTTCTTCCTTTGACTGTTTGACGACACGCGCGGGCGAGGAAAACAATAGAAATCAATTGTCATTTTTTAACCGCAAGTCAAGGGATTAACCCGTTGGTTTTCGCGAGGGATACAACAAACTAGCAAGGAATGGAACAAAAAAATATTTTTAAAATTGGGTACAACTCCTTGAACTCAGGAAATATACGTGTTCCTAGGATAAAAAGTAGCCAATGTCTCTCTCCATACCATAGGCTATCTGCATGCCAATTTTCATGATGATTCGTTGAGTCAACTACTCAACGGATCATCATGAAAATTGGCATACAGATAGTTACGCCTTCACGCCTCAACTAGGCGTGAAGGCGTAACAAACAAACTCACTTTCGCATTTACAATATTAGTTAGGATTTCAGACTCTATCTTGGCGTCTGATGATAGAGTTGCCACTTGTAACAAACGTGAAAGTATTGCGTTCGGACCCTCTGAGTGTGAAACCCCAAAAACTAATAAAATGCATACATTAACAAACTATGTAAATATTTATGAGATTGACATTATATTGTCTGAATCCAAAACATATCCAAATTCATTTCAATTTACAATGGATTATATTATGCCTTACTCCTCCTTACACCAATGCATTAAATACTCGACTCACGTTGCGTGAGTGACGTGTTTGCCAGTTGATCACAGTGTGACTGTGAACAGAAAAGTGATCTCTACGTAGATACATAACATTATACTTTGAATACACATTATCAACTGTATCTCGATACGTGTTGGATTTAGTCTATAGCTATAATACCTAGTTAATTTTAATTTTGTTTGTAATTCTGATTAATATTTTTAATTTACTATATATTGGGAATATAATAATATAAACTAACTAATAATATAACAGTAGATTATTTATATTTTGTCTGTATAAAATTGACATTATTTATGCCATATTGTGTCGTATTCTATACTTCTACTCCGTTTCTAGTTTTATCATGCTATGTAGGTACACACATATGGTATTAGCTTTGCATACATATAAATAACGAATAACCTAACCTACTGTAGTTACACAAAAATATTTCAACGCAATTATTCAATAGTGTTACCCAAGACCTAAGACTTTTTATCCACCTTTATCTGTGTGTATTACAAAAGTTTATTTGACAATGGTTCTCACTTGGTATAGGTAAGCAAATATATGAATGCTCGGATGTTCATTGTGCGCATTGAGTGACTTGTGCTTCACACACGTGTGCCGATCTAACTTTTCGATTGACAACAATCAATTATTGCGCTCTGTTTACCCTTTTCGTAGAATAGGTACTTCAATTTGTCAAGAAAAGTCATTTACTTTATATATTTTACGCAGATACGTATAAAATAGGTAATCTGACAAAAAGCATGGAACAAAACTTAATTCTTACTCATTATCAAATTCATCATAAGCAAGGTAAGCAGCTAAGGGTCCGCACCGCATTGAATGCTGGAAGCTGGAAGGCGCCAACAAACGAAGTGAATTGTAAAAATAAAACTTAGTTCAGACAATTTTCAAAATAATTATGCTCTTCTCTCCGAGCTGGTCGGTGTGAAAGGATCCTAAGAGTTAGTTTCAGTCCTCGCGACAGCACCCTTGACTTGCGGTTAAAAAATAAAAATTGATTTCTATTGTATTCTTCGCCCGCGCGGATCGCCAAACAGTCAAAGAAACCTCTTTGATTAAATTAGAGCCACATATATGCATAGGCATAAAAGAAAAAGTAGGTATAATAGTAGGTACATATTAGGTACTAAAACAGTAATGCAAATATGTTCGAGCAAACACCCTGACTTGTACTTTACCTGTTAAAAACTGGATTTAGGATGTTTTTGGGGCATAAGAAGTTCTCCTAGAGAACATGCCCACACTACCTCATGAGAACAACTCATGCAAGTGGGTACAAAGCACGTGAAGTGTGAAAGATGCCACGGTTTGGACGCGCCACTCCAGATTGAAGTAATGCAATAAAAACTCCACCCGCGCCTCGCCACCGCACCGCGTCACGCAGGAGCATTTATTTTGATAGTGATTCGGGTAACCGCCGGCCATTGTGACGACGCCATTTGATTATTGATTTTTACGCTAAATGTCCCCTTTTTCAAAAATTCTATTCATCGCAATTATAGTTTCCTTTAACATTTTTGATGTATTTAATTCTTACACAAAAGGATGAGGCTCTACAATGTCATTAATAACCCGCGTGGAACTTGTCGCGATTCTGTTGTATTTATATCGGTAGACTCACATTTTATTTGGGATACTTTACCTCGCATCACACATATTAAATATATCCAAGCAGTTATTTGGCAAGTCATTTCACTTTTTGTTAACCCGATATTATGATTCCGCTATCTGATTTCTTTTCATTTCATAAACATTGAATTACTTAGGTACCTATATCATAAACTGTTATATTTTCATAATTGAACATTACTGGCTAAAATCAAACTGAAAAGTAAACTAATGCGTGTTCTCACATGATATTATTTACCTTGAGGTTTTAGAATATGAAAGTATATTTCATTCGGCCTCCATCAAATAAAAATTCTCCGAATGTAAGCGCATGATCTGATGCCGACGCAATGTCAAAGCAGCCCCAAGAAAGGAGTTAAATAAAAGAAATTCGCGCGAAGATGTTTACTAAGAACGTTTAATCCTTTAATCCTTCGAGTATCACTACCACGCATTGGAGCGGCATTTTAGACACCGTGACAATGTCTAATTGTCACTGAAATAGTATCTATATGTATGCCACTGTGTCTTTAGCCTGGGTCGACGAAAGTAACCTGACAAAAGAGTTTGTTTGTGTCCGTTTTGCATTAGTTGTTTGTGTAACCGCACAGTAGCCGATGGGTTTGTTTGCATTTAATCCGTTTGTAATGGATGTTTTCATAAAAGGAACAAAGCGACCAGCGGCACGTTAAATGTTATAAATATAGACAGCAGTTGTAAAAAAAATTGTATAAATATTATCTATTTCTTATACAAAGTGAAGAGATAACAACTCAAGTATGACGGAGTAGGTATTCGAGTACGTATTAGTTTATCAATTACTTAATATAGTAGTGCCGATTCTGTTGTAAATCGCACTAAACCACAGCACTAAACTAATTTGAGTCACATCTCATTTCTTTCTTACGAACATTATTGAAAAAGGATAGAACCTTGTTTAAGTTGTCTTAGCCGTCTTATTTTGGGTGTAAATTCAAATTCAAAAAGCATTTATTCAATTTAGGCCCTGATAAGGCACTTATGAACGTTAACAAATGACTCTACACCGGTTCCAAATACTACTTGAACTGAGAAGACTCCGGCAAGAAACTCAGCAAGTCTTTTTTTTTAAATGTGTACTTGTAAGTATTACAATCTACAAGATATACTTATATAACAATAGCCTGCGAAGCGAACAATTCATTCAAATGTATTTAGGCGTAACCGCGATAGATTGGACTAATTTGACAGGACTAAATTTCTTAGAAAAGTTAGAAAGAGACATAGTGAGATTAAAATTAGTTTAGTTGTAAACAACAGAATCAGGGCCAATGTTGATGAAAATTATATCATTGTTTTGTCTAAATGATTCTTGGAAATGCTAATACAAAACAAATTTGAATAATAACGATGGAGTCACCCGAGCCGTGACCTGTTTTGGAAGAGCTAGAAATAATTAAAAAGAACTCTTAGAAACTGATGAAACTCTATCTTTGCGAAATCAGATCCCGGCCGGCTCCCTCCCGGCTCATGAAAAAAAAGCTCCACAAGTTTTTTTTCCTTTTTCTGAGTAAAAAGTAAGGTGTAGGTAGGTAAAACGGGGGCGGATCCAACAGCTGCCGCTAATTTTAGAATGGCAAAATGCTGGATGGGTTGTAACAAAGACCCTTAGAACAACATTAATCAGTTTAGTGGCGGTAGTCTTGTGATATAACCAATATATCTGTGTATGATCTGTGTACATTATGTCTACGGTTTTTTGTAGGTATTAGAATATAATAGCTATCAAATATTATTATGTTATAAATACCAATTTGGTAAGATGAAACTATTATGCCTCAGGCGCAATTTAATTTGCCATGAAATACTGTCAGTCACTATTAATTGTTTTTAATGGTTATAATTATAGTAAAAGCAGTTCAAAATTGATGGAATATTATTTTACTGATGCTAAAGTTAGTATAGTAACTGCCCCCATATTGGCTAACTACATCACCTATCGAGATCGCTTTGACTGAGCAGTGGATAGTATGCCTCACACCAACTATTTAAAGTCCATTTTGGCTGTTTCCGCATGCGGTTCACACTGTGATCAAATGACATACATGCGTCGCGTAACTTAGCTGAAGCGGAGCTGCGATACGTTTTAGAAGTAAAAACCGGTACTGTACAAATCGAAACCTTAGGTGCTTAGTGACATATTTTCAACTTGAGGTTGGTGGTGGGTATAATAAAGTACTGAACCACATGCTTTACTCCTGCATGATCACGATGTTTTCTTCCAACGAAAAGTTCAGATAGAAAATCGCTAAAATACCATTGGCTCGCGGTTAAAAATATAACAATGACATCAATTGTTATAATAGGACGCGCGTCCCTCCCTCGCGAGAACCGACGGGCTATGAACTCGTACTGCATATTTAATGTACCTAAAAAAACATCGATAAATTTAAAATTACACCTAAAATTGTATGTAGTCAAAACTTATTGTAATAATAAATATTCATATTTAATTTAATTTGAATAAAAGTAACTTAAAAAATATCTACTCATAGGCCACGACACGATCCGTCTCACTAATTATTACCACTTTCCAAGCTCACGGCTCAGAGAATACATTATACATTAATATATTATACTACGTACAACTCACGCGTAGGTACCTACTATTTTTATTATCTATTTATGCAAATTGTTTGTTAATTTCGTTTTGTTAGTAAAGTGGTAGTTTAAAACTTAAATGTTGCATATAGTTTTCTCTTCTCCAACTTAGTATACAGTAAAGCGTACTTATCGATGGGTGTCGCACAAAAACGCGTCTCTAGGCCTCGAGTAACAAACGGCAAAGGGGCAACTTTTTTAGTTATTAAAAAAAAGAGTTCTACAAAGGCTTGATAAATAGAATGTGCAATGCATAACGGGCTTGCAACTTGATAACCCTTAACACCTTGATCAATGTGGGTTAGTAATATAGGTAGGTGGGTAATAAGTACCGGTGCGGAATGTTTTTTTCCACAAATTGACAAAAAGAACGGGTGTTGAATTTTTTGAGAAAAATGATATTCGCCATCCGGTGTACTTATAATACTTTTAACTCCATATTTGGGTTTAGTGAACATCAGTTACATCCCAATGAAGTATTAAGAATATTGTGTTTTTTTATAGCTGCAGGTTTTGGCAGTGCCACTAAATCAAAATAATAATATAATAGTTAACGTTGACTAAATACAAAATACCGGAACCTATCATATATCATATATAACCAAAACGGTAACTTTTCGTTACATCAGCATTAGGCATCATAATTATCTACGTACTAAATTCTAAAGGTACACGCTACGCGAACCGAGCATGAGCCGAGCCACGAATGAACAGGATTCGTAATAATAAAGATAATATGTTTTTTTTTGTTAAACGAAAACGTTAAATGAAACTAATTGATGGGAACGTCCTGAAAAGTCCAATATGTCATCCTGTCTACGGCAGATCTCACACTTTTTACTTTTATTCAAAGCTGTGTCTAGAACTTTTTTGCAAACAAGAAGCTGAATATACTAGTTCTAATTTCCATAGCCCAAATAAAAAGCGACCTTGAACGTCAGTAAAAATCAATAGCACACATGATCACAAGTGCACTATTATAGAATCAGCTGATCTATTGTTAAAGGTCAACGCACTTCGTATCTCAAAGCTTGGTCCATAATGAAAAAACTGCATCTGTAAAAAAGCCCTTTGGATCCATACAGAAAAAATTCAACCCTACCGTGCAGTCGCGTGGCAGGTACCCCACCCCATACACAACCCTTTACAAAAATGCTTAGAAAAAAAACACTCTGGGAAACGAAAGGGTAAAAAAAGGGTTGTTATTACGCATGCGCCCGGTGGGATCAGTGCCCTCGTTTCTCATTTTAAAATTTCTACTCAGCATATTTTATAAAAATTTACATTTTATATAATATTATTTTTAGTTCTTTCTTTGAATAAAATAGTATTGTTCGTAATAGTAATGACGAAACAATTATTAATTGATATTTAAAATAAGGAAAAGTCTTGGACGAAAGAAGTCATAGGTAAGTAAGTATAGACCGAAAAATTTCGGGATGACAAAAACATTGACACACATGTACAAAATATCTCTTAAACATTCAAAAATCTCGAAAAAAATAGTAATTAGGAGTACAATACTGGTGCTACGAGGCCTATGACCCGCTACGAGCCATCATTAAATTAATCGAAGGAATTACGAGTAAATTAATTTGATACGAAAAGAAGAAAGTGGAAACCTTAGAATAGCTCGGGGCTATAATAAGACCAAATTTAACTTTAACGACAAACGCACGTAATTCGATAATCACACAAACAGTTGTAGCAAAAACACGAGCCGGGCTACCAAATAACGGAGTGAAGCTATAATTAAGAAAGATAAATATCGTTTATTACTGTTAGGAAAGTCGATTAGAAAAAAACTACCCCTTTCACCCCACAATTTGTAACCCGTACAGTGGGCGCCCTGCCGCCCGACACGCATAAAAACCTACGACCGCTAGCTAGTATGGAGTGCACTTGTCTACTGCTATACGTTTGATAGCAACATTAACAACCTTGTACTGTACAGTGTTACTCAGTATTTACCTAATAATGATAAATAAGCACCATCTTATCATACTATTTATCAATTTCGAATGTATCCGTTTGCTAACGATGTATTCAAAGTTAAAAAGAAAACTCTTGTATTGTTCAAGAGTCAGAATTATAAGTTTTACTATTAAACACATTTTAATGCACCATAATTATTATTTTTGTTGTCATGGAACTATACCGATACAACATAAAAAAGTACTATGAGCAACCAAAGACTACAATTATTTAATGGTTATGTACACTATCTTAAAGTCTCACTATAAAAAAACACTTTTAATAGTTAACTCACGTGTCGTAGTGAGCAAAATGAACTATTAAACCCATTCCATACTATCGTAGCGTAAGGAAAAGAAAAAAATGTTACAGTTACATAACGCTTTTCCATAATAATAGAATCATTATCGAAAACAGAAGAGTGGGCAGCTGATTTATTAGACGATAATGGTTGCTGTCATAAATAGCTTTTTTCTAATGAATGTTTTTTATATCATGCGCGTAGATACACCGGGCCTTGCGCAGCTTTTTATTAATGCACTCTTTCAAATTATGTATGCACGATGTTTTTTTAAACTTCCATCATAAAAAGAACTTCGGTAGTAAAAAATAAGATTCACCTTTTGTCATAACCCCATAGAATGGGCTAATTAATTTTTTTTTTTTTTAATATATTGCCTACGAACAAAACAAATGTAGGTATTTGTATTGTTTGTATAGCTATTACCTTCGTAATTTTCTACCGTCGCATTTTTCTTACTTTTGTCGAGGTCAATTAGTGACAAGTTAAAAAAACGTTATTTGTTTTGCACAAACGCAATTTGCCAGCAACGCACTGATTCAATCAAAAAGTAATATAATAACAATGGCACTATCGACGCGGACGTCACCCACATATGCTGGCCGACCTTCACAAATGCACCCGACTTGAATCGACAATGCGGTATGCGAATCCGCGCTCCATGATTTATGGTCAATACTCCGTTCAAATATTTGTTACAACTATTATTCCTAATTCGTGTGTGTCCAATAAATTCAACACACGCATCATTTTCTCAATATCGCCTCGTTCCGGTTGAGACTTAAAACAACTTAAAAATTCAGCGTTTCCCCGTTGAAAAAAAGAGTTAATATTGATCGTAGATTTCTCGTCGTGGGGTGCAGCGGCCGGCTGAGTCACCCCCCGGTTTTTTACTCACCCTAAGTTATATTTTTTGTAAAGCCCCCCCCCGCTCCCCCCGGCCCGCTTTAAAGGATGAGTAGTCTCTATGGAAACGGCTCGATCTAATTTATAGGCAGGAGAAAGTATACAGATTGCTTAATTAAGGATTTAAAACGTCTGTTCATTAATTAATTAGAAATTTTCAGTTCACTGATTTGTAGCTCGAGATGAGATATCTTCTTTATATGGCCGTATTTATTAACTTACTGTAAGTATGTTTAATATTTAATTAATATTATGACAGAAACATAGACTCAAGAAAATTCGATTTACTTACCTAAACTTAATTAAGATATTTATTTTATAAATTTTTGCTATACTAAATATCCATGACCGTAAAATAAATCATCAAATATGCAAATTTATTTCGTATACTTATTTGAATCGGGTCTAGTAGACTGAGCGTATGAGGTTTTATGAATACGCAAGGGTTCGGAGCGCGCGATAGCGGTGGCGAGGGCACGCGCGGGTTAAAAAACTGTGGGTCACGGCCGACCCCGGCCCCGCGCTGTGTCAGTTGGCGCTTTTTTGTGGCGACGAGCGCGCGTTCACGGCTCTACAATCCGCGCCCGCGCATCTACTATTTAAAACCGGAGAGTTTTGATTCCGGTGAGTTTATAAATTAATATTTTTTTTTCCTTGTTTTAATATGTTAAAGTTCGAATGAACTATCAGTTTTCGTAGATTTTGATGCACATATCGATAATTATATCGGCATCGATTTCTTTACAATTGACATGTTTTTAGTCGAAGTAATAATGCCCAGTTCCTTCTTACAGAAAAATATACTTATTATAATGCATGTCTGATGAGTAATATGCAAAAGACGGGGAAATGGAGTAGCTAATAAGTTCTGCGTGGGGTTGCTATTGTCGGCCGGGACATTTTTATTTATAAATATTCGCTCACCTATTATAGTTTTTAGGATTCCGAAACAAAAAGGTAAAAGGAAGGGTTCCTTTAACCTATGATGTCACTCCGTCGGTCTGTCACAGTGATATATTTCAGCAACCAATGATGACCACTGATGCTATTGATTTGAAATAAATATTGCTTACCCAATCTTACTGCAAATGAAAAATGTAGTATATCACTTATCTGGTTTCCATAGTACAATCTCTGCTTAGTTTGGGATCAGGGGCTCTACCTCGTAACTTTGGTGGTAATCGTAACGAACGCCATTAATTATTTCATCCAATGACGCGCACGCGGTATGACGCGACAATGACTATTCGTGGGCCCTGATTGGATGAAATTCATTAATGGTGTTTGTTACGATTATTACCACCAAAGTTACGCGGTAGAGCCCCAGATGACCGTGTGTGAGGAATGTCCCAGGTTATTTATTTATTTATTGTCGTATTATCAAACTATGGAACCAGTATTTGACTCAATTACTTCTTTTACACCGAATTTCTAGATAGTTCGTAGTGTACAATATCTCTAAATAGGTATGGCGTAGAAATAATCTTCTGTTTTAAGAGTTCCGAACAAAAAAGATAAAAAACCCTTAGGCGCCGATCCCACAGAAGAGAGTTCTAGAGTTCCGCGTTCACTACTGTACACGCAGCGAGAGAGAAATAAGCAAATTTGTATGGAGCTTATCCCATTGGCGCCCAGCAGTAATTTCTATGTTTTCTATTAGGCAATAATATATTAACAAAGATGTGAAAGCTTATTACTGTGGTGTATTTAGAAAAAAAGTTATAGAGTATTGAAGATTTATGAAATTGCAAGGTAGTTGCATTAAATTTAATTAGTATCCCTTACCATAAGGTGTAATTATGTACATACAGCAAGCAAAAGTTTGTTTACATCCTTTATCTCGTCTCATTGGCCTTACTTAAGTTTCATTATATAGCGGCGGCTCATGGGCCAGAATGCCCATTGTCCTTTCTGCCTTGTGTCACTCAGTAAATAAGACAGTGATAGCTCAGACGTGTGACCTCAACTGCCAGCTTTAGATAATGAAACTTCGACAGAACTCGCGTTCTCTTGAACGCAGAGTTCTGTGTGTAATGATCAAAGGCGCCGCATATACTGAACAATATACATATAATAATACAATGCCGATTACAGTGAACGCGGAACCCAGAACTCCGAACTCGGAACTCTAGAACTCTTCTGTGGGATCGGCGCCATATCCACCACTCTGTCACAGAGGTATATTTCAGCAACCACTGATGCTGTTGATTTTAAATTTCGAATGGTTATAATAGTACATTGTGATTACATGTGTGTAAAGTTGGTCATTACAGACGAGCCGTAGGCTATCGCGATCAGACTGACATACGCCGTTTTTCAACACACTTGCGAGGAAAAAAACTGACTTATATTTTTTTATGTAGATTTTTGATTATCATCAACCACACAATGAGAACGTTAACAAATATGGCGCGCTGTTTTTTTTAGGGTCTAAATTGAATAGGTAAATAAATGGCTTTCACACAAGGCTATCTGATCCCGAACTAAGCAGAGCAAGAATACTATGGAAACCAGACAAACTACTTTTTGTATGTAAATACATACTTAAAAAGTTAAAATATATGTTTATGCACAAGAATGCATGTCCTGCGTGGGAATCAAACCCACGATATTTACCAACCACGCCAACTGGCCCGTCGAAGTTTAACTATTTTAATTAAGTTGAACTATTCTGTGACTATTCTACGACCCATAACTCCAATATCCAATTTAAAATAAAAAAACAATTGCTAGTATAACTATACTACATATAATATTTAAAGCTTTTATAATGTATTTACATGCAAGCCGTTTTATTCTACAATATGTTACGGCCTGCCTTCTATGTTATACTTCACCAAAATAAACCGAATCGATTTGCTGGATTTGCTGATCATAATAATTAGATCTTGTGGATAAGGCGAAAAAAAAACAATGGCGACAATGCTACCTAATGAGCCATAAAGAAGAAAACGATACGTAGAGCAAGGCGTAGACAAAAAAGGGTGCGGCAGGGGTGCGGGCGGCGCGCGGGCGGAGGCGCGAGGAAATGGCGGGAGAGCTAAATTAATTTGCGCGCTCCCGCCAAACAAAGGCACGCTAATGGAACGCGGCGAATGGAAAAAATGCCACCGTCCGCTCTCCGGCGACTTATTTTTTTTTGTAAATACAACCTTTGACTTTCCCAAATGAATAACATTACACTCGTCGAAGTTTCCCAATGGTTGCTTTGTCCCGATTTAATGAGGAAGAAGAAAACGCGATACTCACCACGCGTTTTCTTTAATTGCTCACTCAAAACAAACTTGGCTTCTGTTTTAATTACTTCGAGCGAAAAGTTTCTCAATGAGAAAATATTTCTTTGCTTTCGCAAAATGTTCACGAGAAATACAAATATTGTGCTGTCCAAAGTGAAATTTGAATAGCTACGAAACTGTAAGATTGATAATACGAAGATGAAGGAGCTTGTAGCGGTTTCGTAGCGCGCGTAGTCAGTTGTGCTACGAGACCTACTACAGAAGATTTACAAACGTATAATACACCTACCTGCACATGTTCTTTAAAAATGTGTCAGAAATATTTACGAATGTATTATTAGTTGGTTATGGATATTGATTCCTTTTAGACATACGTAATTATGGAAATAAAAAGTAAACTATCGACACATATTATGTGACAGTTACGGGTAAACTAGATCGCGAGTCGCGAGATGCCGGAAACAATGAGCGATGATTATCTAAATGTACCTACCTACTCCCGGACCGATAGCTCTTTATCATGAGATGAAATTAATGCGAGTTCCATTACTCCAGCTAGCGCGATTTATGTGCTCCCAATTAAAAGTTCCCCGTACTGAAGACGCGAAATTAGTGGAATTCGCTTACATTTATCAAGACATCAACGTTGCCTCGCGCCACGCGAAACTTCCCAAATTTAAATTAGAGACGATTTTTACAGCTACCTCCCGGATGGGGGAGGCTGGGGGGGCGCTACCCTTTCCTTATAACGAGGAAGGCCTCATGCATTTTTATGTGCTTCTTTTTTCGCCGGCGTTTTAAACAAGGGGGTGAGCGTGGGGTGCGCCGGGGGGTGAACTTTTTTATTCGCGTCTTGATAAGTTAGGGTTGAAATTAGACGTTCGAGTTTCGTTCGCGGAATTCATAATGACGAAAATTAATAAGTTTTCTTTTGAGGGCCCTTCGAACTACGCCGCTCGTCGAATACTTAAAAGTGTATTTATATTCAAACATTTTAATACAATGTGCTATTCAAAATTCACTTACCTACCTACATGACTTACCAAGCAATATTTTATGTTTAGAGGGATCACTTGACGTTGACTTTAATAATAAGTTTAGGCCTCAACCGGATCCAGTGGATGATAAAAGACGCAGGATCCGCCGGACTCCCGGATCCGGTTTACGGATTGCAATATATATTTATTGCCTATATTTGACCTATGAGATCCCGGACGGTCAGGGTTAAGAAAACACAAAAACATAAAAAAAAAAAAAAAAATTTTTTACAATATGTATATCGTGGTCCTTACTGCACCATCCAAAGCAATGCAGAACTGATAATTATGCCTACCTACGGAGTTCGTGACGTGGGAAAGTCCTATCCATAGAAGCGGTGATGATGACGATGAAGAACTTATTATTTATTTATTACTACATCTTTTGAGCTCATATTATTATGTCGGTTAACATGAAATTACTTAAAAGATTAATTTTTTTCTATGAATTAAGGCTCGTACATCACTTTGGTTACTGTGGCACCTCAGCTTCGTCGTCTAAAGTTACGAAACATTAATTAGCAATCAACACGCACTTAGAAGTCTTCTTAAAATTCCATGTAGGTATTTTTTTATGATCTATTGCTTCTGACACTGCTACGAATAACTTTCTTTTATATTTCGTAGCAGTTGATATACGTGCGTCGCGTCAGTGTCTTTATTGTTGGTTGGTTAACTTTGCTGGAGCTCAAACCATATTTTATGATCAATCCACACTCTATTGCACTTATTTCTTACTAGTTTCCGTTGATGCGTGATTGAGATACAAACATCTTACATTGCATCTATCAACATACAAACAACCGAACTTATTATATTATATTAGATTTATAATATTAGTGAGATTCTTTAATTAAAGGTTTTGAGAAAAAATTACAAGGTAATCTTTGCTGTTCAGCAAAAGATTATATTACAGTTTATATAAGTAGTACCTACGAGAACCTTAGCACCTTTACTAATGTATCGACAACAAATATAGAGAAAACACGGAATAGAATGCGAAGGTTTTCCCTAAACGACTCATTTCAGCGATAAGTAACACATTCGGACAGTGATGTGTTTCGGTTGGCGTCAGGCGCGATACGATGTGAGTGGGAACGTGAGAGCACATGGGGACACTTGTTGATCTCTCGTAAGCATGCGCGCTCACATGAGCACATCAACGGCCCGCGTCCCCTTTACCACAACCGATCAACCTTTGTCACATTAAATTTCACATACTTCGGCTGCGTTATCAAAAGATATGACATATCAGGATGACCGATTAATTAAGACATTAAATAAATGGAAAATACATTAAACACATACATACACATACAACTCTCAACGTAACGACGAATTTTCGAAAATGAATGGCTATTATATTTCATCAAAGTTATAAATTGGACGAATAAGCGGAGGCGGGTGCCGACCGGTTGGTAAGTCGGATTCCTGCAATTATAAGAATAAAAGAAAGTCATTAGTCCAATCAATCCTGGCGGGCGCAGTGGCTCGGAACTCGGAGTGGAGAGCGGTTCTCGCATTATAATTCG